>CM065295.1:93873302-94521565 GCA_032871835.1 Dipteronia dyeriana | reverse complement strand
TTATTTGAATTTGTTGACGTCTATTTCTGGATTATGTCAGAAAAGCCAACAAGGATTGGATTTCGGCTATTGACTCAAAAAGAAAGAGAGATTCAGAGAGAGTAACGAAGACAAGTTTTACTTGGTAAAACTCCGATGACCGGAGAAACGTCCACGGGTGGTTGAAGGATCAACCAAGCCAAAATCCACTATAAGAATATGATGTTTACAAGCTCTCGATCTCCCCTTTTTCTCTCTGTATTTGCTATGATTGCTGTATGTTATATTGCATATATCTTTTCTGGACGAGATTATGGGTCTATTTATATGTTTATAGAACCCTAATCTGCTTTGTACAAGTAATACAGGATCTTTGTATTTAATTGTGATTCGGTTACTTGCTTGAGGTTGATTTGTCTTCTTTCCTGTTTAGGAGTCTTTTATGGAAATCGAGTGAGATTCTAGTAGTGCAATTCAATTTGGACTTGTTTCCTTATAAGAATGTAGTCTTTGTAAAGAAATCAAGTTATTTCCTGATCGGGGACTCTTTTAACTTAATGTTCCATTTTATTTGGGATTCCTTCCTGATGGATATCTTCGCATATTTAATGACTTGAGTCCGTGTGAAATAAGCACCAATTTCTTACTCAGGTCGTATTTATTCCCGAGTAAGAGTAATACCTGATGGTCCCGAGTAGCACCGTTTGAGCCCGAGTGGAAGCATTGTTTAACCAGTCCCAAGTGTTGTTAACCGATCCTGAGTAGGTTTCATTCAATATATGCTTACTCGGGCTTTCTTCTCTTTAATGATGCCTTGTAGGATATTTCCTGAGTGCCTATTTGGGCGTCCACCTGGCTATTTTATCCTTCCTGTCAATGACGTGGATGCTTGGTAAAATTCACATACGACAATACCCCCTTAAAATATTTTTTCAGAGTAAATTTCATTTCGGGCAAGAGTATTTTAATCATTTCAAATTTTTACTTGTGCCAGAGTAACCGTCTTGTCATAATGGCGTGTCTTAATGGGGACCCTGTAATTTTGATTTGCTACATCATGCGAAATCTTAAACGATGGTGACGTTTTGAAGTTCTGTTAGTTCCAGTTTTGACACGTGTCTCTTGTCTCCTCGTTTTTCAATATCATTTATGAGAAATGATTTTTGTGCTCCCCAAACGCCGCCTACGTCATCAAGTTTCGTCATAAACTTTTCCTGTCTCGAGGCCCTAGGGTTTCGCGTCATCATCCCTTTAAATCCTTTGCTGAGTTTGTGGCAGTTTATTCTTCCAAAGTTTTTGAGAGAACCTGATTTTTCCTGTTAGCCCAGATTTTTCTGAGAATCGCCTTCTTCATCAAGGGATCTTTGTTCCAGTATTTCATTTTATTTAAGGTTAGTTTCGATGGAACCTTCATCTCGTCTTTGTCTTTGTAATATAGCTCTGGACGTCTTGAATCGTGGAGATTATCAGTTAGTTTCTGTGTTCGAAGATTGTTGGGGGAAATTCCTCCTAGGGAACCTTCATTTTTAGAGGTCGATGTTTCTGGGCTTTAACCTGATGTCGTTTTTAATCCTATTGCCAGTTCTGATTCATCTGATACTTCATCTAGTTCTGATTCTAACATTTCTGACCACATGGCTTCTTTTCGAAGGATGGGCAAACATCAGAGCAAAAGTGAAGTACACAAGCATGGCCCGAGTAATGTTCTTATCAGAGAACAGACCGTCAATGAGGATGCTGAAGGGGCATCCGGGACGTCTCGTCTTTCTTTTTCTGATACTCGTCCGAGTGGCTTTGATACCGAGCCAAATGTGGTCAGGCCGACTGAAATAGAAAAATACCGCTCCCGATTCGATCTGCCCGACTCAGGTCACTCTTGCTCCTGCTGGGAATAGAGCTATATGGAATCCTTCCTGAGGTAATGGTGGCTATTTACAGATCAATGTTGTTCTGTGGTGTCACTCTTCCATTTCAGTCATTTATTGCCTTGTTTCTGGCTGAAGCAGGGATAGCCCCAGCTCAGTTGGCACCTGAATAGTTATAAAGTTTTGATGTGCATGTGGCATATGTTCAGTAGGATGAACCTCTCGCCGCCTTCTCCAAATGAAATCAGGAATTTCTTTACGCTGAGACAAGTCAGCAAAACAGGGACTTATTTCCTTTCATCTACTCCATCGGATGGCTGGGTCCCTAAGGAAGCAAAGGTGAATCGGGGGGTCGACACCTCTGACGATCCAAAAAAGAAGGGTTTTATATAGGGATTCCCTACATCCAACAAATTCTGAAAAAACAGTTGGTTTTTCACCGGAGGGGCTCTCGGGATCAATGTCACTGTTAGATATGGGGATTCTCGAACAGTGCTGAGTATTCCCCGTTTCTTTTGTTCCCCTGAAGTGTGGAACAAGAAAACAATCGACTATAGTGACAGCCGAGTTGAAGAGGTTGACTCGGGCAGCTGTCCGTACTTTGGAGAAGAGGAGCAAGAGCTATCTTTTTAAAGAGGATGACTTGATAAAGCTCGGCTTCTTTAGACAGATTTCTGGCCATCGCAAGCGATGTAAGTAACCCGGCGCCCTTTCTGTTATATTTTTCTGCTTTTCATTTTCTGACATGATTTGTTTTATATTGTTCGATACGGACGTCGTCAGTGATCTTCAGGCTCGCCAGGTGAAGTTGATTCTGTAGGCGAGTAGAAAAGAAGCTTCCGTCAAGGCGATGAGGGTATTGCTCCACCCGAGCCTGATGAGGAAACTGAAATTGATGAGGAACAAATACCTGAGTGCGTTGCTCAAGGTGCTCGGCCTCATCAGGATTCTGCTGGTCCAATTGACCAAAGTGAGCCAACTGACATCCAACTGCCTGATAATAGGGAAAGACAGTGTGAAGGTCCAGGTGGAGAGCCTATTGGACAGTCTGACACTGGCGATGAGGTGGCGTCTCTGCGATCAAATGCCTAAGGGTGCTGACTTCTTCGAGTCTTTCCGGGACGATCTGCAGGAAGATCCTGCTGCTGACCTCAACTTCCACCGTTCTTGGGGCGAGAAACGATAGGCAGTTAGCTCGTAGACTCGCCCTCTCAAAGTCCCTCGAGTAGTCTCATTCATTGACTCCAGCGATGAAGATGTTACGGATGAGATTACCCCGAGTATCGGCGCTGAAGCATCAGTAGATGCGGCGGTTTCAGAACCGAACATGGCTTCTTCCCCCGAGGTTGGAAATATGGGGGCTGAACCTTCGGGGGATCCTTCAGATTCTCTGTCTTTGGAACCAAACAGGGCTTTTGTTGCCCCCGAGGTTGGAAGCCGGGGAGCTATGCCCTCGGGGCTTCCGTCATACCCTTCTCCCCTGGATATGCTAGGGGAGATGTCCTCCGGTCGGGCTTTCATAGGAGAAGACCGCTGGAGCAGCTTTCGGGAAGGTTCCTTAACCGGGCGCCTTCAAAATGTTTTCAATGGTGCATCTTATGTAAGTAAAATCTGACTCCTTCATTGTTTTGCTCGTCTGCCAGGTTTCTAATTATACTTCTTTACAGATTGTGACCGAATTTGCTCAGCTGAAGGCAAGTGAGGAAGGTCGTGTTCGAGCTGAGCAGGCTTATCAGCAGGAGGTCGGCTCTGTACAGATATTTGCCGACCACTGCCTGGCGAAGCAGGTTGAGGTTGAAAAGAAGGCATCTTTGGCAGAGGAGAAGGCTCGGGCCAATTGGGAGCTGTCAATCAAACACCACGTGGACCGATCCTTAGAATCTCTTCGGATTCAAATGAAGGAATGGAGAGCCTACTGCCGCAGTCAAGGTAAAGAGCCTCATCCCATGCATTTAGAGATTCCGTCCGAGCATTCTCTCTCGACCTTTTATACAAGTCAAGAATCAGTAGAGGGTGTAGTCCCGGACGACGGGCCAATCCCGGGTGAGGATTACAGCCAGTGGATGGATGATACTGTCGACGATATCACTTGGTCAGTCTAATGAGAGCCTGCTTCGTGAGTACGAGATGGTGCCAGATCCGAGATTGGCAAAGGCTCGAAATCCTCGCAACCTTAATTTTGTAGAATTGTAGAAAATTCTGATTCTTTTTTACTTGTAAAGAACCCTTCTTTGAACTGTAACCATTCTTTTAGGAGCAATAAAATTCAATTTTATTCTGAGTTGAATGGTCTTGATCTATTTTTTACTGATTATTACCGAGTGTTGTGTTAAACTGGCTGGTGTTGGGGTAACTTAACCGAGTATCTTATTAAACCGGTTGTTACCAGAATGACTTCAATTGCCAAGTATCTTATTAAACTGGCTTCTTCGATGTTCGGATAACTTAACCGAGTATCTTATTAAACCGGTTGTTACCCGAATGACTTTAATTGCCAAGTATCTTATTAAACTAGTTTTTTTTATGTTCGGGTAACTTAACCGAGTATCTTATTAAACCGGTTGTTACCCGAATGACTTCAATTGCCAAGTATCTTATTAAACTGACTGTTTATTATTAACCGAGTCATCTTGAAACAGGCAAGTTGTGTTTCATACCCGGTTGCTACTCGAACATTTCATCAAGGCTCACCATGATCATATGTTCGAGTCCTTACGCAATACCAAGAACGTCTCCCTAGTTTTTATGCGTAAGGGTTTGCCGAATCGTTGAGCTCTTTTTTTTTAAAAAAAAAAGTTGCTTCAACGCATTTCACCGGAATTTCTCCCGATAGCGTCCCGAGCATTTTTCCAGAGTCTGGTGCATCAGGTTTGCCTTTTTGCGAAGGTCATTTTGACCCTGCTCGGCTGGCATGCTCCTACGAGCTTCTCCGCCCATTCGGGATTTGATGGTCCCGAGAATTCTATTTGCATGTTCTTATTATCATGCTCTGCTTCCATATGTTCTTATTATCATATGCTTTCTTTTGGAAATCCTGAACTACATGCTATCCTTTCGAAAATCCGAGTAGTTTTATTTATTACTGTAAAAAATTGACAGATTTAAATTACAGTTTAATATTTATCCTACCAATATTGTCCTGACTAGAAAAAAGAATAAAATATTCAATATAAATATAAATATATATATATATATATATATATATATTAAGGATAGAAAATCTTCAGATATTGGGCATTGCATGGTTGGGGTAACACCCCTCCATTAGGTCGAGCAATCCAATAAGCTACATGGCCAGCTATTGCCAGGGATCATGCGGCTCTATTTTTTGTGTTCAATGACACCTTCCTGAGCACCAGATCTCCTAGCTGGAATTTCCTGATCCGAACACGAGAGTTGTAGTGGCGATCCACTCTTTGTTGATATGTTGTATTTCTTATTCGGGACTTTTCCCTTTTTTCTTCTCGCTCATCCAAACTTTGTAGTAGCATATCAACATTCTGTTCTTCATCATATAGCCTGACCCGGGGGGACGCATACGATGTTTCTACGGGGATGATAGCTTCTGTCCCGAATGCTAAGGTAAACGGAGTTTCTCCTGTTGAAGTCCTTGCTGTCGTCAGATATGCCCATAATACTTTAGGAAGCTTTTCAACCCAGCTTATTTTTTTGTCATCTAACTTTGCTTTAATTGTGTGCTTGATAATTTTATTTACTGCTTCTACTTGCCCGTTTGTTTGAGGATGAGCTGGTGTCGCATAGTAGTTAGCAATCTGATCCTTCTCGCACAACTGTCTGAACTTTTGGTTATCAAACTGAGTGCCATTGTCGGTGATTATAGTGTCCGGAACTCCAAACCTATAAAGTATGTTTTTCTTTACAAAATTTGTGGTGTTGGCTTTTGTGATATGCACCAGCGCTTCAGCTTCTGCCCATTTTGTAAAATAATCGACAGCTACTATGGCGTGCTTTGCTCCACCCCCTGTCCCAGCTGGCATTGGTCCGATCAGGTCTAGACCCCACATGACGAATGGCCATGAGGCAGTAAGGTTTCTGAGTTTTTTTGGGGGGTCGTCGGATATCGTTGGCAATCCTTTGACAGGTATTGTAACTTTCCGACCACTGCTGTGCATCTGAGAAAAGCGTAGGCCAGTAATAGTCTTGCATGAGTACCTTATGCGCCAGACTTCTACCTCCAGTGTGGTTCCCGCAAAACTCCTCCGTAGATCTCTTGAAGTATTCGATGTGCATCTTCTTCCAATACACATCTCTGGAGAGCTCAGGGAAAACCCCATTCTGTATAATTCTCCTCCGATCATGGTATACCTAGCCGATCGATACCTGATGCGCTTTGCTAATACCGGATCTTCTGGGAGCACGCCTTCTTCCAGGAACCTTTTCAGCTGGACCATCCAACCGTCTTACGGTGTTCGGATTTCTGAAATTTCCAAATGCTTGGGTTCAGCTATACTCGGTTTAATGAGGTGTGCAACTGGAATGGTCTTTGGTCTGATTGAGGTTGTTGCTGACTCTAATTTAGACAATACGTCTGCCTTTTCATTTTCTTCCCTGGGGATCTGAGCGATCTTGTATTCTTTAAATTTTTGGAGGAGCTGTTTCGCGATGTCACGGTAGGCAATCATACCTTCATCTTTGGCCTGGTACTCGTCCATAACCTGGTTGACAACTACCTGTGAATCGCTGAATATCTCCACTTCATCTGCCCCAAGAGCTATGCAGACTCTGAGTCCAGCTAACAATGCCTCGTACTCGGCTTGATTATTGGTTGCTTTGAAATCAAATCTCATGGCACATTCAACATCATCTCCTTCTGGGGTACGAACTATGATCCCTGCCCCGCTGCTATGAGTGTTTGAAGAACCATCAACATACAGTTTCCATGGGAAACTTTTATCCAACAGTCTTTTTGCTTCCAGTTTTGGTTCTGTGAACTCGGCTATGAAGTCAGTCACCGCTTGTCCTTTAAGGGAGATTCTGGGGACATAATGAATATCGAATTCACTTAGCTCGATTGCCCATTTGGTAAGTCTTCTTGATATCTCTGGCTTTTGTAAGATTTGTCTTATTGGGCAATTGGTCAGAACCTGGATTGTATGGGCCTGAAAGTATGGTCTTAGCTTTTTTGCAGCTGAGACCAATGCTAAAGCCATCTTTTCTGCGTGTGAGTACCTGATCTTAGCCGATAAGAGTGTCTTGCTGGTATAATACACTGGTTTCTGCACTCCCTCTTCTGTTCTAACTAAAACTGAACTTGCTGCAAGCTCGGTTATTGATAGATACAGCTGAAGTATTTCCCCTTTTTACGGTTTTGAGAGAACGGGAGCTTGTCCCAAGTACTCTTTTATTTTTAAGAAAGCCCGCTCGCACTCTTTATTCCACTCGAGTCCTTTCCCTTTTTAGATTATCTTGAAGAAAGCTGCGCACCTGTCTGTAGCCCTTGAGATGAATCTTCCCAAGGAGGCTAAACACCCTGTTAAGCGCTGTACATCTTTCAATGTTTTAGGTGAGGTCATTTCTTGCAAAGCCTGGATCTTCTCGGGATTAACTTCGATTCCTCTTTGATGGACTTGAAAACCCAAGAATCTTCCTGAATGGACTCCGAATAAACATTTGTTCTGGTTTAATTTCATCTGGTATCTTCTCAGAATATCAAATGTCTCTCGGAGGTCTCGGGCATGCTCATCTACCAAGACGCTTTTAGTCAACATGTCATCAATGTACACTTCCATGTTCCTTCCTATTTGCCGAGTGAAGATTTTGTTGACCAACCTTTGATACGTAGCACCTGCATTTTTTAAACCGAAGGGCATTACTGTGTAGCAATATAAACTCTGATCCGTTGTGAAAGCTGTTTTTTCTTCATCAGGTTTGTTCATCCGGATCTGATTGTATCCCGAGTAAGCATCCATGAAGCTGAGCAATTCATGACCTGCTGTGGCATCCACCAGCTAGTCTATCCTTGGAAGTGGGAAGCTATCCTTTGGACATGCCTTGTTTAGATCCGTGAAATCTACGTACATCCTCCATTGTCCATTTTTCTTCTGGACGAGGACTACGTTGGCGACCCACTTAGGGTAGCTGACTTCTCTGATTGATCCAGTTGCCAGTAGCTTTTCCACCTCTTGTTTGATTGCTTGACTTCTTTCAGGATTGAACGATCTTCTCTTTTGTATTACCGGTTTTGCATTCGGGCTAACTGAGAGGTGGTGGGATTTTACTCGGGCATTTATTCCGATCATATCTTCGTCACTCCAAGCGAATACATCTTTGTACTCTCTAAGCAGATTGGTTAAGTCTTGCTTGACTTTTCCATCCAAGTTGTCCCCGATCTTGATTTTCTTATCCAGTTTGTCTTCGTCAAGTACTACTTCAACCAATTCTGTTTTGTATTCATTCGAGCCCTCCATTGGATCCAGTTCGAATGAAAAGGATTCTTCACACTGATTTGGCTGCATTATGGTGCACACTTTTTCAACATCATGCTTATCTTTGTATACTGACAGGTTTGCTCTTCGGGCCATCTCTAGGGATCCATTGACTATCCTAACCCCTTGTTCTGTTGGGAACTTGATCATTAATGCATAAGTGGCCGTCATGGCCCTTGTTTTATTCAGGAATGGCTGGCCCAATAATGCATTATACGGCCAATTATCCAAGTCAACAACCACGAAGACGAGCAGGACAGTCCTCTGGCATGGTGCAGTTCCGATCTTTACGGGTAGTTTTGCCGTCCCGAGTGACCTGACCTCTATCCCCCCAAACCCTCTTAATGGAGTATGGAAAGACTGTAAATCTTTTCGGTCTAGTCTTAGCTGGCCGAATACGGCCACGCTTAGGATATCTGCTGAACTCCCATTATCTATTAAAATTCTCCGGACTTCCCTATGTCCAATCCGGGCACTTATAACCAAAGCGTCGTTAGGTCGAACATCGACGCCATGGGAATCTGCCTCTATAAAGACTATTGGGTCCCATCATTTCTTTACCCTTTTCGGGTCTGGCTCAATCGAGTTAACGTAGAAGTTATTGCTTGCTTCTATTGATTCTCTGATTTCCTGAGTTCGTTCTTGGTTGCTTCTCCCAGTAGAGGGTCCTCCGAAAATTGTATGTATTATTTGATTGGCTTCGGGGCTGGTTCTTTGATTTAGACCAGGCTTGGGATCAACCTTGACTTTTTTCTTAGTTTCTGATCTCTTATTTTTTTCAAGATTACATCCCGCAGGTGCCCTTCCCGAATAAGAGTCTCTATGTAATCTCTGAGCTGAAAACACTTTGAAGTCTCATGCCCGGTTTCTTTGTGAAACCTGCAATACTTGGTTGTATCTCTCCGGGCGAACAGTGATTGTCGCCGCGGCTCTTGCACCATATTCTTCTCTTCCAAGATGGCTAAAATTTCTTCTTGTTTTTTCCGAAGAGGGGTGTAATTGGTATATCTGCCTCGGTATTTTTCTGTGGACCGTTCGGCGTTGAGCACATTACCCTCATGCTTGTTTTTCTCCTTACCGTTCACTTTTCGTTTTTCCTTTTGATTCTGCCCCTTGGATTCGGTATTCTTCTGTTCGGGCTTTCCTCCATGCATATAGCTTCCTCCTTTAGCTAACTCTTCTTCCTCGACCAGAGCGTATCCTCCTGCCATATTCATCATGTCGGCATACATAATCAGTCGTGCTCTTCTCAAATCAAAGGATAGTCGTCTATTCTGCAAGTTATTGGTGAAGGCAGCAATAATTGCTTCATCATTAGCACTGCCAATTTCTGATACTGCTTGGCCGAACCGGCCCAAGTACTTTTTTAATGACTCGTCCTTCCCCTGCTTTATTTGAGAGAGGTAGGCCACCGACTTCTTCCTGTGAACATTGCTCAGGAATTACCTTGAGAAGCTCCTGCTCAGCTCGCTGAAATTTTCGATGCTCGCCGGGGGTAGTCTTCCGAACCATCTTGACCCTGTGTCCCCCAGTGTTTGCTGAAAGTTGAGACACAATAGGGGGTCACTGCGGGCATATTGAGCCATGGCACTTTTATAGCATCTAACGTGCTCCTTTGGATCTGTATCTTTTTTGAATTGCTCCACATGCGGCATCCTGAATCTTTCTGGGAAAAGGGTCCGCAAAATCTCCCTGGTGAATGGACTGTCAGAGTCATCGTCAGATAGATCGTTACAGCCATAACGTCTGACCAGTGCCTCCATCTGTCGCCTGTTATTCTCAACTTCTCGAGTTAGGCTCTGGATCGTGACATCTCTGTCCCCCATCGGACTTCCCCGATGGTTAAACCTTTGGGTTATCGTCATTCTTTCCTCAGACTCTTCACTCTGATGTCAGTCTCTCTCGTGACTCCATGATGACGTTTGCGATGATATTGATCACTATCTTCTGATGATGACCGACCTCTAAGCCGGTCGTGTTTACGATGTCTAGCACGTACTGTTTGATTGCGGTCTAGCCTCTGGTGATGTTCCTCTTCAAGTGTTTTCTGTCCAGCCGGGTTGATTGGGGAAGAGTTCCTTCTGGTATTAGGCATAGTTATTCCTGGCCCCACCACCATAGAATAGAGCCTTGCGGGTGGAGGATTGGGAGTATGTGCTCCTGCAGCCAGTAGATCAATCCCTTCCCTTGCTGCGTCCTTCACCAATTGTTGCAAGGCCTCTTGGAAACGCAGCGTAAGATCTCTGCTGGTTGGAGGAACTTGCTGGATCCCCGCCAGGCGTGCAGGCTGGTTTTCTGTGTTTGCTGGAGGATCTTGTGATGTATTGCCAACATGGAAATCGCCTGGTGATTTTTGGCCATTCCTTGAACTACTTCTGCTTCCTGCCATCGCTTTTAACAAGTTCAGAGGTTCGCCCCCTCCTTCTAGAGCCAATTGTTGACATCGATTTCTGGATTATGTCAGAAAAGCCAATAAGGATTGGATTTCGGCTATTAACTCAAAGAGAAAAGGAGATTCAGAGAGAGTAACGAAGAAAAGTTTTACGTGGTAAAACTCCGATGACCGGAGAAACGTCCACGGGTGGTTGAAGGATCAACCAAGCCAAAATCCACTATAAGAATATGATGTTTACAAGCTCTCGATCTCCCTTTTTTCTCTATGTATTTGCTATGATTGATGTATGTTATATTGCCTATATCTTTTCTGGACGAGATTATGGGTCTATTTATATGTTTATAGAACCCTAATCTGCTTTGTACAAGTAATACAGGATCTTTGTATTTAATTGTGATTCGGTTACTTGCTTGAGGTTGATTTGTCTTCTTTCCTGTTTAGGAGTCTTTTATGGAAATCGAGTGAGATTCTAGTAGTGCAGTTCAATTTGGACTTGTTTCCTTATAAGAATGTAGTCTTCGTAAAGAAATCAAGTTATTTCCTGATCGGGAACTCTTCTAACTTAATGTTCCATTTTATTTGGGATTCCTTCCTGATGGATATCTTCGCGTATTTAATGACTTGAGTCCGTGTGAAATAAGCACCAATTTCTTACTCGGGTCGTGTTTATTCCCGAGTAAGAGTAATACCTGATGGTCCCGAGTAGCACCGTTTGAGCCCGAGTGGAAGCGTTGTTTAACCAGTCCCAAGTGTTGTTAACCGATCTTGAGTAGGTTTTATTCAATATATGCTTACTCGGGTTTTCTTCTCTTTAATGATGTCTCGTAGGATATTTCCTGAGTGCCTATTTGGGCGTCCACCTGGCTATTTTATCCTTCCTGTCAATGACGTGGATGCTTGGTAAAATTCACATACGATGGAATTGTATACCTGAGGATGGAAAACAAACAAAACATTTTTCTTTTATTAGTCACAATAATCCTCATAGAGAAAAACGAAGGACGTTTGATCACTTGTGAATTCTTAATCTATTGATTGAAATTCGCTTGAACTAGATTCGATGTTGTACACAAAACCTTTGATGTAAAGGATACTAGTGCACTATCGAAAACAAAAACGTTCTATCTTTTCTCTGTGCATAACCAAATTCTTCAGACAATGAGTTGGATGGAGTTTTTTTTATATATTAAGGAATGCAAAATAATAATAAAAACTTCTCTCACAAGAACTAGGGTGACCGAATTCTTTGACAGGGATATATATATATATGGCCAAATCCTCACACAAGGAGGATTTGTGTTGTGGCCAAAAATCCTCTCACAATGAGGGTTTGTTTTCCACCACAACTTCTATCAACTTTCGGAATTCTACTATATTCCAACTCATTAGTTTATTATCCAATAATAAATTAATTATGACTTTATCAAAAACTTTCCAATTTGACCATTTGTCAATTAGAGTTTTGATAG
This sequence comes from Dipteronia dyeriana, assembly GCA_032871835.1. NCBI lineage: Eukaryota > Viridiplantae > Streptophyta > Magnoliopsida > Sapindales > Sapindaceae > Dipteronia > Dipteronia dyeriana. Next base: position 94,509,411 of record CM065295.1, on the reverse strand, counting down.
ATATAAAAAACTTTCTAATTTGACTAGATAAATTGAAATTTATTTATCTACTTATTAATTAAGTATTTGATATTTATCGTACTACCAACAATAGTATGACACTTGGAAACCTTCTCATACTTAAAAAAATTTTTTGGCTATTTAATTAAATAAATAAATAATAATTAATTAATTAATTAATTATCTAATTTCCATTTAATTAACAAATAAAATAAACAATATATTAGGCTAATATCCTTAGCCTTGTAATATGAGCAATATGTTGTTTTTCTATTTTATTAAATTCACTGGACTTCAATAAAAAGTCCACATATGAACTAGACTAATTCTTACTAAAAAAGAAATAAGTTCACATGCCTTAAGTAATACATTAATCTAATTTAACATCCCATTTAATTAAAATGTGTAAATTATATTCTTAATGTATTAATGGAATGCTAATCATACCCCTATTAGGGCCGTCCAAGAAATCTCAGATCCTTGGCCGCCTATTCCAAGTACTTAAAGAGTTACTGCGTGTCTTGATCACACATGACCGCACCTCTCCAAAAAATTTGGATTCCGTAATCCAAAAAACAATTCTAGATGGACCAAAAGATTGGTCCAGTAGAATCTATCATATGATCCATGGAAGCTCGTGTGGATTGGGGATCTTGGCGGGATATCTAAATTTAAGCTCAAATAAGCATAACCTAATCACAATTAACAAATGATTTACTTAGGTTCGATATATTAATTTTAGTTCATTCCACTAAGGAACTAAAATTGAACTCTTAAATAAAGATAGAATAAGTTATTGTTCCTCATTCTTACCCTAGACAACCTTATTGGATATAGTGTATCCTCTTGAAGAATCCCAATAATCGCTAAAAGCTCGTAGACCACATATAGCTCTCCTAGTTACCATATTTACTCATAACCACATTTTGAACTTTGATATTTTGACTTGTCCATAAGTCATATTTCAATAGACACAATTGAAAACTTAACGTTAAGATTTAATATCCAATACCTCAAAATATCCATATGATGATATTTTACTCATATTTAATAAATAGACATACGATGTCATATTTATAAATGAAGTCCTCTATCGACTAACAAATGTATAATACCAAATTATCGAGGATAGACTATGCTATATAGTCGTACTCATTGATAGCTCAAATGATAACACTTGTAACCATAATTCCAACATTTATCCCAGGATTGAGATAGACTCTCCAATTGTCCTTGTGTGAAAACTTTTATCCACTGAAGGTTCTGGATAAATGAAGGTTCTGGATAAAGTATTTCACTGTGACCCTATTTAATTTTTTTTGTCCAAAGACACAACACTTTGATAATTTTAGACTCATCATAACATATTTGATCCCACTCAAATGCTAGCAAAAGAATATACAACTTTAACAAGGTAAATGCACCCAACATTTATCTTAGGTTGTGAATATTGTTCAAGACTAACCAAATAATTGTGTATATCTCATACGTATCTAGATGTACGAACAATTCTTATTTTCTCATAATCTTTTGACCCTATGATTATTTACTTTTGAAATTATAATAATTAAACTATAAATGCTATAAGATTTGTTAAACTAGAATAACCACTTAACTAATATAAAAAGATTTTCAAATACGTTATTACACTCTTACTATTGAGCATAATCCTAACAGAAGATGTGAGCAATTGGAAGCTTGCAATGAAAGATGAGATGAAGTCATTGGTATCTAACCAAACTTGGGAGTTAGCCAAGTTGCCTGAAGGAAAGAAAGCCCTACATGATAAGTGGGTGTCTTAGATTAAAGTGGAACATCATGGTTCCAAAAGACACAAGGATCAACTAGTAGTTAAAGGCTTCCAACAATTAGAAGGTATTGATTATTCTGAATTTTTTTCTCTTGTTGTTAAACTAACTACGATCCGGTTAGTATTATGTATTGTTGCAACGAAAGGGTTGTATATCTATAGTAGGTAGATGTGAAGACTACCTTTCTTCGTAAAGATTTAGATAAGGAGATATACATGAAGCAACTGGAGGGCTTTGTGAAAGTAGGCAGGGAAGAGTTGGTGTGTAGGTTGACAAAAAGCTTGTATGGTTTAAAACAAACTCCCCGACTGTGGTAAAGAAGTTCGATGGTTTTATGCAAAGCAAAGGTTACTTAAGATGCAATGTTGACCACTGCTGCTACTTCAAAAAGTTTAAATCAAGTTTTATTATATTATTACTTTATATTGATGACATGTTAATAGCTGGTGCAGATTTAGAGGAGATTAACAACTTGAAAAAACAACTCTATAGTGATTTCGAGATAAAGGATTTAGGTGCAGCAAAGCAGATTCTTGGAATGAGGATTAGCAGAGACGAACATTAAGGTACCATGAAGCTTTCACAAGCATAATATGTTCGGAAGATGTTATAGAGATTCAACATGAGTGAAGAGAAACCGGCGAGAACACCTTTAGCTAGTCATTTCAAATTGTCCAAGGATCAGAGTCCGAAGACGGAAGAGGAAAAGGACTTCAAGAGTAGATTTCCTTTAGCTTTTGCCATTGGAAGTCTAATGTATACCATGACTTGCACGAGACCAGATATTTCTCATGCAGTGGAAGGTGTGAGCTGATAAATGTCCAATCCGGGCAAGCCTTACTGGGAGGTTGTGAAGTGGATCATAAGATACCTGTGGGGTAAGACATATAGATGTCTAACCGTCTGAAAAGATGAACTCAAGCTGGAATATTATGTGGTTTCATACTTTACTGAAGAGGCGGATCATAGAAGAAGTACCACCAGATATGTGTTCACGATGGCTACTACAGTAATTAGTTGGGTGTCCTAGTTACAGAAGATAGTGACAATCTTTACAACTGAAACAGAGTATATGGCTTTGACAGAAGTAAGTGACGCAATGAAAACGTAACTAGAATTATACCGACGTCTAAATTCTACTGAAAACTGGAATCCACCATAATAAAATTAAACTTCTGAAATTTTATTGAATAATAAGTTATCTGAGCCTTTCGGCTTACAAGGTTATTTAAAGTAAAAGAACCCTAACCCGAATCCTTGTTGGACAAGAAACGGGATTACATACCAAAAGCTGTCATAAATAGTGAAATTGTCAAAAATAGCGAAATCACAAAAGTTAAGGAAATAAAATATACTAACGACCATAAACAAGCCGGAATTAACGGTAGGCGATTCTAGCTTGTCAAAGTCAACTTATGACAAAATTGGAAATTTTCCAAAAAGAAAAGAATTACGATTTCAGGGCCTAAATGATGGAATTTGGCCAAAAAAGGATGTGCCTCAACACCGAAGGTTATTTACTTCTGAAGATCTCGCTGATTCCCTTCAATTACGGTCATTTAATCTTGGATTTAGGATGGTCCCACCAAGCCATGTAGGACTCAGTCACTTGTTCTACATCAGTCCCCTCTACTTGCAAAGAACTCGACCTCGAGTTAGGTTCAGGATAAAGAGGCTCTTCTGCATGATACTGGAACAAATCAACAACATTGAAGGTATTGGAAATTCCCACGGTCTCAGGTAGGTCGATCACATATGCATTATCATTGATCTTTTTCAGAATCTGATACGGACCATACTTCTTGGGCTTCAGTTTGTTATAAGTCCCAATTGGGAACCTTTCTTTGTTCAAGAAAACCATTACTGAGTCGCCCTCCTCAAACACCTTCCGACGCCTATGCTTATCTGCAGCTGTCTTGTATTTTGCATTGGTTTATTCTAGTTTCTGTCTCACCTCCGCTTGCACCGCTTGAGCCTGTGTAGCCATGTTTTCTGCAGCAACACTAACTCTCGGACCCTTTGGTAAATGAATTAAATCCATAGTGTGCTTCGGTGGTGACACATATGTCACAGCAAAAGGAGATTTTCCCGTGGCACTATGTACAGCACTATTGTAGGCAAACTCAACTTGAGGCAATGCATGATCCCACTATTTTGGCTTATCTCCGTAAACGCAACTGATCAGATTTCCCAAGGTTCTATTCGTCACTTCCGTTTGTCCATCAGTTTGTGGGTGAGCAGTAGTACTTCGTTTCAGAGATGTATTGAACATTTTCCATAAGGTCAGCCAAAAGTGGCTAAGGAATTTCGTGTCACGATCAGAGGTAATTGACTGCGGTACCCCATGTAGTCGGACCACTTCTCTAAAAAATAGTCGGGCTATGTGTGAAGCATCAGAGGTCTTCCGGCAAGGGATAAAGTGAGCCATTTTTAAAAACCTGTCAACCACCACGAAAACCGAATCTACTCCTCGCTGGGTACGGGGTAGTCCCAACATAAAATCCATAGACAAGTTCTCCCAGATATTGTTAGGAACAGGTAAAGACATATAAAGACCAATATTTTGTGACTGGCCTTTAGACACCTGACAAGTGTAACATCTCTGTATAAAATTTCCAACATCTCGTTTCAGTTGTGGCCAGAAATACCGTTCCTCCAAGCTAGCCACCGTTTTGTCTCGTCCCAAGTGTCCACTCAATCCACCGCCGTGCAAGTCTCTGATTAATTTCTCCAGTAGAGATATTCCGGGAATACCCAAACGATTGCCACGAAACAGATACCCATCATTTTCATGAAAATCACTGATAGGTTGTTTTTCAATACACTTGGACCAGATTTCCTTGAAATCTTCATCCTCTTCATACAACTCCTTCAGAGAATCAAACCCAACAATCTCATGAGCTAGGGTTACGAGCAAGGTGGCATGGCGGCTCAATGCAACAGTAACTCGGTTCAGAACCCCTGATTTGTGCTTGATAACGAAAGAAAATTTCTGAAGGAAAGTGGCCCACCTGACATGCATGTTGTCTAAGTTCTTCTGACTATTGATAAACTTCAAAGCTTGATGGTCGGTGTACAATACAAACTCCCTATGTACTAGGTAATTTTCCCAGACCACTGTGTAGAACTTCTGGTCATAAGTACTCCACTTCTGGCGAGCTTCACTTAATTTCTAGCTAAAGAAAGCTACTGGTCACTTTTCTTGGGACAACACAACTCCAATTCCCACCCCACTAGCATCGCACTCCACTTCAAAAATCTTCTCAAAACTGGGTAGAGCAAGTACTGGTGCAGTACACAATTTTTTCTTGATTAACGCAAAACTTATCTCTACTTTTTCTCCCCACTGAAATCGACCCTTCTTCATACATTCGGTTATCGGTGCCATGATAGTGCTGAAATTTTGAATAAATCGACGATAGAAAGTAGCTAAGCCATGAAAGCTACGAACTTCACTTACGGTTTTCAGGCGTAGGCCATTCTCAAATTGTTCGTACCTTATCTTCGTCCACATGAATTCCTTCTGAACTCACCACATAACCCAAAAATAACAAACTGTTGGTCATAAAACTACATTTCTTCAGATTAAGAAACAGTTGATTTTCTTGTAAAACTTTTAACACATCTCGCATCTGCTCAACATGCTCTTCTTCAGTCTTACTAAAAATAAGAATGTCGTCGAAATAAACAACAACAAACTTTCCCACAAAAGGCCTCAATACCTGATTCATCACCCGCATGAAAGTACTGGGTGCATTTGATAAACCGAACGGCATGACCAACCACTCATACAAACCATCCTTGCTTTTGAACGCCGTTTTCCATTCATCCCCAGGTCTGACCCGAATTTGGTGATACCCACTACGTAGATCAATCTTCGAAAACAGCTTTGAACCCTCCAGTTGATCCAACATGTCATCTAAGCGGGGAATCGGGAATCGATACTTGACGGTTATCTTGTTGATAGCTCGACTGTCCATGCACATACGCCAACTCTCATCCTTCTTTGGTGTCAGCAATGCAGAAACTGTACACGGGCTCATGCTTTCACGTATAAAACCCTTCTGCAATAATTCTTCTATTTCTCCCGCGGAATCTCATTCTCCTTTGGACTCATCCGGTAATGTGGCAGATTGGGCAAACTCGCCCCAAGTATAAGATCTATATGGTGCTAAATGTCTCTTAATAGCGGTAAGTTGTTGGGCAAATCTTCTGAAGTAATATCCATGAATTGTTCTATCAACGGCTGTATTTTCTCAGGAACAGTTACGACCGATGTTTCTTTCTCTTCTACCACAAGAGCTTTAACCATTAAAGCATAGATCTCCTGTGCATTCTTAACATCTGTCACGAATTCTGTGTCGGATCCGGTCACGGTTAGAAAAGATTGCTTCTCCACTACATAGGGCTTGTTTGGCACTGTCTGACGTTTGGAAGGAGTCATAGCAATTTTATGTGACCCCCAAGTAAATAAATAAGTGTTATCCTGACCCCTATAAGTAATATCAACATCATACTGCCATGGCCGACCCAACAATACATGGCTAGCATCCATATCAATCACATCACAAACTACATCCCCCTTATATATCTTACCAATAGAAATAAGAACACGACAAATATCAGTTACCTTTACTGTCGGTCCCTTCTTGATCCAGCCAATTGTATATTGACTGGGGTGTTTCTCGGTTGGCAACTTCAGATGTTCCACCAACCTCTTTGCGACAAAGTTCTCGTAACTTCCACTGTCCACGATCAGGTCATAGACTTCTGACTGATTGTACAGCAAGATCGAAATATATTGTTACGCTGACTGAGGTCCTCTTGTTTTGATGCGTACAACACCCGTTGCACCACACAATTAACCCGCTCACTATCTTCTTCAGTGAATTCTGCTCCCTCATACAAGTCACCTTCTTCTTCGTAATCATAAACATCTAGATCTTCTTCACATCCTTCTACCCAATTTAATGGTCGACGATCAGGACACGCATTTGAATGATGACCAGGTTTTCTACATCTGTAACAAGTTCCCGGTATAGGTCTAGCATAGGGATTCTGATTCGGATTCGGATTTCTAGGCACGTTCTTGTTGGCTGGTGCTGTTGTTTGATTGCTACTACTACCCTCTTCTCCACTAGCTCCTTTTGGTTGATTCGCTGGAACCGATGAATGAACACCCTTGTCTCTGACAGGGAATGATGACTCAGGATTGTTCCTTCAAAAACCAAGGTTTTCGACTCTACGTTCCAGCAACTCGGCCTTTAGTGCCATGTTATGAGCTTCATCCAAAGTCCACAACACTTGCAGTCCAATCTTGTCCCGAAGTGACGGCCTCAACCCATTGAGATATCTGGCTATACGCTGCCCGTCTGTTTCACTCAAGTTATTTCACTTCGAGAGCCTAGAAAACTCTGCTGTGTAATCAAACACCGACTTATTCCCCTGCGAACAGTTTTGAAGCAACTGGAATAGATACTGCTCATAGTCTGGTGGCAGAAACCTACTCATCATAAGTTGCTTCATTCTACGCCATGTCCTTACAATCGCCTTTCCTTGTCGTTTTCGGTTCTTCTGCAATTGATCCCACCAGACTACAGCCCCTCCTTTCAGTCTAAAGGTAACAAATCTGACCATCTTCTCTTCTAAAATCTCCATCATCTCAAAGAACCGCTCTACTTCTGTGATCCAGTCAAGAAAATCTTCAACACGCAGATTTCCATTAAAGCTTGGAAGATCCGTCTTTAACCGGTAGTCATCATGCTCTCTGGATCGTCTCGCTGGTTGAATAACACCATATCCTCAATCTTCTTCGTCTTCAGAGTCATCCTCGCTATCAGGTTGATGACGAGGGGGACGTCTTCTGTTAACAGGTTGGCCTCGGGCAAATCCCTCAGCTCGCACTCTGTTATCCGGTTGCGACTACCTATTGTTAGCGTTGAGGTTCATCCCGACAAGCAGTTCACGAATCTCCCTTAGTTGTTGTCGTTGTTCCTCCACCACTGTCCACAAGGCTTCCACCCCACGATCACCGTCAGTAGGGTTTCTATGTCCTGCTCCATTTGTTGACATCGAGATCGACAAATCCGTGCTCTGATACCAATTGATGCAGTGAAAACGTAACTAGAGTTAGACCGACGTCTGAATTCTACTCAAAACTGGAATCCACCAGAATAAAGTTAAACTTCTGAAATTTTATTGAATAATAAGCTATATGAACCTTTCGGCTTACAATGTTATTTAAAGCGAAAGAACCCTAACCCGAATCCTTGTTGGACAAGAAACGAGATTATATACCAAAAGCTGTCATAAATAGCGAAACTGTCAAAAATAGCGAAATCATAAAAGTTACGAAAATAAAATATACTAACGACCATAAACAAACCGGAATTAACGGTAGGAGATTCTGGCTTATCAAAGTCAACTTATGATAAAAATAGAAATTTTCCAAAAAGGAAAAAATTGCGATTTCGGGGCCTAAATGATGGAATTTGGCCTGAAAAATGACGTGCCTCAACACTAAAGGTGTTGACTTCTGAAGATCTCACCGATTCTCTTCAATTAAGGTCATTTAATCTTGGATTTAGGATGGTCTCATCAAGCCATATAGGACTCAGCCACTTGTTCTACATCAGTAAGTAAATGGTTGATATGGTAATAAGGGTTGTTAGCAGGGTTGGGATTCGAACAGGTATTGAACGTGTTGCATATTGATAGTTAGAGGGCAATACACTTAGCCAAGAATTCGGCATTCAGTTCTAGGACCAAGCATATATACATGTGTTACCACTTCTTTTGGTCGTTAATCGAAGAAGGAGTGTTGAAGTTAGTGAAGATTGTAAGTACTAAGAACATATGTTTACCAAGCCATTCACTATTAAGAAACTGGAGCTATGCGCAACTTCAGTGGGTCTTCAGGAGTGAAAACGTGGGGGATGAGCGCACTGTTATTTATCCACTAAATCATCGAAGAAGGATGAAGAATGCCTACTGGGTTTTGTTGTCTTCAAGTGGAGACTGTTGGGTTTTGTGAAGCCTAAAATTAGCCTGAGGAATGACTTCCAGCAGGAAGCGCGACGTATACCGCGGTGCAGACAAGGAGCTCAAGTCGCGGCATATACAACGATGGATTCCAGAAGATTGATGCGGTGTAGACCACAATGGGGACTGGCACACATACCGCAGTCCAAGGCGCGGTGCAGACCGCTGCATAGACAGGTGCATACACTACGGTGTTCTGAACGGTGGAAAATAGAAGAATAACTGCAGTACATGGAGCGAGCTGTAGGCCGCGGTTGACGGAAACTGTGCGAATTAGGAAAACTTGTGTGAAAAATAAAGTACTCCTTTAGGGTTTTTGGCTTACTCTAGTGTTTCTATACAAATATTACTATTTCCCATTGTGTAGAAAAGTGTGAGAAAAAGTTGCCGGAGAGAGAGAGTAAATTGTAGAGAGACTTGAAGAGAGATTGTAATCAACCTTGAAAGTAGTTGATTAAGTGCGGTACGCTCCGTGGAAGTAAGCAAATTGCTGAACCACGTAAAATATTTGGTATCGTCTTTTTCTTCTTATTGCTTTCATATTATTTGTTTGTGTGTGCGACTTTTTTCTTACAACAAAGTGTGTACGAATTTGAGTTAGTTGTGCAAGAGATCTAAGATCAATTAAGCAAAATCATGAAAAGGGGAAATTTTGTGCAATTAGCTGTTTGGTTGATAAGATGAGAGACATGACAATTCGTTGCAATGTAATTGTTTGCAAGTGATTGATATTGTTTTAATTTAGAGATCTCTTTGTTTGGCACAAGCAGGTTTATTAAATTTTTTGAGTGTAGACAGTAGAATGGTGTCAATTAAGAAACTACTTTGACTGATAATGCTGGATCACCATCCAATCTAATGGAATTTTATCTCTTGTTTCAGATAAATAAGTAAAATAAACTATCATTGATTAAATTACTCTTGAGCAATTCGAACAATCTTCTTTCCAATGTTATCACCACGAAAGAGTCCAACAAAAGCCGAGGGAATGCTCTCCACGCCATCTGAGATGTCTTCGAGCGCCTGAATTTCGCCAGTTCTAAGCTGATCGCAGGTTTTGTTAAGGAAATCTTGGTACAAATTCATGTGATCCGCTGCCAGAAAGCCCTGTATCTTAATTCTCTTGTACACAACATCTAGCATATCCGGTGCAGCCCGCTTTCCAGCTTCTGTATACTCAGAGATTACCCCACAAACGGCTACTCTACCGAAAGCTTTCATGTTAGCTACTGCTGCTTCTTGCATTTCTGCTCCCACATTGTCAAAATATATGTCGATTCCATCCGGGAAGTACCTGTAAGAGTGATAGACCATCAGGTGGTAAATGTAACAGAATTTGATTATTGAATTCATTCTTGAATTAGAATTCTTACTTCTTGAGAGTTGCCTTTAAGTCAGTTTCTTCCTTGTAGTCGAATGCATCATCAAAACCAAGCTTCTCTTTAAGTAATGCTACCTATATCATTTGAAGTAGAGATAAGTATTTATTAATTCAACTACACAATCAAAGGTCTGAAATTGATCCCAGAAAGTGACCTTTTCTTTGCTTCCAGCAGAGCCAACGACATAGCAGCCGAATAGTTTTGCATACTGTCCGACCAAGTTTCCAACCGATCCAGAAGCAGCAGACACAAACACTTTCTCTCCTTTCTTAGGTTTACATATATCAAACAATCCGGCATAGGCTGTCAGTCCACTGAATCCTGCAATTAGAACAAACAAACAAATTGCTAAAAATTCAATCTTCTAATGCAGAAACACCGGAAGGTTTCAAGTGCAGGATTCTGTCTGTTTTTCTTTACGATCCCTTACCTGATAATTATCACAATGACATGACTATAAAAGTTCGATTATGTATTTATTACCTAGAATCCCAACTTGGTAAGACACGGGAAGTCCCAAAGGATCAAACTTTCGTAATAATACACCTGGTTTGACCACAGTGTAGTCTCCCCAACAGATAAGTCCCACAACCAAATCATCCTTCTCAAATTCTGGATTCCCAGAAACAACCACTTTGCCCACACCGTAAGCGTCGATACCCTGTCAATCCAAAAGACTCATAAAATTACCTTCTCTGTTAGATCAAAGAATATATTACATGTAAATGTATGTATATATACCTCGCCAGGAGTGACTCCAGCCGCGAAGTTTATTGCACTCTGTGAGGAGCTGAAACTCTTCATGCGGTTCAGCTGGTAAGGATCGATGGATACGTAGAGATTCTTAACGATAACGACATTCGTATCAGGGTCGACTCTGAGAGGAAGAGCAGCATCTTTGAGCTCAAAATCAGACTCTTTTGGTGCACCATATATGTGAGCCTTTATTGTTATGTATCTGTTGGTGACGTCCATTGTATTTATGTATTTATTCTTCTTGCCTGTGTGCTCCACTGCTCGGTGTTGTGTTGTTGAAGCTGAATTTGAGTTTATAAAGATCTATTAGATTCTCTCGGGGTCTTTGTTTGTCACCACCACTCACCATCACAAAGTAAATGATAAATTAATCTTAAAACAAAATATACAAATCCTAAAATCAAGTTCAAAATAGTCTAAGACTATGTTTGAGATTGTTTTTGTTTGAGAAATAATCACTTATTTCTTATGTTTTGAGTAAATGGGTGTTTGGTAAACTTTCCAAAAACAACTTATTTTTCAATTTGCTTTTCCAATAAGTAGTTTTTGAAAAGTTGAATTGGGGTTGTTTTTTAAAGCATAAGCTAGCTTATTGCTTATGCAATGTCCAGAATATCCTCACTATTTTTTTAAAAGACAATATTACCCTTATATTTAATAATAATATAATAAAAGAATTAAAATTTCTTTTCAAGAAAAAAAAATTAAAAATTAAAAAATTAAAAAATTAAAACTGGGATTGATGGCCACTGTCGGAAGTCGATGTAGAAGGAGGAGGACTTGCTTCTCCGGTGACGAAGTTGGCGAAGGAAACCAGCTCCTCCAGCAGCGTAGGAGATGAGAATGGAGGAGGCGTCCGCCGGAACAGATGGAGGAGGACGTTGACGCTAATCCAATTGTGATTCAGTCGAGACTTCCGTCTCAATCCCGTCGTGATTCCGTCGCAATGGCCTGTTCTGCTCCGATGACTTCGACGAAATCTTGAAAAGGCCGGAAGCCTCCTTAATGATGACGATCGGTTAAGATCTTTCGATTTCAAGTACTTGTTTGTCACCGAAGCGAGAGAGGATATCAGCGGCACTTGAAGGCGGATGACGACGATCTCGGTGGAGCTGGAAACCGAGGAGGAATTGGAGAGTCGACGCCGGAGTTTGAAGAGGTTGACTTTTGGTGTGTTGGTGAAGAAGGAGACTGAGTTGATTCAGAGGAGGGGCCTGAGTTGACTCAGTTAGTTTGTTGTTATGTGTTAGATATAAATTGAGTTGACTCGGTTTTTTTAACGAGTTATTTGAGAAATAACTGAGTTTAGTCGATGATAATTTTTTTCATGAGCTGACTCAATGAGAAATTTGTTCTTTTTATTTCTTTTTAAATGCTTCATATTTATAATATTTATTGATGTCTATTTTAGTTATTTTGTTCAATATATTTTCCATCATTTCAAAAGTTAAACAATTTTAAATTTTAGTTTACTAAATGCCAACCTATTTATTTCTTAAATTGATTATTTATTAAGTTAAGCTATAAATAGATAAAAATTTAAGTAAACTAATCCCAAATATAACTTGAATAATGTAAACATCCATGAATATGACAAGAGTGGAATCACATTTGTAAGAAGCTCTATCCAAGTAAAGATTCTCCCGTGAGTTGTGGTATCAAGAAAATTAAGGGGAAAAACAAAATGATAATTGAACGTGGTTGGCTTGGTAAGTGGTGACATAAAAGAAAATTCAAGGAAAAAAATAAAATAACTAGGTCAGTTTTGTTGCCGTCCTCACCCTACTGTGTCTATACTAAAAATTAGTTCACTTGTGTATAAAGAATCCCTTCGATTATATCAATAATGTCAAATGTTGGGATCCTTAATTTCTCAATATTATAATTGGATGATTAAAATTATTAGGATTCAATAATTCTATATTATTTGGGTTTCAGATTTGGACACCAAATTTAAGCAATATAGTATTACTTGTAACTTATTAGATGAGTTCCAAAAAATTATAACAGTTTTTGAGGAGCTTTTTATGGGCTTGACACCCTTTATTAAGTTGAGTTTATATGTAGATATATGCAACAAAAAATAATAATAATAATACTAATAATAATAATAGCATCAAGGCCTAATTAAAAGGCTTAATTAAGGAGGGTATATTCGATTTAGAATTGACTGGAATTTAAAAGAGTTTAAATTTTGGTTTATTGAATTTGGATTCGTAAAGAAATCATTAAAATCCATGTGTTTTGGATTCAAACGTTTAATAAATTCAAATAAATATATATGTATTAAAAAAACCATTAAAATGAAGTTTGATGAATTTTAAAATGAGATTAATAAATATAAATGCTCATAACAAATCTTGCACCATGGATTTGACTTTTATAATATATTGAAATTACCAACAACAACAACAAAACCGAGAATTGATATCGATAATTAAAATTAAAAAAAAAAACAGTTTTACTGAAAACTAATCCATTTTAGAGGTTCAAGTCAATAACTAACCTCTTTTTGACAAATTTACAAAACTAACTCTTTTTTGATGTGTCACTACAACTATATGTCTATACCCTTACTTACAATTATATCCATTCTTTTCCTCTTATTTCTACCACAACGTCATTCTTTTCCTCATATTTCCTCCTCTCTCTCCACCACAACACCTAATTTCATTTTCTCCCATTCTCCTCTCTCAATTTTGTTCTCTCTTCCTTCATTTCGAATTTTAGTAATTATTTACATTCTCCATATTTGAAAAACTCAAAAATATTCATTCACAACAAAGGTACCTTTGTATTCAAGCTTTGAGATGAGTTTTTTTTTTAAAAAATTTAGTTGAATCTCGGATGTAATTGTATTTGTATTAATTTGTTGTTGAAATAGTTTATATTTACATAATAAAGCATGAGTCTAGTGTCAATTTGATGTTGTTGTGATCAATTTAAAATTTAAACATAAATCTAAAGTATATTTCTATTTTTCATCTCTTTTTTACTTTCCTTTGTGCATTAGGGTTGCTTATTTTTGTGAAAATTGTTTTCATCAATATAATATTGCATGGGTCTTGGTTGAATTTGATGTTGGTGTGATCAATTTTAATTTTATACATAAATTTATAGTTTAATTAATGTTTGAATATTTTTTTTAGTTTAATTTGTGCATTAGGGTTGCTTATTTTTTTGAAAATAGTTGACATGAATGTAATAAAGCATGAGACTTGTGTGAATTTGATGTTGGTGTGGTTAATTTTTCAATGTTGGATTGAATTTATACAATTGGTAGTATTTTTTTTAAAAAAAAGTGTCAGTCCAGTTTTTTCTAAAAGCGTTGGGAATTCCTAACAGAGTTAGAAATTCCTAACTGCATTGGGAATTTCCAACGCTGTTGGGCATTCCTAATTGCGTTATAAGTTTCCAACTGTGTTTTGAATTCCTAACGGTGTTGGGAATTCCTAAAGTTGTTGGGAAATCCCAACACAATTAGGGATTTTTGCGGCATCAAGATTTTAACTTAGTTTGGATTTAGAATATTTTATATATTCACTATACCATGAGTATAGAATATTTGTTTACGATTTTAATAATGGATTTGTTATTCATTTGAAAGGTTTCATGGATAAAGTTCGATTCGTTGTTTTATACGATGGGGAATGGAGAGAAAGTGGTGGGAAGTTCAAGTATCAATCTGGAAAGTCAAGACTAATTTCAGTTTCAAGGGAAACATCGTATGAATCGTCAGAAGACATCATATTTGGTCTTATTAATGTCGGTCCAAACGAATTCTCCATCAAAATGAAGTATTTGTTTAACTCGCCGGAGGTTTTAGCACTGTTTGAAGTTGTGAACGATGATGATGTGCAAATGTTCTTTTGTGACAATTCCGTTGTGAAAACGCAAACCTTATTACGTGTCACGACAGTACCTAGATGACACGGTATTGTTTTCATGGCACGATATGTTGTTTGGTACATTATTACATTTGGTTAGTACATTTGTGTAATGTTAACGGATTTGACAGAAGTTGTGTAATGTTGACAGTGTTATGTATTATTAACTAGTACATTTTGTGTATAATGTTAACGAATTTGATAGAAATTGTTGTAATAGTTGCAATAGTTGCCTAAATAGTTACTTGCATGTCTAAATAGTTTTTAAGAAAAAAAAGAAACAAAAATTTATGGTTTTTAAGAAAAGTAACCGAAATAGTTGTTTTCATGTATAAATACAACATTTGGTTACTTGGTATATTATACATCAGTTTGTTACATTGAAAAAAAAAATAGTTGGGAGTCTAGATCGCCACATGGCCTAACAGAATACAAAAATAATAGATATCAAGAGAGATAATGTTGTTTTACAATATTTTTTTCACAAGGTCATTCTAGATCGCCAAAGATTTAAACATAAGTATGTTCTGAAATACTTGACCTTATCGGCTTAGACCGAGTCGATGGATTCACCATGTATCAAATCAACATCTTTTCCCATTCAATTTTCCTGAAATATAACATAAAACTGTTAAAACAAAATTCAAATCATCTAATTGAATTTGCAAGAAAATTTCTAACCTCGTTTGATTACAACACAACTTTTTTATTACACTTGTAGAAAATTTTTAACCTCGTTTGGAATTCCAAACGAGGTTAGGAATTCTCAACATTGTTAGGAATTCCTAACAGCGTTTGGATATCCTAACCTCGTTTGGAATTCCAAACTCTGTTCCTAACAGCGTTAGGAATTTCCCAACGCTGTTAGAAATTCCTAACAACGTTTTGATTTCCTAACTTTGTTTGGAATTCTAAACTCTGTTAGAAGTTCCAAACTTTGTTTGGAATTCCAAATGATGTTAGACACTCCAAACATAGTTAAGCATTTCAAATTGCAAATGAGAACCCTAATTCCAAACTACCAAACATTCAGATTTTATGTCTACATTTTCTTGATTACATCAACAAGTACAATAACATTCAGAATAATTCCACAAACCCGAATAATTCATGGGCAGATTTCATGTCTACATTTGCTTGATTACACCAACCAGAATAATTCCAAACTACATTTGCTCGATTTCATGTCTTTATTACAATAACATTCAGATTGCAAAAACACCAACAAAAATCAACTGCATATAAATTCATTTACACCAACTATGAACCCATCAATATCCAAAAACATCAACGTAGCAAGCTGTATACTAATTTCATTACACGAACTATGAACCCAGCAAAATCGAAAATCCTATAAAAAACTTGCCATTAATATGTAATAAGTAATAAAAAACTAACTAAAAACTTGCAATTTCCTAAGCAGCACAATGGAAATATACTGTCTATACTCAATATTTAGATGAAAATCAGCAATGTCGTTATCTAACAAAAAAGAAGCTCAATTTCTTACATATAATGATATCAAAAGAACCCAAACCAACTCAATTCTAGCCTCGAAACCTTTCATTTTCACAAAAATAAACCAAAAACGTAGTTGGGGATTCTATAAAAGATGTTAATTTTCTTTAAAAAAAAAAAACCATGATCTATTTGTGACCAAAGCTCAGTCAGTCATTTCATCGAAAACTAAGCACAATTCATGAACCGTATCTTCCTAATTTGTCACCAATCAAACCCAGAACACAAAAACAAATGACTAGAGTAAAAAAGCAACTTACACAACAGAAAACGAGCTTACGAGACACAAAAGTGAGACTTGGCCTCAGAAGACGAAGAAGAAAAAGGAGCTCCAGCAGCTTGTCTGAATTTCTAGGCAACACTCGAGTTATATAAACACTTTGATTTTCAATTGATTGATTTTCAACAAGTTATATCAACAAGTTCACAATTTATAATAATAAACATACAATTGATTTCTTATACAAACACAGAGTCAAACCACTCAAAAGTTTCTAAACAATTCTCACACATTCACAATTCAATATCAGACAATTCAATAAACAGTCGAACTCACCTTCGTCAACGAAGTGAAGATCTGAAGTGCAGGACAACGAAGATTGGCAATGGGCGACGATGAGCGACGAGACTATGACTAGTGACGATGAAGGCTGGGGACGACGACGAGCGATGGGGAAGGGGACAGGGACAACGACAATATGTGACGAGGACAGGTACGATGACGATAGGTCATCGGGGCTGAGGACGATGACGAGCGACGACTGTTAAGGACGATGACAAACCGTGGTGATGCGACTCTGTCAGTAAGCCCCAACCTGGGTAGTGAGCTAGTGACCGGTAATGGACTGATGGTTGAGAGAATGAGGCGTGAGAATTGTGAAGTATATAGAATATGGTTTTTTTTTCTCTATTTCCTCTTTTATATTTAACAGTATTCGGAGACGAACAAGTAGTCTTCAAAGCCCAGTGGCATCATCGTCGTCTTCCAACCCAGTGGTGCCGTCGATTAGGGATTTTGGCGAGAGAGATTTGGTGAAATTTGTAAGAAATGAGGGATTTTGGAATTTAGGTGAAAGTTGGTCGATTGGAAGAGAAGATCGATTTTGAGTCTTTTGGTTGAGATGTAATTTTTATATTTTAAAAGGGTAATATTGTCTCAATTGAGTTAGTTTTGTAATTTTTTCAAAAAGAGATTAGTTATTAACTTGAACCTAATAAATGAGTTAGTTTTCAATAAAACCCTTAAAAAAATCAGTTATTTTTTATAACTAGTGTGTCAACCATTGACATGCACAGGTTTTGTTTTAAATATTTTTCGTGTCATATAGTTATAACATATAAGATAATAAGATAAAAATATAATTGATACTTCAATTTAAACCACATAAAATTTAATATTTTTAAAAATATATTAAATAAAGAAGCAAAAGTATAACATGATATACATATATTTGTGAGTGGATATGTGCAAAAAGATATAAATGAGTAAATACTTGTTTAGTGCATCTTGAAGATGAACCTAGTATGTTTTTCCAAGCCAAATAAGTGATACCCTTATAATTATATAGTATAACTAACCAAATATAACTAATTAATTAATTTAATCAGTGTCTTTTAAAATTACTAAAGAAATTAATTAATTTTTTTATTAATTATGATTAATTAATTATCAGAAATGTTTTTTAAACTCATAATTTTTTAGAAACCATCCAAAAGCTTTATATCAGGCTTAGGCTCAGTTTGACATTGTTGTGCTGTGGGGAGAAGTGCTTCTGAAATTACTGTGGGGGGAATTGCTTTTGGAATTGCTGTGGGAAGAATCAGCTGAGTGTTTGGTAAACTGATTTTCAAAAATGTTGTGAGAGCAAAAAACAATTTCAATGTGTTTGGTAAACTGATATAAAAGTGTTGTGAGTGTGTAAAATTACTAAAAGGACAAAGACATCTAAATGGTACTAATTTGATATACTTTATATTTTTCTTGTTTATTTGTATTTAGTGTTAAGTGTTATATAATTATGGTATTTTATTGAATTAATTAGCCCTATTTTTTATTCTACTTTATTTAATTAATTAGTCATATTTTTTTTATTTCTTTATTTTATTCTACTTTATTTTTTATTTCATTTTTATTTTACTTTATTGAATTAATTATGGAAACATTTTTTTTTGTACAAAAATATAAACCCAATTTTTTTTGTTAAATTTCGTTAAAGGCAAGGACAAAGTTGGAAAGTTAGTAAAATTTCATTTAATATCACTGTAGCGCGTTTTCTAAAAGCAGAAACCAAAATCCAAAAGCATGTATTTGTAGCTTCTCAAAAACTCAGTTGGGAGAAGCTAAAAGTGACCAAAAGCACTTCCCCACGATTTTACCAAACACTATGTCTGAGGTTCAGAATCACTTTTTGACCCTAAAAGCAGCTGGGAAAGCAATACCAAACTAAGGCTTAGTCAAGTTTTCTTGAATGATAAATAATTACATGAGAATAATTATCATAAAATTGTCAGGTTTTCTTCAATTCATCGGTCTCTCATCTTCCCCCCAAATTTTCTCATTTTATTCTTCATCTTTTCACATATACACCCTTTGAAAATATTTGCAATCATGATTTCTTCTTCTAATCAAAACCAATTTCATCGCAATAAATATTCGGGGTGTGTAAAAAACCGTCAAACCGAACCAACCCACTTAACCCAACCAAAACTTTATGGGTTGGTTCGGTTTTAAATATAAAAAATTTATTAATCGGTTTGTCATTTACCAAACCGATCAAAATTGGGTTTGGTTTTGGTTGCTAAAAATAAAATTCATACGATTCAAATCAACTCATATATTTAATAAAATCCAATCCATATTTACTGGGGTTTTGTAACTTTTATTTATACTTATTCGCTTCTCGTATAAATAAGTTTTTTTTTTCTCTCATTCATTATTATCAACCATTTAGTATTGTACTACTTCTCTTTCTTTTACATATTATATTTTTTTAGTAAATAAAATATAGTTACTCATCCCTTACATTACATTTCAAAATATGAGTTTTATTATACTTTATATTTTATTTTTCTATTATGGTATCTTTTATTGTTAATTTATTAATTATATAATATTTTTATTTTTTAAAATAATTAAATAACACCTACTTAACATTTTTATATTTAAATAATCGTTTTTATAATAATACAAAATGATTTTTAGATTCAAACATAAACTGTCAAATCGATCCAAACCAACTCGACTTTTTTTTGTTTGGTTTGAATCGGTTTGACAAATCATATTGATTTGGTTTGGGTTTAAATATATCAGTTTGGTTTGCACACCCCTAATAAATATAATCTCAACATATATATAAGGATTGAAGAAACAAACCATCGTCTAAAGAAACCAGACAAAGATGAATGGAGGGAAATAACCGTACCTCACTTATATTGTCTAACAAAAAAAAGACCGAGAATGTATATAATTATAATTCATTCCAGAATCAAGATTACATCAAAATATACACTTTGAATTTAATACTATAGATTTTTTGTATTACAAATTTTTATTCTTAAACTACATAAGCATCATGTAGTGTTTTTTAAGACTACAGATTATATCATAATTAGATGAAAATACAAAAATCTTATACTTGACATATTACTTCCAAAGACATTCTTGCAAAAATCCAATTGAATCTACCACGTACAAGAAACCATTTATACAATCACATACTTAACCGGAGAAAATAAAAAAAAAACTGCAGATTTTCGTGCTTACCAGTTCCGTACAAAACTACGAGAAGATTAATACATCAAGACTATTTTATGTTGGTTTAGTTTTGGCTTTGTAATAGAATATCATTTTTATAAACAAAAAATTAGGGCGAATGCCAAAAGAAGCCGATATTATTAAATTACATCTGAGAAGATCCAGGAGTTACTCTTTGATCTTCTCAATCACTTTTCAAAAATATTAAAATCATCCGCACACCAAAAGTCATGCATATGAATAAAAAGAGAATTCAAATGATTTTTAAATTGATTCTAGAATTTTTGAAGATTAATCTCAGGATTTAATTGTAATTGAAATGAATATTAATGAATGGAATATTATTCCAATTTTTGAGCTAATTGTAAACGGTTAATTAGAATATTAATCACGTGATTTAATTTTAATTGAAATGGATATTAATTTCCAAAGCCTATCAAAGTAGAAGTAATTCTAACCATTGATTTCAAAGTTCCCTCATAAACACATGTATGCTTTTATTATATTATATATGATTTTTAAAAATAAAAATGAAGGTATAGTGTTTAGTTAGAATGACACATGGTAACTTTTGGTTAAAAAATATGATTATATATGATTAAATTAGAATATGAAGGTGTTTACTTTTTTTAAACAAAAATAAAATAAAAGGCAAACATAAAATAAAAACATTTTTTTATAGCCACACGACGACTCCTCCAAAGAAGTGGTTATTTTTTAATTAGATTATTATATTAGAATATGAATATTTTTTTAAAGTAATAACATTTCAAAATATTTTTTATTGCCACATGACCACTTCTCATAAAAAGTATCTATTTTAATATTATATAATAATAATAAAATATTATTAAATATCACGTCTCGTAATCATACGAAAAGTAGAAAAAAAATATTATTATTATATTATATATGATATATTAAAAAAATAAACTATATAAAATTATTAACATTTACGATTATCACATATCGCAACCACATCAAAAGTATAAAAAAATCTATTATTATTATATTATATACTTAAATAAAAATAATAATAATATTTAGGATTATCACATGTCACAACCATATTATATATATATATATATATATATATATATTATATTACTAATATGCCGTCACCACGATGTGCGTGCATCGTAAAATATAAAATTGAAAAATCATATAAATTAACATGATCCTGATTTACAATTTTTATTTGTCATATTTTCATTTACGATATAAATATAAGGAACTTAAAATCATCTTCAATATAAATATGTATTTTTTTTTTAGTTCTAAATTGTGTCACACCATCATTTCTGTTCACTGTGGACCCGCTTATGAGATAAATGTATATTCACATCTCCAATACAATTATCTAAAGTCAAATATATATATATATTTTATGACCAATCATAATAAAAAAATTATTAAATTATCTATTCTCTTTTATTTTACAATTAAATGAGTTTTAATATTATTGGTGTAAAGAGTTATAAATCCTAATCAGTATTTCCATGAGAGTTTATAAAACTATAAACTCAACTCCATATTCTCTAACGTTTTTTTTTTGTCACATCATCCCCATATTCAACTTAGATAATTACATTGAAGAGAATTCTTTGTAATTTCTTTAATATCTATCATACGTGACACTTCATTTTCTCTAAATGCATAATAGTGCCAGATATGCTTTAAGATAACTTCAAACATACAATGAAAACACTCTTTCTCTATCTTTAATGCTTCAACCATATTTTGGATGGAAAATTTACGGGAAATGATTTCAACTTACTTTTAAATAAAAAATAATTGTTTATAAATGCATGGTATATTTCTCAAATTTTCTAAAAGTTGTATGTAAATAAATATATGAATTTTATGGTTTATAAGTTTTTTCTTTCTCAAATCATTTCAAGTAAAGATATTTTTTTGTGGATGTGGGGTTTGATTAAAATTCTATTTGTAGAATAATTATTAGGGTGCGGATATTGATACCCATAAAACTTATTAGCACACCCATTTTTATAAGTACATTCATGTCTAAATTTTAGAAAATAAATATTACTATAAACACTCATTCTAATGTCAATAGTACCTTCATTGAAATAAGAGCATCTCCTATGTAAATATGTATTTAAAGAAAATTAAGTGTTACACATGATAAATAGTTAAAAAGTTAGAAAATATCTCTCCAATACAATTATCTAACTTTAATATGGAGATAGTGTAGCAAATAAAAAGTTAAAGAATATGGAGTTAAGTTTCTAATTCTATAAACTCTCATAGAAATGCTGACTAAAATTTCTATCTCTTTTCACAAATAATATTAAAGCTCATTTAATTGTAAAATTAAAGAGGATGGATAGTGAAATAATTGTTTTATTATGATTTGTCATAAAATGAATGTATATTTGACTTTAGATGATTGTATTGGAGATGTGAATAACTGAATATGCATTTCTCTAAAATAAAAATTCAAAAGTGGACCCATAATAAAAAGAAATGTTGATGTGTCACTATTTAGAAACTCACAAATGTATATTTGCAAAGGAGATACTATAAATATATTCATTTTAATTCATATTATTTATAAACACTCTTAAATTAGTATCACACCCAATTTATATATATTTAAAAAATTATTTTTAGAATCCGATCCTCTTTTAATGATGGTCCAATTTACTCTTGGAAATATCTCGAATGTAGGAACCTTATAAAATGAAATATGCGGAACCATATATAGGGTCAAGAGATTTTCAATATGAAGTTATCTTATCTGTACAACTATCTTTAAAAAAATACTTATTGATAACGACAACTATCTTACAAAAAAAATAAAAATACTTATTGATATCTATAACTATTGTTAAAAAAATATTTTGTTTATCGATAGATTTTACAACTATACATAAAAAAAAAAACAAAAAAACATATGATAATCATGTGACGATGAGAAAGATTGATACTTGAAATAAAATTATAGTTTATCGTAAAAATTAGGGTTTATCATAAGTTTTTTTTTTTCAAAGGTAAGTTTTTTTAATAAAGAAATATAATCGAAGATATGAAAGTAATTAATGAGTGTATATAGTATTTGGTTTATTTTTGATTAAAGTAATTTGTCCGTATTGGTAATTTTTTTATTGAGAGATTTTTGTAATTGAATTTTTTTAATAAAATATGGATATAGTAATAAGTTGTATGGGTGTCCACATCGATACCCAAATTGTTATTGCATTGGATGTCTTTGAAGTAATTTTGGTAAGGGATATTATAAATATCTTATTAAATAAATGTTAAATATGAGGTAATATTAGAGCATCTCCAATGCAAGCGTGGATTGTGAAAAAAAATTTGTCACGTAGGATTAATATATATTCTTTAAAAAAAAAAATATCAGCTGTGCATATTCAACTTTAAGCTAACGTGATAAAAATGTTTTTAGACATTGTCAACACGACCGTCCACTTCAGACGACATGTTACACAACCCTTTTTTAAGTTGACTCAACAAATATTTAAAATTGATATTAATTTTTCATCTATTTTTGGTAAGAAAAAAAATAAAAAATAAAAATAGAAAGGCTGACTCAGCAAACATTTTAAATTAACATTTAATTTTCATCTATTTTTGGTAAGAAAATAAAATAAAAAAATAGAAAATAAAATTGGACACGTCATTAAAACAAAATGTGTTTTAAACGAAAACATTGGAGACAATATTTTAAGTTGATCGTCTATCAAGTCCATATTTATTCCACATAGGAAGCAAGTTCCTTTTAGTTGCCATGTCAATAATAATTCATACGCAAGCGTGACTTGTGAGAAACAAATATGCCACGTATGATTGATAGAAATTCCATTAAAAGTCTTTCTCCAATGCACCCGTGCATATTCAACCTCAAATTGATGTGGTAAAAAAAAATTATACATTGTCAACATGACCGTCCACCTTCAGACGGCCTGTCGCACAACTCTTTTTTAGGTTGACGCAGCAAACATTTAAAAATTAATTTTTCATCTATTTTTGGTAAGGAAATAAAAAAAAAATAGGAAAAAAAATTAGACACGTCATTAAAACAAAATGTGAAACGAAAACCAAATTCTAAGTTGATTGTCTATCAAGACCATATTTATACAACATAGGAAACAAATCTCTTGACATTGTTGCCATGGCAACAGAGCCGATCCTGACTTTTTGGAGGCCTTGGACAAAATCTAAAAAACAGGCCCCTTGTGAGGGGCTGAGCATACACGGTACACAACACATGAGTAAAAAGAAATTTCGAAATTGAATCAAAAAAGAAAAAAAAAACAACAACTTTAAATCGATTCGCAAAAGAATAAAAAACTTGAATTACCTGGATATGAGATATTGATCCCATATATGATTGGACTATTTGTATTTATTATTATTTATGTTTGGGCTTTTGAAAAAATATTTGGAACCCTTTTTATCTGAACCAAAATCATTCAATTCAACATTAAATAAAAAAAATATGCCCTTTTTTTCTTGGGCCCTGGACGGGCGCCCCTATTGGCCCCCCTTAAGGCCGGCTCTACGTGTCAACAATAATTCATATGTAATCCATTTTTGTATTGGAGATGCTCCATCTCCAATGCAAGCGTGGCTTGCGAAAAAAAAATATCACGTAGGATTAATAGATATTCTGTTAAAAAATATTCAACTTTAAGCTGACGTGACAATGTTTTTTTAGATATTGTCAACGCGACCATTCACTTTCAGGCGGTCTGTTACACAATCATTTTTTAGGTTGACTCAACAAACATTTATGATCGACATTAATTTTGTATCTATTTTTGGTAAGGAAATAAAATAAAAAAAGAAAATAATAACAAAATTGGACACGTCATTAAAACAAAATGTGTTTTAAATGGAAGCATTGAAAACCAAATTATAAGTTGATCGTCTATCAAGTCGACATTTATACCATATAGAAAGAAAGTTTCTTGACATTATTGTCATGTCAATAATAATTCATATGCAAACCATTTTTACATTGGAGATACTCTTATATATCTAGATACTGTCTAGAGTTTTTTAACATATGATCTTTTGCAATGTTTTTCCCTTATGTCAGTCTAATTTTTTTAAAAAATATGGGTACTATTAGGTCAATAGATGGGTGTTAAAATTGTTAATAACACCACTTAATCAGTTAAAATATTAAATACATTCTTATTAAAAAAAAGATTAAGAAAACCCTTACTTATACGATAATAAATGTTAAATTCATTATTTATAAATATTAATAATAATTAATAAATTAAGAATACTAATTACATTTTGATAAAAAAAAAAAAAAGTTAGTGGTGATTTGAGGGGGTCGTGATCAAGTCAATGCCGCCGGCATTATCTCCTCCGTTTGACAATAACATAGTCGATTTCCTCTAGTGGCGGAGGATTTCCTCCTGTTGAAGAAGAGATCTTCTCCAAGGAGACCAACGACTTCTCTAATCGGTAACATCCCAAGGACTTCTCCATATATATATATGTATATATTTTTTTTTGAATTATTTCATCAGTGTTTTATACTTCTGATTGTTTTCTTTTCTGGGTTTGGTTTTAGTCTTGTTATGAGTTAAAAATAATAATCAATAACTAATATATAAATAATTAAAAGTGATTTTATCTTATTAATTGGTTGAAAGACCTTTTTATCCTCAACCGTTATGTTCTAACAGAGCATCACTAACTGTAGAGGATGTTTGTGTAATTTTAAGTAAAAAATTCCATATATTGAGTTCTGTATTAAACAACAAAATTCATAGCGACTCGAACACTCCACGTTTCAAAACCTAGGGCAATAGAGAACCGCCCCGTTTTTACCAGCAGATCTACAAGTGTGAGTGTGTCTCTTTTCGATAATAATATTTTTTAATAAATACAGGACACTATCACTACCGCTTCCCTCTTCTCTGAAACCCTAGAATCGCACAACCCCAACTTCATCTGCTCAACATCTAGAATCTAAAGGTAATTTTTCCTTGTCAATTTCTATTCTTTTGATCTTCTCTGTATAGAAATAATACCGTGCATTTTATGTTTGTGTTTGGCACGAAACAAATTCGAAAGACAAGTTTTTATTTTATTTTATTTTCTTACTTCGATGCTATATACACACACATTGTTTATTCTATTTAAATAAGAAGTTAACACGCTAAGTTATTCTTTTGTATGGGTTTTGAATGATTAATTTTACAGTCACAGTTGTTGTTAAAGTTGCGAGTTTATGAACCTTGATTATTTTGCCTTGTTGGGATATTTATGGTTTTTTTTTTCAATTTAATTTATTTATCTGTAGATATGAATTTTAGGATTTTGCAATCGGCATGTGCCGGGGACTGGGAATGGAACCCTTCCACTGCCGTTTCTCCCATTTCTCGATCCTTTCCGGCGACATTTACGTCTCAATTGTTTTATAGTTTCTTTGATATTCATAGCTTCGCGGTCCTGTTAGTGAATTTCTGGCTAACTTTCTTTTGTTT
Source organism: Dipteronia dyeriana (assembly GCA_032871835.1). Classification (NCBI taxonomy): domain Eukaryota; kingdom Viridiplantae; phylum Streptophyta; class Magnoliopsida; order Sapindales; family Sapindaceae; genus Dipteronia; species Dipteronia dyeriana. The sequence continues at coordinate 94,482,768 of CM065295.1, read as the reverse complement.
CATTATTAAGCGGCTTAGGGTGGTAGGTGGTGGGTGGTGGGTGGTGGGTGTTCTCTATATAGAGAGGACATTTTTGGTATCAGAGAGAAACTAAATGGATGATGATGACCTTTTTGATGAAGAACCTAGGCCTACAGTAACCCGTGGTAAGCAACGCATTCTGCAAGTTTAGTCATCTTGTTTGTAGAAATTTATTCTTGCTTATTGGGGTTGTGATTGGTGATTTTAAATTGAATTCTTTGGCAGCGAGGCCTGGTTTAAAGTTTCAGCCCAAGGTTAAACCAACTTTGGTTCCTTCAACAACTCTTCCTGATGATGGAAGGCGGCAGGCTTGTTTGCAAACCTCCAGTGGTTCAGATGTTGAACGGTTTGTTGAGTCGTCTGTTGATGTTGGAGATGTGGATAAGAGATTGGAAGATCCAGCTGGTTTGTCTTCTTCTGTGAGAGCATCGGGGGAGGTAAAAAACAACATGTCATTCCTGCTATTGCTGCTGTTTTTCATTGTATGTTGACTAGCTGTGTTAATTTAGAATGCAGGCGTAAATTATGGTTTGGAATGTCTCGACAATTTTCCTAACCAATCTGCATGTAAGATAGGTGAGTTTTGAAGAACTGTTTATTTTTTTGTAACATCTAGGGTCCCTATTTTGTATGGTGAGCTTTCCATTCTTATGCGTTGGTTCTGAATTCAAGCTCAAAATGATACCACACAAGAAGACACTTGTCCTGATTTGTTTACCACCGGAGATCCGGGGAACTGCAGGGAGTCTGCTGTTTTTAATAATGATGGAGGTACTCCATTTGACAGTGGAAGGTTGGAAACACAGGTGAAAATTAACGCTTCCTTAAGAATATTAGTATTTCTTGTTTGTATAATCTTTGGATTAATTTTGTCAAGTATTGGTTGGTTAGGTTCAGCAAGGAGGCGATTTTCTTGACACGGATACTATAGAGCTTATGTCCGAGGCAGCTATTGCACCTGGTATTAGAATCCCATCTCCTTTTATCATTTTCACTTTTCATATATTGAATATCAAGGTTTTTTTAAATCTGTTTTGATTTTAGGAGGGCATGCTTTCAAATACAAACCCAAGCCCAGGGTACGAACTGAGAAGGCAAATTTTAGTACTGACCTGCCTCAACCTGATGCGATTGAATCTGTTATGCATCCACCAGATCCTCAGTTCGTTTCTTCTGAAACTGCTTGCATGCCTGATGGCTCAATTCCATTCTCTGATTATGTTCTTGATTACTCATCCATAGATTTGGGTGACATAATCTCCTCAGATCCTACTACTTCTGAACTTCCAATGAATGCAGAACTAACCAATCACTCAGAAACTTCTCATGCAGATATTAGCACTTCTGGGGATGTTTCTCGAATGGCGATAAAACCGGTAATATTTTGTATAAAAAATTATGTCTATGGACTTTGTTTTTTTCATAGATAAAATGCTGTACTTATTTGTATTAACCCGGTCAAACCATCAAGACAGCCGAGAAAACCAAAAGCTGTTCCTGAACTTGTTGATGAGCCCGATGATGAAGCTCATGACTATGGCAGCTACAGCACCGAACCTCCCGTCAGCTCTGTAGGTGAAGATGAAAGTAATATTGATGGACTTAAAGTGGATAGTAAAACTAAGAAAAAAGCTCCAAGAAAGTCAAAGAAACCTGTGACTGAAAATGAAAAACCAGTTCGAAAGCGTAAGAAAGCCAAAGAAGCTTCAGATCAATCAACTAGAGAAGCTCCCAAGAAATTCCCTCATTCAACTCGTCGGAAGAGAAGGCGTGGTAATTGCAACTTCTGGGTTCATGTATTAAATGACAAAATGATTTGTTTACTGAGATACTTATATATCATCTTTTCATTTGTAGTTAGCAAGGAATTGCTGGAAACCCCAGAGGATGAAATTGACCCTCAAAAGGTGCCTATGAAGGATCTTATTCTGTTGGCAGAATATAGGGAGCGCTTAGCGGTACATATTCTCATTTTCTACTTTCTAGTGTAGTAGTGTTAGATACTTTAAGAACTGAAGTTACTGTAATTTCTTTTCATCACATAGCATTTCCAAAGCCAAAGTTTTTGTTTGTTCGGATATATCAAGTCTTTTTTTTCTCCTGACATGGATCTATCCTTTTTTCAGAGTAAAGAGGCAAAAACGCCAACACCACCCTTGACTAACGAAAGGTACGTGAATTCGGTGACAAAAGTCATATATCGCTAAATAACTTATATTAGCTGGCTATATCTTGTTGTTGTGTATAGTAGTTCTATGCAATCCAATTCATATGAATAATTTACATAATATGGAAATTATTCACCAACTCATTAGAGGCATAATTGTCAATGTAGTTTACTGATTCTGTAAGAAAGATGAGATGAGAGTTTGGAGCTGTTATATGATTATTAATTTGATTTAAGTAGTGACATTTTTAAAAGGCCTTCCTCTTTCAAAAGTGGTTAGTGCTACCTTAGATTGTAAAAATGTTAATAAACAGCATTGTAATTCTAACCTCTTTTTTATATATAAAAATTGCTGTTGTAGACATGGCATTTATTTTGGTAAACTGAGCTAAAAGCTTTTTGACTTGCTTGTTCTTGAGTATCCTGTTTTTACTCTCATCCTGGAGTCCATTGATTTTATTTTTATGTTTACTGTTCAGTACTGAAAATTATTTTCATGAGGAAGATTATTATTATAATAATGAAGAGCAGACCTATGCTTCAGAACAAGTCGACTACTCAGTTGGTGATCATGCCACTCATGGGGCTGATCCGAGTACCGAACAACTGTACAATTACCATTCTTTTATGAAGAAGAAAACACCCACTATAAGGTGGTCGAAACAAGAAACAGAAGTGTTCTACGAGGTACCTATATCAATAATACTGTCTCATATTATTTTTTCTATTAAATAAACTATTTCATACCGGATCCTATAATGAAGGTTTGTAAAGTATCTGTTTCATTTAAGTGGAGAACTCTTTCGGTAGGAGCCAATAGAGGTTATTTTGGTTTAGATCTTTAGTTAAGATGTTAGTTAGGTAGGTCCCTTCTCAGTTGGATTCAAGTGGGATTCATGATTCCAAATAATTTTGTCAATTTTTCTCTCTTTCGTTTTAAGATTAAGACCTCACTTAGAATGAAAATTGCAAATGTAAGCTGGATAGTGTATTGTTACTGTTAGAAACATAATTAGTCATTTGTTTTGGATGAGTTTACCAGTTATATAGATCTTCTAGTTGGTTCCTCTGATTAGTTACAAATTTAAAAGCTGGCCAAATGGTCACCGAATCGGTAGTATGTCATGTTGGCATTGTCACGGATGGTTCTAGGCTTCTAGCTAGGGATGCATTTGGGGGTTCTCATATTGCAATGCATTTGTTAGTAATGAATTTCCTGGGTGTAACACTAGTTGTAGAATATTCAACTGATCTGTCATAATACGTGGATTTAGGCTATTCAGAAATTTGGTACCGATCTGTCAACAATACAACAACTTTTTTTCCCTGAAAGATCACGTCATCAAGTCAAGTTGAAATATAAGAAGGAAGAGCGTGAACACCCATTGAGGCTTACTGATGCTCTGACCAATCGTGCCAAAGGTGAAGACTTTTTCCAACAATTTTCTTATTGGAATTTTAGTTGAGTTGAGCTTGTGGTCTGTTATGCTCTGCTTCTTAACAATATACTACTCTCTTGCAGATCACTCCCATTTTGAAAAGGCGATTGAGCAGTTGCAACAAGTTTCTGCTCGGGCAGGACAGGACACTAATGGAGATGATTCAAATGGCATGACAGCCGAGGTGGAGGACTTGGCCACAGAAATTAACGTATTATTTTTTGCTCTCTTATTGTGTTCGTCTGATATGTGTTCGCTATTCAATGCTTTATTTTTGAGGAAAGTTATGCGTCTTTGTCTAGCTGTTCATTATATGTTGCTTACAACTCAAAGAAAGTGGTCTTTACCGAATCTACATATGAGATTTTATCGGATGATCTTAGATTTGCCTTTTACTTAACTGTTGAAGTACATAACTTAAATTAGCCAATTCTATCGTTTGGTTACGATGAATTTTCTTGAATGATGATCTGAAACAAAATTGGAGACATTTTTCCATATATTTAATCCAACCCTTGCATGTTGCCGAGCGTCATGCAAATATATTGGAAATTCAATGTTTGATTATCATTTGGACCTTTTGGCACTTCAAATGCTAGTCCACAGTCTAGAAATTCACGTAAATACCATTATGTAGAGAAATTATAAGTGTCTTGGTTATTGTTCATACAATTCAGAACAACACAAATATTTGATTATTGCCTGTCTTTCTGCTTTTTGTTGCTGCCTGGTTCACTGCCTTAAGCAATGCTTGTTTGTTTCTTAGCAGGATGAGGTAGTAAAAACTGAGCAGGCTGAAAACGGGGAAACCGCTGATGTTGCTGAAGAACACAGTCCTCCAAAGGCTGAAGAAAGTGATGATGGCGTTGATTATTGGGATTCATACGAATGCAATTATTAGTAATTAGAAGCTACTTGTAACGTTCTTCTATTTTGCTTTCGTATTTTTCGTATTTCTCTTATTTCCCTTTTCTCATTAACGGTTCCATTGCATACAATGGTCAGTAGATCCCCTATGAAGAAGATTTAGAAATGGTAGTAGGGTGTCACAAGTTGAGTTTAGTTGTGCTTGTAATAGATTTTGACATACTCTGTTGCAAGTTGTGTAATAGCTGGCCTTTGGTGCTGTGCTGTGCTGTGTAATGCAAATTGTTGCTTGAAAGACACAAAATTGAAAAGGATAGATAGGTGGTTAACATTGTTCAATGTGTACATCAATTTTAGGTGAAAAGATCAAAATGTTATTGATTGGACTTTGAAAGCCATTGAATGTGTCAATTGAATGGAGTAAAATAGTTTTGGTAAGGACTGGAAATGCTTTTAAGAAAAAAATTGTTAGAAAAAGTAATTGATGTGCTCATTTATTCTTTCAAGATATGAAAAAGTATGTGTAGTTGTATTAAAAGAATAAAAATGAGCTCTTTGTAGTTGATATTTTAAATCTCTAATTGTTGGGTAATTTTTTTTTTTCCTTTAAATATTGCCATGTGCATCTAAAAAAATATTATAAGTAATTCTGATTTGAAAATGTTTTGGTTTGTTTTATTAGAACATTTAAAAAATAAATATATGAGTGCTTTTAATGTCGTGAAGACTGTGGAGCGGGTTCAGTTTCACCTTTATCCTAAAGTGTGTTGCCGAATTTTTTTTTCCAGCAGCGAGAGTTGCATTCAAGTTTGTGTTTACAAAACTCTCCATATATACACGTAAAAGGTGTACGGTAGGAATTCGAATCTTTGATCGTTAGGTATTAAATAAAGGAGTACAATCATCTTTACTAAGAGGTAATATTTATTGATATGTCTTGTAATTTAATTTAGAACTGAAAAACAGTATTTTAATAAAGTTAAGACGGTAATCGGATGATACTTCAACGTTTAGACTGTCAATAATTTATTTATTTATAATATTTTTTTCTATATATATGATTAATATTCAATCTTTTTAAAAAGTAATATTTAAATTTAAATAATATAATTAAAATATTAAAATAATTTTGATTCCATCTATACCTATTAATCAGCAAAATTGACTGATCCAACATATAATATGGATCATTTTATTCTGATCGAGAGGGTGGACCACTGATTAGTGTCTAAATGAACCTCTATATATGTATTTTCGGACGCTGCTGAAAAGCCATATTGTGTATGATTTAATTATTTAATAAAACAAATAGGGCAGCCAGTTGATGCCACTAATCATTCTTTTGACCAAGTCACCAAGTAATTAACAATGCTTTAATATTTTTTTTGACAATATGTCAAATTTTGGTGATTTTGTTATGATTATAGTCGGCAGACTGCAGCAGCCAGCTGTGGCACAGGCGAAGTAGCGTCTGGTGGAAGAGTCTTTTTCTTTTTGGTTTTAATAGACAATTAGACATATGCTCTCATATCATATGTCTTCTAATTAGGATTTGATTTTTTCAATGTCTTTATCACTATTCAAGTTTATCTAAATGAGATTGTTTTGTACAAGATCATCATTGATTATGGTATTATCATGGTCGTTTTGGTAAAACTCGTTTAATAGGATAGAAGACATGTAAACCGAGTGGGTTATATATAGAAATGTTGAAATCAATTGTTACATATTTGATCCGAATTTTCAGTGGAAGAGACTTGACTAATACGATACATCAAAACTTAATTTTGGGTTATTTGAGATTTTTCTTGTGTTTAATGAAAAATACTATTATATTATATATACCTCATATATTATAGTTACTCGGATTTAAAATATTGTCTGTTACCTTCTTATTACATGTTATTACTGGACTTAAGTTAGGTTCTATTTTGATTTTCTTTTTTAATATGTAATGCTACATACACATTTTAAAAAGTAGGTTGTGTTATTATAGTTATCAATGAACAATGACATTATGATGGCCATTGTCTGTTAAAAGTTCAGTTCTCACTTGCATTAGATCATATTAATGTTGTCCATTAGTATTTGCTAATGATTGATTATTATGGAATTTTTTGTTTATTTTAAAATAGGTGTCTAATATTACATCTATAAAATGATTTATGCATTCATTATTTATTAAAAAAATTAATTACAGAAACATCTCTATATAAAATGACCAATAAAAACAAATTATTTTAATTAAAAGTTAATCAATTACTATATACATCCATTAATTACACCCATCTTATCTTGAAAGTTAAAACCTAATAACCTATATTAAACCATTTAAAAAAGTTTTATTCCCTTTTTTAAGAAAATGTTTATGATAATTCAACCCAAATTCTATTCTAAAAATCAAAATTTCTCTGCTATAAGTTTATAACTAGTTCCAACAACCAAAGGGACCCGTGTATGAAAATTAGCACCAACTCAACGGATACAAGAGGCCACCAAGAAAAAAAAAAGTAAATTCATTTCAAGGAGGGTAATATTTATATTAGATTCGATATTTATAAGAATGTTTAATCTGTATATTTTAAATATGAATGTATCTATAGAAATAGATGTATAAATCATATCTATATGTGGTAATATTTGTATCCTTTTAAAATATATTGGAATTTTAATTTTTTTTTTATCAACTCAATATTCTATCTCAAAATAACACGATTTTTTTTTTGCTATATGGGTTATTTTCCATTAAACAAATCAAATTTTCCTACGAGAAAAATAAATCAAAAGAGGAAACTTTTAACTTGCATAATCCATATTTAAAATGTTTTGTTACTGATAAAATAATAAGATATATTATTGAGAGTTGACAAAATTGAAATTCAAAAGAAGCCAAAATAAAAAGATGATTCCTTGCCATTTCAATAATTTTTGCATGTGGATGAAGTGGAAGATACCATTCTAATTCCTTCAATCAAATATCATTTGAAAATGTCACACCAAACCAATGTCAAACATTTTAATTCAAATATCATTTTGTACATATTTAACAAGTCATTGGATCGGCTTAAATCCAAAGGTATTAATTTTATTTTCATTTTATTAGTTTTACTTGTCTATCTAAATTAGATAAGAATATCATATATACAAAAAAGAATACTAATAATTGTGATTTCAAAAAGTCGGCAACTCCCTAATAGCTTACAAACAAATAATTAAAAATATTTAACCTATAATAACCCTCTCTCACCCTTTTATTCTCTCACCCTTTTATTCTTACGGTTTATGTATTAGAGCATCTCCAATATAAATATACATTTGGAGAAAATTGATTGCCACGTATGATAGATAATTAAAAAGTTAGAAAAATTATCTCAAATACAATTATCTAACTTCAATATGGAGATGATGTGACAAACAAAAAGTTATAAATTATAGAGTTGAGTTTCTAATTGTAGAAACTCTCCTAGATAATGCTGACTAGGATTTCTAATTTATTCCACCAATAATATTAAAACTCATTTAATTGTAAAATAAAAAAGAAGAGAGAATATAATAATTGTTTTATTATGATTGGTCATAAAATGGATGCATATTTGATTTTATATAATTGCATTGAAGGTGTGAATATACAAAAATTCAAAAGTGGACCTATAATAAATAAAAATACTGATGTGACACCATTTAGGAACTCAAAAATATATATCTACATCGGAGATGCTTTTATAGTTAAATATTTTCAATTTTATAGAAGATGCTTGAATCCCACCTAAATTAAAGAGTTGATTTTATCGGATTCTGATACGAATCAGAATCCTCTCTTGTACTGATATTTTTTTTTATATAAAATTATAACAATCGATTTTATACGTCAAACTATCTATATAGGTAGAATAAATATTAAAATATGTGTTTATTTAAATCGATAATCTCGCTAGGTTTTAATTGGTGTCAAATTAAAAAAATTAAAAAAAAAATTAAAAAATCAAATAATTGGCATATTTTACAACTACTGCCTGCAGATTCCGCCGTATATACAAACACTTACGACACGTGTCACTTACGACAACTTCTCCGCTCTTCTGGGCCCCATCAGCCTCTCTATTTGTTATAAATCCCCACATTAACTTTCTCTCTCTTCTCTCTGTCTCTTCTCCATATATTTCGCCGTCGTTTAATCGGCGGATTATTTATTTATTTTTTTTAAAATTGTATTTTTATTTTTATTTTTAAAACGAGAAGACAAATTAAATTTTATTGGTCAGACACATTTATGACCGACCGATCTTCTTCGTGATTCGTGTACGAAAATTGATATATCATCAAATATTATAGACAGGTACATTTTTTAAATTTTATTATTTTTGGTATATTTTTTTTTATTATCAACAAATTCAGTTAATTTCGGCTTGGTTTTGAAGAGAAAGTGAATCAGTGTTGTGTTCTTGTGCATTGATTTTGTTTGTTTGAGTGATTGATTGATTGATCAATTGATAGATTTCGTTTATTGAAGCCAAGAAGAAGAAGAAGAAGAAGAGTGTCGGTGCCTCGGTTTTTACGTCGAACCGCCGCCGCCGGAGAGAGATGTCGGGTCCATTGGATCGATTTGCGAGGCCTTGTGAGTTACCAGCTCCTTCACTTCTGATTGCTTTTGTTTCTCTCCTATTTGTTGTTAGTATTTCTAGGGTTTCACTGTGTTTTTTTTTTCTTTTTTAAGTAAAGATTGTTTTTTTTTTGAGTGAAAAGAACTGACTTGTGATATCTTGATTCAGTGTGGCAGTAAATTTAGCTTTAGGTACGTGAATGTTTTTTTTTTTTGAACTTGCAAGTGCTGTTACATTTGGTTTCAATTGTTTTTTTTTTTTTTGTAAAAATAAGAAATTTTTGCATAATATTTGAAGTGTTGTTTATATCTTGGTGCTTCTTTTCAGCAATGATCTTTTTTTTTGTTGTTGTTGATATTAAATCTCATTAAGAGTTCGGGATATATATTTGTACATACAGACAGCATGGCTGAATTTTAGGGTTTAATCCCCCAGGTTTGTGGGTTAGATTGTAAGCTTGGGTGCCTGTAAATTTATGAGTAGAGAAGGTTTGTCAATGCGATTATGTGTGGACAATAGACATCGAATCTTGTTGATAAGATTATCCGATCCCTTTTGATGGTTATTAAACGAAGAATACTCGTGTTTTGCAGCACATTGTCATCATTCTGAAAAGAAGGATGATAAAGTTGAATTTTCTGTCATTTTGGCATGTATGAAAAGTCGATAGCCACGATTTTGTGTTGCAGCATTTGTTGATTTGTCTATATTTAGACGATCTGTTTCTGTTTTTATTGAGTTTTAATGATTACTGCATGCAGGCTTTGAGGGGTTCTATGGTAGCGACGAGAGGAGAGAAAGGAAGTCAGATTTTGAAAACTCTGAGGACGAAAGGCGGACGAGGATTGGGTCTTTGAAGAAGAAAGCCATAAATGCTTCCACGAAATTTAAGCATTCTCTAAAGAAAAAGAGCAGTAGAAGGAAAAGTGATGGCCGGGTCAGCTCTGTTTCAATTGAGGATGTCCGGGATGTTGAGGAGCTACGGGCTGTTGATCAATTTCGACAATCATTGATTATGGATGAGTTGCTACCTGATAGACATGATGATTATCACATGATGTTAAGGTGCTAATATCCTTCTTGCCTTGAATGTTGCATTGCTGTGAATCTGTGATTATATCTCTATTATGTTCATGAGGGTGTTTCACCATGTTTTAATGTTGGTAAGTAGTAACAATTTTCAGTCTTACTCTACCCTCAGATTTTTAAAAGCAAGGAAGTTTGACATTGACAAAGCGAAGCACATGTGGGCCGACATGCTTCAATGGAGAAAGGAATTCGGTGCTGACACTATTATGGAGGTAATTACATTTGAAAATATGCTTGAAATAGCGGTGCTGGATTACCTTTTCTCACCACTGTTTGACTTGTTTCGTTATCAGGATTTCGAGTTTAAAGAATTAAGTGAAGTTTTGAGGTATTACCCTCATGGTCATCATGGTGTGGATAGGGAGGGACGGCCTGTATACTTTGAAAGATTGGGAAAAGTTGATCCTAACAGACTTATGCAAGTTACTACTTTGGATCGTTATGTAAGATATCACGTCCAAGAGTTTGAAAAATGCTTTGCTGTAAAGTTTCCAGCTTGTACCATTGCTGCAAAGAGGCACATCGATTCAACCACAACAATTTTAGATGTTCAAGGCGTGGTATGTTTTTTTCCCTTGTCACCTCATGTTAATATTACTTGGTGATGTATGTTCAGGTGCAATGAAGATTTTTAATCCCTCTTCATTGATTTTTTTTTTTCTTTCTGATTTTTAATTGTTTAGGGCTTTAAAAACTTTACCAAGTCTGCACGGGAACTCATAATGCGACTGCAGAAGATTGATGGTGATAATTTTCCTGAGGTATACACTCTGTGTCTGCTATAAATCACCGTAACTTGTACAAAATTCAAATTCACAGGATGGGACTGAAATTATATTGTTATATTATTAATCTTGAACTATTTTTTCTTACTTGTGCAGACTCTTTGTCAAATGTTTATCATCAATGCCTGGTCCTGGGTTTAGGCTGCTGTGGAACACCGTGAAAAGTTTTCTTGATCCCAAAACAACTTCCAAGATACATGTATGTTATAATGCTTTTCTGTATATTTTGAAAGGTTACATGTATTTTCTGGCTACTAAGATGTTATATCCTGTTAGTATTTTTTGTCCATTTTATGATTGTTTACACCTAATGTAGGTTCTTGGAAACAAATATCAAAGTAAATTGCTCGAGATAATCGATCACAGGTAAATGATCTTTAGTATGCGCATTTGTGTATCTTTCTTAATTATGCTGATTCTCTCTCTCTCTCTCTCTCTCTCTCTCTCTCGATTTGGTTTTATCTCACACTGTGAACATGTTACGCAACTCATTACTATTATGCTAAGCAGTCTCAAAATCTAATGAAACTCTTTCGTTCTACTACATTCAGCGAGTTGCCAGAATCTCTGGGCGGTAGCTGTACTTGTGCTGATCAGGGAGGTTGCTTTCAGTCTGACAAGGGGCCATGGAAAAACCCAGAAATATTGAAGGTTTTATATACTGTCCTTATTATTTCTTGACTAATGTAAATGCTAATAAATGTTAGAGGCATTTTACCAGCAGTAGTTCTTGTTTGTAATCAGAAATATCGATTGATTTCAGATGGTCCTTAATGGAGGTGCTCGGCGTGCTAGGCAAGTGGTGAAAGTTTTAAACAGCGAGGGGAAAGTTATTGCTTATGCTAAGCCGCAATACCCTATGGTTTGTCCATATTAATTATTGCTACTAATTAAGGGTATAGCCAACTTATCTGTTTCTGTTTCTATTTATGATTATCACATCTCTCTTGGTATAATTTTGAAGCAGTTAAAGGGTAGTGATACATCCACTGCTGAGTCAGGATCCGAAGCAGAAGATATTGCTTCTCCTAAGGCAATGAAGAGTTATTCGCATCTTCGATTGACTCCTGTTCGTGAAGAAGTATGTGTTTGAACTTTTAATATGTGCCATAATGGTTGTAATTGCAATTTATATTATTGAAAGTTGTGAATGTCTCTTTAACGTGTAAATAAAATTCTTTTGATTCACTTTTCTTGAGGTTAGCTGTGCACTCTTTTAGTCATCTTTACATCTTGTAATTGCAAATTGACATAATAGATTATATAAAGTCCACCTTTATACTGATAATGATGTAGGATATAACTTAAAGTAAGTTGAGGACTGGAACAGTGCCAGAAATTTTCTAAGCTTATTTCATCTTATTATCGAATGTTGTTTGCATCTGTGAAAGTTGTTGATCTTTTTTATTTTCTATTTCGTGAATTTGCAGGCTAAGGTAGTTGGAAAACCAAGCTATGCCGGTAACTTCCCTGGGTATGATGAATACATTCCCATGGTTGACAAAGCTGTTGATGCCAGTTGGAAGAAGCAAGCATCTCTTCAGAGGCCCTCTTCTTCCAAAGGTTAACGAAGTCTGCTTTGGTGTTGATTGTTTCTTTATTACAACTGTGAATCTATCCGCAGTTTTGTCATGTTAAGTACTTAGACAATGTGGATGCTTTATATAGCATCCTTCATGCCTCTGCCGATGACAAAACCCCCTTTCAATTTTGACATGAATATGATGGGTACACGTACTCCAACTATGTTTTTGACAACGTGAACATTCTTCATTCCCCCTGGTGTCTGGCCTGAGTTCATTTTGTATACTTTCTCTCACGCTAAAGTCCAAACTTGACTAGATTGTCATGCTTATGGGACATATTTATAGTCATGAGGTTTTCCAAAATTAAATTTATCATGTTTCAATGTAAAAAGGATTAAGATGGATTTAAGTGTGTTGCATGAGTTCTATATGATAGTTTCAGCTTTTGATGGAGAAACTTAGCCTATCATTGTGATTGTTTTAAGGGTTTATGAAGTCATGTAACTGAAGACTTTAATCTGGTTGTGGACACACTATACTCAAGAAAGTTGTTTTCATTTTCCAATGCAGGAACTCTTCCTCAACCTGCCACTTCGAAGACTCTGGAAGGGTTTCGTGCTCGAGTTTTGGTCGCCCTTATGGCATTCTTCATGACAATTTTAACTTTCTTCCACTCGGTGGCATACCGTGTAACGAAGAGGCTTCCCAACTCATCATGTGATCGGGGCCTAACTCCTACTGAACTTGCAGTCGATGCTACTCAAAAGGAGGACTTTCGCCCCCCATCACCAACTAAAGCTTTTTCTGAGGCAGATCTCCTTTCCTCTGTACTGAAAAGATTGGGTGAGCTTGAGGAGAAAGTTGATACACTCCAAGCAAAGCCATCTGAGATGCCTTATGAGAAAGAAGAATTGCTGAATGCTGCCGTTTGTCGTGTTGATGCCCTAGAAGCTGAGCTAATTGCTACTAAGAAGGTATTTTCATTGCTGAAATTTAGTTATTAAAACTATTGCCGAAACAATAATCATAAAATAGCCAGAACCCTTAATGAAACCCACAAAGCTACTCAGCTACAACTTTCATCTATACTCTTATGTGATTCGCTGGCCGACATTCTCATGAATATTTGATATCAATTTCTATCTTATGCGTGCTTCATCACGAACTTGTCCATTTCAGTCTTTGTTGACTTCAATTATTTAGTGTTCGGTCATGTTGATCTTACGCGTTGCTCTCTTGCAGGCACTTCATGAAGCTCTGATGAGGCAAGAAGAACTGCTTGCTTACATTGATAGTCAAGAAGAAGCTAAATTCCAGGTAGATTTATCGATAGATTATCCTCTTACATATTTTTACATATAAGAAAATAAGTTATTCTAAACTGGTTTTTTGTTTCTGATATTTTTCTTATCCGTATTATCAGAAAAAGCAGAAAAAGAAGTTTTGCTGGTAAGATATTTCGCCGATGGAGAAGACTGCACATCTTCTTTGGCCGTTTCTCAATATCTACACAAGTGTTTATTACATACGCGACCCTCACCACCCGCCATGTTAGTCCTGCTGAGCATATGCTACTACTTTGAACAGTGTAATTTCATGTCTATGACGATGGACCCTTCTGTAAGGAAAGTACTTACCGATGAACAAAATTATATTTTGAAACCATGTTTGTGTTGTTTGCCTCCCAATCTATCTCCAACAACTCTTTCCATATAATATTTTTTTTTGTGATGAGTGCATTTTTTTTTTTTTGGTATAGCTTTTATATATTGCTTGATTAAGTGAAAAATATATATTAAAAATTAGTCTGATAAGGACCAAGATCTTAGCTATGAACTAACTTCTGTATTATATGTCTAACTATTACAAATTCGGGAGTCGGGAGAGCGACTATGATTCAAAAACCCGTAATTTTATTGATACGGGTGTGAGAAGTACTACCGGGTAAGTTTGTTGAATTATAACAGAACTTTTTTGTTACAAAAGCATCCTGTTACTGAAAACATGAAATCTGAAAGGGAACATTAGGCCCTTCAATTTCAAGATGTGCATACAACAGCAAAGAAATGGGAAAGGAAACTATGCAGTAATAAATCATAATAATAAAAATATACAAGGCATTTTTTTTTCGGGAATTCAGTAATATTACAAGAAAAGCAAACAATGGTCAGGATTCAGGAAGGATACAGGACATTTTGATGGGGCTGAAGAAAAAATTTCACCATCGCCACCATTCAATCTATTAACACAGATTCATTCTTTGGTTGAAACAAAACGAAGAACCTCACCAGCAACAATCAATGTCACAGGTTCTGCATTTTAGAAGACGAAAAACTGAAAAAATAAATTGTAAAAAATCACTTGTTAGAATCTGCAAATTATTCAACAACAATAATGTCACTTTGGATGTGATCGAATGGAACTTACCTTCTTTCTTTTCTTCTTTTTGTCAATGTAGGCTTGAAGCTCCTGTGTTTTGGCAAGTGCATTATCAAGTGCCTGCATGAAAGAAAAAAAAAAGATCAAAAAGGGGAAATCAGCAAAGTTAATGATCTAAAAGGGAAAATCCATGAAGTTAGATCCTGTTCGGTATTGATTTTTTTTTTTCCGTTCATATTTTCATTATTTGAAAACGGGTCCGATAACAATAACTGAAAACATTATTAAAAACATAATTAACTAAAAACACGTATGGTAACAATATTAAATGTGTTTTCTATTTTTCTCATTTTCTTTTAAAAATATGACCGGCAAACGTGTTTTCATTATTTTTCATTTTCATAAAACAAAAAACGCATTCGTAAAACGTTAACCAACCCTTATTACTGACCGAACTGAAAATCAGCAAAGTTCAATTGGAAGAAAAAAAAAAAAACTTGTTTTTGTACCTTCTTGGTTGCTGATAGCTCTTCCTCGAGGGCGTTTACGCGGTTGACAGCAGCATTCAACATTTCCTCTTTCTCTGGTGGCATGGTTGCAGGCTTCATGGTGAGAATGTTCACTTTCTCTTCTAAATCAGCCATGCGCTTCATCATTGAAATGTAATCGGGACTAGAAGACATGGGTGGCGCTGCTGCCAACTGATGATGGCGGCCTTTCATCATTGCGTCAGCGTAGTAAACAGGAGCGCCATAGAGGGCGGCTTCAGTGATCTTCCTTGGCATGTTTCGTGTCATACGAACCATGGTGACTATCCCCATCACAAAGGCCATAATACCGCTGAAAATGTTGTTGCTCATTGCTACATGACCCTTGTATGCATCTTGAACTGCAGAAAGTTTATCGTTTTGCATCTTTTTAAGCCAAGCAGCATCGACGCTCACACTCTTGTCGATAACTGGAATGCATTTGTCGAACTGGCTATAGCCATCGTTGCACATTTTGTTTTTCGGAGACTGCAATTTATAAACACCAACAAGTGTATGAGTTTGATAGTTTATGTTTTAGCCTGAAAACTCCTCAAGAAAACCAAATCAATTTTGGAACATACTTCAAAAACAGGAGAGAGCAATCCATGCCCTGGATAACCCCTTGGTGAAGTAGCTGTTTTCGAATTGAACGAATCACATCTCTTCAAGAATGGGAAGATTATTAAGTATCAACACATAAAAGTTATAACAAGACAGACATATAGATAAATATGACAAGGCCTGAATACCTTTTCGAATGCATGATCATCTTCCGCGAGTGTCTTCTCTTCAATGTCAGACAACGTTTTCCTAGTGCATTTGGCATCGCCATTTTGGACCATCTGGATTTGAAAACAGAACAGACTCTTGTGATGTCTAATTCAATAATTATCGAAAACAGTTATTGATTAATTTAAGTGTAACTAACTAATTACCTTCATTATGTCTGGATCATTCCATGGACCTTTATCAGAGCGCATACACCCACCTTTGTCAGCGCAAGTACAAGCACCACCAAGAAACTCTGGCAGCTCACTGTCAGGCATCAACAACAATAACAGTGTACAATTTTAGAAGCTGGCAAAAGTTAAAATCTAGAGGCTAAATGATGAATACGCATAATTTAATTTAATTTACCTAGCATCGATCACTTCAAGCAACTTAGATTGGTATTTGTTGCCCAAGACCTGATAAAACAAGCATCAAATTGGTCAATGACATCAACATTTCACCAAAATCAGCCAAGGTAAGTAGCAAGAAGCTAAACCATGCTTACGTGGATTTTCGCGGTGGTCTTGGGATCAAGGAAGGATTTAACAGTGCTCCACAAGAGCCTGAATCCAGAACCGGCATTGATGATGAACATCCGGTTCAACGTCTACAAATTAAGAAAGAACATTCACTTAATATCACACCATGATTTCAAAAATTGTATGTCAATGTAAGGAAGTGCATGAAAAACCCCTCTGTCACCTCAGGATAATTGTCACCGTCAATCTTCTGCAGGCGTTGAATGAGGTCCCTAGCAGATTTGTTGAAGTTCTTAAGTCCCTGCAGAATCAACCAATCATGTATATTAGTTTTACGAAGACTAACTAAACGAAAAATTAAACTTTGTAGATGATCATCAAGCACATAACATACCACTCCTTGGACATCCAAAATAGTTGTGCTCTGATCAATGTGCTTCTTGGTTGCAATGGAACATGCCGGGAACTTGCACACAAAGGTCCTCTCGAACTCTCTTACGTGGTACTTGACATACCGATCCATGGTTGTGACTTGCAACAACTTGGTAGGATCTACTTGACCCAACAATTCAATGTAAACAGGCCTGCCATCCTTGTCAACTCCATGATGTCCTTGTGGATAGTGCTTCAACACTTCATCAACCTCCTTGAACTCAAATTCCTAATAAACATATATATATATATAAACACAATTCGAGAAAGTTAATGATGTTGGACACTTCGGAGGGGTAAACAAACTCCATTTTGGGGCCCATAATATATATATGGAACTGTATCGACTAGCCCTTCAGAAGTTACTTGGGATTTATCCCCTATAATGCATAGTAGATTTCCAAAAAACAGTCGTTTTGGCTTCTGTTTTTTAGTTTTTTCCTTTTTTAGCCCATACGTTCGGATCCTAGTATCTTTTAGTAGGAATTTCCTATTGTTTCTTAGAGTTTGCCTAATGGAATCGGTTTTGTTTTACAATTTAAGCTAGAATCCGAAAAGCAATTGTTACTTTTGATTAATATTAGTAAAACTTGTTTATTTGAAGCAAATTTCACTCGCGGATTCCAGAATCTATTCCTTTCGTCAGTTAAACAACATATGCTGACTAAATTACCAAATAAACTAATATAATTTGCTCCATAAATTACCTCCATGACTGAATCAGCGCCAAACTCCCTCCTCCATTGGAGCATATCTGACCACATTTGCTTTGTTTTCTCTACATCAAACTTCCTAGCCCTCAAAAATCTGTACCATATCAGACACAGAAATTCAGAAAGATCCACATTTTCGCCTAGTAAAAACAAATCGTAAAATGTGACCTTAGCATCATATGATGATCATCATGTTTTGAAGGGAGAAGTTCATCCAAGATAAGTGCTTGTCGAAAGGCGTCAACTGCTTGCATTTCCTCAGCATTGAGATCATCCTCAATCGCAACAGACATGACTTTGCTGTTTCTTCGACCCTTCTTTGTCAGTGAATGCCTGAACTTGGTTGAGGCACTGATTGCCTTCTTCTTGAGGGATCCAAGCCTCGTCTTCCTCTCATCCTCGGAGAATTCATGATCGGACTTTTCGTGACCTGCAGATTGATTGATATATGACAAGGTGTGTGTGATGACAGAAAACACATCAACAAACTCAATAGATTTATGTACTGTTATATATATAGAGTTCTTCTCTTATCAGGACGGTCTTAAAATTTTTCATATAGGGATACATAACGAAAATTTCAGGACCGGTCATAACCAGAGAATTTTCATATTTATGTATTGAAGCACATACACTGACAGTAATAATAAAAACCATAGACTTGCAAGTTCAACAAACTTAATAGATTTATCTACTGCTACAAACAAATCAGAAAAAAAAGATCATATATACAGGGTTCTTCTTTGGTTTCATACCGAATCTCAATTGACACCATTGCCAACTAATAAATAATATTCTTTCATATTTATGCATTGAATTGTACATATACATTGACAATACTAATCAAAACTACATCATGTAGAGATCATATACAACAACTACAATTAATCTAAGAATTTCATTAAGAGATTGAAGGAAAAAAGAAAGACAGAAAAGGAATGAAGAGAAATGA
This sequence comes from Dipteronia dyeriana, assembly GCA_032871835.1. NCBI lineage: Eukaryota > Viridiplantae > Streptophyta > Magnoliopsida > Sapindales > Sapindaceae > Dipteronia > Dipteronia dyeriana. Next base: position 94,464,017 of record CM065295.1, on the reverse strand, counting down.
AAGCATTGAATGCATAGAAGGAGGCTGACCTGCTTTACTGGTTCGGTCAAGAGGTCCAGACATGGTGTCAGCCATAATTGAATCTTGAAAGGTCACCAATATAATGCCTCACCAAATAAATCTGCACCTATATATATTAACCATATTCAACTGTCAGAAAAAAAAAACATATCTAAAAAAACATCCAAATTAATTAAGGAAACTAGTTAATTTATCCTAGAATCACATTTTCCAAAACAAAACAAAAATCAATATTTCAAAATCAAATCTATATATGCATTGAAGCATCTAAACATGGAAAAAAAAAATCAATGAACACTTAAAAAAAAAACACACACACATAATTAAACATGGGAATGAAAGAATTATCATGCAAACCAACCACGGCCCAAAGTGGTTATGCGGAAAAGACCCTCATTCAGTCCAGTAATAACCTGTACGTTAATCATCATGCATGGTGCATATCATCAACCTTATGACATATAAGGTCGATGAATATCGTAAAGGGTAGTCGAAAATAAGATTAAAAACACCAGAAAAGCTCAAAGAGAGATGATTGAATGAATTTAGGAAGATTGGAGGCTTTGAAGAAGAGAGAGAGAGAATGATATAGACATTAGACATACCTTTTGACATATGAATTTAGCAGTAAAGAGAGACACAAAAGGAGAGGTGTATATATGATCAACCGAGAATTATTCTCCGTGAAAATGTTTTTTTTTTAAGGGACGACGGCTCATTCTAATAACTAAAATATCAAACAACAAGGACGAAGATACATTGGCAAGAATAGAATAGAATATTTTGGTTCCCTTTTTTGACGGGTTCTCTCTTGAGAGTACTAGCTAATTGTTGGACCTGAAAAATAAAAATTAATTAAAAACAGATTTTCTGGTTGGCGAAATGCAAGCCACTCCTTCCATGCACAATACTGTCAGTTGAACAAACTTAATTGTCTGGCTAACTTTGTACTTAATTAATCTCTCTCTATATTTCCATAATTAATTTTCTGTTTGCTAAATTTACTGCTACTGAATCTAATTGATATGATTATCATCTCCCTATATTACAGAAGAAATAATTAGATCTTTTTCTGATTCAAGCAAATTAAGCTGATATAAGATGATGCCATTAGTCATGTTAAAACTTAAAAATATCTTATTAGACATTAACATGCATACGCTACATACTTCACTTTATGTGAAGTTGAACGTTATATATCTATTATATGTTAACATTGTACGTCAAATATTCAATTCAATTTTTCGAGGCTCGTATTTATCTATAACAAAATACAGGAGGATTCCTATTTTTTTTTTTTGTGTGTGGTACTTGGGACTTGTTTTCAAGATTAGACTTATAACATGTTTTAGTGGATATCTCACAAAATCAATATACCCTTATTTTGGGTTGTAAAATACTTACAAAAGTTGTTAACATAAAGACATTTAGCATCAATCAACATATCAGTTTGATACAAATTCTAGTATCATATCAGAATTATACTACTCATATATAGGACGTAGTATATTATCAGCTATATTGAAAATATGTAGATTCTAATTCTTTTCTTTTGGTAAAGAAGAAAATACATCTTATATTTTCTGTAAATATATTTTTAAATAATAATAATAATAATAATAATAATAATAATAAGTTACATAAATATTGTTCATGTGTGACAATAGTTGGATTAATAATCGTGACCACCTTAAAAATGCAACAACTATATATATATAACAACTCTCAAGAAATTAAGTCTGTAAAAGTTAAATTAAATAATCGGATTTTGGTAGAAAATAATGTCAGAGAATCGATTAATTAAAGATTGATCAGGTGAGCTGGGATGAGTTGTTGGAGAAAAAGAAATTTCACAAGTCAAATGTTTGTTGCGAACTATTTTGTGGGTGGTGCTCCACTTATTATTGAGTTCAAGATCATTGTTTTCTTGATTTGTATTGGACGAAGATCATGCCAACTTTATATATATATTTATATGAAAAAATATATTACATGTACTCTATGGATATGCAACTCTATTAAAAAGAAAAAGTATTTTATTATGGTTAAAAACTGTTATAAATGTCAATTTATAATGGTTTTAAAACGTTAAGGAATCCAATATCCATAACCATTTTACGATGGTTTTATTTTATAATGGTTTTTAATGTCATAACTTCTCAACGTTTTTTAACCATCATTATTTACCCATCATTAAGTAACGATAGTTAAAAACTATCATAAATCTGAAAATAATTTTCAGTGGGGAATATATTAAATATTATAATATATAATATATTCCACAATGAAAATTAATTATATATATTATTCATTTTTAAATTTTTAATAATTTATCATATATATATATAAATACAACTTACTAATTATCTTTTAAAATTAAACAAAATCAATATAATTGAATAAGCATGTTAGATTAAATAAACAATACAATTACATTATCAAATACAAAGAAGTATATACTCTATTTACAATAATATGTATCTCAAAATTTAACTATATATTCCCTCCTAAAAAGGAAAATAATAATAATTACACAAAGTGTCAACTTAAGCGATTGAAGTTGTTTGTAAGGAGAGTAAAACTATCCCAAGAATTTCTTCTCTTTAAATGCCCTGCAAAACAAATATAAAAATAGAATGAAAAAAAATAATTTTTCATAAGGTCATTAAAAAAAGACATATATATTGTTCAAACTTAAAATTTAATTTACTACCAACAAGAACAACACCCATTGGAATAAGATTGAATAAATCTTTATCAAGAAACAAATTAAAAAAAATGATCTTATTTTAATATCTCACATATCACAATCAATAAAAAAAAATACAAAAAACAAACTTTTTTAACCCAAATTTATATTACAATGAATCAAATTTAATTCAAGCATATAAAAATAAACTATTGAAAGGAGAAAATAAATGGAAATATAGAAATAAAAATAAGGAGATATACCAAAAGAAATAAAGAAAAAAAAAACTTAGATCATAATAGAAGTAGAAGAAAAGCTCATTCATAGAAATGCCTCATGAGAAAAATTTGAAAGAAAAAAAATTGATTTAGGTTTAGAAGGAGGTAGCTATACGGCCATAACTCTAAAAACAAAAAAAAAAGTTAAAAATTTACAAATTAGGGTTATAATTTAATGGAGATATTGAAACCTAATAGTAACGGTGAGACTCATTCTTTCCCTCTCTTTTTTTTCCTCCTAGTTTTAAATTACTTTTAACTTTTTTAGTTTCCCTCCCTCCTTTAATTTTAAATTACTTTTTATCTTTTTATTTTCTCTCCATCAATTTAGGTTACTTTTTTTACTTTTTAATGTAACATTCTTTAACTATACATAATCAAAATTTAATATTATTTTGTATTTTTATGTTATAATATAATTATAAAAATTGATTCAATAATATAACTATAAATGAAGTTTATAAAATGCTATAACTTTAAGTTTGAATAAAATATTTTATAATATCTTACGGAATTCACATAATTTTTTATGTAAAAAGATCAACTATATTTATTTACAATATCGATTTATTCAAAACCCATATATTTGTTTAAGTTTTTGTTTTTCCTTTTGTTAGGATTCGAGCCGCTAACTTAGAAGTTATTTGTCCAAACATCAAGCTCGTTCATCTACTAATTGAGTTAGAACAAAAATAGATAAAACATTTTTAAAAAGTTAAGTACTAGGTTATGACAGTAAAAATCGTCATCCACCTATGATATTTTGTTATTTTTATTAAAAACGCACAAGTTACGATGGTTTTTAAAAACCGTCATAAAACCATCATGATATGTTAATGGATTTTAAAAAAGTATCATAACGTTACGACGGTTTTTAAAAACCATCGTAACATTGTTATGGTTTTTAAAAAGCGTCATAAGTTTTGACACTTTTTAAAAAACCATCACTAATATGTGTCATAAATCATCATTTTTGTTAATCAGTGCTGTTAAATTTGTGAATTTGAATGTTAAATTGTGGAGATTCAAAAGGAATTTGATTCTAACCTTTGCTATTAGAAACTAACCAATATATTAAATTGAAAGTTATTTATGTTTTGTTGTTCACGAAATATTTATAATTTAATGCGACTTTTGTGAAAGTTAATTCAAATTATGTGAATCATGAACCATATGGTATTATACCATTAGAGAAATGTGGACGTATAAAATAAGGTTGAAAGTATAATTGTTATAGTAATGATTAGTATGATTGTTATTATTATTATTATTTGACGGTATCCGTCTATCAACATATATAAACCAGATATTTTACTATTAGTAGGATTCGAACGGCTGATTTGAAAGTTATCTGTTCAAGTTTCAAATTCGTCCAACTACTAATCGAGCTTCGCTAATAGGACTGATTAGCATGATTATTAGAAAAAAAGTTGAATATATAAAAACAAGTATTATATATAACGTTTTGGATCGTCCCCTAAATCCAAGTGTATACATCAATGATTAGGATATAAGTTGAGATACGACATGATATACAAAACATTAGAGTCTAACCTAAGTAACTATATATATATATATAATATTTGAGAAATCATTTATGTGTTTTTTTTGGTGTTGAAACCTTTATAAGTTGTTCTTTTTTCTTTTTGTGTTTTTTAATTTAATATTTTATTCTTAAACCATTTAGGTGGAATGGGCCTTTGCACGACCCATTTAAGTCACTTTATTTGGGCCTCAAAAGCCCAATATAAACACAAAAACAAAACAACACGTGACTTCGAAAAAAAAATAGAAAAAAAAACCTACCCTTCCTATTTCGTACAAAACATGAAGTGAAGTCTACAGTCAAACGTGTCAACAGTTTTCTTCTTCACTTCAACAATGGCCGCCGCCGCCGCCGCAACAACCACGACGCAGCTATTTTCTCACTCACCTTCCATCTCCAAAGCCCTAACCCAAAACCCATTTCCCAAAATCCCCATTTTGTCCCTCAAACCCTCCTTCAACCTCCGCAAAACCCTCAAACCCTTCTCTATCAGAGCTGTCGTCTCTGACAACATCTCCAAAACAGTGACCGAAACCAATCAATTCGATCACTGTTTTTCAAAGAAGAAAGATGGGTTCCTCTACTGTGAGGACGTTAAAGTTGAAGATGTCATGGAGACTGTCGAAAAGAGACCGTTTTATCTATATAGTAAGCCACAGATCACCAGAAATGTCCAGGCTTACAAGGAGGCTCTTGAGGGCTTGAATTCTGTAATTGGGTATGCGATTAAAGCTAATAACAATTACAAGATTTTGGAGCATTTGAGGAAGTTGGGCTGTGGAGCTGTTCTTGTTAGTGGAAATGAACTGAGACTCGCTCTTCGAGCTGGGTTCGATCCCACCAAGTAATGCTCAGTTTTCATGAAATGTTTATGTTTTTGTTGTGTTTTTTTTTTATAGGATTGGTTTGTTGATATAATGATATATTTGTATATATATATATATAGGTGTATATTTAATGGGAATGGGAAGCTTTTGGAGGATTTGGTACTGGCGGCGCAAGAAGGTGTTTTTGTGAATGTTGATAGTGAGTTTGATTTGGAGAATATTGTAGTAGCTGCAAGAATTACCGGCAAGAAGGTTAATGTGTTGCTTCGAATCAATCCAGATGTGGATCCTCAGGTTTGTTCGCGTTATATGATACAATGTGTAACTTCGACAAATTTATCTTCACTTTATTATGATGAAATGACTATGACTTGAACACTTGCTGTAATTTATTTCTACTTAATATTTGTGCGTGTATTTTTTCTTAGGTCCATCCTTATGTTGCTACCGGGAACAAGAACTCTAAATTTGGTATTAGGAATGAGAAGTTACAGTGGTTTTTGGATGCTGTAAAGGCACACCCTAATGAGTTGAAGCTCGTGGGGGCCCATTGCCATCTTGGTTCGACAATTACCAAGGTCTGTTACAATACTGTGCATGTATCCTGTCAGCTCTTAATATAGTTTTTCAATTTAGAAATTTTATGACTTTAAAATAGTCTAAATGTTTTACTGGTTTTACGAAATTCATTCGTTGTAATTACTGTCCTTTTTTGCAGTTTTTAAATTGATTCATTCTATAGGCTGTAAGGAACTTTAAATGCCAAGTTTCTGCCTCAGTATTTCTTGTCTAGGTGATTGTGTTGGCTTGGTAGACTAGTCGTAGGAGTACAAAACTTTGTGTTTCTTTCTTGGGTACTTTAGATTGTTTATCTCCGTCTATCATTAAAGATGTATTCTGCTGTTCTGTTTTCCAGGTGGACATATTCAGAGATGCTGCAGTTCTTATGGTTAACTACATCGACGAAATCCGATCCCAAGGCTTTGAAGTTGATTACTTAAACATTGGAGGTGGTTTAGGGATAGATTATTATCATACTGGTGCTATCCTTCCTAATCCTAGAGATCTCATTAACACTGTGAGTAACATATATCCAAAATTTTCATATAGCTTGATAGTGTTTGTAGCTCATTTATGCTTGACTATTAGGTGGGGAAAATCGAGAATTCTTTCTATGCATCAAATTAATGATAATGATAGTCTGCAGTCTGCACATATTAAAAAAAAAACAAGGATACTATCTGCACGTGTTCTATAGAAAGCTTCTTATAAAGATTTTATCTTGTTTACCGACTTGTATGTTCTTAGGATCACACATACTGAGCTTAGATGCATGAGATATTAATCTGTAGGTCTTAAAAATGGCATTACATTTTACAATTTTCGCAGTTATGTCAAAGGACAAGAATTTCGGTTTAACTGTGATCAGCCTCATCTTCTAAGTCATGTTTGAAGCATATTACGTTTTTGCAACGCTAATTTCTGGTCAATATGGAAAATCATTTAAAATATATATTGTTTGTGGTTGGTGTAGGTTAGGGAGCTGGTTTTATCCAGAAATCTGAATCTCATCATCGAACCGGGGAGATCACTTATTGCAAATACTTGCTGCTTGGTTAATCATGTCACTGGGGTGAAAACAAATGGAACCAAAAATTTCATTGTGATTGATGGCAGCATGGCTGAACTTATCCGTCCAAGTCTTTATGATGCTTATCAAGTAAGTATCCAAGCAAATCATTATGCAGATTATTAATCGATATCTTCAAAGACCGGTTCATTTGTTTCAAAAACACTGAAAAATTTGCCATGCATCACTATTCCACACGACTTTTCCATCTACTGTCAATGTAGAGTATAGACCCTTTTCTTTCGAGGCAGCTTACCCATCTGTATATGGGAACATCAATGTCAATGTGCTTGGCATGTAGGAGGCACCCATTTGTGCCTTAAAATCAATTCATGTTAGCAAACTATGCTTCAATCTTCATATCCTATCTAGTTACCAATGGTTTCACCAAAATGTTAGAGGAATCGATTTCACCCTTCTTCTGCTCAGTGATTGATTTCACACAGAGGAACAATACCATTCTTTTGTTGTTTGAATATTTTTGTGTCCGTAGACCTGTATTACTTTCCTGGATTGTAATTGAATTGTTCATATTTGGCGGCAGCACATAGAACTGGTTTCCCCCGCACCACACGATGCTGGAATTTCTACTTTCGATGTGGTGGGCCCTGTCTGCGAGTCTGCAGATTTCTTGGGGAAGGACAGAGAACTTCCAACCCCACCGAAGGTAATGTGTTAGCTATTTCAATAGACGGTTGGAGCAATAATTTTCTGGCCATTAATAATCAAAGTTTCACTTTGCAGGGAACTGGCCTGGTTGTTCACGATGCGGGTGCTTATTGCATGAGCATGGCATCGACTTACAATCTCAAGATGCGCCCTCCTGAGTACTGGGTATGAAAGTCTTACATTTACAGCCTTTTTACCAAAATTTTGTTGCTGTATGATGAGCGCTTTGTTTTCAGTTTAATTTGTTGCAAGGATGACTGCTATGTTTGAACTTCTCATTGTGCATATACTTTGGAAATCTTTGCATGTTATAATTGCAGTATTCCTCGTAAATTCTTCAAGATAATTTCTTTGAAGGAAATGAGTTAAGATAATTCGAATTGATGTTTCAGGTTGAAGAAGACGGATCAGTGTCCAAAATTCGGCATGCAGAGACATTTGAAGACCACATGAGGTTCTTTGAGGGTCTTTGATTGCAGATATTAGCCATTGAGAAAGTTAAAAGCTGATATGGTTTACATTTCTCCTTGAATGGATACGTACGTGTATTGTAACCGACTTTAATTGGTTGCCCAACTTTACATGTTAGCTTTGTTTATCAAACTGTTGTAGTTTGATGACGCTCTAGCTTTTTTTATCAAACTGTTGTGGTTTGATTAGAACGTCAAAACTTGTGGCCTAATAAATCAAATTTTCTACTTGGATATCACTCAGCTTAGCGAACCTTCGAAATTGAGGCCCTCTTCGAACCTGTACTGTCTTTGGGGAAGATGAACTCCAGACCTTACAAGAATAAATCTTAGACCTGACCATTCTGCAAACGCTTATGGGTCAGCAGTCCATTTTCTATGTAGTATTAAGCTTGTTATGTGATTGTCAGTCAATAGTTTTTGTGGAGGATCACTGTGATCCATGAGGGAATTAATTTACCTTCGATTTGATTTTCGTTAAACCAGCAATACCACTTCTTTCTTTTTTTTTAGCAAGTTCGTGTGTTCAAGCAAGGAAATGTCATTATCTGAAGATGTCAATTTGTAAGATTAGAGAAATAAATTTTTCAAAGCAGAGAAAGCAACTTTGATACTCTCTAGTCGTGATGGCCTACCAAACGCATCTGTGACTAAACAAACAACTTTATCTGATTCTTACTCTATACTCTTATAGTTAACAAATAACAAGCTTCATGAAGCCTGCAATTTTCTACTCAATTTGTCAAAAAGAAAGGTTGCTAGTGCCATAGATAAATTATTCCTGAATGCATCAAAAAAGTCTATTTTAGAAAACCGATATTATTGTTAGCGGGGTCTTTCTGTCGTGATCTAATAGGATTAATCTATCTGTCGTTATCTAATAAGATACGGTTCGGAATTGAGCCCTCTCCTACAAAAGTTTGTTGCTTGTAAACCATAGTGACTGAAATTTCCAAACAAGACTATATGCGCAACTTTCCAGGAAAATCCTGTCTACCAGAAAAATCCCAGGAAAACTTGATATAGCATCTAGCGGCCATTGCAGCCTATAGATTTCGATTTGAACGGGTGCAAATCGAGATTCCAAACCAAAAAAAAAAAAGTCTCAATTTGTCAAAAAGAAAAGTTACCAGTGTCATAGATATACATCAAACAGTTTTTTTTTTTTTTTAGTACCATTATAGATCAGGGGTCTATCGATACCCGATTGAGATTAATCGCTACGACCATAATTCGGAATTCAACTCTCCAATAACAGAGTTTGTTGCCTATAAACCATAGTAACTGGAATTTCTGAACAAGATTGTATGCAGAACTTTCCAAGAAAATCCCAAGAAAACTTGATATAGCATCTAAGGGCCATTGCGGGCTATAGAATTCGATTTAAACAGTTGCAAATGGGGATCTCACACGAAAAAAGTCTAGATTAATATCATATATATAATTGTATATATATTGAATAGACTAATTTGGATTTACTAGAAAAAGATGAAAAAAGAAGTCGTTGTGACTTGTACAAGACTCGCACAATGAGTGGGAATAATAGATCGAGATGTGACAATTGATGAATCTACATGTACATTTTTTTTCCTTAATTTAGTGGAAATGGTTGGATCCATAACTGTGTCTATTGCATATTTGCATGCGTTCCATGAGAAAACGACATTAAAAAACATTTTTCCTTGGGTTCATTTGTCAATTCACTATTCGCATGCTCTTCCTTGTAAATAATCAAAAGATACAGAGAGAGAGAGATGCGATTATAAATAGTTTCTTCATATAATTGTGATTATGGATGGACCCTACATTTGTAACCCAGATTGTAAACAGATTAGAGAAGCATCTGGGTCCATTGATTTGATAATATATATATATATATATATATATATATATATATATATATAAAAGAAGATGATGCTTAACAAACCTAGTTTTATGCACTGATAAAGCAAAGAAAATGGCACATCTCATGCCTCCCTTTCCACGTCAGTGGTGGGGAGTTCGAATCCCACCATATACAGTTTACAAACATGTCTAAAGAGTAATGAACGTAGATATCTAGTTGTATCTGTAGTGTTTTATTACTAAAGAGTAGTGAAAGTAGATATCAAGTAGATATCAAGTAGATATCAATTTGTATCTGTAGTGTTTCATTACGATAGGTCTCAATAGTTCTTACCAGTTCGGTATCAAATTTCAAATAAAATAATGATATATTCATGTGATGATTTTCTTCCATCATGTTAATGGTGAGAGTTCATGTTATTATTGTACCAAATATGTCTTACAAGCATTCTAATAAGTATGAGTGCAAAGTTTTGTTCGTGATGGTGTAAGAGTAAATAACTAGATTATATATTTAGTATACGATCTCGATAGGTCCGACAGAACCCGACCCATAACAAAATAAAGTAAATAAAAGATGAACTTGGACATGTTTGGGGTTATAATTAATGTACGGAATCTATGAATATGCCTAAAGATTTGGTCCAAATCTTTTTCAGGATTGGTGTTTGTTCCAATTCAAATTCCACCCACCACTTCTACAAATCCACAGTTCATGAACTTCATTGGCTTGCATGTCATCATCATCATCACTTACACAACATATTCTTATTTTGATTATTATCATTATCTTTTTTATGATAATTCTTTTAAGTCATCCAAATCTATCCATATTTAGGTCATTGAGTTTCAAAACGACCTAAACGTGAACATAATTAATTAGTCAATTATAGGTTAGAAAATCAATTTCTAAGGAAAAGAAAATAAAAATTCTTTGTGGTCCTAGATTATCTGGTGATGATCATGACTGGCAACAGAAACATTTAAATTATAATTAATTCTTGGTGTACTTGAAGTGTAGAGGACCGGAGCTAATTAGCTAATGGAATAATTCCTTCTTATCTACTTTTAAACTTGAAGGGAGCCTTTCAGATGTAAATCTCTGAACATAATTTACGTCCAAAATTTCCAGACATAAATTATGTCCAAAGATTTACACTCGAAAATTTATACTACTTTGAATATTATATATATATATATATATATATATATATATATATATATATATATTAATGTGTGTGTTATATCAACTTTTGTGAGTTGTTCAATATTCTTTCAAAGCTATAAAAAGCATAAATTATATCTTCAATAATTTTGTGTTGACAGCACAAAGGATAAGGTTCTTGATAGAATCAAATAGTTGAAGACAGAATCACATATTAACAATTAATGGAAGAACAAAGTTTTTTCAAATGTCTCAAAACATACATTTATGTAAAATGGGAGCCACTTGATTCTACGTTTCTACTCTTGTTCCTTCTATAGCTATTATATAGTCCATTAGAGATTGATATGGTTTCTTTTTATTTTTTAAATTTGACACTAAACGAATCATAAGTCTATTTGAGAAACTTGAGACCGATTGTGATGGACAATATATCCCGGTACTATTTTTAAATGTAGATTTTGACCCAGTTTGGTATTACTTCTCCAGCTGCTTTTTGGGTCAAAAGTGATTCCGGATCAAAGACAGGATGTTTGGTAAAATCGCGGGGAAGTGTTTTTTGTCACTTTTAGCTTCTCCCAACTGAGTTTTTGAGAAGCTACAAATACATGTTTTTGGATTTTGCCGTCTGCTTTTAGAAAACGCGCAACAGTAATATTAAATGAAAATTTGTTAACTTTCCAATTTTGTCCTTGCCTTTAATAAAATTTGAGTTTACATTGTTGTACAAAAAAATTATTGTTATAACTGTATAAAATAAATTGACTAATTAATTCAATAAAGTTGAATAAAAAAAATTTAAAGAAAGAGTTGTGTTATTGGCACACCTACCACTAAACTATTTATGCTCCACTTTTTAATTTTTTTTAATTTTTTTTTCCTTTAAATGACTTAAATCGGCATACAATTTTTATTAAAAAATCTTGTACAAACTAAAACTAATAAAACCCCACTTTCTTTGTTTGTACAAACTAAAACTAATAAAACCCCACTTTCTTTGTTTCAAAACCATAGTGACAAAAGTTTTAATGATATAGATTATTTCAAATCATTAAATATTTACTATTTTTATTTATATTTAGCTTCTGATCTCGATATCGATCTCATATTTTCCATGTTTAATGTTTATTGATTTATTGCTTTTTTTTTGTTTATATTTTCTTTTAGATATCGATATTATATTTACCATGTTTAATTATTATCTATTGATTTTATTGTATCACATGCTTGTTTTATTTTTTTTCTCCAATTCTAGATCCATGTTTGCTGCTTTTTTTTCTTTCGGTTTATTTTATTTCAAATCTTATAGGTATACTATAATTTGTATCGAAATTTTATTGGATTTATTCTGGATCTTCCAAAATTAATTTACATAAAAAAAAAACAACGAAATCGCAACAAAGAAAACATAATCTCAGACAAAACGAATTCACACAAAAACTCTAACCCAATCGCTAAAAAAAAACCATCAGGCGATTGATAACACATTCACAATCTACCACCAACAGTCAAACTGACAACATATTTTTTTTTCATCTAATAAAGATGGTTTTACCATGAAATAAGAAGAAGAAAAAAGTCCTACAAATGGGTGTGAGAAAACTATATATAATGATTACAGATGAAGTGTATTTCTATTTTTATTTTTTTGAAAAAGATATAGGGGTATTAAGTTTTAAAAATAAGTAAAATGATAGTTATGAAAATAAATAAAAAATAATAATAAAACCATATAATTTTATATAATTAAATCAAATTTTAAAAAATGGGGTATAAATAGTTCAGTAGTGGTGGTGCTGATAACACAACTCATAAAGAAATGAAGTAGAATAAAAAAAATGTGACTAATTAATTCAATAAAGTAAAATACAAAATGAGACTAATTAATTCAATAAAGTAAAATAAAAAATGAAGTTAATTAATTCAATAAAGTATCATAATTATATAACACTTAACATTTAACACTAAACACAAATAAATAAGAAAAATATAAATATAGCAAATTAGCACCATTTAGATGTCATGTCCTTTTAGTAATTTTATACGTTCACACTATTTTTTACTTCAGTTTACTAAACACATTGAAATTGTTTTTAGTTATCACATCACTTTTGAAAATCATTTTACCAAACACTCAACTGATTCTTTCCATAACAATTCTAAAAGCAATTCCCCCCACATCAATTATAAAATCACTTCTCCCCACAGCACAACAATGTCAATTATAAAATCACTTCTCCTCATAGCACAACAATGCTAAACTGGGTCTTTAACTAGAGAAGTGAATTTGAATTACCAGCTATATTGAATAATAATAATAAGATAAAATATTATAATAAATATTATAAAATATAAAATACTTCTATAACAAATTTTAAAATAACTAATTATTCTCAACTCCACAGATTTTGAATTCAAATGATTTATTCATTGACATGTATAATTATAAAAATGATTGGTCAAAATAATGAATCACTAATAATACATACATGAGAGAAACAAAATTTCAAGATTTCCTTCCTAATAATGCTACATGTTCTGATTCATACACCGGAAATACAAATTGTAATATGATGATTTAATTCATCTAATATGTGACAAGTGAAATAAGTTATTATTAATATTTATCTATTTGATAATTGATAAATTATGATATATTTTTTAATAGAAATATCATAATTAACTCAGGGTTTAAATCGAGAACATGACTCAAATTTATGATTTCAATTATATGGATAAGAAAGACATATTATTTGAACAATCACATATTGTGACTTATCCGAAATATCATAATTCCATGTACAAATCGAGATATATAATATTGTTGTTATCTTTGTTCCGATGTATTCCCTATATTTGTTAGTTATCTTAGTTGTACACATTTTGTTTTGTTTGTCACATACACATTATATATATATATATATGGTCCATTTTATACGAGATTCTTAATTTAATTTCGGTAAGGATTTTTATGAATTCATATCGATTTCTATATATTTTTTATGAAACATAAGTACAATAAAATCTACATATCGAAAAGATTAAAAAAAAAATTAAGTACTACAACTATTCATCTCGGTTTTGTTAAACATGAAGGTATTAGAAATGGACGAAATATAGAAAAATTCAAAAAAAAAAATAGTTATAGTACTTAAAAAATTATCAAATTCTATTAATAAGTAGATTTCATTGAACATATCATTTATATAAAAATTTAGATCAAATTTTATAAAAATTGATGTCATTTTATCAAAATCTTTATCGAAATTAAAATAAAGAATCTATTATTAAAAAACATATAAATAATTATTATATTTGATCACTATAAAAACTAAAATGTATACTAAACGTGTTAACATGTTCTATCTTGAATTCAAATTTAAATATGATCAAAGTGATCCAAATCAATCTTCTCTCTAATTTAATTATGTTGTTTTCTGGTTGAAATCATCTCCTTAATCTATTATTTTTTTTTTCTAATCATCTTTTTTAATAATAAAACTCATTAAAAAAAATCTCAATCTCACCAACCTATTAACAAAGCTGGCCCCACGATGAAAGGTAGATCAATCAATGATGTTTGGATACAGAGTTATAGTTGACCATTGTGCTGTTTGACAGGGCTCAAAAGTATCACACCGTATTCCATTCCTATTTTATCTCATCCCAAAGAAGCCCCGTTAATTAAATACCTTTAAAAAAAAAAATTCTATGCACAGTGCGTAAACAAGCCGTTGATAAAAGTCTATAAGGTTATACAAGATTATAAGATTAATCGCTACGAACGTGATTTGAATAATATAGTGAGATAAAAGAGATTACAGAAGAAAATTCATTTGTTTCTTTTTTATAATCATTTTTAAATTTGATGATTCGAATTTAAAATATTACCAGATCGACTGAATTTATACGAGCATTTATCCTATCATGATAGGTACAACCTCTTTTGTAATCTCACGATATGGACGGCTGAGATTACTGCCAAAGATTAGCCTAATGGTGTACGTGGTTGGAATAATTAAAACGTTCAAGTAACACCTATCTTTATTAATCAGCCAAAAACTAAAAAGGACGAGGATTGGACTTCTCGATCAGCGCCAAGTGGACGGCCAAGATTTCAAAATGTGTCATTATATAAGGGGTTAGTCGATGATTTCCCGCCTTTCTCTGTCATAGCACACAGCATTGGAATTGAAGCCTTAAAATGCTTTTTCTTTTTCTTTTCTTTCTCTTGTTTCTCTTTTAATTACCTACTTACCCTTAACAACTGGGTCTTATAACGTAACTACCCTTGTCTAGATTTCAAGATAACAATAAATAAATTTTAAGATAATTGATAAAACTTTATTTAAAAACCTGGCATATAATAAATTGTTTTTTTTTTTCAAAACATGACGATTTTTTTCTAAATAAAGAATATATATATATATGAAATTATTACGATGATATATGCAAGATGGTGGAAGACTGGAAACCAACATGCAATGAAATAAATATGACACTTCGATCGAAATAATTTCAGAAAAATTCATATTTTAAATATAATTATTAAAAGCATTAGGTACAAAGATGTTTGGGACCTGATATGTAGGACGGAAAGGGTTACAACTAACAAGTGTTTATATGAGTCGAGACTTTTTTTTTTCAAAAAAAAGAGAGAAAAATTCATAAAAAAATCAATAACAGAATCCATCTTACAAATTTCAAGTTACTAAATTTTAACGAAATTAATGATATTACTACTGAAATTTTAAAAATAATTGACCCAGATATTTTTACCGAAATCAATATTCAGTAGACTCTATGGTAGTGGTTTTAGTGCCGTAGTGGTAGGTGGTGAGAGGGAGATGACAAATGAGGACTTACAGGTAAACAAAGACAGAAAACAGGGACAAAATTGCAAAAACATAAAATGTTGGTTAGTAAAAAAGAAAAAAAGAAAAATGTTGGTATAAAAACAAGTAGCCACTCCCACACTCGCCTCATCTCTGGCGGCACTCCGCGTCAACTGTGCTTTTGGATTTTGTTCTGTCGTTTCAAACTTTCTTCTCTCTGTTTTCTTTTTTTCTCCTCCATTTCTCTCAAACACAAAAAAAAAAAAAAATTATCAGTGAAGAAAAAAAAAGAAAAACAAAGCGGTTTTTCACTTAGCTCACAGTTTCTTCTCTCTTTTTTATTTCATTTTGTGTGTGTGTGTGTTTGTGGTTAATTCAGACATCTGCAGTGATTTTGTCAGGTTTTTTTCAGCGGGACGGATCAAGATTTCGCCATTCGGTTTTAGATCGGTCGGTAACTTTTCTTGCATTTTTGATTTCGCGTTTTTTTAAAATCGATTAAGGCTTCGTTTGTTTTTGTTTTTGTTTTTGTAGTTCTGTGGTGGAAATTGTGATGATGCTGCATTTCTGTTTTTTTATTGTTATTATTTTGTGTTTTGAGTTTTTAATTTGACTTGAGAATCAATTTTTTTTGTTGTAGATTAATTGCCTTTTATCTGTTAGAAATCGTTGAAGAATTGCACCATTTGATTTGTTTTATTAATATATATTTATTTATGTTAAAGCTGATCATTTTTTTTTTATGCTTTTGTTCATTTAAGCTTTTTTAGTGCTTTCCTCGGTCTGCCAGTTTAGTTATGAATGTTTTTGTATATGTTTGTGTAGTCTTGATTCTCCGATAAGTGTGGCATTTATTCAATGATAAAATGTAATTGTGCCTATACATTTTTATTCATTCTAGATTTCGAAATGAAATCCCATGCTGTTTGATGTGGCACAAGAGAGACAGGAGAATATTAGTCATCTAAGAGAGAAATTCTAGTTTTGTTCTGTTCTCTTGTCGGGTACCGGAGAAAAAGTGAAGAGTTGTAATTTGTAACTGAGTTCTTGGACTATTATCGGCAAAGAAAGTAGTAGATCTTCGGTAATCCTTTTTTGCGGTTGAGTTTTTAAACTTTCGTAATTTTTTGTGTGGGAACAACGATAATTATGATGTAAAATACTGTAGGATTTGCTAGAATATGATCGTTTTTGGGGATTCTGAGTTTTTGGAAAGTTCTTGGTTTCAATTTTAATTGCACTTAAAAATGGATTTTACTCCGTAAAATCGCATAGTTTGAACGGTTAATAACTAAGCATCTTAATATAGTATATGTTTGTAGATTTGCCGAGTTGTATCTACCTTATATGCTTATAAGAATTTGTATGTCGCAGTCTTTAATTCCTGTTATGGGTGGTATTTAATACTTCTGTTGCTTTTCAGTAACTACCGCACTTCCACAGAAGTTGGCTGTGCGGTCTTACTCGTGAGCTAACATCTTCAAGTTTCTGTCAATCTCTTAGTTCAGTTATGGCTGCTGACTCCAAGATGGGCCATTCTAACGGCAATGTCAATACACAGTCTCATCCAAAGAGGACTTACCAAGTTGTTGTGGCTGCAACAACAGATTTGGGCATTGGCAAAGATGGGGATTTACCCTGGACACTGCCTACTGATCTCAAATTCTATGACAACATTACTTCAACTACATCTGATCCTGGGAAAAAGAATGCTGTCATAATGGGCAGGAAATCATGGGAAAGCATTCCCCTTGGACATCGGCCTCAACCTGGACGCCTTAATGTTGTCCTGACTCGTTCAGGGAGTTTTGATATTGCTACTGCTGAGAATGTTGTGATTTGTGGAAGCGTGGGTTCTGCTTTAGAATTGTTAGCTGCGTCGCCTTATTGTCTGTCAATTGAGAAAGTATTTGTTGTAGGTGGTGGTGAGATCCTAAGGTGTGTACCTTGTTGTCAATTACATTATTTAGGATATCTTGCTTCTTTCCTTGCATTGATTATCCTTTTACACAGGGAAGCTCTCAATGCACCTGAGTGCGATGCTATCCACATTACTGAAATCGACAAAAGCATTGATTGTGACACTTTTATCCCGGCAGTTGATTTATCTGTGTTTCATCCATGGCACTCATCGTTTCCAATTGTCGAAAACAATATTCGATATTGCTTCACAACTTATGTTCGTGTGAGGAGCAATGCAGTTGAATCCCCCAGTCAAAACAATGATCTTGTCTTTGATAGTAAGACGGATTCTGTCAAGTTTGAGGTAAAGAAGTTCTCTTTCCTACCCAAGATGATTTTGGAGAGGCATGAGGAGTTTGTTTATCTAAGACTTGTCCAAGACATCATCTCAGATGGAACTCTGAAGGATGACAGGACTGGGACTGGTACTTTATCAAAATTTGGTTGTCAGGTAATGAATCTATATAGCTTTGTCTATGATTTTTACTGAAAGAAGGCTTTCATTTAATTGTCTCTTGTTTAATTATTAATTTATAGTAGCTGATTGTTTTTCCCTTTTTCTATCCTCAACAGATGCGGTTCAATTTGCGCAAAGCTTTCCCGCTTCTTACAACTAAGGCATGTCTATCTTAATTATTTAATTTTTTGTTGCGTTGTGTAAGTCGATTGTTTTTCTGAATCCGGCTGACTCATGGTTTTTTCTTAATTTACAAAGTCCATTTATAATTAAAAAGGATTTTATTTTATTTTATTTTATTTATTGGACATTTAGGTTGATATTTGTCATTGTCATTTGGTTCACAGAAAGTATTTTGGCGAGCACTTGTTGAAGAACTTCTCTGGTTCATCAGTGGTTCAACAAATGCCAAGGTAATGAAATTGCTGTTCAATGTTTATCTTTTGTGTTTTGATGACTGCAGAGGTCCACTTATCATTTTTGGTCAGTCTGAAGATTAAGCTAAAAGCTAGCTCAATTGCTTACATATTAAATAATTAGAAATGATGGTCTCCCTTCACTAGCATCATAAGCACATGCTTGAAACTTTGTGAATTAAGGAGTGGTCAAGGTTGATATTTTTTATTGTTTCACCTTTGCCTTTTTGAACTGCCAAGAACCAATCAGGTTTGCACTAGTTCATCTATGACATTCCCTGTATGCACCCAAAGAGGCAGTTGGCTGTTTTTTAAATGGGAAATTTATGCACTTAACTGAAGATCATATAGCTTTAGAATATTGAAAAAAATCTGAGATGTGGGCATGTAGCCTTCTCGACCTTTTATTTGTTGTCACAATTCTGGTCTGGTTATTGAGTTTTTTCCACTGCTTTTGTTCCTTCAAACATTGGTAATGTTGCAGTCCATTAGATTTTATGTTCCTTTTAATCTGTCGGATTTAGGTATGAGAGTTGGTGAAATGGGCAACATTCTGAAAGTTGGTATGATTGACAGGTTCTTCAGGAAAAGGACGTTCATATATGGGATGGCAATGCATCCAGGGACTACCTTGACAGGCAAGTATTATGACTATTCATTCTAGAGGGATAAATTTCAGTGCTGTCATGTGCAATGAACTGATATTTGTACCTGTTCAGTGTTGGATTGTCGGATAGAGAGGAGGGTGACCTAGGACCTGTATATGGGTTTCAGTGGAGACACTTTGGTGCAAGGTTTGTAGAATCTGCTCGAAGTCTAATTTTGCGGGTCATTTCGTAAGCTAGGAACCATAGCTCTAGTGTATGCTAAATGTCTTTAACTTTTATAGGTACACCGACATGCATGCAGACTACTCTGGCCAAGGCTTTGATCAGTTGCTAGATGTTATTGACAAGATTAAGAATAATCCTGATGATCGGCGAATTATACTCTCAGCTTGGAATCCTTCTGACCTCAAATTGATGGCACTTCCACCTTGCCACATGTTTGCACAGGTTAGCATTGAAATGTTATTACTTTAGTTGTATTATTATTTGCCCTTCTTATTGTAAAGTGGGTCTTTCTTTTTTACTTTGGCAGTTCTATGTAGCCAATGGGGAGTTATCCTGTCAAATGTATCAGCGCTCTGCCGACATGGGCCTGGGTGTGCCGTTTAACATTGCGTCATACTCTCTCTTGACATACATGATTGCTCATGTTTGTGGTATGCATCCTCCCTGTGCATGTGCAGAATTTTTGCAATCCTTGTCTTGTTACAAGTTGCCTTCGTAAATAGGGAATTTAGTCAATTTACATAAGAGTGAAAGATACACTCGTATAAAACAACACACACCGGAGGTTTAAAGGGTTCATTTTTCAGATCTACCATGTTTCTGTATATAGATTCATTTAATGGTTTCTAAATACCGGAATATTAAAGTTATGTCTTCTAGGAATCAATCTTAACCTCCTTTTATGTTGCACAGATCTTGTTCCAGGTGATTTCATCCATCTGATTGGTGATGCTCATGTTTATCGCACTCATGTCAGGCCTCTGCAGGAGCAACTTAAGAAACTGCCAAAGCCTTTTCCAGTAAGTATAATAATAATATTAAACAAAATATGTTGACACGATTATCACTCTTCCAGTAATCTGATACAAGATGGGTAAGTGTAGTTCGCTGCTTTTATGTGATCTCTTTTCCATGTTTTTCATAATGCAGATTTTGAAGATCAATTCAGAGAAGAAGAATATAGATTCTTTCGTCGCAACTGATTTTGAACTCATAGGTTATGATCCTCACCAGAAAATAGAAATGAAAATGGCGGTGTAGAGCTGTCTTATAGTATCAGTTAACTCAAAGACTCTGGTCACTCCTAGGCAATAATTGCCAAGTTTTGAGGTAAGTTTATAAACTCCGCATTTTTTTTGAGTGATTAGTAGTATCTAACTGAATCATGCTAATGACGCCATAAGCTCCAATCTGTGGCATCCATCACTGCATTTCAAATCTCAGATGCAGATTCTTTTGCTTGTAGTATAAGGTGAATTTATTATAGTTAGAGAATCTTAGCGTGTCCTTATACTCGGGTCTGAAATTAAATGGTGCTCATCCGCAATTGTATCGTGTAGGAAGGTTACTGGTCTTGAAAACCAGTGATGTCGGTTCTGAGTCAGCATGTTAGATGAAAAAGAGTTTATGAAGTTTGAACATACGAACTCTACATAAAGATTCGATTTTCAAATACTGATGCTTTGCTTACCTTTGATGTTTGCAGGCATCGCAACTGGAGGCTTATATTGATGATGCAGAGTCATACACAGATAGCGAAAATAAAAAATATTATTGTAGTTGGATATTCATATGTAGTAAAGAGTGAGAATCCTTTAGTTCCACAGAGTTGGTGGCTCTAAGGTGATTTAGTATGGCCTGTACTTTCTTGATTTTCAACTTTTATTTGCTAAAACTCTAGAATCCTCTATATTTTGAAATGGATTTGGACTGAGTTATTTTTATCGAGTTAATTTCGTTGGAGACTTTAATTAAACCAATTATAATTTGATTGTATTGATGAAACCGTTTCTTTGAAAGGAAACGACTATGCTTTTCCGGTACCGGATTTGGCATGATTCTATATATACCCATTAAGAAAACAGAACAGAAGAATATCGGAA
Source organism: Dipteronia dyeriana (assembly GCA_032871835.1). Lineage (NCBI taxonomy): Eukaryota > Viridiplantae > Streptophyta > Magnoliopsida > Sapindales > Sapindaceae > Dipteronia > Dipteronia dyeriana. Next base: position 94,442,491 of record CM065295.1, on the reverse strand, counting down.
ACTGAAAAAGTGCTAATGTTGAACCAGGTGTTTTTTCCGGAGGGGGATCGATTTGTTATGAAGCAGTTTTTGATGATGTTTTATTCGGGTTTGTAACTAGAATTGGTTTTCAGGTCAGCAACGTTTTTAATGGAATTTGGGTAACTTGGCACAATCTGAACAAGGGTGCTTTAATTTCAAGTGTTTGTTGAACGAGAATGACCAGTTGTAGCTGATGAAATTTACGGTGGAAAAAGGTTATGGATCATTCTTCGCTACTTGCGGCCAGTTCGGGGAGTGTTTATTGTGTTTATTATTCGGGAATTAAATGAAAAGGAATTTGATTTCTTAAGTGGGAGGGGGGATTAAATTTCTTTTTTGGTATGTATTTAACTCCTGATTTAATTTATGTATGATTCATATAATTTGATTTTTAACTGATTTTAGTAAACGTGATAATAAAAGAGTGTTATAAAATGATGATTCTTTATTATTTATTTGTTCCGTACCTAACTAGGGAATTACTTTCATTTTGTATAGGTGAGTTTTGAGTTATTTGGACAAGAACTTTCAACACAAAGGTTCTCAATAAAAGTTAGCAAAGTTGTGTTGAGTGATAAAATGTTTGAAGTTATTTGTTTAAATAAAATTTAGTGGAGATATGATATCACCAGGACTCAGCGGCCTAATGGGAGGAGTCTTACAAAAAAACGAGAAATAAAAAAAAAAGAAATCCAATCACTATGGTTCAAGTCCTGGTAGAGAGAGAGAAGAGAGTATAAGGAATGAGGTATTCTAAAATGCCTTTTTTTTTTCTCTTTCCTTTCCTATTTTAGTTCTATTCTTTTCCCTTTTTTTTTTGGCCAAATTAACTCTTCATTGATTAAAATTTAACATATAATTTGGATTTTCCACGGCAGAAACTCAATTAGTTTCATCACTCAAAACAACTTTGCTAAAGTGTCCTTAGTTTCATCACTTTTGTGTCTTCCTACTCTGAAGAAACTCAATTAGGCCACTGAGTGCAATTTCAGACACCTCATCTTCCATCAGCTGTTCTCACATACCTCTGCAGGAGTCACCTTCACTTACTCTATTATCAACTATTCGATCTCCGAGACAAGAAGTGAATGCCTATGAGATCCAAAGGTAATTAATTGGAGGCCAGCATTTTGAACCCACATGGAGTGCAGTAGTACATGTGCACGTGCACTTCCAAAACGTCCAGGGCGCAACAGAAGCCGCGCTTGAGGTTGGTTCTGAACACTATGATCTGCGCATGCCACAATCCATCTATAAAGTTTAAATATCACAGAACATATATACATAATAATGATCTACTTACTGGTAGATTTTTCAACCAAAAACTCAAAAATTGGTACATAATTGCCAAACATATGGACAACAGAAGATATTAAGATCATGAGGCAAAAGAAGACTCGGTAATCTTAATTACAAATAGTGTGAATATGTGTAGTTTTTTTTGGTATTGATTATAGTTGTAAAAATCGTGTTAATTGGTTTGGTAGCAATTAGAAATAATATGTGATTTTTTTTTTAAGTATCACTGAACACACTTCATATATATGGTAGATTTTTCAAAAGAAACTTTATCAAAATCTCAAAAATTGGTACAGAATTGCCAAACATATATAGACAGCAAAAGATATTCATTAGATGAGGCCAAACAATACTCAATAAGCAAATCACAAAACGAAAATAAAAATACAAATCAATAGATGCACGATGCATCGCCATTGAGATTGAGCCACGAGAGACGTGGCATGATATCAATAGAGAATGTATATATGTGCATCACGCTGAATCCAAATTCAAATTCGCAGGGAAGCCATGATCCCCATCCTTAAGTAACATTGTTATATTCGGATCATTTTGGAAGTAAACCATTTCTTCCTTGTCCATGTTCACCCATGCTTCAATTCCATCACCAGCTTTTGTGTCTACGAGCATAACCCCTTTATAAGGCCTATGTACAAGACTCACCCAAGCAGGCTTTCCCCAACCAAAATCAACTTCATAAAATGGGACATTTCTCAAACTACTAAACATATATACATCTCCCTCTCCTTTTTTAACTTGTTCAGCTCTTTCTATGCAAGGTTTCATAATCAGCTTGGAGAAGAACCCATCTCCATCTTCATTTTGTTTTCCAAACTCCGCGATGGTGTTCCTTACTGCATCCCTCACTTGGTCTACAAAGCCGTTCAACCCCATCTTTGTCTCATCTGCTTCAAATCAAGCAGTACCCACAGTGTAAATGTTTCCGCAACAATTCTCGGGTACTTTTTGAATGTTTTGCCTCTCAAGTTTATTGCCACGGATAGTAGAGAAGTTCTTAAGTACCCGTATCTTGCTCGTGCTGCATTGACTTGAGCCCTCCATATCAATGCTATTACAATCTCTGTCGTTGAAGTTTTGTGAATGTGACCACGACCACAACTACTCGTAACTTCAGCTTTCAACTTTGATAATGTATTTGTATCGAGCACAAACCTCTTTGCAACAATTTGAGATGTTGTGTTAGAAAGTATTAATGCAAGCTTGACCACTGGTGTATCTCTTGGTGGGAAAAGAATACCAGCTTCAAAGTTGGGGACAATAACGTCATTTATATTCCCTACTTTGCATGCCTTTGCCCATCCATTTATGAACAAAGAGGATGTGAAACCGTCAATGATTCTATGTGAGCTGCGAAGGCCAATAGCTATTCCACCACAACTGAAAATGTTAATCTGAATAGCTACTTGTGGACTTGTGGCCGATTCCTCTACATAGTCAGGAACAAAACGATTCAACTCCTTGATTTCAAATTGTCCTTGGAGAATTTGAGATAGATTGCCGTTAACAAGAGCCTCAGCATATTCAACCCCTTCATCGTTGCACTCGATTGAGAGTTTTTCCTCGACATATCTTCCGGCTAGAGGGTAGTACACGGTTAAGATTTCAGATAACGATTTCTCCAACCGCTTCAATCTTTCAACATGTTCAACCGAGTTTGGGTGACAGTTGCCATCGGCTTGGTAGTAGAAAATGAAAGGTACAGTCATTGGAGGAAGACGAATGTCCATGAGCGATAAACTCATGTTTCGAAGGTGCGATGGAGTTGGAACAGATGGTTTAATCATTTTCTTTGAAATAACTTGAACCTCCATGACCGGATTTTGGTGATCAAGTTCAATGCTCAAGGAATCAAAAGAACCTACTGTACAAAATTATTGGAGTGAAGCAAGGTTGCATTAATTAAAGGTACGAATAAGAGCTGTCCAATAGTAACCGGGACCTACTGCTTTAAACATATAAAATTATTGGAGTGAAGCAAGGATGCATTACGTAAAAGGGAAGACTATGAGCTGTCCAATTGTAACTGAGCAAATATCTAAATAATATGAATCATGAATAATAGAAAGAATTTGAATTTTCTACTAATTTGATCCCTGAATGGTCTTGTCGATAGGTTCAATTTCTTTTCACTCCCCAAAATTAGTTAAAATTATTGGAGTGATGCAACATGCATTAATCAAACTATCAAAGGGACCAATATTAGCGGAGCTGTATGTGTGCATGTACATTCCGTAAAAAATGAAAAGTAATTTTAGGAATGAGATGAGATTGGTCCGGTGCTTTAAGGATATTTGTTAAAACAATATAAAAAGAATGTTAGACTATGTATTTAATCACAATAAATGTAAAAGCAAGATAATAAATATATATTGATTTTTCTTTTTATAATATTTTAATCAATGATCTAAGGATACAAGTTAATACTATTCTTTTCAGTTTTATTGGAATTTTATTTTGTTTAAGCCATATTTCTCACACTAACAATTTGTCAAAAATAATGGTCTTTTGCAATCAAAATTCACTTTTAATCTTGTCTTGAAAATAAAATCCTAATTAACAAAATTTTCCTAACCAAAATGTCCTGGTATAGTGGGGGGAGTAAAACACATCCTGGTAGAGAGAAAGAGATAAAAGAAGAACGAGGATTCTAAAATACCTTGTTTACTTCTTTATCTTTACCCAATAAACCGCACTTACAGACATGTGACGAGATGGCACAATGGTGTTAGACTATTAGCTTTTATAAAAAAATAGAAATTAAACAACCAAATTCGTCATGCCTTGCTCATGGAAATGATCATAGTAGTAGCCTGGCCCCTTTCGGGACCTTCCAATACCTGGCTATCTTCTTCGCGAACCTCTCGATCTTCCTTGATTTCATTTCCGAAATGACTTGCTACCATAGATTCAGCCACTGCTCGTATGCTCCTGGCAACATTAATACTGCCTCTTGCATATCTATCAAGATTAGTTTGGCCTTTTCAACCATTATTACCAACATTAGCATCCCAATCCACATAAAGTATATCGAATTGCTGGATTCTGAAGACATCCTTGTGTTTCAGTTACATGTCTAGCCTCATCTGGAGCTGGTGCATAGTGGGGGAGATTAAACTGGTCCAGTTTCGCCTCTTCTATATATCAACCCCTCAGGAGTAATGTTCAAATTAATAATTCTCTATTTAGATCAGTCCAGACAAAATAAATTCAGTGTCAAAGTTGCTTAATTGAATTTTTTTTAGCACCAATCTAACCAGAGAATGACTCGTATGTTGAGATAGTATAATATTAATTCAAAATTTATTGTATTTTTCTACCTCGACCATGTCATTTAGTGTTATATCCAATAACTCCGAGCAAGTGTATCCAGGGCCTGCCCTTGCAAATGTCTAAAGGGGTGGCCGTCCCGGACACCTTTTTTATAGGGCCTAATTTTACATGATTTCGGTATAAATTTAGAGCTCATTTTTATAGAATACTACTTATAAAAGGTCCAAAATTTTGTTCCGTTCCGAGTATAAAATGCTCGAAGTTATAAAAGACCCAAATTATAAAAGGCCTAAAATAAAATAAAATTGGATTTAGGATCAATAAATATCCAAAGAAATGTTTGTTAATGTTTTGTCTTTTCCAAAGATGTTTACTCTTTGTCGTGTTGTAATTTTTTCTTGTAGGACTACTTAATGGATAGAATATTGTTGAATAGTTTTTGTTGAGATATTTTGGTATAATATAAACGAGGGGCTTATCATAGATTTTCGTCCCGAGCCTAAAAATAGCCAGGGCTGACCCTAGGTGTATCCATGGTTTTTTGAAGAATTCCCAATAATGGTGAGGAGCACATGACCTCCAAGAATGATCTCTTTCAAGGGAGACCTTAGAAACAATGTGAAGTCCTTCTCCAAAAGATCCAGGCATGCCCCTCTCTTGTTGGGGGATCGTGTTTGTAGAATATAATCTTATTGGTCCTGATAGGCCCTAGACCAATGGTATGTCGGTTAAAAAAAATATATTTAAAAATATAGTGTGACCTAAAGTTTTTTTTTTTCGATGATATGATTTATTTTACCTTTTCAATTAGGTTTTAAAAATTAAATAGCATTTTTTGGAGACAACATTTTGACAATATCACTGCTTTAATAACTTATATTTTAAATGCGTCTATTATGTTGAACGGACAAAAATACCCGCAATAGTTGTTCCATAAGATTTCATTCATTCATTTTACAGTGAGAGTTGTGAAGTAGAGAGAGAAAGTTCCATTGAAACCCAGATAATCATTCGAACGACGACGGAGTGGCGCTACGCAGACGCATTCGAGGGTCGAACTTTTTTTTTATTTGATCTGTTGTGTGTTGACGAAGATGAATATCTAGGTTTCATATAATTTTTTTTTCCAAAGGTTCAAGCTTTCTTTCCAAACTTCCGAGCTTTATTTTTTCAAAGCTCCGAGAATTTTTTTTCTAAAGCTCCGAGTTTTTTTTTTCCAAATCTTCGAGCCTTTTTTCCAAATTTCCGAACTTTTTTTCCAAACATTCGAGTTTTTTTTTTCAAAGCTTCGAGAATTTTTTTCCCAAAGCTCCGAGCTTTTTTTCCAAACTTCGAGCTTTTTTTCCAAGCCTTTGAACTTTTTTTTTTCAAAACTTTGAGATTTTTTTTTCAAACTTTTGAGCTTTTTTTTCAAACCTTTGAGTTCTTTTTTCAAAGCTCCGAGTTTTTTTTAAAGCTCTGAGATTTTTTTTTTCAAAGCTCCGAATTTTTTTTTCTCCAAAACTTCGAGTTTTTTTTCCAGAAGTCCTAACTTTTTTTCAAAGCCCCGAGTTTTTTTTTCAAAGCTCTGAGCTTTTATTAAAGCTTAGAGTTTTTTTTTTCAAAGCTTATAGTTTTTTTTTCCAAAGTTTCGAGCTTTTTAAAACTGTTTTTGAGACTTTTTTTCAATGGTTCATGCTTTTTAAAACAGTGTCCAAACCTTTTTCTTGCAATGCCCGAGAGTTTTTATTTACTTTCCGAGCCTTTTACAGTATATTGTGCTGAAACACGTTGACTTTCAGACATGTTGTAGATTGACTTTCAGACATATTTTTTGGAAAGAGAGATAAGAGTTATAGTTTTCGGTGATCAAATGTGAAGATTGAAGTATAAAAAGAATTAAAACTTGATTATTTAAAAGCAATATGGGTAGTTCAGATGCATTTTAAACTTAATTTATTAACTTGATAACATCACTACAACTCGTAAAAAAAAGTGGTATTTTTCACCATTTCCACTTTCAATTACCTAATTTAATCAGGTGTTGTATCTTTTTTTTTTATTCTTATCACACAGATGAATCAGTTTAGTTTCACTAAATGTAATGGGCCAAAAATAAATAACTCTTTATTGTTCTGTACCATAAGTAGATAGTAGCTTAATTTACTCTAAAAAAACCCATTTAATTCCAATATTTTTTTTGCTATTATTTGTGGCGTAGATTTATCCAATCGGAAACAACCATTGTACTACTCTTTGTTGTCGGCAGGCAAGAAAGTAAATATGGGTAGCGCCGGTAGGCAAGACTCAAGAGCTAACTTACTTTATATTTTTTACACAATGTACATGCAGCGAACCTAATTAATATCGGCCCTTTCGATTAATGCATCCTTGCTTCATTCCAATAATTTTATATATTTAAAACAAGGAGGTTCTCATCATCCTTGAGCATTGAACTTAATCACCAAAGTCCAGTCATGGAGCTAGGTTCAGATTATATCCAAGAAATTGATTAAACCTTCTTCTGTTCCAACATTTAAGAAAGTACCAGAGATTTGTTGCGGAAACATTTACACTGTGGGTACCGCAAGATTTCAAAAAGGGAAAACATTCAAAAAAGAATAATCTTTTTTTCTTTTTATAAATCTATTTATATATATATTATTATTAAATAGGAGTTTATTTTAAATTATATATATATATTAGTTTATTTTAAATTATATAAACAGATCTAAATTATTTTAAATAAATTAAGCAACTATATATATACAATTAAACCAACAAACCTCATTCAACGAGTTGAAATAGCTTAATTGTTTGAGTATGTGCCATAAAATCAAATATTCAATCCCTGATTACAAAAAAAGCCAAAATGACCAATATTGATTAATGGAAAATTTTGTTTCCCGTACACAGTGCACCACGTGAAGCTTCCACCGCATCACTTCCCGCTATATGAGAAGTGTATTGAGAACTATTCAGATAAACTTGCCAATTTCAATTTTAAAATGATCACCAAAAGGCATATATATAGTATAGTATCTAAGAGTTTATATATAAATACTACATGTGGTGTAACGCTATACCAACCTATAATATTAACAGGTTCAAAGAGCACAGTTTACCATCTATGCAGATTGGACAGTCTTTGTATTTGACAGAAATGGATGAATTTACATTTACAATGTATTTATAAGAAATTAGTGGGTTGGGAGTGTTTTGGAACTTGGTTTATGGAAGGCCAAAACAAGTTGAGAGTGCCTACTTTTAACCAAACAAAGTCCTTTTGGGATATGAAAATGTACATGAATTCCGAAATTTTTGATCAAAACTAAAATGCAAACATTACGATATAATATTCAAACTAACTGCTTTCTGGGCCAAGTGAGGCAGTAATATATGCCTTTCAATCCTTCATACTCACGTATAAAAATCATGGATTCAAATCGTATCTCAGAATGAATATAAAAATTAATTTAAAATTCTTTTAAAATAATGTAATAAATAAGTTGTTATCACCACATAAGTCATGAGGTGATATTATAAATATGATATAGTAATGAAAATTACCATATCATTGGGGTTAATTTTTGAATTGACTAGAGTGGCTTAATATTGATCTGCCATAAGCATATTGTACACTTATTAAATATTTAACAAAGGACATTAATTTCTAACTTCTTGAATTAATTAACTATTAAAGCAACAAATTAATGATATGTAAAAATAAAGTGTGAGCTAAAGTTGATATGATTTATTTCTCCTTTTTATAAGTAATTAGGTGTTATTTAAGCTTTTTTTTAACATTATTTATCCACATATATTTTTTTGAAATTTTTTATCATTAGCAGGATTCGAACCACTAATTTAGAAGTCATTTACTCAAATTCTAAGTTAATTCATCTACGAGATAAACTATGTAATGAGGGTTATTTAAGCTTTTTTATCATCTAAAAAACAAAAATCTCATAAATCAAATCTAATTTAATTTCATTAAATGATAAGTGGGCCAAAAAAACAACAACTCTTTATTGGTTTGTACTGTAAATCTGTAATTGGATGAAGCATAACAATTAGATATCATGTTTTAAAAAAAAACAATTATATATATATTAATTGATTTTATAGATGAATTATAACTTGACGTTCAAGCTGTCAGTGACAATGTAATATGTGGTTAGAATGGATTCCAAAAAACATGTACATGTTAATATACTTATGTGCAAAAGTATTGCCAACAATTAATTCACACCACAAACCTTTTAATTCCTATAATTTTTTTGTAGTTCACTTTTGCTCACCAAGCATAACAATTAAATATTATGTTTTAAAAAAAAACAATTATATATATTAATTGATTTTGCAGATGAATTAAAACTTGACGTTCAAGCTGTCAATGACAATATAGTATGTGGATATAATGGACTCTAAAAAACATGTACATGTTAATATACTGACGTACAAAAGTATTACCAACAATTAATTCACACCACAAACCATTTAATTCCTATAAATTTTATTGTAGTTCACTTTTGCTCACTAAGCATAACAATTAAATATTATGTTTAAAAAAAACAATTATATATATTAATTGATTTTGCATACGAAATATAACCTGACATTCAAGCTGTCAGTGACAATATAATATGTGGCTATAATAAACTCTAAAAAACATGTACATGTTAATATACTGATGTGCAAAAGTATTGCCAACAAATAATTCACACCATAGACCATTTAATTCCCATAAATTTTGTGTAGTTCACTTTTGCTCGCCAATCATAACTATTAAATATTATGTTTCAAAAATAAAACAATTATATATATTAATTGATTTTACAGATGAATTATAACTTGACGTTCAAGTTGTCAATGACAATATAGTATATGGCTATAATGGACTCCAAAAAACATGACTGACGTGCAAAAGTAATGCCAATAATTAATTCACACCACAAACCATTTAATTCCTATAAATTTGTTGTAGTTCACTTTTGCTCACCAAGCATAACAATTAAATATTATGTTTAAAAAAAAAACAATTATATATATTAATTGATTTTACAGATAAATTATAACTTGAAGTTCAAGCTGTAAGCTATAATGGACTCCAAAAAACATGTACATGTTAATATACTGATGTGTAAAAGTATTGCCAATAATTAATTCACACCACAAACCATTTAATTCCTATAATTTTTTTGTAGTTCACTTTTGCTCACCCCCCTTGAAGGGGGGTGAGTATTATCTCACTCCTACATGGATGATATATCTCAATGGAGAGGGTAAATTTATCTAAACACTATCATATTTTAAGATAAATTTACCTCTTTCTAAACACATGAAATCCATGCGGGAGGGTGGTAATGTTCACCTCTCTTCAAGGGGGGTGAGCAAAAATAGACTCAATTTTTTGCTCTTATTTCTGGCATGAGATTTATCCACTCCAACCAACCGTTGTCACATGTGGTCTTGATATTTTCGGGATTTGAAACGAACTATAGAAAGTGTGGTCCTTAACCTTAAACCCTTGTCTTACAACTGTTTTTTAGTCCGTTTTTATTTTTGTTTTCCAAAAATGATTTCAAATTTATATTCGATAACTGTTTTTCATTTTATTTTTAAAAAATAAAAAACAAAACTAGTGTTAGCAGTGAAATATTTACAAAATATTTGTTTTTTTTTAATTTACAATAAAATTGTTATTTTTTTCTTTTTTCTCTTCACCGTGCATATCTTCTTTCTCCCTCATATTCTCTCTTCTCATCTTCATCTTCTTTCTTCCTCATATTTTCTCTTCCCGATCTTGTATTCTTCTTCTTCAGCTCGTCGCCACTGCTGATCTTCTTCTTCTTCTTCAGATTGTCTTCTTCTTCTTCTTCTTTTTCTTCTTCGTCGAATCTTCTTCTTCTTCACCTTACCCAATCTTTTTCTTCTTCACCACGCCCAAATCTACGACTCTTTCATTCTTTTTTTTCTTCTTAATTTATTTTCTTTTTAAAAGATTTCAGACAATTTATATAATCAAAAAAATATAATTAATGTGATTTTCTTTAAATAAAAATAATTTAAAATAAAATATTCAATAACATTGTTTTTAGATTATAATGGGAAATACAAAATCCGGACTTAGTTGATAGTTGTTTGGGATGAATTGTTGATAATTTTTTTTTTTAAAATCGGTTAATGTACTAGACACGTTTTTAAAATTTAATATTTTTATTTTTAGATTACTATTTCCACCATATAAAAACACTGTTTTCGTTTTTATTTTTCTTTTCAAGAAATAGTTAACGAAAAACGTTTACAGGACGGTCCCTAACACTCCATACATATTCATCCCACACAAATTGTATGTACACCCTTTCTTTACATATACATCCCGTTAAAGAAAAAAAAAAACTAATGCGTTATTACTTATAATTACACCCCAGTGTTACCGTATATACCCTTTCTTTTAACTTTAGGGAATTGTTAAGTTTTAAAATAATTAAATGAAAAGAAGGAAATGAATACTGAAAACAATGGTGCATAATCTGGGAGTTGTGAGGAAGTAGAGCATCCTTCAATAATCCACTCTCTTTTCCGTTTTCTATTACTTTATTTTCTTTTTCAAGACTTTTATTTATTTATTTTAGTTTTGGTTTAATATGTTAAATTTAAAATAATCATTAGTTAAGTTTTTAAATAATAAATAGTTTATATTACAATAAAAAATATTACATTTTTTTTTGTTTTTACTATTTCTTTTAAATGCTTAAAATATTAAATATTGTGTTAAAATAATATACGAGAGATGTATTTAAAATTATTTTAACAATTTAATAATTTCAGTTAAAGGCAATGTTGGAAATTAAAAAATATACTAATTTGGATATATATTTATATATTTACAAGAAATAATATCTAAGTATAATGTTTTTTTTTCTTTTAATAAAAAATAATTTGAAACTTATTTTTTCACAACCAAATTCATCTCATGATTTTGATTTATATCAATCATCAATTTGTATTTCTTAAAAAGAGATTGAAAATATATTTAAAAGAGAATTTAAGGTTTATTAAAATGGAAAGAGTTTTTATAATATATATTAATATCAAACAATTAATAGGATTTTTTTTAAGATTAAAATAAAAAATTAATTAATAATTATTAATGGATATACTAATAAAGAATTAATCCTCTTAATTATTTATTTAAAGATATTATTAAATTTTTAAAAATATAACAATTTAAGATGTATATGTACAAATATCATTACTTTTTTTACTACCACACGTATATGGTAATATATCATATATCGGGCCTTAACAAAATTATTGCAATTTGAATTATTGGGGTGGGGCATGGGCATGGCCCCCTGTGGGCCCTCGTAAATTTGTGTAGTTATTTTTCACTAAAGAGAGTGAGAAGGTGGGTGCTTGATGAGTCATTAATTGCCCATTGGTTTGGTCACAAATAACAATTTGATAACCTGATAGTACAGCACGTGAAAAATGGAACATTATTAGGCCATCTTTCATCTATTTATTCGTTATTTCTTCTCTATAAATTTATTATTTTAATCTATTTTCATTTTATGAGTTTTAAATAATAAAATTTTAATATTTTTTAAACTTTCTTCAATGAAATTATTAAAATACAATCAATTGAAAAATCTCAATAAAATATTTTTAAGGATATAACTTTTATAGTGATTATATTTATAAATAAAAAATTATATTAAATAAATTGAATTTAGTTAAAAATATAAAAAATAGATAAATAAAATAAAATAATAATATTTAATACAAATAGTGAAATGAATATTGAGATTTAGATCTTAAAATTTGGAGATCCAAATGAAATGTCCGTTTTAGAGAACCATTGGTATTAAATGGGTTTCCAAAATGAAATCTCCATTTTGATGAACCATTGAAGCTAGGTTAACCATAAAAGTGTATTTTTCTGTCTATTTGTTGCACGTCCCAAGCAAATGATTTCTTTTCCATTGTATATGAAAAAAAATCAGATATGATATTTTTTTCTTTACCTGTTGTCGGGCTTCATGTTTTGTTTGTGGGATTATATGCACATGTTTCGTTGGTACTGGGAAATTTTTATATAATTTGTGAGTTGAAGCAAACGGAGAGAAGTGAAGTTTCTGGCCAAGTTTTGCTTGAAGTTCCTTATTCAATGAGAAAACGATGTCAACAAGACCAAAATAAAACTATATCGATCGTCCAAAACTTTAATGTACATGTGTTGATGTGTTATTAGATCTTCAAAAACTTAGTATAGTTCGGGAGAGACAGAGCTCAGAAAAGGATCCTAGATTCCTAGTCTATTTTTAGAATACTTGAAGACCACATCTCAAAAGATGCCACAAAGCTCAGAGATTTATTTTTAATTTATATATATATATTTTTAACTATTACAATATTTTAAGATTGGACAAAGGAGACAGGGTCACAACTTAGATATGGATATGAGGAACTAATCGCTAAACCAACATTATCTTATCAAACTCAAAGAAGTTTAAATCAACAGAAAAGTCCCTATTTTAACAATTTTAATGCTAAAAGAAAGAAATGTTGTATTATTTTTAATTTTATAGAGGGAGGTGTATTAGTATCCTTCAAAAATTATAACCCTAGAACTGTAATTTTGTTGTTGTTGAAATTGTACAATCGTTCGAGGTTTGAAGGTGGGAAAAACGACTTATCTTATGCTGTAAATATAAGGGCATATCGCTGGACCAATTTCATTTTGTTCCTAAAGGGGTACTTTTCATTTTTTACAGAATGTACAAGCAGCTCACAGAATGGACATGCAGGCATGCAGCTCAGTAGCTCACTGCTCACCTAATATCGGTCCCTTTAATTAATGCATATTATCACTACAATAGTTTTAACTAATTTTGGGGAACGAAAAGAAATTGAACCTACCGACAAGATCATTCAAGTTTCAACTATGGATTTAGATCCGGATTAGATCAATAAAGGTTCTAAATTTTTTCAATTATATTTGATTTATATTATTTAGATATTTTTTCGGTTACTATTGGACTGCTCATTGTCTTCACATTAATTAATGCATCCTTGCTTCACTCCAATAATTTTATACGTTTAAAAGCAGTAGGTTCTTTTGATTCCTGAGCATTGAACTTGATCACCAAAATCCGGTCATGGAGGTTCATATTATTTCAAAGAAATTGATTAAACCATCTGTTCCAACTCCATCGCGCCTTCGAAACATGAGTTTATCGCTCATGGACATTCGTCTTCCTCCAAGAACTGTACCTTTCATTTTCTACTACCAAGCCCATGGCAACTGTCACCCAAACTCGGTTGAACATGTTGAAAGATTGAAGCGGTTGGAGAAGTCGTTATCTGAAATCTTAACCGTGTACTACCCTCTAGCCGGAAGATATGTCGAGGAAAAACTCTCAATCGATTGCAACGATGAAGGGGTTGAATATGCTGAGGCTCTTGTTAATGGCAATCTATCTCAAATTCTCCAAGGACAATTTGAAATCAAGGAGTTGAATCGTTTTGTTCCTGACTATGTAGAGGAATCGGCCACAAGTCCACAAGTAGCTATTCAGATTAACATTTTCAATTGTGGTGGAATAGCTATTGGCCTGCGCACTGCACATAGAATAATTGATGCTTTCACATCCTCTTTGTTCACAAATGGATGGGCAAAGGCATGCAAAGTAGGGAATATAAACGACGTTATTGTCCCCAACTTTGAAGCTGGTAGCCTTTTCCCACCAAGAGATACACCAGTGGTCAAGCTTCCATCACTTTCCAGCACAACATCTCAAGTTGTTGCAAAGAGGTTTGTGCTCGATACAAATACATTATCAAAGCTGAAAGCTGAAGTTACGAGTAGTTGTGGTCATGGTCACATTCACAAAACTTCAACGACAGAGATTGTAATAGCATTGATATGGAGGGCTCAAATCAATGCAGCACGAGAAAGATACGGGTACTTAAGAACTTCTCTACTATCCGTGGCAATAAACTTGAGAGGCAAAACATTCAAGAAAGTACCAGAGAATTGTTGTGGAAACATTTACACTGTGGGTACTGCAAGATTTGGAGCAGATGAGACAAAGATGGGGTTGAACGGCTTTGTAGACCAAGTGAGGGATGCAATAAGGAACACCATCGCGGAGTTTGGAAAACAAAAAGAAGATAGAGATGGGTTCTTCTCCGAGCTGATTATGAAACCTTGCATAGAAAGAGCTGAACAAGTTAAAAAAGGAGAGGGAGATGTACATGCGTTTAGTAGTTTGAGAAATGTCCCATTTTATGAAGTTGATTTTGGTTGGGGAAAGCCTGCTTGGGTGAGTCTTGCACAGAGGCCTTATAAAGGGGTTATGCTCATAGACACAAAAGCTGGTGATGGAATTGAAGCATGGGTGACCATGGACAAGGAAGAAATTGCCTACTTCCAAAATGATCCGAATATAACAATGTTACTTAAGGATGGGGATCATGTCGTCATGGGGAATTCAAACTTGGATGCAGTGTGATGCACATATATACATTTTCTATTAAGATCATGTCATCTCCCACATGTGGTTCAACCTCAATGGGCTTGGATTGCATCCATGTCTCTCCGTCTTTGAGAAGAGCTTGGATGCCGTGTGATGTCCCACATTTTTTTTTTTGCTTTTGTTTTGTGAATTGCTTGTTGAGTGTTTTTGGATTATTACTAGAAAGCTTATGTCAAATCTTACTGAGTCTTGTTTTGCCTCATCTTAATATCTTTTGTTGTCTATATGTTGGCAGTTATATATGTACCTTTTTTGAGTTTTTGGTAATGTTTCTTTTGAAACATCAACTATCCGTAAGTCAAATAAATTATTATAAAATATGTTATGTGAAATTTAATAAAAAAAATACGTATAATATTATTCTAATTTTTTTTACCACAATAATCAATACCCAAGCAAATTAACGTACATATTCACACAAATTTTATTTTACCATATAAAAGAAGCAATTTCAATTTATTGTTTCAGGACGGGTGTACAGTTCTTGACTATAAAATTATTATTTATATAAATGCATATACAATCTTTATGGGAATCATCCGATCTTTTTGGTTAAGGAGAGAACTAAATTTATGTACTTGAGTCATGAGTTACCATGAGATCAAGAACATCCTCTTTGAACCAAACTGAAATCATCCATGATTGCATCTCTAAACTGAAAAACCAAAATGGGTTCACTTACTGCTCTTATGGTGGTGTCCATTATTATTTCTGATATTTCTTGCTTATCAAGACAGCCATGATGATCAGCCTCTTTTATGTAAATGTCCCAATCCTTTATCAAAGTATCTAGTCCTTGCAGAGTAAAATATCCTTCATCTTCTATCACCTTCTCTACTTCCTCTTTGGAGTATAGAATGGCAGATTGATGGAGTCCAGCTTTTTATATCATTAGGGATGGCAAAAGGTAGGGTATGGATGGGTATTTTCCATATCTATATACATGCATATCCGCATCCAATTTTAATACTTATATCCGTATAGACGAGGCCAGTCCCAGAAATTTAGGGAGAAATATGAAAAACTAATAATTATTTTAATAGAGAAATGTGAATAGCAAAAAAATATAAGGTGAAATTGAAATAAACTTTTAAAAAAAATTGTGGGTATGAGGCCATGGTCCCCTAGTCAGGCAATAACCACTGCATACCCGTTTTCTTAATTGCGAAATTGAACGAGCATGACACAAGTTTTAATTACTCTTTTATTATGTTGATTTGGGGTACAAACATGAGGCAAATTTTAAAAATCCTAGAGACTATAATTAAGATTATCATACCTCACAGACCACATATCATGCGGTTTCAAAGCAGCAAATTCCCAGATGGTGAGAGACTGAGAGGATCATCACTTTTGTAAGTGTCCAAAAATGTTAGGACCACATAGTCTTTACATTTTTAGGCACTTACAATTTGAGACATAGACTACTTCACTATTCGGCTCTAGATTTGGGCTCCGTCCTGTAGCCGTTGTTCAACCAGTTTTTGTTTTTGTTTTTTAAAAACGATTTTGAATTCGCGTTTGTTAACCGTTTTTTATTTTATTTTTAAAAAACAAAAAACAAAATGAAAAATAAAATCAGTATTAACAGTAAAAAATTTGAAAAACACAAAATATAGATGTTTTCTTTGTTTTTGTTTTTATTTTTCACTTTTTATTTTTTATTTTTACTTTTTTTCTTCTTCTTCTTTTTCGATCCTCTTCTCTAATCCTTTTCTTCTTCGTTTTCTCTGAACCTTCTTCTTCTCCAATCCTCCTCTTCTTCTTCTCCGAACCTTTTTTCTTCTCCAATCCTCTTTTTCTTCTTCTCCAATCCTCTTCTTCTCCTTCTCTAATGCTTCTTCTTCTTCGATCATCTTCCTTTCTTTTTCTTCTTTTCTTCTTCTTGATCGATCTGGTATCCTTTCTTTTTTAATTTTTTAATTTTTTTATTACTGTTATTTATATTTATTAAATAATACTTATTTATAATTTAAGAATTTAGTTTGATTAATTGATTAGTTGATTTTTTCTTAGTAATTTGTGATGTGTTAGTTTTGTTTCATTTAAAAATTACAATACAAAATTTATATTGGTTAATTATTTAATCAATTTGTTTACAATTGTCATAATATTAAACAAAATCTAAAAATTGATATTTCGATTTTTGATAGTATTCAGTTAATTTACCAGACGCGTTTTTTCCGTTTTTATTTTTAAAATACACCTTTCAGTATATTCTACAAGACGTGTTTTCAGAATTGGAAACTGAAACCAAAAATACCGTTTTCATTTTCATTTTTATTTTCAAAAAACAGTAATTGAAAAACGTTTACAGGACGAGCCTTTGGTCACTTGAGAAACAATTTGAAGTCTCTATTGAATTTCTCATTGTATGCTTTGAACACAGCATGAGGACTGCTTCTGGCTACACAAAGGTTCCCTTTGTTCAATGCTTCTCTTTCACTTACCAAACCATTTGGTGTCTGTACTTTATTTTATTTTTTAAAATTTTTTTGTCAAGTTCTGTAACATTACGTACCATTTTGAGTTTTTGGTAAAGTTTCTTTTGAAACATCTACTATCTGTAAATCAAATAAATTATTTTAAAATATGTTCTATGAAATTTATTATACAGAAAATTCACATACTATGACACTATTACTCTAATTCCTCTAACAAACTCAATTAACATATTTAATTTGTTACTGTTGACGTTCGTTTCTGGCTTTTATCAGAAAAACCAACAAGGATCGGATTTTAGCTAAAAATCAAAGAGGAGAGAAAAATGAAGTAATACGACACAAGTTTTACGTGGTAAAACTCCGGTGATCGGAGAAACATCCACGGATGGTTATATGATCCACATAACCAAAATCCACTATGAATTGGAAAATTTTACAACCCTTCGATTTCTCTGACTCTCTTTGAATATTCTATTCTTTATGACTGCTGTCTCTTTTTCTACCTGCCTTATGGACGAGATTATAGGTCTATTTATACGTTTATAGAACCCTAATTTGCTTTGTATAAGTAATACAAGATCTTTGTATTTAATTGTGATTTTGGTTACTTACTTGAAGTAGATTTGTCTTCTTTCCTGTTTCGGAAGCTGGTAATGAGATTAAATGCGACTCTAGTAGCATAGTCCGATTAGGACTTATTTCCCTTGTAAGAGTGTAGTCTTCTTGGAGAAATAGAAGTGTTCTCGGAGGAGGAACCCTTTATGCTTAACATTCTCTTTCTTTAGAATCCTTCTTTAATAAGAAACCTTTTGACTTGACTTGTGGAATATCTCTAGGCTTCTTACTCGGCTGTCATGCTTATCCCGAGTATGATGTGATGTGTGCTAGTCCCGAATGACATCTCATGATCCCGAGTGGAAAATGCCTTTCTACTCACCTCGAGTAAGTTTAATCGTTTTAGCTGATCCCGAGTAGGTCTTGCCTTGATACTTGTTTACTCGGGCTTCTTCTCCTTAATGATGCCTCATAGGACGTTTCCTAAGTGCCTATTTGGGCGTCCATCTGGCAACTTTCACCCTCTTGTCGATGATGTGTATGCTTGGTGAAATTCACATATGACAATACCTCCTTAAAATATTTTTGCTGAATAAATTTCATTTCGGGCAAGAGTATTTTAATCATCTCAATTTTTATTAGTGCCAGAATAGCTGTCTTGTCATAATGGCGTGTCTTAATGGTGACCCTGTAATTTCGATTCACTTCATCACACAAGATCTTTAATGACGGCGACGTTTTGAAGTTCTGACGGTCGAGGGTTAGTTCCTATTTTGACAAGTGTTCCTTGTCTCTTCGTTTTTCAATATCATTTAAGAGAAATGATTTTTGTGTCTCCCCAAACGCCGCCTACGTCATCGAGTTTCGTCATAAGTTTTTCCCGTCTCGAGGCCCTAGGGTTTCGTGTCATCACCCTTTTAAATTCTTCACTGAGTTTGTGCTAGTTTATTCTTAAAAGTTTTGAGAAAACTAGAATTTTCCTATTAGTCCAGATTTCATTGCAGATCGCTTTCTTCAAGGGTACTTTTCTTTTGCTTCAGTATTCCATTCTACTTAAGGTTAGTTTCGATGTATCCTTCATCTCGCATTTGTCTTTGTAATATAGCTCTCGATGCTCTAAATCGTGGAGATTATTAGTTAGTTTCCTGTGTTCGAAGATTGTTGGGGGAAACTCCTCCTGATGAACCTTCATTTTTAGAAGTCAACGTTTTTGGGCTTTACCCTGATGTCGTTTTTAATCCAATAGCCAGTTCTGATTCATCTGATACTTCATCTAGTTCTGATTCTGACGTTTCTGACCACAGGGTATCTTTTCGAAGGATGGGTAAACATCAAAGCAGAAGTGATGTACACAAGCACGACTCGAGCAGCGTTCAGATCAGGAAACAGACTGTTAGCGAGAATGATGTTGATGAGGTGTCAAGGGCGTCTCGTCTTTCGTTTTCTGCTACTCGCCCAAGTGGCTTTGATACTGAGCCAAATGTGGTCAGGCCAGCTGAAATAGAAAAATACCGCTCCCGATTCGATCTGCCAGACTCGGTCACTCTGGTTCCTGCAGGGGATAGAGCTGCATGGAATCCTCCTGAGGGTATGGTCACGATTTATGGATCGATGCTATACTATGGTGTCACACTTCCCTTTCAGCCTTTTATTGCCTGGTTTTTGGCTGAAGTAGGGATAACCCCAGCTCAGTTGGCCCCGAATAGTTATAAAATTTTGATGTGCATGTGGCACATGTTCAGTAGGATGAACCTTTCACCGCCCTCCCCAAATGAAATCAGGCATTTCTTTATGCTGAGGCAAGTTAGCAAGACGGGGACTTATTTTCTTACATCTACTCCATCGGATGAATGTGTCCCCAAGGAAGCGAAGGTGAATCGGGAGGTCGATACCTCTAAGGATAAAAAAAAAGGTTTTGTATGGGGATTCCTTACATCCAACAAGTTTTGGAAGAACAACTGGTTTTTTACTGGGGGGGCTCTCGGCCTAAACGTCACTGTTGGATCTGGGAGTTCCTGAACGACGCTGAGTGTTCCTCGTTTCTTCTGTTCCCCTGAGGTGTGGAACAATAAAATAATTGATTACATTGATTCTGAGCTGAAGAGGCTGACTCGGGTAGCTGTTCGTACTCTGGAGAAGATGAGCAAGAGCTACCTTTTTTAAGAGGAGGATTTAATAAAACTCGGCTTCTTCAGACAGATTTCAGGCTATCGCAGACGATGTAAGTGACCAAACACCCTTTCTATTGAACTTTTCTGCTTTTCATTTCCTGACATGAATTCTCTTTTTTAAGTGTTCGATACGGAAGTCGTCTGCGATCTTCAGGCTCGCCAGGTGAAGTCGATTTTATAGGCGAGTAGAAAAGATGCTTCCCGTCAAGGCGATAAAGGCATTGCTTCGCCCGAGTCTGATGAGGAAACCGACGTTGCTGAGGAACATATCCCCGAGTACGTTCATCTGGGTGCCCAACCATCTACTCAGGAGACTGCCGGTCTAAGTGGCCAAAGTGAGCCAGCTGACACCCAACTGCCTGATAACAGGGAGAGGCAATGTGAAGGTCCGGGTGAAGAGCCTATTGTACAGTTTGAAACTGGTGACGGTGGTGACTCCTTCACGGATCAAATTCCTGAGGATGCCAACTTTTTTGAGTCTTTCCAGGATGATCTGTAGGAAGATCCTACTGCTGACCTTAACTTCCACTGTTCTCGGGGTGAGAAGCGAAAGGCAGTTAGTTCGTAGACTCACCCTTTTAAAGTTCCTCGGGTAGTCTCATTCATCGACTCCAGTGATGAAGATGTTACGGATGAGATTACCCTGAGTGTTGACGCGGGAGCATCAGCTGATGCGGCGGCTTCAGAACCGAACAGGGCTTCCTCTATCCCGAGGTTGGGAATACGGAGGCTGAACCTTTGGGGGTTCCTTTAAATCCTTCTCCCTAGGATATGCTACGAGAGATGTTCTTTGGTCGGGCTTTCATCGAGGAGGACCGCTTGAGCGGCTTTAGAGATGTTTCACTAACCGAACGTCTTCAAAATGTTTTCAATTGTGCATCTTATGTAAGTTAAATTTGACTTTCTTTATTATTTTGCTTCTGCCAGATTTCTAAATATATTCCTTTACAGATGGTGGCTGAATTTACTGAGCTAGTTCAGACTCAGCAACATCAAGCCGATCGAATAAGGCGTCTGGAGGCTCAGTTGAAGGTGAGTGAGGAAGGCCGTGCTCGAGCTGAAAAAGCTTATCAGCAGGAGGTCGGTTCTGTATAGATATTCGCCGACCATTGTCTGGCGAAACAGGTTGAAGCCGAGGAGAAGACATCTTTGGCAGAGGAGAAGGTTGCATCACTTCAAAATCTCATATCTTCTGCTGAAGAATCCATGCTTAAGACCGAGCAGGAGGTGGAGCAGTTGAGGTCCGCGTATGACCAAAAAATCGAAGATCTGGAGTGCCAAGTGTTGACAGTTGAATCCCTATCCCGAGAGGCCAGGTTAGAACTTGAAGTCCAAGGGGTGGATCGTTTTAAAATATCCCCTGCTTACGATGCCCTACTTCTTCGAGAATTTCAACGCGGGCTAGTTTCGACAAATGAATTCTTCAAAGTTAAGAATAGGGCGACTGAGAAGGCCCGAGCTAATTAGGAGCTGTCAATCAAACATCACGTGGACCGGTCCTTAGAGTCTCTTCGGATTCTGATGAAGAAATGGAGAGCCTACTGTCGTAGTCAAGGCAAAGAGCCTCATCCCATGTATTTAGAGATTCCGCCCGAGCATTCTCTCTCGACCTTTTACGCAAGTCAAGAGTCTGTTGAGGGTGTGGTCCAGAATGTCGGGCCAGTCCCGGGTGAGGATTACGGCTAATGGATGGATGATACTGTCGACGATATTACTTGGCCATCTAACGAAAGCCTGCTCAGTGAATACGAGATGGTGCCAGACCCGAGTATCGGTAAAAGCTCGAAATCCTGACAACCCTGATTTTGTAGAATTGTAGAAAATTCCTTTATTTTTTATTCTTGTAAAGAACCATTCTTTGAACTGTAACCATTCTTTTAAGAGCAATAAAATTCTATTTTATTCTGAATTGAATGGTCTTGATATATTTATTGCTGATTGTTGACGAGTGTTGTATTAAACTGCCTGATGTTCGGGTAACTTAACCGAGTATCTTATTAAACCGATTGTTACCCGAATAAATTTAGATGTCAAGTATCTTATTAAACTGGCTTTTCAATATTTGGGTAACTTAACCGAGTATTTTATTAAACCAGTTGTTACCCGAATGACTTTAACTGCCAAGTATCTTATTAAACTGGCTCTTCAATGTTCGGGTAACTTAACCGAGTATCTTATTAAACCGGTTGTTACCCAAATTTCTTTAACTGCCAAGTATCTTATTAAACTGTCTCTTTATTATTAACCGAGTCATCTTGAAACAGGCAAGTTTACACTTGTGTTTCATACCCGGTTGTTACCCGAACATTACATCAAGGCTCACCATGATCATATGTTTGAGTCCTTACGCAATACCAAGGACGTCTCCCCAGTTTTTATGCGCAAGAGTTTGCCGAATCGTTGAGCTCTTTTAAAAAATTGCTCAACACAGCTACGCATTTCATCGGAATTTCTCCCGATAGCGTCCCGAGCATTTTTTCAGTGTCTGGTGCATTGGGTTTGCCTTTTTGCTAAGGTCATTTTGACCATGCTCGGCTGGCATGCTTTTACGAGCTTCTCCGCCCATTCAGGATTTGATGGTCCCGAGAATTCTATTTGCATGTTCTTATTATCATGCTTTTCTTCCATATGTTCTTATTATCATATGCTCTTGGAATTTCCGAGTAATTTTTATTTATCACTGTAAAATCAACAGATTTAAATTCCATAGCTAATATTTATCGTAACTAATAGCCCTGACTAAGAGAACGAAAAAAAGAAAACAATTTAAGCATAGAATTTTTTTAGGTATTTAGCGTTGCATGGTCAGGGTAAAACTCCTTCGTTGGGTCGTGCAATCCAATACGCTCCATGGCCAGCTATTCCCTCGACCTTGTATGGGCCCTCCCATTTATGGGCCAGGGAACCTGCAACTTTATTTTTCGTGTTTAGTGATACCCTCCTAAGCACCAGGTCTCCAAGCTGGAATTTCCTGATCCGAACACGAGAATTGTAGTGGCGAGCCACTCTTTATTGATATGTTGCATTTCTTATTCGGGACTTCTCCCTTTTTTCTTCTAGCTCTTCCAGACTTTGTAATAGCATATCAGTATTCTATTCTTCATCGTATAGCCTGATCCGGGGGGACACATACGATGTTTCAATGGGGATGACAGCTTCTGTTCCGAACGCTAAAGTGAACGGAGTTTCTCTTGTTGAAGTCCTTACTGTCGTCCGGTATGCCTATAATACTTTGGGAAGCTTTTCAACCCAGCTTCCTTTTTTGGCATCCAACTTTGCTTTGATGGTGTGCTTGATGATTTTATTTACTGCTTCTACCTGCCCATTTGTTTGAGGGTGGGCTGGTGTGGTATAGTAATTAGCAATCTGGTACTTCTCGTACAACTGTCTGAACTTTAGGTTATCAAACTGGGTGCCATTGTCAGTGATTATAGTGTCCGGAACTCCAAACCTATAAAGTATATTCTTCTTTATAAAATTTATGGTGTTAACTTCTGTGATATGCACCAGCGCTTCAGCTTCTGCCCATTTTGTGAAATAGTCGACAGCTACTATGGCGTGTTTTACTCCACCCCTGTCCCAGCTGGCATTGGGCCGATCAGGTCTAGACCCCACATGGCGAATGACCATAGGGCAGTGAGGTTTTTGAGTTTTTCTGGGGGTTGTCGGATATCGTTGGTAATCCTTTGAGAAGTATTGCAACTTTCCGACCACTGCTATGCATCTGAGATAAGTGTAGGCCAGTAATAGCCTTGCCTGAGCACCTTGTGTGCTAGACTTTTACCCCAAGTGTGGTTTCCGCAAACTCCTCCGTGGATCTCTTGAAATATTCGATGTGCATCTTCTTCTGGTACACATCTCTGGAGAGCTCGGGAAAACCCCATTCTATATAATTCTCCTCCGATCATGGTATACCTAGCCGATCGATACCTGATGCGCTTTGCTAGTACCGGATCTTCTGGGAGCACGCCTTCTTTCAGAAACCTTCTCATCTAGATCATCCAACACCTCTTACTGTGTTCGAACTTCTGAAATTTCCAAATGCTTCGGTTCAGCTATATTCAGTTTAAGAAGATATACAACCGGAATGGTCTTTGGTCTGATTGTGGTTGTTGCAGACGCTAATTTAGACAATGCGTCAGCCTTTTCATTTTCCTCCATGGGGATTTGAGCGATCTTGTATTCTTTAAATTTTTGGAGGAGCTGTTTTGCGATGTCACGGTAGGCCATCATACCTTCATCTTTGGCCTGGTACTCGTCCATAACCTGGTTGACAACTACCTATGAATCGCTGAATATCTCAACTTCATCTGCCCCGAGAGCTATGCAGACTCTGAGTCCAGCTAATAGTGCCTCGTACTCGGCTTGATTATTAGTTGCTTTGAAATCAAATCTCATGGCACATTCAACATCATCTTCTTCTGGAGTGCGAACTACGATCCCTGCCCCACTGCCATGAGTGTTTGAAGAACCATCAACATATAGTTTTCATGGGAAATTTTTATCCAACAGTCTTTTTGCTTCCAGGTTTGGTTCTGTGAACTCGGCTATGAAGTCTACCACAGCTTGTCCTTTGAGGGAGGTTATGAGGACATAATGAATATCGAATTCACTTAGCTCGATTGCCCATTTGGTAAGTCTTTCTGATATTTCTAGCTTTTGCAAAATTAGTCTTAATGGGCAATTGGTGAGAACCTGGATTGTATGGGCCTGAAAGTATGGTCTCAACTTTTTTACTGTTGAAACCAATACTAAGACCATCTTCTCTGCCTGTGAGTACCTGGTCTCAGCTGGTAAGAGTGCCTTGCTGGTATAATACACTGGTTTCTGCACTCCATCTTCTATTCTGACTAAGACTAAACTTGCTGCAAGCTCGGTTATTGATAGATACAACTGAAGTACTTCCCCTTTTTACTGTTTTGAGAGAATTGGTGCCTGTCCCAGATACTCTTTTATTTTTAAGAATGTCTGCTCGCACTCTTCATTCCATTCGAGTCCTTTCCCTTTTTTGATTATCTTGAAAAAGGGTGCACATCTGTCTGTAGCCCTCGAGATGAATCTTCCCAAGGAAGCTAAACACCCTGTTAAGCGCTGTACTTCTTTTAATGTTTTTGGTGAGGTCATTTTCTGCAAGGCCTGGATCTTCTCGGGATTAACTTCGATTCCTTTTTGGTGGACTTGAAAACCCAAGAATCTCCCCGAAGGGACTCCGAATAAACATTTATTCGGGTTTAATTTCATCTGGTATCTCCTTAGGACATCAAATGTCTCTCGGAGGTCCAAGGCATGTTTATCTGCCGAGACACTTTTAGTCAGCATGTCATCAATGTACACTTCCATATTCCTTCTTATTTGCTGAGTGAAGATTTTGTTGACCAGTCTCTGATACGTAGCACCTGCATTTTTCAAACCGAAGGGCATTACTGTGTAACAGTATAAACCCTGATCTGTTGTGAAGGTTGTTTTTTCTTCATCGGCTTTGTTTATCCTGATCTGATTGTATCCTGAGTAGGCGTCCATAAAGCTGATCAACTCGTGACCTGCTGTGGCATCTACCAGCTGGTCTATCATTGGGAGTGGGAAACTGTCTTTTAGGCATGCCTTGTTCAGATCCATGAAATCTACACACATTCTCCATTGTCCATTTTTCTTTTGGACGAGGACTATGTTGGCTACCCACTGAGGGTAGCTGACTTCTCTGATTGATCCAGTAGCAAGTAGCTTTTCCACCTCTTGTTTGAATGCTCGACTTCTTTCAGGATTGAACAATCTTCTCTTTTATATTACTGGTTTCACATTCGGGTCAATTGCGAGGTGGTGGGACACTACTCGGGCATCTATCCCGGCCATATCTTCATGACCGCAAGCGAACACATCTTTGTACTCTTTAAGCAGGTTGTTTAGGTCTTGCTTGACTTTTTCATCCAAGTTAGCCCCGATCTTGATTTTCTTATCTAGTTCGTCTTCTTTTAGCATTACTTCAACCAATTCTGCTTTGGATTCATTCGAATCCTCCCTCGGATCGAACTCGAATGATAAGGATTCTTTACACTGATTTGGCTGCATTATGGTGCACACTTGTTCAGTATCTTGTTTATCTTTGTATACTGACAGGTTTTCTCTTCGGGCCATTTCTTGGGATCCCTTGACTATCCCGATCCCTTGACTATCCCGACCCCTTGTTCTGTCTGGAACTTGATCATTAATACATAAGTGGCCGTTACAGCCTTTGTTTTATTCAGGAACGGCCGACCCAATAATGCATTATACTGTCAATTGTCTAAGTCGACTACTACGAAGTCGAGCAGGACAGTCCTCTGGCATAGTGCCGTTCCAATCTTCACGGGCAATTTTATCGTTCTGAGTGACCTGACCTCTATCCATCCAAACCCTTTTAATGTAGTATGGAAATGTTGTAAATCTTTTCGGTCTAATCCTAGCTGGCCGTATACGGCTATATTGAGGATGTCTGCTGAACTCCCATTATCTATTAGAATTCTCTGGACTTTCCGATGACCAATCCTGGCACTTATAACCAAGGCATCATTAGACCAAACATCTATACCATGGGAATCTGCCTCTGTAAAGACTATTGGGTCCCATCATTTCTTTACCCTTTTCGGGTCTGGCTCAACCGAGTTTACATCGAAGTTATTCCTTGCTTCTATTGCTTCTCTGATTTTTCTGAGTTTGTTCTCGGTTGCTTCTCCCAGTAGAGGGTCCTCCGAAAATTTTATGTATTACCTGATTGGCTTCGGGTTTGGCCTTTGATTTCGTCCAGAATGATCAACTTTAACTTCTTTCTTAGCTTCTGATTTCTTATCTTTTTTTAAGATTATATCCCGTAAATGCCCTTTCCGAATGAGAGTCTCTATGTAATCTCTGAGCTGGTAACACTTTGGAGTCTCGTGCCCGGTTTCCTTGTGAAACCTGTAATACTTGGTTGTATCTCTCCGGGCAAACTGTGACTGTCGCCGCGGTTCTTGCACCATATTCTTCTCTTATAGGATGGCTAGAATTTCTTCTTGTTTTTTTCGAAGAGGGGTGTAATTGGTGTATTTGCCTCGGTATTTATCTGTGGACTGCTCGGTATTACGCCCATTACCCCTATCCTTGTTTTTCTCCTTACCGTTCCCTTTTGATTCTGCCCCTTGGATTCAACATCCTTTTGTTCAGACTTTCCTCCATGCATATAGCTCTCTCATGTAGCTAACTCTTCTTCTTTAGCCAGTGCGTATCCTCCTGCCATATCCATCATGTCAGCATACCTGGTCAGCCGTGCTCTACTCAAATCAAAGGATAGCCGTCCATTCTGCAAGTTATTGGTGAAAGCAGCAATAATTGCTTCATCGTTTGCACTGCCAATTTCTGATACTGCTTGGCTGAATCGGCCTAAGTATTTCTTTAATGACTTGTCCTTCCCCTGCTTTATTTGAGAGATGTAGGCCACCGACTTTTTCCTGTGAACATTGCTCAGAAATTACCTTGAGAAGCTCCTGCTCAGTTCGCTGAAATTGTCGATGCTCGCCAGGGGTAATCTCCCAAACCATCTTGACCCTGTGTCTCCTAGTGTTTGTGGAAAGTTGAGACACAATAAGGGGTCACTGTGGGCATATTGATCCATGACACTTTTATAACATCTAACGTACTCCTTTGGATCTATATCTTTTTTGAATTGCTCCATATGTGGCATCCTGAATCTTTCTGGAAAAGGGGTCTGCAAGATTTCTCTGGTGAACGGACTGTCAGAGTCATCATCAGATAAATCGTTATAACCATAACGTCTGACCAGTGCTTCCATCTGACGCCTGTTATTCTCGTCTTCTCGAGTTAGGCTCTGGATTGTAACATCTCTATTTCCCATCAGACTTTCCCAACGGTTAAACCGCTGGGTTATCATCATACTTTTCTCTGACTCTTCACTCTGATGCCGAGCTTCTCGTGTAATTCCATGATGATGCTTGCAATGGTGTAGATCACTGTCTTCTGATGATGACCGATCTCTACGCCGGTCATATTTATAATGTCTAGCACGTGTTGTCTGATTGTGGTCCAGCCTCTGGTGAGGTTGTTCCTCTTCAGGTGTTTCTTGTCCAGCCGGATTGATTGGGGAAGAGTTCCTTTTGGTTTCTGACGTAATTATACCTAGCCCAACCACCACCGAACGGAGCCTTACGGGTGGAAGATTGGGAGTTTGTGCTCCTGCAGCCAGTAGATCAACCCCTTCCCTTGCTGCATCTGTCACCAATTGCTGCAATGCCTCTTGGAAACGCAGCGTCAGATCTCTGTTGGTTGGAGAAACTTGCTAAATCCCTGCCAGGTGTGTAGGTTGGTTTTCTGTGTTTGCTGTAGGATCTCGTGACCTGTTGCCAACATGGAAATTGCCTGGTGATTTTTGGCCATTCCCTGAACTACTTCTGCTTCCTGCCATTACTTTTAACAAGGTTGGAGGTTCAAGCCCCTCCTTCTAGCGCCAATTGTTGACGTTCGTTTCTGGATTTTGTCAGAAAGCCAACAAGGATCGGATTTTAGCTAAAAATCAAAGAGGAGAGAAAAAGGAAGTAATACTACACAAGTTTTAAGTGGTAAAACTCCGGTGATCGGAGAAACATCCATAGGTGGTTATATGATCTACCTAGCCAAAATCCACTATGAATTGGAAAATTTTACAAGCCCTCGATCTCTCTTACTCTCTTACTCTCTTTGAATATTCTATTCTTTATGACTGCTGTCTCTCTTTCTACCTGCCTTATGGATGAGATTATAGGTCTATTTATACGTTTATAGAACCATAATATGCTTTGTATAAGTAATACAGGATCTTTGTATTTAATTATGATTTTGGTTACTTGTTTGAAGTAGATTTGTCTTCTTTCCTGTTTCGGAAGCTGGTAATGAGATTAAATGTGACTCTAGTAGCATAGTCCGATTAGGACCTATTTCCCGTTCTCGGAGAAATAGAAGTGTTCTCGGAGGAGGAACCCTTTATGCTTAACATTCTCTTTCTTTAGATTCCTTCTTTAATAAGGAACCTTTTGACTTGACTTGTGGAATATCTCTAGGCCTTTTACTCGGCTGCCATGCTTATCCCGAGTATGATGTGATGTGTGCTAGTCCCGAATGACGTCTCATGATCCCGAGTGGAAAATGCCTTTCTACTCACCTCGAGTAAGTTTAATCGTTTTAGCTGATCCCCAGTAGGTCTTGCCTTGATACTTGTTTACTCGGGCTTCTTCTCCTTAATGATGCCTCGTAGGACGTTTCCTAAGTGCCTATTTGGGCGTCCATCTGGCAACTTTCACTCTCTTGTCGATGACGTGTATGCTTGGTGAAATTCACATACGACAGTTACTACAATAATCAATACCTAATTAGCAAACTAATGCATACAAAATTTATTTTACCATATAAAATAAACAATTTCAATTTATAGTTTTAGGGTGTGCACTGCACAGTCCTTGACTAGAAAATTATCATATAACTGCATATACAAGCTTTATGGGATTCATCTAATCTTTTTGGACAAGGTGAGAACTATGTTGATGTACTTGCAGTCATGATTTACCATGAAATCAAGAACATCCTCTTTGAATCAAACTGAAATATCATCCTTGATTGCTTCTCTAAACAGAAAAACCAAAAGGGGTTCATTTACTACTGTTATGGTAGTGGCCATTATTATTTCTGATATTTCTTATTTATTGTTGGCGAATAAATTGTCACTACGCGGAAGTGTTACCGGATCGAACATAAACAAGCAATAGCAAAATAAAAGAATTAAGAAGAAGAGAATAAATCCAATCACACACAACACAAGAAGATTTTACGTGGAAACCCAAATTGGGAAAAAACCACGGCCGTCAGGACGATAAGAGAAAGTTCCACTATGTAGTAAATTATTACAACCACACTCTCAGGATTCTCTCTCTAAAATACCCTAAACCCAATTACACCTAATGCTCTTTTAAGATCTCTATAGATTTGCTAATTTGCTCCACCACTCTACAATAGCCTAGCTATTATAGTCTATTTATATGAATTACAGGGATGTCAAGATAAAAGAAAATCATACTTCTAAACGTACAAGAATTACTTGTTCCACATAAATACTATTTCCTATTATGATAAGTTTTCTTGTTTAAAAGAAATAATTTTCTTTTAAATACAAGATTGTCCTATTTTTCATGATAACAAACTATTTTTCCTTTTCCAATTAGCACAAGAACTTCCAGAAGAAAATATATTTCCTATTTTCGCGCAACATTCATGATTTGGGCAAAATCCGCCATTACCGCGGTTTGGGTCGCGGTTGGCCACCCACTCCTAACACCACAGATCATCGCTGTCAACCACCGCTCAGAATACTGCAGTTGGTGCAATTGCCTCCGCCGCAAGATCTCACAAGAGTCGACCTACTCCCTGTGTCGCGATCTGTGGACTTGTCAGCACCGCGGTCCAGGCCGCGGTACCTACCAGAATTTGTTTCTTCAGTTCTTTCAGTCTTCCCGTTAAACCATTTATCTGCCGTGCGAACGTATATAAAAAAAAGAAGGAATATTGGCCTCTCTCAAACATAATCTCCTACTTCCACACGTATCCCATGTTTCTAGAAAGTCTCCGCATTGGTTGAATCTCGTTTGGTAACCATTGGAAATTCAAACCATATCCAACACTTATCAAGACCGGCATGATGATTAGCTTCTTTTATGTAAATGTCCCAATCCGTTATTTAAGTATCTAGTCCTTGCAAAGTAAAAGATCCTTCACTTCTATCACCTTCTCTACTTCTTCTATAGTTGGACTATAGAATGGCAGATTGATGGAGTCCAGCTTCTCGTCTTCCATAAAAACCCCACCATTATCGATAGTTTATATCGTTAGGGATGGAAAAAGGTAGGGTATATATGGATGGCCGGGTATTTTCCATATCTATATACATGCATATCCACATCCAATTTTAATACTTATATCCGCATAGGTGAAGCCAGTTCTAGGAATTTAGGTGGAAATTTGAAAAATTAATAATTTTTAGTAGAGAAATGTAAATAGCAAAAAAATATAAGGTGAAAATTAAATAAACTTTAAAATAAACAATGTGGATCTGTCGGTCTGAGGCCATGGTCCCCTAGTCGGGCAATAACTTGCCTTTGCCACTGCATACCCGTTTTGCTTACTTGCGAAATTGAACGAGCATGACACAAGTTTTAATTACTCATTTATTATGTTGATTTGGGGTACAAACATAGAGGGAAATTTTAAAATCCTAGAGATTATAATTATGAGTATCATACATTCATACCTCAAAGCAGTGTTCTAGTAATCGATCTAGACGACCAACTAGGCCTTATACGATACCGAGTGCAGTGATTAATGGCTATACGGCCTTTCTAGGCAGCTGGACGATTAGTCGCCGACTTGCACTGCCTAAGCCAATTTTTACGGCCGATTAATCGCTGTTATCGATTCAGACAAAAAAATATCGTTAAAATGACGACGTTTTGGTGTGTGGTTTTCTTAAAGACTGAACTAAAAAGATCTCTCTTTCCCAATTGAACCCACTCATCAGACCTTTCACCAAAACAGAGCAAACGTCGCAGCAGAAATTGTCACCACGTCTTGCCGCCGAAGCCTCCAACGTCCAGTCCACGTCCAGTCGACAAGAAGAAGCAGAGAAGGAAGAGGAAGATAGTGAAGAAGCAGAGGAGGACAGAGAAGAGAAACACAAACTAGAAGAAGAAGAGAAGGAAGAGAAAGAAGAAAAACACAGACAAGAAGATCAAGCTGAGAATGATGAAGATCAACAGAGATGGAGGACCATGTAAAAACTTTTCTGGATTCCTGTTGAATCCTTTAATTTAATGCTCATTAGTGATATGGGAGCAGACAAAGGAAGAAGGGAAATGGGAAATTAGAAAAGGAAACAATTTCAAAACAAAAATATTTGAATGTATTAATTATAATTGTTGAGTTTTATAATTTTAAATAATAAATTGATAATAAATTTGATACAACACCGGCATCAGCGATTTGATTAAATGTCATTATAAATGCTTTCATCATATATAATTAACAGACAATAATAGTTACACTTGTCACCTTGCATGTCATAAATATCTTATAAAAAAAGATAGAGATGTTTCGGTCGATGCTCCTGAGCACTACTAGTAGTACTATAAGTTAATCTTCCGATTCAAATTTCAAAATCAATCGGGGATATATATATATATATAGTTATTCACTATATTGTGTAGAATTGAATCTATTGATGAATTTGTAAATATTTTTAACCATGTTGAAAGATAAATTGAAATAAGCATGTTTAAGGACAAATTGATGTTGGGGGTTTGTGTATGGAAGGGAAAAAAAAAAAAAGAACTGCCGTCTAGGAGCTATGCGCCGATCCACCGTACGAGTAGCGTCTCATACATACTAGAACACTGCCTCAAACACCATATATCATGGAGTTTCAAAGCAACAAATTCCCAGGTAGTGAGAGACTGAGAGGATCTTCACTTTTGTAAGTGCCCAAAAATGTTAGGACCATATTTTACAATTTGAAACATAGACTAAGAATATGTTTGAGATTGCTTCTATTTAAGAAATAATCACTTATTTTTCATGTTTTGAGTAAATAGGTGTTTGGTAAACTTCTTAAAATTAACTTATTTTACAATTTGCTTCTCCGATAAGTAGCTTTTAAGAAGTTGGTAGGGGGTTGTTTTTCAAAACTGATTATTGAAGAAGTTGACTTCTTATCATTAAAATAGTAATGTCTATAATATCCTTACTATTTTAATATAAAGACAATAATACCATTCTATTTAATAGTGATATATTTTTTTAATTAATAACATTTTAAAAAATTGAAAAATTAACAAATTAAAAAAAAATTATGTTAAGAATCAGTGGCATTGTTCGCTGGTGGTGGCCACCACCAACGACGGAGGATGGAGGACAGCCGACCGGTGACGTCGAAGTCTTCTAAGGATGTCGGTCCTTCTCTGGAAGTGGATGAGGCAGTTCAGACGCGATGTTCATTGAAATCGTCGTGAATCTTGTCAGCGATTATGGCGTTTCAGTCTTGATTCCGTCGCATCTTCGACACGATTCGACTGTGGAGGAGGAAGAAGCCAACTCTGGTGCAGAGATTCAATGAAGCTTGAGTTGCAGATATTCAATGAAGATTGAGTTATTGAGTTGACTCAGCAATTGATAAAGCAGAGATTCTATGCTTTATATTTGTATTTTCAATTTAAAAAAATTAATTAGTAAAAACTGATTAAACAATATATTATATTTTTATGCTTTATGTTTGTATTTTTAATTTAAACAAAAAAAATAGTAAAAACCTATTTAAATAATTATGTCTATTTTAAGTCATTTTCCATAATCAATTAAAGTTTACCAAACACTTTTTTATTGTTTTTTTCATAATTTGATTATTCGTAAAGTCAAGTTACCAAACACTTATCAACTTATTTGGTAAGTTGATTATTCCTTAAGTTAAACTAAAAACATATTATTTTATAAACAAAACAATCTCAAGCATAGCCTAATTAACTCTTAAGCTCTAGACTAGGTCATTTTAGAAACAATTTGAAGTCTGTATTGAATTTCTCATTGTATGCTTTGAACACAGCAGGAGGGCTGCTTCTGGCTACACAATGGTTCCCTTTGTTTAATGCTTCTCTTTCACTTACCTAAACTTTGGCGTCTGTAATTTAAATTAAAAAAAATAAAATTATCAGGTTCTGTAACATTATAAAACTAAGGTTCTGAAAAGAAATTTCGGGACCATACCAGAAGCTCCCTTACCAATTACAGCACACTTTAATCGACAAGATCTAGACATCAAACCTGAGAAAGAGCCAGGTGTTCCTGCAATGAAACAATTAGGTCCAAACTTGCAACCCTCCAGGTTTTTATAAAATCCTGACAATATAATGACCTGAAAACAAGTGTTGAAGTCGCTTCCAGGAAGATCGTTTTAGAACACTTTGAAACGAGGGTGGTTGGTGGTTCGAATTTCAACAGGCTGCATCGACAATGTCCATGATCTGTGATACAACCAGGAGGGTGTTAGGGCCAGTAGAGCATCCCAAATCTGCTATGTTCCAGCACTCAGCTGGGAACATTGTGTTATAAAGCTCCAGTATGGTTTTTTCAAGTATGGGCTTCACCATGTATATCACTGTCCTCTGTAACAAAATTACACATCAATCTGTTATTAAATTAATAAAACAATTCTTTGGAAGATTAAGTTTGTAAACATATGTATTGTCAACGAAAAAAAGGGTTTGTAAACATATATATGAAAGGTATTTTTAGTACTGTTGAAAGGGTTTTTTTTTAAGTACTCTAATACACGCTCTTATATGATAGGTGAACCGACTTGCCACGTAGACCAAACCCAAATACATATGCAAATTCAAAGGTTTAGCTGGAATTGATAAAATCAATCTCTACGTGCATTGTCTGGGAAAGTTGTCTCGTTCGAGAATATGTACAAGAAGATAACTAATATTTATGATCTCGTGTATTATCTTTTCTGTTTTTATGCATTTTCGATATTTTACATGCATTTCTGTGTTGTAAGAACATGTATGAATATTTAATAGATTCATGTATTTTTCATGTGTGATCGAGAATATGTAAAGAAAAATCGAGCATATTTGTTATTGGACCGAGATTTTATATAGATTGAAAAAAGCTCGATTATGTAGAAAAAATGCTCGATTAGTTCGAAAAAATGCTCGATAATTTGAAGAATATTCTCGATCCCTTGAAAAAGTTCTAGGTCCCTTGAAAAAGTTCTCTATCCCTTGAAAAAAGTTCTCGATCCATTTGGAAAAAGTTATCGATCCGTTGAAAAAGTACTCGATCAATTTGGAAAAAGTTATCGATCCCTTTTGAAAAAGTTATCGATCCCTTGAAAAAGTTATCGATCCATTGAAAAAGTTCTCGATCATTTGGAAAAAGCTCGATCCCTTACAATAAGTTCTCGATCCGTGTCCAAAAAACTCGATCCCTTTGATAATGTTGTCGATTCCTTACACTTAATATATTTTTTAATTCTTAATAACTGTAAACTTAATTTATTTTTTTAATTTGTTAATAATGGTTTGTGATGATGATTTTCACAGGACAATGGATCGGGTGAGAATAATCATATCTTACAACAGTCGATGAGAGTAATTACCTGATGGAAGTAAGAGGTTTTTCGGTTCCGATAACCAAGGAATATATGTGTCAAAGAATATGACTTACGAAGAGCTGATGTCAATAGTGCAAACCGTTGTGAAGTACGATGTCAACAAATACATTACTGATTTACAATTTATATCAATCGTTCCCGGGACAACATGTCGCACATTTATAAGAAACGACGATGATGTGTTGTTTATGTTGGGGGAAGATAGGGTGATCCCTTAAGTATGTGTTAGTCTAATTGAGAGGGCAACAACAAATGTGATAGCTGAAGATACCTCTGGTCGTGGAAACACCCAACAATTTCGATCGTCAGGCGGAAGCAACAAATTGTTCACAGAAAGAAGTGGAAACGAAGAGCAACAAAACATGTGTGGTGTCCCACAGGAAGTAGCCGACCATGGTTATATACATGGACCTCAATTGGACGAGTTCTATGGTTGTCAAATTGAAATGAAGGCTGTGCAGTATAACCACCAATACAATGAGATGTACAATCACATGAATAATGAGCAGAACAATGAACCGAATCTTGGGCTGATTCATGAAGTGGATAATTAAGCAAATTTGCATCCGGTAAATAATGTAGCGAACAATAAGGAAGATGAAGAACCTGTCCAAATAGAAAGACGTGCAAGACGTGTACACAGATGTAGTTCTAGTGTAGTAGAAATAGCTGGGATCTCTGAGGTCCGACCTAATGTAACTAAAGCTGATTCTGACAATGTCATAACGTGGGTAATTTCAGAAGCAGAATCATACTCTTTTGGTATGGGTGGAAACAGGAACTTGGTAGAAGATGAACCAACAAGCATTATATATAAAGGGCAATTTTTTCCTAGTAAAAAGAATTTGAAGAGATTGGTTAGGAATTTTGTATTGCGGCACAACTTCGAGTGGAAGGTGAAAAGGTCGAACAAGATAACGTTACATCTGGTTTGTTTGATGGACAACTGTACGTGAAAGTTAAGAGCGGTGAGGAGAGATGAAGCGACATACTTCCAAGTAAGAATTTTTATCAACGAACACACTTGTCCGTTATAGGAGATTCACCGCCATCATCAATAAGCTAATGCAGTTATAATTGGAGAAGTTGTTGCACCTAGATTGCAACAACAGGATGGTCGACTAATGTGTCCTAAGGACATAATCGCTAACATGAAAATAATGTATGGCATTCAAATCATGTACAGTAAGGCATATCAAGCTCTCGATTATGCGTTGTCACTCACCTATGGATCACATGAGGAAACCTTCCAACTACTACCATCATTCAATTACGTGTTGGAAGAAAAAAATCCTGGAACAATCATTAACTTACAGTGCGACGAAGATGGTAAATTCCTCTACTTTTTTATGTCATTGAGTGCCTCACTTAGAGGATTTCAGAGGTGTCTACGTCCAGTTATTGCCGTTGATGTACCCATTTAAAGGGAAGATTCGAGGGTACAATGTTTGTTGCAACTGCACAAGATGGGAATGAACAGGTTTATCCCATTGCTTTTGGCTACGGTGACTCAGAGAAAAACTTATCATAGGAGTGGTTTTTGGATTGCTTGAAAGGTGCCCTTGGCCATATAGATGATTTGGTTTTCATTTCTGATCGTCATGCAAGCATTGAAACATGGATTTCTAAAGTGTTTCTTTATGCCACCCATACCCTATGTTGCTGGCACTTTTTTGAAAATATTAAAAAGCGATATCATAGAAAGGATGTTGCCACAATAATAGACAAAGCAACCCGAGCGTACACCGAATTGGAATATAACCGGCACATAGAAGAGTTACGAAACTTGCACCCGAATACATATGATTATGTAATTGATGCCGGTCCACACAAGTGGTCCCCGTGTACACTGCCTCAACAGAAGGTACATGGTGATGACAATAAATGCTGTAAAATGCTTAAACTCATGCCTGAAATTTACACGGTAACTGCCTATGTTGACTCTGGCAGAGTTCATTAAGAATATGCTACAACGTTGGTTTCATGATCGTTATATCGCTACACAGTCCATGCGTCATCAGTTGACCGACGTAGCACATCTTGTGATCCTAAAACGTGTGGAGAAGTGCAATTTTATGACCGTAAATCCAGTTGACTGGAACATATTCTCTGTTAAGCGGTCTGGAAAACAATGGACCATTGACCTAGCCCGAAAGACCAGCACATGCAACAAATTCCAAATGGACCAGCTTCCATGTTCTCACGCACTCGCTGCCGCAAGGTACATCATACGTTTTAGTATACGGTTAATATTGTTGCAACGCGAATCACATTGTTTTCATTGTTTTTACAGAGACCGAAACATGGAATTCACCTCCCTATGTGTGGACTTTTACAAGAGACAGACACTTATTGACTCGTACTCGATCCCTATTATACCGATTGGATATTCTTCCACTTGGATTGTGCCATCTGACATCGCTGAGATGGTGGTTTTGAATCCAATCTCCAAGAGACAAGCAGGACGCCCGAGGGCGGGTCGACATATATCGTATTCGGAGAGGACAACTATACAAAACTGTAGAAGATATGGACAACCAGGGCATAATTCTAGGAGATGTTCTAACCCAGCTTTGATTGATGAATGTCTGAGTAGAGTTGTTCCTGAGGAATACCGGTGCAAGTGTAGCATCTGTCATACAGTTGGCCACAACAAACAGACGTACCCGACTAGAGACTCCGCCGTGGAATGATTTTAGGCGTTATGATGATAACATTGTAATCTAGTACTCGTATGACTTGTTCAATAACTGAATTTCAATTATAATTAAATAGGATTTCCAATTACTTTTAAACTTGTGATTTATGATAGTTGAATGGGAAACAAAAATTAAAGTAAAATTTTATTTCAATGTAATTTTTTCTTTACAAACAAATGGTACATGTACAGAAGAATTACTACATAAAACTAAACGGACCGGGAGTTTGAAAATATCTCAACTGCCATCTTCTCCTGAATGATCTCCATATCGTCTTCTGACCAATCGAAATCCTTCCTGTCCGCCAGAATGTACTCGATCAATCTCAACGTGTGGGGACCATAATTACCCATACAGTTGGACACATTAACATGCGTTACTAAAACAATAATAATTTAATAACTCAATCTCAAAGTAAATGAAAACAGTATGTCTTACGATTTCTTCTGTTGAGGGACACGGGTTGCAGATACCACGCTGACTGAGAAGGGCCTATTCTTTTTGGGAAACGTTTCACGGTCAGGCGATCGCACAGTATGAAAATCGACCTGATGCAACATCGAGGGAAAAAACCAGCGTAAGGGAGCTACTTGCTGCTTCCGGATATTCACTGAGACCTTATGTCTCTAGGGGTCGACTATGAACATCTTCCCTGATGTGAGGTCGACGGTCACCAATAGTCAATGTTGGCTCTCAATGTTGCACGGTATCAGGACCTGTAAACTTAAAAAGAAGGTGTTAGGATGTATAAAGACATTTATATTTGTAATTACACACCAAGTACCACTTACCATGCCAACCTCGTTCCACAGACGGCATCCAATCAGGGCACCACCAGGCACCGTCGTAAGGTCCTCATTGGTCCACCAGGATCCCAGCACATTCCACCGCATCGTGGTGATGTCCCCGCGAGCATCACGATGCATCATTCTCCTGTACTGGACCTCCATATAAGACTGTACAGACATTTCATCGACAAAAAAATAGTATTGTTTTACAAGCGAATGTAAAAGCATACATAATCATGATTTTTGTGGAATACTTACAAAAAATTGTGTATCCAAGATGTTGATCATTTGGTTATACGCATTCGGGAATGCTCGCTGACGCTTTCGAAGAATATGGAGGGTACGCATCCATATGCTGGGAGTATATACACGTAATAAAGTGTTAGGAGTGTATCAAATTTAAAACAAACATTATATAAAAAATGTCGTGTTCGTGATACCTCGTTCTCCAAGTCCATGAAGTTGGTTTGCATCTGATGGAACCATGCAACATCAACTGACATTAGCACGTCCACATCACGTCTGCATTAATTTCCCATTAGCAACACAAATATTTAATTGAACAGAAGAAAACCTGCCAGCTTATTAGAAAAAAGAATTACTTACGTTTCCCCGTTTATGTTCTTCTTGAAGGCTCAGTAAGCCTTTAACTGGTCACCATCCACCAGTCCGTGGGGATCGAAAATATGGTCAGAAGCCTA
Organism: Dipteronia dyeriana; assembly: GCA_032871835.1. Taxonomy (NCBI): domain Eukaryota; kingdom Viridiplantae; phylum Streptophyta; class Magnoliopsida; order Sapindales; family Sapindaceae; genus Dipteronia; species Dipteronia dyeriana. The sequence continues at coordinate 94,402,782 of CM065295.1, read as the reverse complement.
AAGTATTATCCTCGTCCTTTTCGGTCGGCAGGGATGTATACGGGCTGAGTAACTGCCAACCGTGCTTCAGTACGTGTCTCCCCAGTCAAACTGCACCCGCTGGGGTATGGTGCGATGAAGAGGTCTGTCCCCCTTGAGGCTGGATGGATGTCGGGGGTGGAGGGGGCGACTGCCGATCGATCGATGTGGGGGTGAAGGGGGAGGCTGCTGCTCGACTGATGAGGGCGGTGGAGGGGGAGGCTGCTGCTCGATCGATAGGGGCGGTGGAGAGGGAGGCTGCAGCTCGACCGATGAGGGTGGTAGAGGGGGAGACTGTTGTTCGATCGATGTGAGAGGTGGAAGGGGAGTCTGCTGCTCGATCGAAGGGGCCGACTGTCGCTCGATCAATGAGCCTACTGCTGTACGTGTAACAAGCCTTGTATCTCCGGTACGCTGGTCAGGCTCACTCTTCGGAACTGCCCCTCCAGTATGTGGATCCTCTCAAAATATCCACATGTCATGTCTCCGAGAGTAAAGTCAGGATCAGGACCAGGTGGACCATCCCGGTACATATGCGTTTGATACCGGAAAGTCTCCCGATCAATGCGAGCAACTCCCGGTGTTGCTCTTATCTATCCTCCTCGCTCATTCGGATCATATCTAGCAACTCTCGGTGTTGCTGCTGTCGATCATCCTCACTCTTCCGGAGGGCTTCACATAACTCATTTAATAATGTTCCCATGGGGCCTGAATTCATGTCAACATTGTTAGTACTAAAAAACTCAACAGGTCGCGTTAATAAAAATGAAACTATCATCTCAACTTACCTTCACATCACGTCCAAAGGCTGCACGGGAATCCCCTCTAGATGCACCAGGTCCGGTGGTGGTAAACCAAACCCTTCTATGCCCTACTCACCGAGGAGACGACTCAGATCCGTTAGTGTCCATGGCACTGAAACTCGGGCCCGATGGGTCAGAAGCCTCCGTATCACTGTGCCTCCCTCCCCCACCCTTCTCCTCTGAACCATCTCCATGTCTCCCACAGTCAGTAGTCTGATCAGGGATAGACGGAAGGTGAACCTTATCCTTCTCTACATACAGGCCCCCCTCTCGCTTAGGCCTGCGAAGTACGGTGCTCCCTCCTCAGCTGTTGTGGGCACGATTTCCTTCCTCACAAACATCTAAAAACTTAGTTAGAGGAATGTCATTGTAAACATAGTAACTAATATAACAATTAACAAATTAAATACATACCCTAGCATTGAAAATCTTAGCTAGCTTCTTCCCTCTAGGTTGTTTTGTCAACTCCCACTTCAACATACGAGGAGAAAGCCTCGTAGCCCTTCGGGTGCCGAAATCGATGCCCAGCTGGGGGATCACCTCAAAAGCAAATATCTGCATCAAAGATAAGTACATTTAGAATCCAAAAAATTAGGCAACGAACTATAAAGTCCATTTTGTAATTCATAGTTCTTACCAAGTGGGCATGCGACAGACCGTAAATGTTGTACCCCTCAACGGTATATGCAACATTGCCCTGTAACTGCTAGCCTCTCTCCTCACGTCGCTGTGGTAACGCATGCTTGAAAGAAAAAATAGAATGCCTATATACCTGGGTACCCCATGGGAAAGCATCGAAGGCAGTGAGGTCCTCCACCAACCAAAGCTGTCAAACTGGAATCTTGAATCTTGAATCTCTCGTCCACCCCCATTAATATCCAGTTCAGCATGTATATGAGGCACAACTTCATAGCATCGTACGCCTCCTGAAACTCTCCCAGGGTAAGAACAACCCTCAACTCCTCCAACGATACCTCATCGGCTGTACAAAAGTACAGTTGATGTATGCCATTCTCCACTGCAGCAGACAGACCGGTGTTCGGTATAAGTCCAAAACGTAATCCGGTGATGAGGCAAAATTCCACCTTCTAAAACCTCACCACCTGGTTCCCTAACAGGACCACATCTCATCTGTTGGCCCGTCATGGTCTAACTCCCATAACAACAGCTGATGGATAACACCACCAGAAAATTTCATCTCCCGGTGCATCGATATGTCCGAAACAACAAAATGTTCTGGGACCCGGTTCAATGCATCGTCTATATGGGCGAGGGTTTCAAAATGGTCGTGTCGAGTCAATTTTCACTTGAACCAATCTCCCTCTGGAGTTTTAAGGAAATCCTTCAACCTGCTCCTCATCTACATTGTCACAGAAACAATACATAAGTAAACCGAAAAAAAACTCAATTCTATGAAATATATTCTCGATCCTTTCATAATATTCTCGATCCTTTGAAAATAATCTCGATCGTTTGAAAAATATTCTCGATCGCTTGAAAATATTCTCGATCGTTTGAAAAATATTCTCGATCGTTTGAAAATATTCTCGATCGTTTGAAAAATATTCTCGATATTTTGAAAATATTCTCGATCGTTTGAAAAATATTCTCGATCGTTTGAAAATATTCTCAATCGTTTGAAAAATATTCTCGATCGTTTGAAAAAAATTCTCGATCGTTTGAAAAATATCATCGATTCTTTAAAAAATATTCTTGATTCTTACTTAAAAATCCTCGATCTAGTTCCAAAATACCTCGATTTCGCTCAAAAAATTCTCGATTTCAAAAATTCTCAAAATTACAATTCATCGATACCCAGAATTTCATCTTCCTCATCACATATTCAACCTAATTTCAAACCCTAACCTAAACCACAACCATTCTCAGATCTCGTTTTGAATCATAATCTACGAATTCAGTCAGCAAAACACAAGTCTAACATGCAATGACAAATTATTAACTACAAAATCCAGAAAAAAAAAACAGAAATTACCTTTGTCAATCGCAGCAAATCTGGTGTATTCTCGTTCACGTTTTGGTGACTTCGCCGTCGATTATGTTGCCGTCGGCCTCCTTCTCACTCTATCTTTTTTATACTAACAAAACGACAACTTTGGGGTATTTTTGTCCGATCACACTAAATGGTGCCTTTTAAACATACATTAGTAAAATAGTGATATTTGCACAACCTCCCGCCCTCACCCCCAATGGTGCCACAATTTAAGGCCAGGAGTTGTCTTCTTAGATAAAAAAAAATAGGCCTATTTGATCTCTCCCCATATGTACAAGGGCCTAACAATACCAATTACCAAACTATAGATTGAGGTACTCATGTAAGCATTAAATAAAGAAATAATTAAATCTCCTACTGCATACATAAGTATGAATATATGCGTACCTGGAATCGCAACAGAAACCATCCAACTCGTAATTGAGTTTTAATCTCGAATCCATAATAACGTAATAACCTTAAAAGAACAATATAAAGTCTTCTACTCTTTTCTCACCTTTCTTAGATTGTCTAATGGGGAGACAATTCTGTCATACACATGTTATGAGTGAGAGTAGGGACCCCCTATAAATAGTATAACTTTCTATAAATTCTAACTCATAAAGGATTCTCAAAACCCTAATAGGATGGTTAGTCCTAAAAGGAATACTAGGCTCATACATATACAATAGCCCATACCATATCATATATATATTTAATATAGGTAAGGTGCACCGAGCCCAACAATATTGATCATATTAATAACGGACTTTATCTGGTCAATTCTCACTTACTTAAACATTCCAACCAATTCGTTTTTCATAAACTCAAAATATAATGTCACATGTTGCTCACAACTTTATAAAAATCTTACATCCTCCCACTTGAGTTACATAGACATTATTATTTTAGATTTAAAAATTCTTATTAGAAAACTACTCTCCGAATTGACAAATAATTATATGTGACCACAAAGAATGCTTAAGAGAGTAACACATTCCTTCCCCTTAATCCAATTAGACCTTAAGTATCCAACTATAAAGGTCATTACATCTTTACTCGACAAAAGATTATATGTAATCAAAATACTCTTAGCTCTACCTACCCGGATAAAATGGTATATATGTGTGGTATGGAAATTACATGCAAATGTGATCATCATGCTTATTTCCATATAGGTCTAACTTCGCATAATGCAAAGCAGCTTAAGACGGACAAACTTAATGTCTTAAGCATCTTAACATACAAATACAATATATTCTCGAGAATATAAAACAAACATACATAGAATAAATGCAGTTAATCTAATTAAAGACAACTCCCACAAACCAAACACATCAAAAATATCAATCATCCAATACATGATATAACATGCTCCACAAAACATTCGGAGTCAAATATCTTTGTTAGTGTATCAAGAGTTATTTTACTTGTAGCTATTAGAAACTCGTAACTCATAAATCTTCTCAACCACCATAATATCCATAAGATTTAAACTCCGAGATCTCTTATCATATCCAGAGAAGATAAATACAGTGAAATCATCACATAATAATCCACATATTTCATTATCCATACATACATGTGAGCATGAAATAATTAACCTCTACAAAAACTATGAAACTCTCCCTTTGTTTTTATTCAATAATATATGTCAAATTGGTTTGAAATCCGTAAAGTTTACTAATGTAATAATATAATCAATACATATATACTAAGCTTACATCAAACTATCATTTACAGATATATACATGACCTTTTCTTATGAGAATGCTCCAATTTATTTGAGAAATTAAAAACTCATGTAAGTTTATCACTTTTACCAATATATACCTCAAACAAATAAACTTGTAATCATATCAATCCTTTAAGTGCTCTATTAATATATTTTTTCAATAGTATTATCAAAATAAGCTTGTTTGAGTTTTTTTTCACCTTAAAATACTAGAGATAAAATTCTTAATGTCACATAAATGACAACACAGAGCACATGAAAAATAAACTTACTCTCACTGACCCTCATTTATGTCCAATGGTAAAAAAAAACCTTTCTAACAAAGTCTTAAAATGCTACAACATTATTAAACTAACATCATTGTCTGGAAATATTGGAAAATAAAACCTTTTAACAAAGGCTTCAAATGCTACAACATTATTAAACTAACATCATTGTCTGAAAACTTGATTAACTATGTCAATGAAGTTTTTAAGTATGCAAACTTAATACTCATTTTGCAAGTAAGATCTTCTAGATGTAAATTTGACCACATAACTTTCAACATTTAAGCTGAAAATATTATTACCTTGAAAAATCATTTTCAACCAATTAGTTTGCAACTATTTGACAACTAAGTCAAAAAACCAAATTCCAATGACATCCAAAATTGTAATTCAGCAAACATGACATTTATTCAACATAAATATCATAAGCATACAATTTCTTCCTTATATGCAAGTCTTTGAAATTATTCTTAACAACATCAATCTCTCCCCTAAGAATGTATAATGCGTAGAGAAAATTATTCTCATAAATAAAACAGAACATATTCTATAAACTATTACCAATGGTTTATAATCTTTGCATTCATATCCTTATATTTTATGATATCACTTTTAATACAATTAATCAATAGACTTAAAATTGAGAATTAAAAAAAAAAAACAAAATGCCCTACGAATTAATTATCTTCATTCTACCTTTGGTCATGTGATTATAATGATTATATCTAAACTACAAGAACAATCATCAATCTAATTCTAAAACCCAAAAGTATAATTTAGAATGCGAGAATAGTTCGAAGATCCATAAAGATTATTATTTGTAAAATCACCATATAACTCACTAGGTGAAATCATAAGCAAGAATCTATTATCTTGAATAAGCTTTAAGATATTAATTTAAATTTTTAGTCATATTATGAAAATTGTACTATGTATTTCAGTACCAAAATCGAAAATATCATCCAATAAAACGTTTAAATGTTAAAGATAATCTAAATATTATAATGAATTCAATTGAATTCTAATAAAACCTCTAAACTACTTGGTCCCTTTTAAATACTGAGTTTCACAAGAAACAACCTACTAAGTGCTTAATTGATAATCAATCAAATATTCAAAACATAAATCAAGGGATACATTTTCTTGCGACAATAAATTATTTTATATCCTCAGTATTTTATTTGACTTGCTATGTTAAATTGTCAAAAAAAATAGACTACTTCATATAGTGTTTGTACCCAGTCAACTTTATCAAAAAAAAACAAATAAAAGACATAACTTCATAGAATAGATTAACCTAGGACAATAAACCTTAACAAAACTTTCGACAGTGGGTTCACTAAACTTTTTTTATCCTTTAATCCTCGTTAAGGTAAAAATCAATTGGAGCGTCTCATCTAATCCATTAAAAAGTTCCATTAGTCAATATCTTAATGACATGTATTTAAAAATAGTAGAGGTGTTTAAAAAGAATTAAATCACAGTATATTCATGCTCACACCGATTTCCATAATCATTAGAAATGGTGATTTAACCTTCATGGAAATCCACTCGTTGCCAACCAAAAACAGAAAAAAAAAAGTTTCCAAACTTGAAATACATCCCTGCGCTTTGCCAGATGGTGACAAAAACTACATCATGATCTGTCTTTTGGATAAAGACCACAACGAACGTGTTAAAACTTTCATACAAGTGGTTAACCTATTTGGAAGATGAACATCCATTTTTATTCATGCTCACAAAACTCACACAAATGATGATTCTCTTAGACAGATGATCAACACATGTATAATTTTACATCAATGCAGTTCAAAACTTTAATCATTGATAATCCAATTAATATTATGGAATCTTAACAATCAGTTCACTACGTGAATACTTAGCCATCCAACTCCATAAATATTCCAAACACAATTGATTATATAATTTTATCAAAAGATCATTATAAAATCTTAATGGCCAGTCCACTACGTAGAAACACAACCATCCAACTTTATAATAATTTATAATATAATCAATTAATGCTTTCAATAGAATAAACAAATTATAATGAAATATTAATGGTTAGTCTACTATGTAGAAATGTAACCATCCAATTCCATAATAATTTCATAGGTTATACATTTGTAAACCAAGAACTGAAAATCCAATATCATAACACCCAACATAAATTATATATTTCTCTTAATCAATCCGACACAGTCACACATAATTTTTATTTCAAATTATACAAAATAATGAGAAATATATAAACTTCTTAAATTTATATTGAGTATATATTATTTGTGAGCATATATAATATGTATGCATTAGTAAGTGTTAGAAGCTTTCATTCAATTAAATGAAAATATATTAGAGGTAACTTTCAAAATTTATAATATTTATGTCACATCATATAAATGAATACCTCAAGATGATGAACCTCCTACAAAGAAAAAACATCACCCATCACATATGTCTAACACTCACAACATATTGTATAAGTGAATACCCTGAGATAATGAACATCCTACAGAGAAGAACATCACTCATCACATGTATATAATTTCATCATTGCGGTTCAAATTTAATAATTGACAACCAACGAATATCTCAAAATCTTAATGATCAGTCACTAAATGAAATATAAGCATCCAATTCATGAGAATATTCTATCAATTATTTAATATTACCAAATTAATAATCGTTAGCCAACTAAATTCTCAAAATCGAAATGATTAGTCATTACGTAAAACATAATCACTCGATTCATGAGAATATTTTTTTAAAAAAATTATTAATTTAAGCTTCATCAATAATCGATAACCGATGAATTTCTTATCTTAATGATTAGTCACTACGTGAAACATAATCATCTGATTTACGAGAAAATTCTGTCAATGATTGAAACTTACCAAATTAATAATTGTTAGCCAACTAAATTCTCAAAATCGAAATTATTAGTCACTATGCGAAACATAATCACTCGATTCACGAGAATATTCAAAACAAATTATTAATTTTAAATTTATCAATAATTGATAACTGACGAATTTCTTAAAATATTAATGATTAGTCACTACATGAAATATAATCATCAAATTTACGAAAAAATTCTATCAATTATTGAATCAAAATCATTAATAATCGATAACCGAAGAACTTCTCAAAATCATAACGATTATTCACAACGTGAAACATAATCAATTGATTCACGAGAAAAATCTATCAATTATTAATTTTAAACAAACTAATAATTATTATGAAAACTTAATGATTAGTCACTACGTGAAACATAATCATCTGAAATCGTAATAACTATTTATGAACTGCAATTATTCTCATAAATTTTTTGAAGATTTTGAAAATTGCCTCATGATTTTAATAAATTTCAAATTGGCCAATATATTTATCAAAATATTAAATTGGCCCAATTACTTTCTAAAATTATAAATCTACCCCGATGTATAACCAATTACACATAGATACCTCAATGTTCTAATTAATTCAAACAGATCCAAGAAGAATTGTATAACAGCCAAATATTATATCTAATTCAAAAAAGAACCTAGGAATAATTCATAACAGTCCAAAACTATATCAAATTCTCAAAAGTTGGCCCACAACAAAACAAACCAGAATTCCTAGGTTTCTTGCACCGCCTACGGTCCTTGCTCCGTCCAAGCCCGGCCCTAGGGGGAGCCCAGTGAGGCAACCGCCTAGGACCCCCGATTGTAAAGGGCCCCAAATTATAGCTTTAAAAAAACAAATGTAAAATATAATTCATCTAAGATTTTAAACAAAACAGGCTCATTAATGGCCTTAAAAATAGTTCACTATTCACATTTAAAAAAAAAAAAAATCATTAATGGAAACTCAACCTACAAATAAATTTAAAAATGGTCCACCATACACATAATTTTTCTTTTAAAAGGCCTACTATTGGAAATTCATTTATCATTCTTACAATAACAACATTGGATCAATGATGTCAGTTAATTGAATCCTAATAACACCCGTGTTTATAACAAATAATCTTCTTTTATATCTCTAAAAAATATTCAGTACTCTCATAAAATGAAAATTCAGAAGTTATTATACCGTTTCAAAAGCCTCATTTTATTATATTGATTTTTACAAGTATTTATTAGAGAGAAAAAAAAAACATATTTAGAGAATCGATGATCTCTTTTTCTACGGTTCGCCTCGAGCCCTGGCTCCGTCGCAACTAGAGCACCGGAAACAACAGCCGGAAAAGTTGTGTCTGGGTGACAGTTGCCATGGGCTGAGTAGTAGAAAATGAAAGGTACTGTTCTTGGAGAAAGACGAATATCTATGAGCGATAAACTCATGTTTCGAAGATGAGATGGAGTTGGAACAGATGGTTTAATCAATTTCTTAGAAATAGTTTGAACCTCCATGACTGGATTTGGGTAATCAAGTTCAATGCCCAAGGATCAAAAGAATCTACTGCTTTTAGACATATAAAATTATTGGAGTGAAGCAAGGATGCATTAATTAAAGAGAAGAATATGAGCTGTCCAATAGTGACCGAAAAAATATCTAAATAATATGAGCTGTCCAATGGTTGAATGAACTTTCGGTAGGTTCAATTTCTTTTCACTCCTTAAAATTAGTTAAAATTATTGGAGTGAAGCAATATGCATACAATTTCTTTTCACGCCCTAAAATTAGTTAAAATTATTTTGCAAAACTTGGCCAGAAACTTCACTTCTCTCCATTTGTTTTAACTGAATCAACTCATAAATTATATATAATCACACAAACAAAACATGAAGCCCGAAAACAATCAAATAAAAAATGTCTGATTTTTTTTTCATATACATTGGATAAGAAATCGTTTGCTTGGGACATGCGACAAATAGACATCAACAAATGCATTCTGAAATGGGGACTTAAAGATGTCTATATGACACAGCTGAAGGGATTTATCCGCACTCGCCTGGTTTTGTTTGCAAGCTAAAGAAGTCTCTCTATGATCTCAAACAAGTTCTAAGATCTTGGTTTCAGAAGTTCAAGCATGCCTTCTTAATTTGTTCATCAAAAGAACTAAATCAAACATTTCGCTAGTCTATATATGTAGACGATATCTTAATCACAGGGAACAAATCCAAGCTGATATAGTGATTTCTTAGTATTCCAACAACTTAGTTTACTACTACTAAAAAACCTGATAAAAATAAATTAGAGCTTCAATTGGCAAGCAGATTGCAAATTCACCATCATGCCATGCTCATGGAAATGATAATAGTAGTAGTCTGGCCTTTTGCTACCTCCCAGTAATCAGCTATCTTCTTCGCGAACCTCCCAAACAAATCATCCAGGATTTAATTTCCAAAATGGCTTGCTACCGTAGATTCGGCCGGCCACTGCTAGTATGCTCAGTGTTTTTCAGAAAAGGCACCAATGCCGAACCAGGTGTTTTTCTGAGGGGATCGTTCTGTTACGAAGCGGTTTTGATGATGTCTAATTTGGGTTTATAACTAGAATGGTTTTCAGTTTAGAAAAAACTAGAAAAAACTAGAAAAACTGAACAAGGGTGCTTTCAAGTGTTTATTTAAAGAGAATGATCAATTGTAGCTGAGATTTGTGGTGGAAAAGTTTTATGTGATTATTGACGCAACAGAAAACACAAAAATGAATAAGATCAACATCTGTATTCTGTAAAAATCTGAAATCCACTAGAAACAAAGAGAAAACGAACTCTGAAATTTTATACAATAATATGATAATTAGTCTTACGGCTTACAACTTTATGTAAAGCGAATAACTCTAACCCTAATCCTTATTGGATAAGAAATGAGGCTAATTAGCAAAATTACAAAAAATAGTAAAATTGAGATAACTGCGGAAATAAATACTACTAACGATCATAATCAAGCCAGAATTGACAGCAGACGATTCTGACTTGTTAAAGTCAACTTATGACTAACATGAAACCTTCCTAAAATAGCAAAAACTGTAATTATGAGGCCTACACGATGGAATTTGGCCAAAAAAGGACGTGCCTCACCGTTAAAAGCAGTTGTTTGAAAATATTTTGTTGATTCGCTTCAGGTGAAGTCACTTAACTTTGAATTTAGGATGGTCTCTCAAAGCCATGTAGGAGTCAACCATTTACTCTACATCAGTTCTCTATTACTTTACAGGACGTATAGAATCAAGTTTCATAGAAAAGAAAAATGGAAAATGAAATCAGAAAATGAAACTTGATTCTTCGAGTGTTCCATCGTTTGGATTCACGATTAAAAAATGCACCAATATATAGAGCATTACAAAAGGAGGGTTCTTAATTTCTTTTTATTTTTTCAAGACTCAATTAGAGAATTATGTGAGGGGCTCAGAAAATAAATAGCACTTTTTGAAGGTAGCATTTCAATATTGCTTTAATGATTTATGTTTAAAAGACACCTATTATAGTGAACAGACAAAAATACCATCAATAGTTGTTCCACATCAGATTTCTTTCATTTATTTTACGGTGATAGTTTTGAAGTAAAGAGAGAAAATCTCGTTGAAACTCAGACAATCACTCGAACGACGACGGAGTGGCGCTACGCAGACTCATTCGAGGGTCTAGCTCCCCGTCGAGCTCGCGGTGGTCGAGCTGCCTGGTCAGAGCCTTTAGTAAAAGTCTCGAACCCAGTTAAAAAAAGAAACTCGGGAACTTAGTAAAAAAGCTCGAACTTAGTAAAAAAAAAGCTCGGGCAATTACCAAAAAAGCTCGAACTCTTACCAAAAAAGCTCGAATTTTTTTGCTGATTGCCCGAACTTTTTTTTACTGGGTTCGAGCTTTTTTATTAAGTTTTCGAGCTTTTTTTTTAACTTGACAAAAAGGCTCGAACACAGTAAAAAAAAAGCTAAGGAACTTAGCAAAAAAACTCGAACCCATTAAAAAAAGCTCGGACACTTGACAAAAAAGCTCGGACACTTGACAAAAAAGCTCGTGGGTTCAAGTTTTTTTGCCAAGTGCCCGAGCCTTTTTTTACTGGGTTGGAGCATTTTTACCAAGTGCTCGAGTTTTTTTTTAACTTGACAAAAAAACTCAAACCAAGTAAAAAAAAGCTCGGGCATTTGGCAAAAAAACTGAAACCCATTAAAAAAAAGCTCGGGCACTTGGTAAAAAAGCTCGAACCCATTAAAAAAAAAGTTCGATCTTTTTTGGTAAGGGTTCGAGCTTTTTTGCCAAGTGATCGAACTTTTTTTTACTGGGTTCGAGTTTTTTTACCAAGTGTCCGAGCTTTTTTTTAACTTGCCAAAAAGACTCGAACCAAGTAAAAAAAAAGCTCGGGCACTTGGCAAAAAAGCTCGAACCATTTTAAAAAAAGCTTGGGCACTTGGTAAAAAACCTCGAACTCACTAAAAAAAAACTCGAGCTTTTTTGGTATGGGTTCAAGCTTTTTTGTCAAGTGTCAGAGCTTTTTTTTTATTGGGTTCGAGCTTTTTTACGAAGAGTTAGAAATTTTTTGGACCATATCAAAAAAGCTCGGAGACAAATCTCAGACATTAACTTAATAAAAAAGCTCGCAAACAAATCAAAAAAGCTCGTAAGAGTATAAAAAAATCTCGGAATCATATCAAAATAGCTTGGACACTAATAAAAAAAACTCGGAGTATTTTAATAAAGTCTCGAATAGAATATGGAGACTAAATGTTCATACATGTTCATACAAAGATCGGGACAACAAATCATAACGAATTGATACATTGTTAAACCACACAGAAATATATGACAATATATAAATGAAGATCACAAATGTATGCTATTTTTTTTTTATGCAGAATCTGGAGAGAGACAAGTTTTTTGGAGAGAGAGATGAGTTGTAGATCGATTTTCAGACAACTATTTTAAAGAGAGAGGAGTGATATCGTTTTCAAAGTGTAGATAGAAACCCAATGAGAATAAAAAATAGATTATTTAAGGACAATTTGGATAGTTCACCATAATAGGTATTTTTTAAACTTAAGTTATTAAAACGGTGATATCGTTACAAAAAAAAATTGACATATCTCACAATTTCAACGTTACGTGCGTTTTGAATATTGAGTTATTTGGACAAGAAGTTCCAACACACAGGTCCATCAAGTTAGCTAAAGTCATGTTGAATGATAACATAATTGATGTTACTTGTTTAGATAAATTTTAGTGGAGATGCAATCTCATCAGGTCTCTATGGCATAGTGGGAGGAGTGAATCACACCACATCCAACCACTATGGTTCGAATCCTGGTAGAGAGAGAGCAGAGAGAGATAAAAGAAGAATGAGGTATTCTAAAATACCTTTTTTTCTTCTAATTTAATTATTTTGGTTGCTAAATTAGTCTTCATGAATCAAACTCCAATATTATAATTTATAAATATATCTATAGCTTTACCCAATAAACCGTAAAATACGGGAAAATCTTTTCTCAATTCTCACCATGCTTTTAGACGTGCCGAGATCACACAATGATGTTAGACTATTAGCTTTTATGAAAAAATAAAAATTAAACAACCAAATTAGAAATCTGATAAAAAAAAATTAGAGCTTGAATTGGCTAGCCAAATTCGTCATGCCTTGCTCATGGTCTCATGGAAATGATCATGGTAGTAGCCTGGCCTTTCGCGACCTCCCAATACCCGGCTATCTTCTTCATGAACCTCTCGAACAAATCTTCCATGATTTCATTTCCGAAATGACTTGTTACCGTAGATTTAGCCACTGCTCGCATGCTCTTGGCAACATTAATACTGCCTCTTGCATATATATCATGTTATGAAATATGCGTGTTTCGATTCCTAACGTAAATTCGAATTGAGAATAAAATATAATATAAAAATAATGGACATAAGATTTATGTAGGAAAACCTTTATTGTGAGGGAAATATTCATGGACAAAGACCAGAAGGATTTTATTAGACAAAAAACTATTACAACCCCTCTCTAATATTTTAGGAGAGAATTACAACATTTCTCTTAAATAAGAGGAAAGAACAATTTAGGGAGAAAAGAGATAAGAGCTTGTTAGTTTGGGATGATTTGTGGAGAAATATAAAGGGCTATTTATATCTAAAGAACTCACTCATCTCGTTAATGCTATGCAACCAAAGTCTCCTCACAATAATTGTGAGTGGTTTGGAAATTGAATTTCCATCCATCAATTCTTCATTTTCAAACTTCATTAAATTCACCATGACTTCATTTCTTACATTCTCCCACTTGAAGTCATCTTTTCATGGTCTGTTTATCCTTCTAATCCTTGCTCTAATTCATGCTACTTGCGTTTCTACTAGACCATAGGAGGATCTACACCATATGAACTTGTCAGTATTGATAGGTTTGGTCATTACATCTGTTAGATTCTCTTTGGTGTGTATCTTTTACATATCCACGCTACCATCTTCCACCACTTCCTGAACAAAGTGATATTGTCCTTCTATATGCTTGGTTCTGGAATGGAAACCTGGATTCCTTGTGATGTGCAAGGCACTCTGATTGTCACAAAACAAAATGATATTCTCTTGTTTGTGCCCAAGTTCCTCCATTAGCCTTTTAATCCAAACTGCTTCCTTACAAGCATGTGTAGCTGCCATGTACTCTGCCTCAGTTGTTGATAGAGCCACAACTATTTGTAACTTAGAAATCTAGCTCACAGCTTCTCCTGCAATTGTAAACACGTAGCCAGTAGTAGATTTTCTTTTTTCGAGATCTCCAGTAAAATCCGAATCCACATAACCCTTGACAGTAAATTCTGACCCTTCATAACATAATGCAACATCTGAGGTTTCTCTGATGTATCTCAGAATCCTCTTCACAACATTCCAATGCTCTATACTAGGATTCACCATGTATCAACTAACTGCTCCCACTGTTTGTGCAATGTTTGGTCTTGTACATATCATAGCGAACATCAAACTTCCCACTTCTGACTCATATGGCACTCGAGACATTTCCATCCTCACCGCTTCATTGCTAGGACTCACACTTAAGGATAATTTGAAATTCACAGGAAGTGGGGTAGAAATTGGCTTACAATCTTGCATGCTGAAGCATAAAAATTTCCTCAAATAGTTCTTCAGAGAGAGCCAAAACTTCCTATTTGTTCTATCTCGGTAAATTTGCATCCCTAGAATCTTGTTTGTTGGTTCTGGATCCTTCATATCAAACTCCCTAGCCAACTGTGCCTTTAATTCTTGGTCTCGATCTTTGTTGGGGCCTGCTACCAACATGTCGTCCACATACAACAACAAGATAATGAAGTCATCATCATCTTTAAACCTCTTGTAGTAAGTACAATGGCATGAATTGAGTCTGTTGTACCCAAGGCTTATAATGAAAGAATCAAATCTCTTGTACCAACACCTCGGTGCCTGTTTTAAACCGTACTGAGATTTGGTTAACCTGCAAACCAAGTTCTCCTTGCCTCATTTGGCAAAACCTTATGGTTGAAGTATATAAATTTCTTCTTCAAGTTCTCCATGAAGAAATGCAGTTTTCACACCAACTGCTCAAGATGTAGGTCAAACGTAGCACATATGTCAAGAACTACTCTGACTGTTGTAAGTCAAACCACCGGGGAAAGTATCTCATTGAAGTCAATGCTTTTTTTCTGAGCATATCCTTTCACCACCAGTCTTGCAAGATACTGTTCCACTTGGTCATTGCCATCCCGTTTGATCTTATAGACCCATTTGTTTTTGATGGCTTTTCTTCCATGTGGTAATGGAACAAGTTCCCATGTCTTGTTCTTGTGTAGAGCTTCAATTTCTTCCTGTATTGCTGTCATCCACATAGATGCATCTGAGCTATTTGTAGCTTCATGGAAAGTCAATGGTCTACATCCTCTGTTAGAAGACAGTATGCTACGTTGCTCTCTGTAACATACTTCGAGTGCCAAGCTAGAGGTCTCCTCTTACGAGTTGACCGTTGAACTTCTAGAACCTCGGACTTGACTGGTTCTTGCACCTCGTGCTCCGGTGCTGCTTCAGAAGGATTTAAACCTTCTTGTCTGGATTATCTTCCACCTGAACTTTACTATTCTTTGCATTTTCTTTTAAAGTGATATCATCTCTTTCTCTTTGTAATTGATTCTCTATAAAAATAACGTCTCTGCTGACTATAACCTTATGGGTAGTGGGTTCCCACAGACGATACCCCTTCACACCGTCAGTATACCCTAAGAATATACATCTCCTGGATTTTAGATCTAGCTTTGCTCTTTTTTGGGCATTGTACATCACATACACATGACATCCAAATGAATGTAGATTAGAGTAGTCAACTGGCTTGCCGGTCCATATATCTATTGGTATTTTCAACTCAGTTGCTATCGATACGGATCGATTTATAACATAGCAAATGGTTTTCGCTGCTTCTGCCCAAAATGAATTAGATAGGCCTGTTGTCCTCAACATAGTTTTTATTCTTTCAGCAAGAGTTCTATTCATCCGCTCTGTCACTCCATTTTGTTAAGGAGTGTATATGACAGTGAATTGTCTTTCAATACCTTCTTGCTTACAAAATGCAAGAAACTCGACATCTGTATATTCTCTTCCATTATCTGTCCTTAAACACTTGATCTTCTTTCCAGAATCAAGTTTCACTCATGCTTAGAAAGCTTTAAATACTTCAAACACAAAAAGGAATAAGATCAACGTCTGTATTCCGTAAAAATCTGGAATCTATCAGAAATAAAGAGAAAACGAACTCTGAAATTTTATTCAATAATATGATAATGAGTCTTACGGCTCACAACTTTATTTAAAGCAAATAACCCTAACCCTAATCCTTATTGGACAAGGAATGGGTTAATTAGCAAAATTACCAAAAATAGTAAAATTCAGATAATTACGGAAATAAATACTACTAACGACCCTAACTAAGCCAGAATTGACGGCATACGATTCTGACTTGTCAAAGTCAACTTATGACTAACATGAAACTTTCCTAAAATAGAAAAAATTGTAATTATTGGGCATAAACGATGGAATTTGGCCGAAAAATGACGTGCATCACTGTTAAAGGCAGTTGTTTGAAAAGATCTCATCGATTCGCTTCAGGTAAAGTCACTTAGCCTTAAATTTAGGATGGTCCCTCAAAACCATATAGAAATCAGCCACTTGTTCTACATCAGTTTTCTATTACTTTGAGGGACGTATAGAATCAAGTTTCATAGAAAAGAAAATTGGAAAACGAAATCAGAAAAAGAAACTTGATTCTTTAAGTGTTCCATTGTTTGGATTCATGATTAAAAAATGCACCAATATATAGAGCATTACAAAAGGAGGGTTCTCAATTTCTTTTTATTTTTTGAAGACCCAATTAGAGAATTATGTGAGTTTTGAATTTTGAGTTATTTGGAGAAGAAGTTCCAACACATAGGTTCATCAAGTTAGCTAAAGTCGTGTTGAATGATAACATAATTGATGTTATTGCTTAAATGAAATTTAGTGGAAATGCAATCTCGCCAGGTCTCTATGGCATAGTGGGAGGAGTGAAACACGCCATATCTAACCACTATGGTCCGAATCCTGGTAGAGAGAGAGCAGAGAAAGATAAAAGAAGAATGAGGTATTATAAAATACCTTTTTATCTTCTAATTTAATTATTTTTGTTGCTAATACGGGAAAATCTTTTCTCACCGTGATTTAGACGTGTGCCGAAATCACACAATGATGTTAGACTACTAGCTTTTATGAAAAAAATAAAAAATAAACAACCAAATTAGAAATCTGATAAAAATAAATTAGAGCTTGAATTGGCTAGCCAAATTCGTCATGCCTTGCTCATGGAAATGACCATGGTAGTAGCCTGCCTTTCGCGACCTCCCAATACCCGACTATCTTCTTCGCGAACCTCTCGAACAAATCTTCCATGATTTCATTTCGAAATGACTTGTTACCGGTGTTCTAGTAACCGGCCGGCCCAATTCCTTTAGGCGGCTGCCAACTGAGGAGAAAATGATAAAATCGGTCATATTCCTCGCTTTCCGACTAATCACCACCGTAACCGATTAATCGGCTAGACGGCTGTGCGGTGGTCAAAGTCGTTGACCCGTCTAGCCTGTTATAAAAAAAATAATTGGAAACGAGGTCGTTTTCATACCATCAACGCTTAAAACATCAAAATTCCAAACCTAAACATGTTTTTCCCTTCATTTGACCCAATAGCAGATCGACCATTGCCCAAAGAAGCCTCCTGCCACCGTAAGCTTCTATCTTCCGTCGCCGTCGCCGAGTCGTCCTCGCTGTCACCAGGTCGCAGGCCTCGCAGCTGTCTCCAGTTCTCCGGTATGTACCCTGTCTTTTCTTTTGATTTCCATTTCTGTTTTAATCTTTTTGCTCTAAGTTTTTGGAGAAATCATTGAGTGGGGAAATCATTGATTTTTACGGTGTTTGTATTTTGGTGATGGATTTTGAATTGGTCTAAATTTGTGCAGTTGTTGTATTTTGGTAATGGATTTTGGTTGCAATTTGTGCATATGATTTGCTTGTATCAGCTTAATTTAAAACGAATTTGACCATTTTGACAAAAATAAAAATTTTTCCAGAGCAGAACAGTGATCGATTTTGACAAAAATGCAAGCAAATGATTGGTGTCTCTGTTTTTTTGTTTCTCTTTGTTTTGGTTTTTGCCAGGGCCTGCTATTGCTGTGAGGCCCTCCTTGCCCAGGCTGTTTTGTGGCTTTGTTTGTTGTTCTCTGTCATGTTAAAATTAGATGCTTTTGTTGATCTCTGTCTCTTTGTTCTCTGATGCAGGTGCGTGAAATTGGACAGCTTCAGTACATGTGCGTGAAATTGGAGAGGTTTTTGTTGTGGGCATAGAAAGTAGCAGTTAAATTATTTGGATTTGAATTGGCTGCTTCTACTTAGTTGTATGTAATGAATGTAATATATCAGGTTGCTTGATTTACTTCTACTTGTAACTCTTCAGTCAAGCTCTTAAGTTTCAGATTTCTCAAATCTAGAGCTGAAGACTTTTATTAATTGAAGTCCAAATATTAATAATAATAATAAGTATTATTATTGTATCCTAAACTATCTTATTATACTTTATTATTGATGGTAATTTGGTATTTATGGATTTAGAAAGAATTTTCTTTGGATTTAATAATTGGAGATTTGGATTGGTTTATGATTAGATTTGGAAAGAATTTTCTTTGGAGTTCTAATTGGAATTTGTGTGTAATTGTGTTTTCCGATTAATCCCCGCCTAATCGGCCTAGGCGTTGGGTCTCCATTCGACTAGCGCCGAACGTTTACTATACCACCGTTTGTTACCATAGATTCAGCCACTGCTCGTATGCTCTTGGCAACATTAATAATGCCTCTTGCATACCTATCAAGAGTAGTTTGGCCTTTTCTACCATTATTACCAACATTAGCATCCCAATCCACATAAAGTATATGAAATTGCTGGATTCTGAAAACATCCTTGTGTTTCAATTACTTGTCTAGCCTCTTCTGGAGCTAGTGCATAGTAGGGGAGATTAAACTGGTACAGTTTTGACTCTTCTATATATCAACCCCTAAAAAGTAGTGTTCAAATTAAAAAGCGAAAACGGTGAGAAATGTCATCTTATTTTTTGGTGTATTGTATTGATTTCACTGCTTTAATAAGTTAAGTTTAAAAGATACATTTTAGAGTGAACTACCTAAATTGTCCTTAAATAACCATTTTTTAATTTTCTTTGTACTTCCATCTTTACATTTTGATCACTGAAAACAGTAACTTTTCTCTCTCCAGTAAACTTGTCTGAAAATCGATGTACAACTTGTTTGACAATCGACGTGTTTCAACACAACAAGGTATTCTGAGTCTTGTAACATTTTATCAATTTTTTATGGTTTATTGTCTGAGTCTTTATGTGAACGTGAAGCTGGTATTGTGAACTTTAAACATTTAGATTTTAAATCTCTGAGCCTTTATAAACTCTATCCAAGCCTTTTTGAAGGTTATCCAATACTTTATGTAAAGTCTCCAAGCTTTTTACTAAAGGCTCAAAGCTTTTTACTAAAGGATCCGAAACTTTTACTAAAGACTCTGAACCTTTTGTAATTACATTTCGAACGTTTTGGTGCACACACACCGGCGGCATGCATAGGTTGCCTTGTCTCTGTGTATTGGCAGTATTGCCTTGTACACAAGCACGTTGCACACACATCTGTTTATTCTGGGCATTTTAACTTACTACTTATTCACTTAAAAAAATAATAATAATAAACCTTACTGCAATCGGTCTTTGCAGCAAAGGCAATAGCCTTATTATTATTTTTTTTATATATATATTATTCTACCACTTGTAAATAAAATTAGCTCAAAACCTAACTCATTTTGATACAAGTTATGTATTTAAGAGTTATAATTTTTTTAAAAAGAAATAAATAACAAAATTTTAAATATTAATAAAGTTGATTATATAATAAAATAGATGTTGGTGGGGTGTAGTTACAAAATACAATAAAGTAGAACAATATAAGGGTATTTTTACCATTAAATGGGGTTTATTTACAAATTATAGTTTTTTTTAAAGAGTTTTTTCTCACAATCCGATGTCTTTCTTTTTACACTTCATTTCTAAAGATGCTTTGTTACACCCCAAATCCGGTACCCCAAGAATTGGGATGTTATGGAGTTCATACCTTACAAAAACCTTCATTCACAAATATCTATTATTAGAATCTCCATCAATATATCCACAAATTACAATACATAAACCTGATACCATTCATTTTACTAAAATCTAGAGAGTCCATTGTATTTACAACATTAAATAAATCCTTAAACACATACGCATATGAAATAAAATATGTGATATATTCCTCCAAGATTGCTAACACAAACTTCATCATTTCCATATCCAAGAACTTAATTTGTAAAATGTTGATGATGATGGATGAGTTGTCAACTCGATAAATAAATTCATACATAACATACAAAATAAAATAGTCCTTGTAAAATTGTTATGTTCAAAAAACTTTGGTCATAAACTTTAGAAAGAATTCAATCAAGATAATATTAACAAAACATTAAAAAAAACTTTAATACAATTCATAAAATAAATATCAATATAACAAATAAAACAACCTTTACAAATCCTTTTTTATTCATAATTTGAAATCATAAGAAATTCATTAACAATAGACATTTATAAATCAAAAGATCCTTTTTTTTAAGAAAAAATCATAATTTAATGCTCTCAAATTTGATGGAATAATCATTACGAATTAATCATTTTATAAAATATTAGCTCATATCTTATAGTGTCACAAATCCCTAATAGTGTCACCCGTAGTCTGGTGACCCAATCTAAATAATTTTAATTAGTATCACCCATAGTCCAACGATCCAACCCAAATAATTCTGAATAGTGTCATATGTAGTCCGATGATCCGGTCCAAATAATTTCAATAGTTTTACTCGTAACCTGATGACCCGACACAAATATTTCAAATAGTGTCACCTGTGGCCATGTGGCATGACCCAAATACTACCGAAGAGTATCATCCGTAACCCAATCACTCGGTTCAAATACTTCCAAAGAGTGTTATCCGTAGCCTCACCCAAAAACTTCACTGTAGTGCCACTAGTACGAACCACTTATATAATCAAAACTCTTTGAATACAATTCTAAAAATTATGAAATTTTAGAACATGAAACTAGAAACCAATAACATACTACATAAAAAGTTACAGAAATTTCCAACATCATTTGCTCTATCAAATAAATCATAAAATTCCGATAACGTTGGACTAGTATTTTCAGCATTTGAAATCCTTTAATAAAAAAAAAATGAATCGCTGTAGTTTTCTAGTAAAATACCGCTGTCCGACATGTGTATTTTTGTATTAAAATATTTCGGGCTGTAAAATAGTGTTCCAAACAATACTTCTATTCTTTGAAATATATGTCTTCATTGAATTTTGCAATTCAAACATGTTGATGATCAAACCACAAACTAATAATAAATTTGAAAGACATGAACTGTGTATATATTTAACAGTGGTCATTAATCTGTTTTAAAAGCAATTTAATAAATTCTTAAATATCTTTAAAAAAAGGAACCGGTTCGAAAATGTTTTACATAAACTTGTTATCAAAATAATATTATTTGAACCATTCTAAATAAATAACAATGAAATAGGAACAGTGCATATACAATATATTTGTAATTCTTAAATTTCAAACATAAATAATAGCACACCATGAATGAATTTACTTAATATAAATACATTTGAAAACTTAATAAGTTATGAATGAATTTACTTGTCTCGAATCCACATAAGAATTTAGCTCTACATCTAAAATCCATGAATCACATGAACCCTCTTCCAAAAACTGCAGCCGATTCCCTTAATATTATAAGGAGGCTCATCTTATGTATACATACATTTATATATATATATATATATATATATATATATAAATAAAACTATAACTTATTAATGAATCATTCTCGAATGAAAATTTCATTTTTTAAGATTTAATTCTGTCTCCATTTACCATTATTCCATGCAAGATTTTTTTCACAACCAAATTTATCTTATGATTTTGATTCATTTTTCAAAGTCAGCAATTAATTGTATTTCCTGAAAAGAGATTGAAAATATATTTAAAAGAGAAGCTAAGGATTATTAAAATGGAAAAAGTTTTTATGATATATGTTAATATCAAACAATTAATATGAACTTTTTTTATAAAAGATTAAAATGGAAAACTAATTAATAATTATTAGTGGATGTACTAACAAACAATTAATCACCTTAATAATTTGTTTAAAGACATTATTGAATTTTTAAAAACATACTAATTTAGGATGTATATATAATTTTTAAGAGGTACAAATATCATCGCTATTTTAGCTAACACATATACGGTAATATATCATGTATCGAACCTTAAAAAAAATATTGCAATTTGAATTAGAGTGAGATATATATTTACACGCTTTAAAAAATGTATGTACACCCCAATTTATCGTATGTTTTTGAAAATCCAATATTACCTTGAGTAAAATTACTTAAATGACTAAATAGTTTGTAAGTACACACCAATAATTATTATTGGTTTTATATCAATCGTTGGAAAAAAAGAAAAATGAAGTTTCCTATTAACTGTTTTATATGATAATAAAATATTTCTATTTTATAAAACCCTAACTTCTATTTTAAATATTAATTTCAATTTCTTTTGAGTACAAATTGATTGAATTGACCAATAATTTACTGCTATAATTGAGTGAAACAAAAATCAATACAAACAATAAACTTTCTTAGGAGCAACGAAATTGAGATGCACTGTTGTGTTGAGAGCTAATAGCTTTTTAATTCTGTGGAAGTGGAGAATTTTGAGTTTAAAAATAATTAAAAAAAAATAAAAAAAAGTTTTTATGCAATGATAAGAAATTTTTTTCAAACAATTTTTTTTTGTGACATCAAATGTTTTTGTAGGAGTTATAATATTTTTTATTTAAAGAGAAATTAATTATTTGAATAAAAAGATATAATTTTTTTTTGAATAAATCTGATTAGATAATAAAATATATAATATAATAAAATTAAATAAAGGATATTTTAACATTAAGTGGAGTTTATTTACGAAACATAGATTTTTTAAAATATTTTATGGGTTTACTTACGAAAGGGGTGTACATACAGTTTTTTTAAGGTTATCAATATCGTCACTCTTTGAATTATTGGGGTGAGGTATGAGTTTAGAGATGTCCATGGTTCGGTTTCGGTTCCGTGGATAGGAGAAACCGTAACCAAAACCGCCATACACAGTTTGGGCCGGTTTTAAAACCGTCGGTTTGGTGGTTTCGTCCTCTTTTTTTTTTCAAAGATTGGTTGCATCATTTAATTTTCAATGGTCCTGCCACGTGTCATCTTCTCATTGGTTCATTATATATATATAAACCGGCGGTTTTGGTCTGTTTTTGTTTGGATAAAACCATAACCGAATCGGTCATAATCGGTTTCTAATCGGTTTTCAAACCATCGGTTTCGACTCCGATTTCAGTTTCGATTTCGATTACAGTTTCAGTTTTTAACTAACGGTTTAACTAAACCGTGGACATCTCAAATTTTGTTTCAAATAAAAACAGGAACTCTACTAGACACTATTCTAGCATAATCAACACATGAACTCCTAACAAAACTTCAAGGACCTCGTTACAATAGAAATTTAATATTTTTTTCTAGCTTTCGTTATCCTAGCAAGACTTCTTAGTTTTGAAAATCTAAATAAAGCTTTTAAAATAAAAGAGAGACCTCAGGAACTTACTAGAAATATTCACAACTTTATTCGGTCTGAGAAGTAGAGTACTTAGAAAAATAAAGAGAGAAGGTTGTTTACAGGTAGAGAGTGTTTTTAGCAAGGTGTTTTTGCATAAGTTGATCGATGATAGTTACAAAGACAGAGAAGTTTTTTACAGGAGAGGAAAAGTAAGGGCCTAAACAATTTGGCCGACAAACTTTTTACAAGGTCAAAAGGTAAACAGAATAAAATAATAATAAAGATTCTGTAGACACTTTGTTTTCTTCTAATAATGCAATCTTTAAATTGTTCTTGATAAGGCTAATAATGCTGATAAAGCAAGTATGACCCCTGAGGACCCTATAAATTTGTATAGTTATTTTTCACTAAAGAATAAGGGTGGACATTGTTCGGTTCAGTTTCGTTTTGGGTAAAACCAAACTGAACCGAAAATATTTCGGTTCATCCAAAGTTGAACCGGTTTAAACCGAATAAAAAATGGTAACCGAACTGAACTGATTTGATTTTAATCGGTTCGGTTCGGTTCGATTCATTTTGGTTTTGGACCTAACGGGTCTTATTGATTTGATGGGCTTAATGAGTTCTTTTTAATATGTTTTTAAATTTGATTTATTGTTGGATTCTAATTTTGGGACAGATTTTTAATATTTTTAATAGCCCTAGCCCAAGCCCCAAGCCCCAAGCCCAAAATAAAAAACAAATCAAACCTAACTAATAATAATGAAAGAAAAGCTAAAGGAGTTTGTTAGTGTTTTTTTTTAGTTATACTTATATAGGTTGTTTAATCGGTTCAAACCGATTTTTACGAAACCAAACCGGTTTTTACGAAACCAAACCGGTTTTAACCGAATTTTTTTCTGTTTTTAATTTTTTAAACCGGTTTAAACCGAATTCATTTGATGAACCGAACCGAACCGAACCGAACATCCTTTTTTTGTTCGAATCGAAACTTAATACCCATCCTTACTTAAGAGCGTGAGAAGTATGCTTATTGAGTCATTAACTACCTATCTATTGGCCCACAAATAACCATTTGATAGCCTGCTAGTACAGCTCGTGAAAAACGGAATATGATTAAAGTTGAGTACAGGGGCCTAGTTTTCTTTTAAAAAAAAAAAAACTGGTTGGAGTGCCTTTAAATATTTCTTGCCTTGTTTAAAATTGTTATTAATAAAAAAAAATAAAAAATAAAGTATAAATAGATAAATAATGGATTCTCAATAGTATTTTTCATTTTATAAATTTGAATAGAATATATTTACAGTAGAGGTGTATATATAATTTCTTAGATCAGGATCATGCCCTCATCCCACCTCACTTAATCTCATAACATATAAACATTACAAATGAATTGTTAAGATATGATTCACGTTTTATCAACAACTAATTACATGTTCTAGAAATGTGAGAAACTATATAAGGTGAGGAGAGAATCTTGATTATGGAATATAAATTTTATTGGACAATCTAATATTTTATTTAAAAAATAATAATTTTGGGACCTTTTTTTTTTTTTTGGTGGCCTTGCCTGATTATACTCCCCCTAGGGCCGGCCACAACCATTGTACTACTCCTTTTAGACGGCAGGCAAAAATTACTGTACTTATTTATTTAATTAATTTATTTAATTACACGATGTACATGCAGCTCACTTAATAATGGTCCATTTGATTAGTGCATCTTGCTTCACTCCAATAATTTTTGTGGATAAATAAAGCAGTAGGTTCTGATCCTTGAGCATTGAACTTGATCACCAAAATCCGGTCATGGAGGTTCAAGTTATTTCAAAGAAATTGATTAAACCATCTGTTCCAACTCCATCTCACCTTCGAAACTTGAGTTTATCGCTCATGGACATTCGTCTTCCTCCAAAAACTGTACCTTTCATTTTCTACTACCAAGCCGATGGCAACTGTCACCCAAACTCCGTTGAACATGTTGAAAGATTGAAGCGGTTGGAGAAATCGTTATCTGAAATCTTAACCGTGTACTACCCTCTAGCCGGAAGATATGTCGAGGAAAAACTCTCAATCGAGTGCAACGATGAAGGGGTTGAATATGCTGAGGCTCTTGTTAACGGCAATCTATCTCAAATTCTCCAAGGACAATTTGAAATCAAGGAGTTGAATCCCGACTGTGTAGAGGAATCCGCCACAAGTCCACAAGTAGCTATTCAGATTAACATTTTCAGTTGTGGTGGAAAGCTATTGGCCTTCGCAGCTCACATAGAATCATTGACGGTTTCACATCCTCTTTGTTCATAAATGGATGGGCAAAGGCATGCAAAGTAGGGAATATAAATGACGTTATTGTCCCCAACTTTGAAGCTGGTATTCTTTTCCCACCAAGAGATACACCAGTGGTCAAGCTTGCATTAATACTTTCTAACACAACATCTCAAATTGTTGCAAAGAGGTTTGTGCTCGATACAAATACATTATCAAAGTTGAAAGCTGAAGTTACGAGTAGTTGTGGTCGTGGTCACATTCACAAAACTTCAACGACAGAGATTGTAATAGCATTGATATGGAGGGCTCAAGTCAATGCAGCACGAGCAAGATACGGGTACTTAAGAACTTCTCTACTATCCGTGGCAATAAACTTGAGAGGCAAAACATTCAAGAAAGTACCCGAGAATTGTTGCGGAAACATTTACACTGTGGGTACTGCTTGATTTGAAGCAGATGAGACAAAGATGGGGTTGAACGGCTTTGTAGACCAAGTGAGGGATGCAGTAAGGAACACCATCGCGGAGTTTGGAAAACAAAATGAAGATGGAGATGGGTTCTTCTCCAAGCTGATTATGAAACCTTGCATAGAAAGAGCTGAACAAGTTAAAAAAGGAGAGGGAGATGTATATATGTTTAGTAGTTTGAGAAATGTCCCATTTTATGAAGTTGATTTTGGTTGGGGAAAGCCTGCTTGGGTGAGTCTTGTACATAGGCATTATAAAGGGGTTATGCTCGTAGACACAAAAGCTGGTGATGGAATTGAAGCATGGGTGAACATGGACAAGGAAGAAATGGTTTACTTCCAAAATGATCCGAATATAACAATGTTACTTAAGGATGGGGATCGTGGCGTCCCTGGGAATTCGAATTTGGATTCCACGTGATGCACATACAATCTCTATTGATATCATGCCATATCTCACTTGGCTCAATCTCAATGGTGATGCATGGTGCGTCCAAGTTTTCTCTCTCATTTCTTGCTCTAAATCTTTAGTTGACATCCCGTCTGATTTCACTGGATTGGCCTTCTTTATTAGTTTTTATCTTATATATATACGGCGTGTTGAGCTCTCTATGATCCTCGATAAAAAGTGTGTGATAAATCTTAAACGAGTCTAGTTACTTAAGCATGGAGATGCCATCCCTATCTCGATCTGTATGATACACATGTTGGCATCCTCAGCATGATTGATTTTATTTTTGCTTTTGTTTTGTGAATTGCTTGTTGAGTGTTTTTGGATCATTACTAGAAAGCTATGTCAAATCTTACTGAGTCATGTTTTGCCTCATCTTAATATATATCTTTTGTTGTCTATATATTGGCAGTTATATACGTACCATTTTGAGTTTTTGGTAAAGTTTCTTTTAAAACATCTACTATCAGTAAATCAAATAAATTATTATAAAATATGTTCTGTGAAATTTATTATAAAAAAAATTCACATACTATGATACTATAATTCTAATTCAATTCCTATACCAAATTGAATTAACATATTTAACTTGTTACCACAATAATCAATACCTTAGCAAACTAACATACATATGCATACAAAATTTATTTTACAATATAAAATAAACAATATTTTCAATCTATAGTTTTAGGGTGCGTACTGCACAGTCCTTGACTAGAAAATTATTATATAAATGCATATACAAGCTTTATGGGATTCATCCGATCTTTTTGGACAAGGAGAGAACTATATTGATGTACTTGCAGACTGCAGTCATGAGTTACCGTGAAATCGAGAACATCCTCTTTGAATCAAACTGAAATATCATCCTTGATTGCTTCTCTACTGAAAAACCAAAAGGGGTTCACTTACTGCTATTATGGTAGCGGCCATTATTATTTATGATATTTCTTGCTTATCAAGACAGGCATGATGATCAGCTTCTTTTATGTAAATGTCCCAATCCGTTATCAAAGTATCTAGTCCTTGCAGGGTAAAAGATCCTTCACTTCTATCACTTTCTCTACTTCCTCTATAGTTGGACTATAGAATGGCAGATTGATGGAGTCCAGCTTCTCCTCTTCCATCAAATTTAACCCCACCATTATCGATAGTTTGTATCGTTAGGGATGGAAAAAGGCAGGGTATATATGGATGGGTATTTTCCATATATATACATGCATATCCGCATCCAATTTTAATACTTATATCCGCATAGGCGAAGCCAGTTCCAGGAATTTAGGGCGAAATTTGAAAAACTAATTTTTTTTTAATAGAGGAATGTAAATAGCAAAAAAAACATAAGGTGAAATTTAAATTAACTTTAAAATAAACATAGTGGGCCTGTCGGTCTGAGGCCATGGTCCCCTAGTCAGGCAATAACGTGCCTTTGCCGCTGCATACCCGTTTTGCTTACTTGCAAAATTGAACGAGCATGACACAAGTTTTAATTAGTCATTTATTATATTGATTTGGGGTACAAACATAGAGGGAAATTTTAAAAATCCTAGAGAGTATAATTAAAAGTATCATACATTCATACCTCAAAGACCACATATCATGGAGTTTCAAAGCAACAAATTCCCAGATGGTGAGAGACTGAGAGGATCATCACTTTTGTAAGTGCCCAAAAATGTTAGGACCATATTACAATTTGAGACACAGACTAATTAACTCTTCAGCTCTAGACTTGGTCATTTTAGAAACAATTTGAAGTCTCTACTGAATTTCTCATTGTATGCTTTGAATACAGCAGGAGGGCTGCTTCTGGCTACACAATGGTTCCCTTTGTTCAATGCTTCTTTCTCATTTACCAAAACTTTGGCGTCTGTAATTTAAATTAAAAAAAATAAAATTATCCAGTTCTGTAAAATTATAAAACTAAGGTTCTGAAAAGAAATTTCGGGACCAACCTGACCAGATCAGAAGCTCCCTTACCAATTACAACACACTTTAATCAACAAGATCTAGACATCAAACCTGAGAAAGAGCCAGGGGTTCCTGCAATGAAACAATTAGGTCCAAACTAGCAACCCTTTTCTTCCTCCAGGTTTTTTTAAAATCCTGACAATATAATGGCCTGAAAACAAGTGTTGAAGTCGCTTCCAGGAAGGTCGTTTTAGAACACTTTGAAACGAGGGTGGTTGGTGGTTCGAATTTTGACAGGCTGCATCATTAATGTTCATGGTGTTAGGGCCAGTAGAGCATCCCAAATTTGCTATGTTCAAGCACGCAGCTGGGAACATTGTGTTATACAGCTCCGGTATGGTTTTTTCAAGTATGGGCTTCACCATGGACATCACTGTCCTCTGAAACAAAATTACACATCAATTTGTTGTTATATTAATAAAACAATTCTTTGGAAGATTAAGTTTGTAAACATATGTATTGTCAATTAAAAAAAAGGGTTTGTAAACATATATATGAAAGGTATTTTTGGTACCGTTGAAAAGTTTTTTAGAGTACTCTAATACACGCTCTTACATGATAGATGACCGGAGTTGGCACGTAGACCAAACCCAAATACATATGCAAATTCATAGGTTTAGTTGAAATTGATAAAATCAATCTCTACAAGTATGGTCTGGAATACAACTATGATCACTACATGGGTTAGTCATAATTTGAGGCCGGAAGTTCTTTTCCCGGAGAAAAAATAGACCTATTTGACCTCTCTGTAAGATTTTTATAAAATTGTGAACAACATATGCCATTATATTTTATGTTTATGAAAAAACTGAATTGATTGAAATGTTTAAGTAACTGAGAGTTGACCGGATAAAGCTCGTTATTAATGTGATCAATATTTGTTGGGCTTGGTGCGCCTTAGCTACATTAAATATATGTAGAATATGGTATAAGCTATTGTATATGTGTGGCCTAGTATTCCTATTAGGACTAGCCATTATATTAGGGTTTTGAGAATCCTTTATGAGTTAGGATTCTAGAAAGTTATACTATATATAGGGGGTCCCTACTCTCACTCACAATGAACGTATAACAGAATTGTCTCCCCATTAGGCAATCTGAGGAATGTGAGAAGAGAGTAGAAGACTCTCTATTGTTTTAATTGTTTTATTTTCAAGTTATCGTATTATTATAGATTCGGAATTAAGACTCTATGAATTGGATATTTTCCGTTGGGCTTCCAGGTACGCGTTTATTCATACTTATACATACAATACGAGATCTATTTAATTATATCGTTATACAATACTAACAGTGGTATCAGAGCCGCTCGTATTGTTGCATAGGTTGAATGATTTTGATATTGTATCTATGTGTTCTTTTTATACACACGAAATGGATTAGATTAATTATGGTTGTCCTAATTAATTATGTTTGCATTCTAGTCTTCTAGGATTTGTACGGCATGTTATTATATCAAACATTAGACATGTTGACAACAAAATAAGAATTAAAATTTATGTTTTATTTTGTGATTGCTTTGATCTGGTGTGGTAAAAGATTGTGTGGTATGACATGTGTGGATTTGAATGTGTTAGATTGATAATAAATAATTTACGGAGAAAATTATTTTATAGGATATCAGTTGTTATGGATTCATTGATTGTTAAATAGAATTCCATGAATAAATTCTTGATTGTTTTGACGTGTGTATTGAATATTTTCTGGAATTTATTTGTTGGATGAGTTTGTTTGATGAACATGAGGAAGAGTTTGGTGTTGGATTCAAATCACATTTTGATCCGATAAAGGGGTAGGATCAGAGCAACCCAGATTTGGGTTCTCACTTAGGTCGGCGGTTTCGATCCAGACCCGTGACTTTTACAGATCAATCATAATCTGGGTTACTTGGGTCGATAGTCAGGAAGCACCAGACCCGTAAATCTCAGATCGATTTGATCGACGTCTTCACGGCGACGGCGTGTATCACTGTCGACCAGGAGATCCGTGCGAATGCGGGTCTGTCTTGGGTCTCGAAGATCGGCGTTTTCTCGTGGATCGATCGATTCGAGTCGATCTGGGTTTTTGTACCAGACTTCGTTGTGCGTGACCGTTTGAATCGCAAGTCGGCGTGGATTGCCGTTGATGCACAGATTCGAGTGGTTCTGGATCTCTAGCGAAGACTGGGCGACTTCGATCGATTTGGTGATGTGACCGACGGAGTGACTTGCCGTTTGAGATGTTGGTCGTCGCCGTTGTTCTGGTGACGACAGAACTCGCATCACAGACGGCATAAGAAACCTAGCTTGGATTGTTTTTTGTGAGGGCCACGTTTTGTAAATTAGATATAGTTTTGGACTTTTATGATATTTTCTTAGGATCTTTTGCAATTAGATAAAGTATAAGGACTTTTTTGTTATTTACATATGCCCATCTTTAAATTAGTTAGAATATTGGGTTGTTATGCAATTCTTCCTGGGCCTTTTAGAATTAATCAAACAACAAGGTATCAATGTGTAATTGGGTATGTGCTGGGGCTGATTTATAATTTCAAAAGATATTTATGGTTAATTTAATATTTTGATAAATATAGGGGTCAATTTGAAATTTACCAAAATCATGAGGCAATTTTAAAATTTTCCAATTTTTTTTTTATGAAAAATAATTGCAGTTCATAAATAATTATTATGATTTCAGATGATTATGTTTTATGTAGTGACTAATCATTTAGTTTTCATAATATTTATTAGTTTGTTTAAAATTAATAATTGATAAAATTTTCTCATGAATCGGATGATTATGTTTCACGTAGTGACTAATCTTTAAGATTTTGAAAAATTCGTTGGTTATCAATAATTAATGATTCAATAATTGATAGAATTTTCTCATGAATCAGATGATTATGTTTCACTTAATGACTAATCATTAAGTTTTTGAGAACTTCGTCGGTTATCAATTATTGATTAGGTTAAAATTAATAATCTGTTTTGAATATTCTCGTGACTCGAGTGATTATGTTTCACGTAGTGACTAGTCATTTCGTTTTTGTGAATATAGTTGGTTAAAGATTATTAATTTGGTAAGTTTTAATAATTGATAGAATATTCTCGTGAATTTGATGATTATGTTTCACGTAGTGAATAATCATTAAGATTTTGAGATGTTCGTTGGTTATCAATTGTTAAATTTGAAATGTAAAGATGGAAATACATGTTTTAATCATCTCCGTATGAGGGTTATCACATGTGATAGGTGATGTTCATCTCCATAGGAGGTTCATCATCTTGATGTATTCATCTATAGAACTGCAATGATGGAATTATATGCATGTGATGAGTGATGTTCTTCTCCATAGGAGTTTCATTATCTCAAGGTATTCACTTATACATTATGTTGTGAGTGTTAGACACATGTGATGGGTGATGTTCATCTCCGTAGGAGGTTCATCATCTTGAGGTATTCATTTATATAATATACGTGATATAAATGTTTGAAATTTTGGAAATTGCCTCTAATATATTTTCATTTAATTGAATGAAATTTCCCAACACTTAATGATGTCTACATATTCTATATGCTCACAAATAATATCTATTCAATATAAATTTAAGAAGGTTATATATTTCTCATTATTTTGCATAATTTGAAATAAAAATTATCCGTTACAGTGTCGGATTGATTAAGAGAAATATATAAATTTATGTTGGGTGTTATGATATTGGATTGCGGTTCATGTTTTACAAACGTATAACCTATGAAATTATTATGGAATTAGGTGGTTATGTTTATACGTAGACTAACCATTAAGATTTCATTATAATTTGTTTATTTCATTGAGAACATTAATTGATTATTTTATAAATTATTTATAAAGTTGGATGATTGTGTTTCTACGTAGTGGACTAACCATTAAGATTTTATAATGATCGTTTGTTAAAATGATATAATTAATTGTGTTTAGAATATTTATGGGGTTGGATGTCTATGTATTCACGTAATAAACTAGTTGTTAAGATTCCATAATATTCGTTGGATTATCAATGATTAAGGTTTTGAACTGCATTGAGGTAAAACTATACATGTGTTGTGTTGTGTTGATCATCTGCCTAAGAGAGTCATCACTTATGTAAGCTTTGTGAGCATTGAAGAATAAATAGTGATACTCATCTCCTAAAGAAGTTAATCACTTGTAGGAAAGTTTTAACACGTGCGTTGTGGTCTTTGTCCAAAAGACAGATCATGATGTTGTGTTGGATTTCCATGAAGGGTAAATCATTATGTATAATGATTATGGAAATCGGTGTGAGCATGAATATATTGTGATTTAATTCATTTTTAAACACATCTACTAGTTTTAAATACATGTCATTAAGATATTGGTTGATGGACCTTTTTGATGGATTATATGAGACGCTCTAATTTATTTTTTACCTTAGCGAGGATTAAAGGATAAATGAAGTTTAGTGAACCCACTGTCGAAAGTTTGTTAAGGTTTAGTGCCTTATAGATAGATGAAGAATAATCTATTCTATAAAGTTATGTCTTTTGTTTATCATTTTGATAAAGGTGATAGGGTACAAACACCATAGGAAGTAGTTTGGAAATTTTGACAATTCAACATAGCAAATCAAAGAAAATAAATACTGAGAACATAAAATAATTTGCTATCGCAAAAAAGGTACCTCTTAATTTATGTTTTGAATTATTTGATTAATTTTCAATTAAGCTCTTAGTGGGTTATTTCTTGTGATACATTTTATTTTATAAATTTTTTCAATAAAATCAGTATTTAATAGGGACCAATTGGTTTAGAGGTTTTATTTGAAATCATATAAATTCATGATAATATTTAGATTATTTTTAACCTCTAAAAGTTTTATTGGATGATATTTCCTATTTTGGTCATGTATAGCAAAGTACAATTTTCATAATAAGACTGAGAATTTAAATTAATATCTTGAAGCATATTCAAGATAATAGATTATTGCTTATGATTTTAGCTAGCGAGTTGTATGGTGATTTCTATAAATAATAATCTTTATGGGTTTTCGAACTCTTCTCGAATTCTAAATTCTACATTTAGGTTTTAGAAATAGATTGAAGATTGTTCTTGTAGTTTAGATATAATATTTTTAATCACATGACCAAAGGTAGATTTGAGATAATTGATTCGTAAGACATTTTGATTATTTTAAAGTCTCGGTTTTAAGTCTTTTGATTAAATGAATTAAAAGTAATCTCATAAAATATAAGGACAAGACTGCAAAGATTAGAAACTATTGGGAATAGTTCATAGAACTTGTCTTGTTTTATTTATAAGAATAATTATATCTAGGCATTATACATTCTTAAGGAGAGAGAATGATGTTGTTAAGAATGAATAATTTCAAAGACTTGCGTTTAGGGAAGAAAGCTTGTGTTTGGGATATTTATGTTGAATAAATGTCAAGTTTGTTGAATTGTAATTTTGGATGTCATTGGAGTTAGGGTTTTGACTTAGTTATCAAATAGTTGCAAACTAATTGGTTGAAAGTCATATGGTCAGATTTATGGTTTGAAGGTTTTACTTGAAAATTAGTATTAAGTTTGCATACTAAGAAACTTTATTGACATAGTTAATCAAGTTTCCAGACAATAGTGTTTAGTTTAATAAAGTATTGGCATTTTATGACTTTGTTAAGAGTTTTATTTTACCTTTAGACGTAACCGAGGGTCAGTGAGAGTAAGTTTATTTTCCATATGCTCTGTTTTGTCATTTATGTGACATTAAGAATTTTATCTCTAGTATATTGAGGTGAAAAATCTCGAACAAGCATATTTTGATAATGCTATTGAGAAAATATATTAATAGAGCACTTGAATGGTTAGTATGATTACAAGTTTACTTGTTTGATGTACCTCTTGGTAAAAGTGATAAACTTACATAAGTTTTTTTTTTAATTCCTCAAGTAAATTGGAGCGTTCTCATAAGAAAAAGGTCATGTATGTATCCGCAAATGATAGATTAATGTAAGCTTAATATATATGTATTGATTATATTATTACGTTAGTAAACTTTACGGATTTCAAACCAATTTCACATGTATTGTTGGTTTGTCATTTAAAAAAAAAGGGAGGTTTTATCGTATTTCTAGAGGTTAATTGTTTCATGCTCACATGTGGCTTTATATATTGCAACTCTAAAGAATTTTGATTGTGAAATCCTTTTTTGAGATAGATTTTGATAATTTCACTGTATTTATCTTCTTTGAATATGCTAAGAGATCTTGGAGGTTTAACCATATGGATATTGTGGTGAGAGAAGATTTAAGAGTTGGGAGTTTCTAATAGCCATAAGTAAAATAACTCTTGATACACTAACCGGGATATATGACTCCAGAGGTTTTGTGGAGCATGTTATATCATGTATTGGATGATTGATATTTTTGATGTGTTTGGTTAGT
The DNA here is from genome assembly GCA_032871835.1 of Dipteronia dyeriana. Taxonomy (NCBI): domain Eukaryota; kingdom Viridiplantae; phylum Streptophyta; class Magnoliopsida; order Sapindales; family Sapindaceae; genus Dipteronia; species Dipteronia dyeriana. Next base: position 94,367,178 of record CM065295.1, on the reverse strand, counting down.
GGGAGTTGTCTTTAATTAGATTAACTGCATTTATTCTATACATGTTTATTTCATATTCTCGAGAATGTATTGTATATGCATGTTAAGATGTTTGCCATACTTGTTATTGTGTGCACACAGATGGTTGGTTATGGCAAGAAATCTCAAGCTTTTAGTTTGAGGGGGCAATTCACTCGTAAGGTATAATAGTTTCCACCGATGAGTGAACATTACTTAAAACATAAAGTTTGTGCCCGTCTTAAGGGAGGTTAAATTGTTTGGCCAATGAGTGTAAGATGGTTAAGACATTAAGTTGCTCGTCTTAAGCTGCTTCACATTATGCGAAGTTGGACCTATATGGAAATAGACATGATGATCACATCTGCATGTAATTTCCATACCACACATACATACCATTTTACCCGGGTAGGTAGAGCTAAGGGTATTTTGATTACATATGGTCTTATGTCGATTAAAGATGTAATGATCTTTGTAGTTGGATACTTGAGGTTCTATTGGACTAAGGGAAAGGAAGGTGTTACTCTCTTAAACATTCTTTGTGGCCACATATAATTGTTTATCAATTCGGAGAGTCGTTTTTTAAAATGAATTTTTAAAATTAAAATAATAATGTCTATGTAGCTCAAGTGGGAGAATGTAAGATTTTTATAAAATTGTGAGCAACATATGCCATTATATTTTATGTTTATGAAAAACTGAATTGATTGGAATGTTTAAGTAAGTGAGAGTTGATCGGATAAAGCCCGTTATTAATGTGATCAATATTTATTGGGCTCGGTGCACCTTAACTACATTAAATATATGTAGGATATGGTATGAGCTATTGTATATGTGTGGCCTAGTATTCCTATTAGGACTAGCCATCCTATTAGGGTTTTGAGAATCCTTTATGAGTTATGATTCTAGGAAGTTATACTATATATAGGGGGTCCTTACTCTCACTCACAATGAACGTATAACAGAATTGTCTCCCCATTAGGTAATCTGAGGAAGGTGAGAAGAGAGTAGAAGACTCTCTATTGTTTTAATTGTTTTCCTTGTTTTAATTGTTTTCCTTATTTTATTTTCAGGTTATCGTATTATTATGGATTCAGAATTAAGACTCTATGAATTGGATGTTTTCCGCTGCGCTTCCAGGTACGCGTTTATTCATACTTATGCATACAATACGAGATCTATTTAATTATATCGTTATATAATGCTAACACTCCCCATATTTACAAGGGCGTAACAATACCAATTACCAAACTATAGATTGAGGTACTCGATCAAGCTCAGGCTTCAACTCAGACCTCTTTCTAGATTTGCACAACAAATCCTACAAAATTGTTGCAATCACAGGAAAGTTAAGACAAATCATGCTTAAAACTAGGCCCAGAAAATCATATAGATCGAGATAGCATAAATAGGCAATTGAAATGGGTCAAGATAGCAAACAACTTTTGAGAACTAGTTTAACAGACTGTTTCGTCAGTTCGAATTCAATGGATTATATTATTCCTGATCAATATTAGAATTTTTTGTTCTGGAGAATTTATTCTGCCATTTGAATATATTCTATGTGACATTGTGACTTGACTTGATGTGTAACTTCATTTACAATGGGAACAAGTTTGTTTGATAACAGCCAGCTGAAAAAGAAACCTGTGTGAAATACTGAAATCTAACAATAATTTTTGTAAAAGTGAGGATATTATCTTTATTTCCCTGGTTCTTTTCATCGGTGGAGAATACTTAGTTCTATAATGACACTAACAATTTTTTTTAATTTTTCTTCGTGCACGATTAATTCTTATTGAAATCGGATATTACAAAACAATGCATATTCTCCGGAAAGAAAAAGTGAAAAAAAAAAAAAAAATCTTCTTCTGATATTGGAATAGCATAAAATCTGTGGCAAGTGGTAGAGAGGCAAGAGAGTTTTTGATATGTCAGTCCTGAATATGACTTCACTTCAGGCCTGATCACCAGTAATTTTTACAATGCTTTCTTAGTTGGCATTATCCTGTTAGCATGTGTTTGAAATTGGAAACACCCAGATCAGAATTTAGAATTTAGAATTATTTTGCACCATACCGATACTGTTTTCATGCAACAGAATTTTGGAATACATTCCTTCCTCACCATTATGTCTAGATTTTTCTCTCATCCAATGAATTCCTAAATCTTAAATTATATTATCTACTTATCCAGTGTAACAAAATCCATTCCCTCTGTAAATTTCTCCAAAAATATCCCACATTTCTGATTTGAAATGTTGTGACAATTGATTCGAATACTTTAAGTGTTAGTAACAGTTTGATCAAAAAATGACTAAAATACCCATTATTTTTATTTTATAAAATAAATTGATGCATGTGAGTGACTTGATCTTGACATGTTACGGAGTTGAGATCTTGACTTAATCCTGACTCTATAACTTTAGTTGTGTAGGATCAAGATCCCACTGCAGATCAGGTGGAGAAAGATTTGCAAAAATTATAGTTGTTGATAGCACCTTGATTTATACAACTTGATTAATCATGGAGATACCGAAGACATTTGCTTGATTTATGGGATTTGATAATGGATGTATATTTTTAGGATTTAAATTGTGATTTTTTTTTTCTTTTATGTAATTTTCCTACTCTATATATCGGAACTTTATAACTATTTGATAGTGGTGTTAAGTTGATTAAAAAAAATTCAACTATATTTTTTTTTTGTTTACTCTCTCTGTATTCATGTGAATAAATAAATTAACAATATATATCAATCTCTTGTTTTTTATCATTTCAACGTGAAATTTGTTTTACCTGTTTTTAGTTTCACTTACGAAGGTAAAACTAGCTTTGATATCAAAGCTAGCTAACCGTTAAACTCGAACACTTTGAGTGACAGGTTTTTTATCGTGAAGAGTAGATGTCGATAAAGACTCGTGCGTATACATACCGGCCTTTTTGCATATGTAAATGAAGTAGTACCCGAAATCTGAAAACAATGAACTTGTAGAAACAATCAACACAAGCAAAAACTAATCTGTTAACAGACGATTTTCCATTGCATATATGACAAAGCAATGTACAAAAAAACTTACAAAATCTATAAACAGAAGAAGAAGAAAAAAAGGAAACCCTCAAAAACAGATAAGTTCCATTTATTCATATCACAGAGTGCTCTTCTTCCCTTCGAAACTTTTGTTGCCTTGCAATGAAAGCCTCGATCGTTCTTCGAAACTCTTCGTTGCTCATTTCATCTTGAGGGTGTGGTTTTTTTTCCAATTTTTCCCCTCCAGAATTACTAATTTTCCTGCACTTCTCCGTTGCCAATCTCCTCAGCTCCCGGCATGGTTTATTGCAACTCAAACGCCTTAAATTCTCCGATTGACTTCTCTTATAGTGCTTGATTTCATCACTAGCTACTTTATCTGCACATATGCTCTGTTTTACTCTGTATTCAATCTCTTGTCGATGAATATTTTGAGTCTTTTCACTTCTCTCGACAAACTCTTTAATCAAATCGCTTCCTGAGTTCTTTCCAGGAGAATTCTGAGCTGAGAACTGCCCAGACTTTGCGAAAAGAGTGATAACTATCAGGTTTCCGACTACGAACACGAAGCGTGGGCTGACAATGAAAACTGTCAATTCCCTGAAATACCCACCAGAGTTCTTGACAGCAAGTGGGAGTTGGGACGAAAAACGCGACACCACGAGTAGAACGATACAAATCTCTATCAACCTGAACCAGTTAGCCATTTTCCGGAGCTGGCAATTATGCTTCATGATTGCATTAGCCTTCTCAACTTGAATGTTATTGATCCGGAACGAATCCATTTGTGATTGAGGATTGATCGAATTATGAAGTGTAGTGAGTATGGAATTGGGTTTCAGGATTTTTTTTTCGGTTTCTCACTTGAAAGAGAGCTGGTTTTGGACCAAAGCGATGGCAACTGCGATTTCTCTGAATTGAGAATAGAGAGACTCTGCTTTGATCATATTAGATAGTGAAGATATTTTGGTGATTGAGCTCATGAAAAAAGACGAGAAAGAAAACAGAGTATATGACAAGAAACAGAGGAAAACAGAGTACCCTGTTTTTTCTAACTTAATTGTTTTCTCTTTGCTTTTTTTTTTCTCAGATGGAAATGTTTATTTTTTACACTTGAAATCACTTAGTTGGGTAGGTTTGATATTTATAGGCTTGAGAATATATGCCTTTTTCTTCTTTTTTTTGTATTCCAATTTTTTTTTCTTTTTCTTTTTCTTTTTTTTTTCTTTTTTTTTTTAACAGGAACAAACACATAATATTCCTTCATTTTACTTTACTGGAAAATATGCAAGTTGAAGGGGTATTTTTTTTTTCGACAAATTATAGCACCAAAACAATGCTTTTTTTTTTCTTGTATTATTCTCACCACTCCCAAAGAACTTTTACAATTATTTGAATTCATTCAGCTTTCAAAATTGCAACAAGAATTATTGTGCCACTAGCCAATCAGATCATTTCTTAGCTGAATAAAAAGTGAGTCCTCCCCTTCAACTTTTTTTCTTGCAAATTATTGTACCTAATTTTTATTAGGTTTACCGCTCACACCCTTGAAAATTCAATATATACCTTATAATATTTGTATTTTTTTTAGGTTTTCCAGAAAATTAGCTCCTTCCGAACCCTATAAGCCTTTGGCCATATAAATACCCATAATTTATAAGGAACCAATAGGCTAGCCCCTCACGAGTCATACTTTATACTAATAATACTTCTTACAAATAAATTAAATGTGAGCAGGGTTGTAAATTTAATTAATCGAGATTTGATTTCTACAACTTCAAGAAAACTCCTAGAGAAGAAATTGTGATGAATTAAAACTTATAGCTTGAGTTTATAAATAAAATTGCAAGCCTTTCTTATGTTTAAAGGAGAACGAAAAAAGTGTTAAAAATCAAAATTACAAAGAAAAGTAAATGTAGAAAGAGTTTTAAATTTGATGTTTTAGGTTCTATGTATACATAATACATATATCTTGGTAAATTTTATTAGGCTCCCTTAGATTCACATTATTTAGACTTAAAATTGAGTTGAAGAATGAGAATTTCTTATTTTTAAAAATTGAAATATTAATAATTATAAAAGAGAGGTCACCATGCATGGTCTTTTTACGCCAGAAGGAGTACCTACAAAAGTTGATATAGTTATAAAAGTTGATATATGTTAAATGTTAAATTTGTGAACAATAATTAATATATATATATATATATATATATATATATATATATGTACTGTTTCAACATGAACATTAATATGTGTAGTTAGCCCTAATCTATAAAATTGAATATTGGATCATTTTATGGTTTCATGTCACTTTTCACAGGACTAGTCCCATTATAATTATTGATGGTTGGATTCCTTTAAAACAAGATGTAACGATTGAAATTTAGTAAGATTAATTGTTGTCCTACTCTTATTGAAACTAGTCTTATAATAAAATTGACTGTTGGATTAATTTAAAATGAGATCTAACGGTTGAGAATATCTATGAGGATTTTTTGTTGTCACATGACAACACTTCAGCATAGTATGAGTGCATCTATGCATGACCCTTGGAACTGCTAGAGATGGTCGAGTACGACACACTTCATCCTAAACAGGTTTTGTTTTGTATATCTTTCTATGATGATCCGACTCCAATCCGATTTTATCCAATTCGTTGACAATTTGACATCTAAGCCCACACCAAAACCCTAAAAACAATAGTCAGAGTTCTAGAAACCAATTAAGAAGTTGAAATGACAGTCCGAGCTACCAAACCGATGGATAAAAAAGCAGACCACTTGGCAAATAAAAAGACATGAGATACACTATGATTTAGTATTCCACAACGAAAATGGAGCCACCAATATCTTAAACACTAAGAAAATGACACAAAACACTAAGCAGTAGTAACACCTTTGCATGCATGCCCATTTCCTTTCCTTTACAATTTTTCTTCTTTGAATTCTTCTTTCTCACTTTCACCTTTAATTACTTGCATTTCAGTTAGTCTCTGTTACCTATATGTTATGTTCTGTTCCTTCAAGACCCACCACCACCAATCAATAATGGAGCCACCCCTTTTTTTTCTTTTTTTTACTTTAATGTTTTATGTTCAGGAATGATATTTTTACGTGTCAAAATCCTGAAGCATCAATATCCTAACTCTGTGATTACAGTTTTACGAAATTATTATGTCTTCACTTTGTTGCTTGATTTGATATCATGATTGATCATGACATTAAACGGTTTTCTTTCTTTTCTCCAGAAAGGATGTATATATATTGTATGCATCCCACCTTTTGTTTGAACTTTAAAATGATTCTTTAGGTCCATAAATTTTGATAACTCAAAAATTTTCCGAACTAGCTTAGCAAATCTGAGTTTGAAACCGAGGTTTCCACCAAACCCTACTATCTTTGAAAAACATGAAACTATTGTCTTTTAACCATATAAGTATTCCTGAGGGAATTCAAACTCCAGACTTTGTAAGAGAAACCATAGTGTGAAGCAAGGAATCTAAAAATGTCTTAGGATTGATCAAAATCGACAACTCATTTAGCTAAAGTCTCTCGTAATTTTTAAGCGGATTCAAAACTGTAAAATTGTTTTTCGATTATGGTTGAACTGGATAGTAAAAAAGCTAATGATAAAATCCAACTCATGCATCTCAAAACTCATTTTCAAATCACATCTATTATTGTACAAGTACTACTCATATGAGCAATCTTCACAAAGTGTTTGTGAGAAACTGCATGGAATCAAGAAAAGATTGATTTCAGATAATGATCAACTATTAAACAATAAAAAATTGATTTCACTCCCTAACGTGTGACCTTTGGAGTAAGAGAGAGGCCACTGTCAAGAAAAAGACTGCTCAAAGATAGTCTCCACTAAACAAATTAAAGTGTTAAAAAAAACAGAAAACAATTAACAAGTAGTTAATTAAAGAGAAATCTAGCAGACAAAATTAATTAATGATTGGGCTTTATGGAGTTCCTGTAACTGCGAATGGGCTAGATCTCTGGGCTCCATTCATTCCTTTATTTAAATTATCCATTTTCTCAATTGAAGAAAATAAAAAACCTAAAGGGCCGTTTGGTACGGTGACATCTTTATATGGGAATGAGAATCTCAAAGCATTCTCATGTTTAGTAGCAAGTTTGGGTTTTTTATTTTCGAGAATGTGAATCCCATGAGAATTATATTTCCCTCTAGAGGAGTAATGTGATTCCTATCAAAATAGGTGGGTTTCAGATTACCTCCATCTTTCCCACCTTGGAGCCCACCATTATTAAAAAAAATATTTTTTATTTTCTACTTCTTCTTTGTTCTTCACAATCTATTGATATTCAATACAAAAAATCCCCAAACCCTAGATTAAATCTTCTCCTCTTCAATTCACCCCCAAATCACAATCCTGACAATTGATCAATTTCTTACAAAAAATCCAGTTTTATTCTTTTATTTTCTTACACTTTCTCACTACCCAAACACCAAAATTTCAGATTTCTCACTACCCAAACACCAAACTTCATCTTCTCTTACACAAGATCTGGGTAGACGATGACACGGAGGCAAGACAGAGGCGGCGACGACGACGTGGAGGCAAGACGGAGGCGGCGATGACGACGACAAAGATCCCGACCAGACGGAGATGACGATGACGTGGAGCCAAGGAGACGACAAAGACACTGGATTTTTTTTTTCTTGGAAGAGATGAAAGAATGGCAACTGGTGGTCCTCTGTCAAAACTTAAAAAGAAAGAAGATGGGTAACAGAGTTAACAAGAGACAGAAGGAGATCAGCGGTGAGAGGAGATCGAGCGGCGAAAAGGAGGAGATCGAGATCGAGATCGATGAGAACAAGACTTGGGTTCGTTTGAGATCGAGATCGACGACACTATAATTTGTTGTTTGAGTTTAGGTTAGGGTTTGGGTTTAGAGAAGATGATGATGGGAAAATGATGTCGGGATTTGGGTGGGTTTGGGCGTTTGAATTTGGTGTTGGTGATTGGTATTTGATAATGGTGGTTTGGTGTTGATGACTGGTTGTTGATATTGTTGATGATGGTGGTTGTGTATTATGGGATTGATTTTTTTTTTCCTTTTAACAAACATGGGTTTGATTTTTTTGATTGTTTGAATGTAATTTTCTAATTATCATCATTTTCAGATTCAATCACCACCATCCATCTTGGAGATGGACGGTGAATATCAAATCAGGAAATGCTTTTTATTTTATTTTTCTTTTTTTTAGTGCCATATTTTTTATATAATTTTGGGGAAAAAAAATGAAACAAAAGGCAATTCAATATTGATTCAAAACATAACAAATAAAAATAAAAAAACAAATACTTATGGACAACCAAACATTGTTACTTTATATTTCTAGGAATCCGATATAATATTTTCATGTATAACCAAACACATATATACAGGTTTCCGAGGAATCATATTACATAGTTTAACTTTTTTAGGAATTACATTATTTTGATTATCCCATACAAAACGACACATAAGTGAGAAACATTATTTCTATATGCCGCATGTGGTAATATCATTCAAATCCAAAATATTGACAGATGGAATGGGCATCATTTATCATCCAACCATATTTGATGGCAGTTAGTGGGGAAACATTCTTTTCAAAATTAAATACCAAATATCTTAAAAATTAAGCTTATCAGACCCATATCAGTAAAATTATGGATTCAATTCATGTTCTCGACTCTCAAATTTGTAATATTTAAAAATAATAATGTTTTTGTTCCTAAATTTTTTATATTTTATTGAAAACACATTAGTACAATTTTTTATATTATAGATAAGTGAATCATTGATTATAGAGAAGTTTTGATAAATGCATACACTTTGAGTTAAAATATGTAAATCTAATGATCCATATTCAACGTACTGATGAATTTATATCAATGTGTACTGATTTAAAATTATATATATGACGTGGTTGGACTTGGGAGTGACTTCTTTAAGCAGCACTTTTAATAAAAATATTTTGTTTAAAATACCTCTCCCTTTTCTTCATGTACAACAATCTATTGTTTAAAAAGTTCATCTAAAAACAAGTCCAAGTACTTTTTAATCCATATTATTTTTCTTTATTTCAATCAAGTACTTGAAAATTAAACTTATAAGGTGTTTTTTAAATTGCGAAAATGCTGTAACTTTTTGTACAAAAAACACTTATTATAATTATTGGATGAGATTGATCCCGTAATAAGCTTGTACTCATAGATGTTTTTAATCTAGTCATATCCCCTTCTCTGACATCCAAAGTTGTAATAATATTTCTTAAAGAACATTTGTTGTTATTTTCATTAAAAAAAAATTAATTTTATTCGAAAGAGTTCTTCTTTTAATAAAAAAAAATACTTATAGTCAATATAACTTTATTCTAACGAGATGAAATTGATTTAGCGATCATCATATCTATACCATTGATATCATCGGTTCGAGTTATGTCCACCTACCAATTGTTTATATATATAAATTTCCTCCGAATCCATGTGTTGCTAGTTAATGAGCAGAAGCTTTCTTGTTAAGTTGTTAATAGTTGATGCAACTTTCTTGCTTGTAAAGTAGTGCAAACTTTTGAGAAGAGATAAGGCATACAAGAAACTCAAAAACCCCACTACTAGATTTAATTAATTAATTAGATCTTAAATTAATATATTCTCCTTAAGTTGATAGAACATCAAACTATTTAATTATTATATTTTCTCTCCCATTGTCCTAGGAGTGGATGATGATTCAATGACACGAGAGCTGCCGATTCTTCCTAAATTTTTGACCCACTAATTTTGATTCCAAAATTTGTTAATTAATTTGTGACATTTTTATTTAATTATGTGTGACATAAGTAATGTGACCTTAGCCAACCTTACGTGTCCAAAATCCTAACACAGTTGGATTAAGAGATTTTTGAGGTGGATTCCACTTATAAATTGTGTTGGTTCCTTCTTCTTTTTTTCCTCTTTTGATTGATTCTCCGCATCAAGGAATAATGAAAAAAAAAAAAAAACTTTGTTATAATTATATTTTCATATATTGGGAGGTCAACTTAATTTGTGCTGTTAATTGTTATATATATGTGAGATCCACAAATATGTGCTTGAGTTCTTATGAAATGAAAATATAAGAGAAAATCATCAAATGAACCAGCACTCATGTCACCAATTTATTAACTTGAGTTTTTTTCAGTATTTAAATAAATTAACTTATTATTTATTTCTATCTCCTTTACTCTCTCTCTACCAAACTTTCTTTCTCCTTCTTTCGTCAACACGGTTCTAAAATCATTGAATTTGTGCTTCTGAAATTGATCGAATTCGCTAATGTGATCAAATCCAACAATAGAGGTGTGTAAAAAACGGAACCAATCTATCTAACTCAATCCAAACTTTATGGTTTGGTTCGGTTTCATATATAAAAAATTTATTAATCGGTTTGTCAATTTACAAACCGAACAAAGATTGGTTTGGTTTGGGTTGCTAAAAATGAAATTCATACAATCCAAACCAATCCATATATTTAATAAAATCAAACCCACATTTTTCGTTTTGTAACTTTTATTTATATTTATTTGTTTCTCATATAAATAAGTTTTTTTTTCTCATTCATTATCATCAACCATTAATTGGTATTATACTGCTCCTCTTTCCTTTATATATATATATATATATATATATATATATATATATATATATATATATATATATTTTAATAAATAAAATACAGTTACTCATCTCTTCCAATACATTTTAGAATATGAATGTTACTATGTTTTATTTTTATTTTTCTGTTATGATACATTTTATTGTTAACTTGTTAATTATATAATATTTTTAATTTTTAAAATAATTAAATAACAACTATTTAAATAATATTTTTATAATAATACAAAAAATGATTTTTAGGTTCAAACCTAAACCGTTAAATCAACTCAAACCAACCCGATTTTTTTTTGTTTGGTTTGAATCGGTTTGGCTAATCACATTGGTTTGGTTTGGATTGAAATATAGTCAAACCGATATATATATATCGGTTTGGTTTGACATTGAGCTTTAACTCAAACCAAACCGAAAATGCACACCTCTATCCAATAAGATCAACCAAATATTTAACAAAATTCACAACTCTTTCTATTAACTCAACGGAACATAGTAGTACAAAGGAGGTTGATTTGTGTGCAATTAGTTATTGTAAATTTTGTTTTTCACCTCTTGAACCTTGTATCTAAAACTAAAATTCATATCGTTCTAACTGTTATATTTTTGTAACGAATATTACGAATAATCATAATTTACACAAAAACTTATATTTCAGTTATCGAGACTTAATTAGTTTGTGCCTAGAGACTTATTGGGGTAAAATTTAGGGTCGGTATCTAGAACCATTTATTTGATGAGGTTGTCCATAAATGACCATTAATTTTTTTAAATGATTTAAATTAACCAGTTTATAGAAAGAAATTATCGATTGTTGTCATTTTACCCATTAATTATTAGAAGTCTGTTTGTTTATGTTATAACCTGTTAAAATATGGATCAAAATAGTAAAACATGTTTTGCACCGGTTTTTAACGGGATAAACCGGTTATTTATCATGATTACTTTATAAAACAGGAAATATCATCTATAAAATTCTTATAATCAAATCATTACTTGATATATATATATAATAAATTAATCATAAAATAAGTTTGATGTCACTCCAAATTATTCAGAATTAATCAATGAATAATAATAAGTTTGATGTCACCCATAAACAGGAAATATTTTCATAAAATTAATAATTTTATCAAATCATTAATTTATATATATAATAAAATAATCAAAATAAATAAAATACCATCCATAATTTTTTTTATAGGTGTCAAATCATAGAAAATGATAGCTTTCTGTTAGATTTTAATAAAATGACTGTCAATTAATAATATTGTCAAAATTATGATTTTAAAACAATTTAAATAGTAAATGATCTCAGAACTAATTAATGATGTCTATTGTTATTCTCTCAAATTTATTAGTGGAGAGCTAATATGAAATACAAAATATTTAAAAAATAATAAACACACAAAATCCGACCTGCCGGATTCGAACCAGCGACCTAAGGATTGGCTGTTGGGTTTGTCCTACTACAGTCCTCCGCTCTACCAACTGAGCTAAGGTCGGGTTGATGACAATTCCAAGCATAGTTATTTATAACAGATAAATTTATGAACAAATTACATTAATTTTACATTTGGCCACGACAATGAGTGACAATATTTACGTTCACCCTAAATTTATAAATCTTCAACGTTTCAATATTATCCTCAAACTAAATTATTAATATTTTAAATAAAAGATATTATAACTTTTTTTTTTTACCGTCTAAACTAAATTTAAAGAGGAATAAAATAAAAAGTATTTTGTCTTGTAAAGGGAATAGAATAAAATTAATAAAGAAAATACAAAATGTATATTTGACAGGTCTCGAAAGTATGAAGAAGATAGATCTACAACCTTGTATAATTTTATTTTTGATTCCAACATGAATAGAGGGCATAGGGCTGCCTCCTGCCCCCCACCATTTTAGATCTACAGCCTCCTCCATCAAAAGGGAGGAGAAAGCCACTACCTCCTCCCAAATCTGGGCGTGGCTCCTTGCAATTTTTTTTTACCATTTTAATTATTTATGATTTATTTATTTATAATATAGTTTTTTTTTTCAAAATTAAAAATTAAAAGTAAGGACATAATTGGTAACGTGTGGGGTGTGATTGCAAGATATAAGCTTTTTTTTAAAATTAATGGGGGGTTCATACAAAATGGGTATATAAACAACGATTTTATAATTACCCGAGTCTTATTAATAAGAGTTACAATATTAACACCTCTAAAAAATTATTTGTACACCCTTTTCATATATATATTTCTAAAATATTTTAAAATCTCTGGTTTCGTAAATAAACCTCATTTAATATCAAAAATATCTTTTTTAAAATTTTATTTTATAACATTTTATTCAAATAAATAATTTATCTGGAAAAAATTCCAACTCCAGCAAAATCATTTGGTTTCAATGGTTCAAAAATTCTCCATTAATTTTGTTTCAGTTGTTGCAAAAACGATGCAAGAAGCTCCAGAGAAAAAACAAGTATTGCAAGTTTTTGTAGAGTTTGCTGCTTTGCTCTCATAATTTGGGTTCAAAAAAGTGACAAGTTCAAGTCGCTCTTTGTTTGATTTTTCTGCAGAGCTTATGGTTTTAGGATTCATCTCTTTAATGATTTAATCTTGACATTTGACCAAAATTACATCACGAAAATTTGTATTCCATTAGAAGTTGTAGATACAAAGTTACAGTGCTTGAAAGAGGAGACGAATAAGGTAATAAAGAAGACAACCTATTATGATTTTGTTCTTATATTAAAAATAATAAAAATTAATTTAAAACTTACTTTTCACAACCAACTTTATCCGATGATTTTGATTCATTCTCCATACTTCTCAATCAATTTATATTCTTTAAAAGAAATTGAAATTAGAATTTGAAATAGAAGTTCGGGATTGAGAAAATATAATGGTTTTTATTATATATGTGAATATCAAACTTGAAACTTCTTCTCCCTTTTTTTTTATATTTTCTACAAAGGATTAATATAAAACCAATTAATAATTATTGGTGGAGATACTTACCTTTAAATAATTTTGCTTAAGGATGATATTGGATTTTCAAAAAAATACTATTATGAAATGTATATACAGTTTTTTAGGGGTGTAAATATCATCACTCTATTAATGCTTTAATATATATACATACAGTGATAATGTGATATAGATATCATCTAAATGAAATGGTAACGGGAGTGGGTAAAGGACTCGCTACAAGAAAAATCGCTATTTACTATGGGCGATGCCCGTTGTAGACGCGTAACGACTACGGGCATCGCCCGTTACAACGCTCGTTATATGCGAGGTTGTGATGGATAATGGAACATTTCGACTATGGAACATTTCGACTATAGAACATGTCCGTGATAAATATGTTCAACTATAACGAACATCGACCGTAATGAATCTCGTTTCGACTACGGATTATATTCGTGATGAATAGGCTCAACTACAACGTGCATCAACCGTAGTGAATTGCATTTTGACTACAAATTATGTTCGTGATAAATAGGCTTAACTACAATGTGTATTGCCCGTAGTGAATTAGATACTTACTACGGACTGTGCACGCGATGATTTGTTTTATTTATAACATTCCATGTCCATAGTAGATGATTTTTTTAAAGGAAAAAAAATATGATTAACTGCCTATTGATTTTGGTATTTATATAATTGTAATTTGAATTTTTTAGAATCTATTATCACATTAAAATTGCTATCATCGTAGACATGAATATATCAATAAAAAACTGTATATATATAATAATAATAAAATTAATGTCACGAAAACATTCAAAAAATTACATCGTAATTAAAAGTGTTTGACGTCCTAAGATTATGTTTACTTAAAAACATTCGTTGAAATCCTAATATGTAATGTATTTTGAGGGTCAAGCTATAAATGTGCCTCTAGCATCTTCAAGTGTCTGTAATTCACTAGCATCTTTGAAATTGTTTGAACCAATTTGGGGATTTTGGACTTTAGACAAACATGAGAGGGATTTTAGCAGAGATCGGTTTTAGAGAGGAATCTGAATTGATTTACGGGATTTTTGACAGATTAGCGGGATTTATTTGTATTTTTTCCAAATATAATTACTTTCCAATACGGACTTTGCCCGTAGTAAATAATCTTAAGGACTACGAACAAAGCTCGTAATACATACATGTTCACAACTAGCCCATTTATGTTCGTAGTAGATAATTATTATCCATCATGGGCTTTTAAAAGCCCGTTTTAAATGATTTTTCAAATCTAATTTTACTACGGGCTTTTAATTGCTCGTAGTGAATAATGATTTTCCAACACAAGTGATCACTCCTAAATGAGCACCCGCAATAGTACGGAGCCGTGGGAGTAGCACAATAATAAAATAAGATTCGTTCCACGAGGATTGATGAATTGATTACCACAATTGATTTATTAAACTACTATTTAGACAAGCAAATATTTGATGATTAAATTAGACTACTAACACTAATTAAATATAAACTATTCCTAGAAAGCAACTAATGAAACTTAAACAAACAAGCAAACAAGGCAAAGTCACACACAAGCAAGTGATTGTATTGCTATTAGTAACTTAGGCTAAGACCTTGAATCCACCTAATTATTCCTCACCAATTTATAAACACACCATTATGAATAAATTATGCAAATACGTATGTAGACTCGTGACACCCTCAATTAGTCTCTACTCTCTCTTGAGTAATAAAAACAACACTTATAAGTACCAATAACCTATCTCTCGATGGTCATCTGAAATACACACAAGTTTATTAAGCTTAGTGGTTCACTAAGTGAGTCCTAGAGACTAGCCTCAAGTATTTCTACCTTACTAAACCTCTATCATGCATTTCATCGAGCACGTTGTGCTTCTCCTCTCGATACATCACACAACAACCAAACAAACATCAAATGCTAGCTAGACATTCAATGTTAATTAAAGTATGAAACACATATACATAAACACAAGCAATAAGAATAAAGTGGTGGTCTTTATTAGTAAATCATGGTAAAGATTTCATCTTGACCTTAACCAAGATGAGTTTAGTTCATAATATAAGAAATGACTACAAAAGATGTGATTTTCATATAAGTCATAATCAAATACAAGTGCTAAATGAAAAAGAGAAAGGTTAAGAATAAACTAAGTGTAGATGTCCTCTCTTTTGGTTGGTTGAATGTGCTTGACTTGCTCCTTCTCTTGATGCTCCCCTCTATACTCCAAGGTTGGGTTTTTATGGTGGGAAATGGTGGGAAGGTTGGGTATTTGGTGTTTGGTAAAATGGATTTGAAGTTTGGATGATGGATTGGAGAGTTGATGAAGTGATTTTGTGAAATTTTTAGGTATTTGGTGAAGGATTTGGGTCAAAGGTGGTGTCTTGGAGGTTTTGGATTGTAATGAGAGAAGTTGGAGCTTAAGGTCATGCAAGATATGCCCAAGAGGAGCTGAAGTGAGGTATATATAAGGTGTGGGAATTAGGGCACGAAAACCTAAAAATTCTGCTGATGTGGCTACTTTGCACGGTACGTGCTCAATACACTTTAACGCGTGAACTGCGCTACACTTCTGGACCAAATGTGTTGTTCGTGCGCACTCCAGTTTAACACACAAACTATGTAACATTTTTAGAACAAATGCGCTATACGTGCGCACTCCAGTTTAACGCACAAACTGCGTAATACTTCTGAAATAAATGCGCTATACGTGCACACTCCACGTTAACGTACGAACTGCACAAAGTTGTCTTCTTTCTTCACCAGCTTCCATTCAGCCCCGATTTCTTCTAATTTTGCACAAACACCCTTGGAATCTATTATGACCTGCATAAACTTATTTAACCATTAAATACATCGGTTTAACCCAAAAAATGAAAGCAAATGATAGGTAAAAGGGGTTACACCAAGTGTAGAAATGGAAGTTATCAACAAGCCTCTGAAACCCGTAGTGAATGGCTTGTAGTGGATGAGCAGTTTTCTTATAGTGACTAAAGTAGGGGCAGAATTAAAAGTTTAAAGTAGGTGGGCCAAATTTTATCTAATGATTTTTCTAAGTATGTATAATGATGATACAAACAATCAAATTATCAATTTCTCTTACATAGGTTAAAATAAATAAGAGTAAAGACATAACTATGATTTTCAAGATGACTATTATATATGAAGCACAAACCTGAAAAAACCATTTAACATGTTTACATCAAATTTCAAATAAATTAGAGGAAATGACAATGTAAAACACAATTAGCAACTTATAAAATACATAATCAAAGTACAACCAGGTTTACTAAAAAAAAAATTACACAAATTTTTTAAATACCAAAATCATACATTGACATGCACTTTATTTATCTGTAATAGAATCAACATATAAAATTGCATGAGATGAATAAAATATGAAGTTTCAATAACAAAATCAATCAACCAATAGTAACAAACTCAACAAGTTTAATTGTAAGTATACCAAAAGGCTAAAAAATAAAATCTATCATAAATTCACAATCACAAAACATCACAATTTCACTAAGTCACTTAATTAAGAAATATGAACTCTATCATTTTCGGTTTATTCAAATTTCAATATTTTCTCTATCAAAATACATAAATTAAACAATATTTAATTAATGTTCTTGTAATTAAAATGGAAAAGATAAATAAAATATAACCTTTGAATTGTTTAACATGAAGTAGCAAAAGAAGTGAGTAATGAACATTAACTTTGGTTATCTGGGGTGGGTCACTTGGGTTTATGGATGGACATTTCCCCATAGGGGGCCCACCCCTATTTGAGGGTAAATTTTTCCCCTCAAATGGGGTTTGGGGGTGGTGGTGGTAAATTTTACCCCCAAAATCTAAATGAGGGTGAGGGTAGAAGTTGGGGTGGGGGAACTTATCCCTACCCACATTTTCTCATTTCCCCCATTTCTTTTAATAGGTGTAGGGGTGGAGCCCCATTTCCCTATATATATATATGTTAATAGTAAAATTTGGTTAGGGGATCAAAGAGAAATTTTTCACTCTCCTAGCTCCAATCAAAGCCCGAATTTGCCATTCATGGGACCCCGAGCGAACCATAAAACTACCCTGCAGAAGCAGGGAATGATCATCGGGCTTCGAAATTATCAGGGATGAAGCTAGGCACGACTAGGTCGAGCCCTCACGAGAACACTGAAATCTGGGTTTCTCGAGATCACTTATCCCGAAACCTCAGTTCCTGGGGTCGGGCTCTAAAACCACCCTGTAAAAGTGAAGAAGGAACACCGAGCTCAAGAAGCAATCGAAGTGAAGCCCGACATAAACAAGAATGAGCTCATTCCAGGTTAAGGCTTCCCGAGGTCAGATTTAACTCATAGCCTAAACTAGAAGCTCACCAACCACTCCAGAAGCCCGCTGTCCCTGTCAGATACGAAGAGAGAGTCTCTAAGTGGATCAGGTTCATGCTATAGCTAATTCACTAAGGGACGCCTGTAGCCTACCTAGACATGAATGAAGAATCTCGCCAAATCTACACTACCCTCAGTAAGTGCCCACAAGGTCGTCCCAAGCTTATGAGACCAGAACTAAAGCATGGATCTACCTCGCTTTACGAAACAACGAGCATCTAATTCGATGGCCTTCATGAAGAATCATGCCATGAATACACATAAGATCATATCTACGTTATAACGGACATTAAATTCTACATACGTGTAAGACAAGAATTTGTTTCCAAAGAGGAACCAAACTTATCTCCACCAACGATAATCTTGAGTCCGTTATTAACTCGAAGTCAACAACTTTTAAATAAAGGATCCCGCCCGATAAGGAGGGAACAGGTTCAGAGAATCAAGGCGGGAGATATACCCGTTCAAATTATTTCGGCCATGTATAAATATACCCAATCATTCCCACGAAAAGATAGAGAAAAAAGACGATGAGAAAAAGAGAAGGAAGATGGCCTAAATTCTGTAACTAGAACACGGCCGCCATTGTTTCTACTATTCGACTGGCACGAGGTTGCTACTCTTCTATGCCCTAGAGAGATTGTGAGTGTATGTGAGAGATTTCTGTATACCACGAGTAATCAATAATAAAGCTCTCATTTGCTATCATATTATTATTCAAATATTCGTTTCTATCTTAACAGGTTAGATATCTGAGGTACTGACCCCGGCCACCACCTCCGTGGTAGTGGTTTCGAGGGTGTTAGTTGGAATTTCTCATATTGAGTAAATTTTTCGTTAACACTTTCTGGAGCCGTCTATGGGGAATTCCCACACCACCATCTTTATATTCATAAGTTTGTTATTTTACAGGAATAATGAGGCTTCGCTCATCCCAAGGACAGCCAGGCGTATCAGGACAATCTTCATCTGTGTAGATACGAAAGGTCCCAAAGAAAGAAAGAAAATCCAGGCTCGGTGGCCAGGTCCCAGACCAGTTAGCCACTGTGCGGGCTTTGGATCCCTTTATGGGAATCCAGGTCGCGCTTGACCAACAAATGGTGACCTTCATGGAAAACGTCCGCCTTCGACATCTCGCTGAGGGTATTACTGTCCAGCAAGCAAACCTCTGCAATCGAGGAGAACCAAGAGGCCCTGGACTCGACAACCCGCATTTGATTGCCTGGGACCTGCCCATCCGGATTCAGCTCATAATAGAACGGGACCCCAACCCTCGATTCGA
Source organism: Dipteronia dyeriana (assembly GCA_032871835.1). Classification (NCBI taxonomy): domain Eukaryota; kingdom Viridiplantae; phylum Streptophyta; class Magnoliopsida; order Sapindales; family Sapindaceae; genus Dipteronia; species Dipteronia dyeriana. The sequence continues at coordinate 94,347,829 of CM065295.1, read as the reverse complement.
GATAGGTTAGGGCCCATGCGCATCGTTTCGAAGGGCCACCGCGTTACCAACCCAAGTAAGTTAAGTCCGCGGCGGACGTCCTTCCCCGGGAGCGGTGAGAGTTTCCTCACCCAACTACTTCAAGGAGGGAAGCCCTGTAAAAAGAGTCGGGTAGAGGTCGCCAGTGTTAGGATTATGCTCGATAGCAAGAGTGTAATATTGTAATTAACAATCTTTTCATATGAATAAAGTGATTTCTAGTTTAACAAATCTTATAGCATTTATAGTTTAATTATTATAATTGTCAAAAGTAAATAATCATAAGGTCAAAAGACTATGAGAAAAGAAGAATTGTTCATACATCTAGATATTTATGAGGTAGACACAATTCTTTAGTTAGTCTTAAATAATATTCACAACTTAAGATAGAAGGTTGGGCGCCTTTATCTTGTTAAAGTTGTAGATTCTTTTACTAGCATTTGAGTGGGATCAAATGTGTTATGATGAGTCTAAAATCATCAAAGTGAGGTGTCTTTAGGCAAAAAGAATCTAGTGCACTGGGTGCATTGAATAAGATCAAAATGAAATATTTTATCTAGAACCGTCAATGGATAAAAGTTTTCATTAGAAGACAATCAGAGAGTCTATCTCAATCCTGAGATAAATGATGGACTTATGGTTTCAAGTGTTATCATTTGAGCTATCAATGAGTATGATTATATAGCATAGTATATCCTTGATAGTTTGGTGATATTCATTTGTTAATCGATAGAGGACTTCATTTATAGATATGGACATCGTGGCTCCATTTATTGAATGAGAGTAGAATACCATCATATAGATATTTTGAGGTATTGGATATTAAATCTTAACGTTAAGTTTTCAATAGTGTCTATTGAAACATGGCTTCTGGACAAGTCAACATATCCAAGTTCAAAATATGGTCATATGAATAAATATGGTAACTTGGAGAGCTATAGGCGGTTTATGAACTCTTGGCGATTACTGATATTCTTCATGAGGATACCTTTTCTCCAATAAGGTTGTCTAGGGTACGAATGAGTAACATCAACTTATTCTATCTTTATTTAAGAGTTCAATTTTAGTTCTTTAGTGGAATGAACTAAAATTAAATAGATCGGACATAAGTGAATCATTTATTGATTGAGATTGGGTTATGTCTATTGGAGCTTAAATTTAGATATCCCGCCAAGATCCCCAATCCATACGAATTTGCATGGATCACTTGATATATTCTACCGGACCAATAGGGGTCCATCTAGAATTGTAATAAGGCATGTGAACTTGTTTCTTTTTGTAAGAATAGGTCTAGTTCACATGTGAACTTTTTTATTAAGGTTCAATGGATTTAATAAAATGAGAAAAATAATATATGATCTTTATACTAGGCATGGGCGACAATGGCTATGGATAATAGCTTTAATATATTAATTTTATTTTATTATCATTTAATTAAATGGAAATTAATTAATTTGTTGATTAATTAATTATTTAATTAAAAGTCAAAATATTTTCCTATTAGGAGATGGTCTCCTAAAACTATACTATTGTTGGTAGTATAGTTAATGTTAAAGACTATATTTGATAAGTAGATAATTAAAATGAGTTATTTATCTAATCAAATTATGAAGTTTTTAATATGGTTACAAACACACTATTGAGTAGGATTAGGAGTCTTTGTGTAGGAAAAAATTCTTTTTGGAAAAGGATTTTTGGTCATCAAGTAAAACTACTTAGTGGTAGAATTCTTATTTGAAAAGGATTCATAACCACCAAGTTAATCTACCTAAGGATATGATTCTTGTCCATCAAGTAATCTTTCTTAGGAAAGATTAAACACTCCTAATCTACTTCAAACAAGGGAAATTCGGCCAACACAATATATGGTTAAAGGAGTAGTTAGTTTTCTTTTAAGATAAGGATTCTAACTACCAAATAAATCCACCTAAGGAAATGATTCTTGCCAACCAAGTGAATCCTTCTTAGGAAAGGATTTATGAACCTATATATATATATATATATGTGGATGATGAATTCGGCCAGCCCTAAGGCATTAGAGAGGAATTTCTGCCAAGCTATATTTTTCTTAGTGAAGAATTCGGCTATCATAGAATTTTGAGGGAGAAAAATATGATTTTACTCTAGACAAAATTCAATCTTCCCTAAGCAATAGTGTGTGAATTCGGCCAAGTAGAGAAAAAAAAGGGAACGTTTTGTTTTCGATGGTACACTAGTATCCTTTACATCAAAAGGGTTTTGTGTACAACATCGAATCAAGGTTCACGTGGGTTACAATCGAATTGATTGATAATTCACAAGTGACCTGACGTTCTTGGATTTTTTTCTCTTTGAGGATATTTGTAACTAACAAAGAAAAGTTTTTTGCTTTGTCTCCATCCTTAGGATTACAATTTAAAGAAAGGGAGCCCATAATCCAAGGCGATTCACGTTCGTGATTGGATTGGAAGATCTTGCGGAATCAATTTGTCGTTTGTTCAATCATCAAGCGAAAAAGGTACGATACTTTTATATACATCAATTATTTAGGGTTAAGGTTCTCGTTGCATAAAAGGGATTTTTTTTTTATTTATACACACACCCTAATCTCGTTTTTTTTTTTGTTTTTCATCATGCTTCCGTTATGTTTCTAAACCGTTTTTCCCTACAACCAGCTAGTTAGAAAGGTCCGACAGTGAGGAATCCGAGATTAATTCAAGAAAACTAGAGAACAAACACCTGAGAGACTAGTTAACAAAGCTTCAGAAAGAGATCCATCAGATGAAGAATGAGAAGTACAAGAAAGACAAGAAAGATCCTCTAAGTTAGATGAATGCTCCCTTCACCTGAAGGATCCGGGAGGCAGAGCTCCCTCCAAAATTTAAAATGCCAACTGATAGATTCTTCGGGACAGAGGATCCCTTGAGCCACTTGGAGAGCTTCGTCCAACATATGAAGGTGCAGAACGCGACCAGGGCCGCCATATGCCGGATGTTCCCAATTACGCTGACGGATTACGCTAAGACCTGGTTCAGAAAGCTACCCGCTAGCAGTGTGGATTCCTTCACGAAGCTGTCAACTGATTTCTTCTCGTAATTCCAGGGAGTTAAACCCCGATTAAAGGATACAACCCATCTACAGTATGTGATCCAGGAGAGAGGGGAAACCCTCCGGGCTTATGTCGAGCGTTTCCACAAGGAAGTCATCCAGATGAGGGTCTTCACTGAGAAAGAAACCCTCTCCAATTTTAGGAGAAACCTGTGGGCGGGCAAGTTTTTTCGGTCTTTTGCCAAACGACCTCCAAAGACCTACCAAGAAGCCTATGATCGGGCTTTGGAGCAAATTAAAGTCGTCGAACAACTCAAGATCAAGATGAAAAACGACGATATGAGAGCCGTAAAGCCACAAAAGAAGGAAGCTCCCAAACCAGAGCAAAGTCAGAAAAGCCAGAACGGACCCCCTAATAAGTCGACGTATCGTTTCCCCATTTCTCAACCCAAATCGGAAAGGTATCCAGAAAAATGAACTCCTCCGCGGGCTTCGCCTCCTCCTAGGACAATGGCCCTAATAGCTCGAGATGAGAGAGGATATGATCATTACACCCCCCTTAAATATATCCTGTGAAACAATCTATCTCGCCATTCGGGATAAGAGGTTACTATAGAAGCCCGCACCCATGAAAGCCTCTGTCGATAAGAGGAATCGTTATAAGTATTGTGACTTTCACGAAGACGTGGGACACAACACTTCAGGGTGCTATAACCTACGAAATCATATCGAGGATTTGATAAGGGGAGGATGTTTGGTAGAATTCTTACAACAGATCAGGGATAACATTCAAACTGGAAGGGAAATGTAAGCCGAGATCCATGAGCACACTGAGAAGAGAAAGGGGGAGCAGGCGGATCTGATGTAGCAAATCCAGATAATACATACCATCAGCGGAGGGCCTACTCTGGCTGGCACCTCCAATAATTCTAGGAAAAACCACGGGAGGAAAATCCCTCATGTGGACGAAGGGCGGGGTATCTTCGAGGTCGACCAGAGCCTGACCAACCCTTCCCAGATGTCACAGATCATTTTCACTTAAGCGGATGTCTAGAACACCGTGCAGCCTCATAACAATCCCATGGTGATCACGGTATATATTTCCAACTGCATGGTACATCGTGTGCTCATCGACAAGCAGCAGCATCGACGTCTTATTTAAAGACACCTTGGAAAAACTGAACTTGAAATAGTGGTGTTACAATAGTTGCACTACCTCGCTTTATGGGTTCACTGGGGACTCAATCATTCTGTGGGATCAAAAATCTTACCAGTAATCATTGGAGCCACACCTCTCCAGAAGAATGTCATGACAGACTTCGTGGTGGATACCCTATTGGCATACAATGCAATATTAAGAAGGTCATTTTATCATCCTTGAAAGGTGTCCTATCCATCTACCGTAACGTTCTGAATTTCCTAGTAGGAGACAAGGTGGGGGAAGTATGGGGTGACTAGCAAGCAACCAAAAGATGCTATGCAGTGTCTGCCAACCCAATAGCTCTAACAAAACAACTTGTCCAGGAAACAACGATTCAGGATGGGGCAACACATATATTGACCCTGGAAGATGTTGAACCCATAAATCACCCAGAAGATGACCCCGTTATGCCAGACAATGAGGAGCATAGAAGGGAATGGGCCAGCGGCCATCCAGGGGATAAGCTAGAAGAGATTCCCATTCGGATGGGCGATCCCTCGAAATTCGTCAAAGTCGGAGCCACCATTGAGCCGGGAGTGAATTAGGGTTTGATCGGGATCCTCAAAGAGTTCAATGACATCTTTGCTTGGAGTTACGACGAGATGCCAGAATCCTGATGTCTTTGGCTGCTCACCAATTGGCAGTGGATCCGACCTTCAAGCTAGTCAAACAGAAAATGCGTCACTTTAACCTCGAAAGAAATGTTGCGGTTCAAGAAGAAGTGAAGAAATTGACCCAAGCGGGCTTCATCAGAGAAGCATGTTACCCCAAATGGATCGCCAACGTGGTCATGGTCACAAAGGCGAATGGGAAGTGGCGCATGTGCGTCGATTATACCGACCTCAACCGGGCATGCCTGAAAGACAGTTTCCCTATATCAAAAATTGATCAGTTGGTTGACTCCACCTCTGGAAACAAGCTCATGAGCTTCATAGACGTGTTCTCATGATACAATCAGATTATGATACACCCCACTGATCAGGAAAAGACCAGTTTCATCACCAGACGGGGTATATACTGCTATAAGGTGATACTGTTCGGGCTTAAGAATGTGGTGGCTACAAATCAATTGTTGGTCAATAGGCTGTTCAAGCCCGAAATTGGAAGATCAATGGAAATGTACATCGACGATATGATCACCAAGTCCTCAACCGTTGAAAGCCATCTGGACGACCTTCGCAGAACTTTCGTGATCTTAAGGGAAAACCATATGAGATTGAACCCCTCCAAATACGTATTTAGGGTAACTGCGGGGAAGTTTCTAGGCTTCATGGTTCGTGAAATAGGCATAGAGGCTAAACCGGAAAATATTAAGGCTATCTTGGATCTAGAGTCCCCTAAGTCACTTAAACAGGTTCAAGTCTTGACCGGGCAGGTAGCAGCGCTCAACAGATTCATTTCTCGGTCTACCGATAAATGTCTCCCATTCTTCAAAGCCATCAAGCAGGGAAGAAACATGAAATGAGACTAGGAGAGTGAACAAGCTTTTCAAGCCTTGAAGAAATATCTGTTAAGCCCTCCGCTACTGGTCAAGCCAAGTCCTGGAGAAGAGCTACAAATCTACTTGGTCGTTTCAGAGACTGCAGTAAGTGAGGCCCTGATCAAAGAATATGGAGATAGAGTCCATCGGCCTATCTACTACGTGAGTCGTGTTCTAACCAAACCAGAAAAGAAATTATACCCTTTTGGAGAAGCTCGCGTATGCCTTGGTGACCTCGGTAAGGAAGCTTCGTCCCTACTTTCAATCTCACTCAATAGCAGTAGTGACGGACAAACCCCTCTGTCAATTCTTACAAAGGCAGGATGTATCCGGAAGGTTGGTTTTATAGGCCTTGAAGCTCACCCAGTTTGATTTAAGGTGTAAGCCCAAGACCATAATTAAAGCTCAGGCTTTGGTGAACTTTATAGCAGAACTCTCAGTACCCTCAGGCCAAGCGACCTCTGTAGCTATAAATATAACCCCTGAGATGATTCTAGAATCCGACAACTGGCTGAAAGGTTGCAAGTTATGGATCCTCTACACAGATGGAGCGTCCGGGCAATCCGGGGGGGAGGAGCGGGCATAGTTCTAATCAACCAAGAGGGGACTGAGTGCTGCCACTATCTCAGATTTGAATTTAAAGCCACTAACAATGAGGTAGAGTATGAAGCCCTCTTAGCCGGGATAAGGGCAGCCACAGAGCTCGGGGTCGATTACCTGCAGGTCAGGACAGATTCATTGCTCATAGTCAACCAAGTCTCTGGGGATTATCAGGCAAAATAGGATAACATGATTGCATACCTGAAGCTAGTTCAACAGCTTAAGAGCAAGTTTAAAGGATTTAAGATTGAGCAGGTACCTCGACAACAGAATCGTCTAGCTGACGTCCTACCCAAGATAGCTACGAATGGTGGCCATACCTTACCCCAGGGGGGTCCCACTCCAAGTGATCCTGCTAACCAGTATAGTAGTAGGTAAGGAGACTTATACCCTGGATCTGTAGCCATGCTGGATGGGCCCAATAGTGGATTATCTCCAAGAATGGAGGCTTCCCAGGGAGCCCGACCAAGCTAGGAAAATCAAGATGCTCTCAGTCCGATATTGCTTGGTAGATGGGTACTTATACAGGAAGGGAAAATCCCTTCCTCTGCTTTGATGTTTACATCCTGACGATGCCAAATGGGTATTGAGAGAGGTTCGCTCCGGGGAATGCGGGAACCACATTGGCGGGGAATCTTTGGCATATCAAGTACTTCGCATGGGGTATTATTGGCCAACCTTCTTTCAAGATGCAAAGAACTTAGAACGATCCTGTGAAGCATGCCATAAGACCGCAAACTTGAGTCACCTCCTGTTGGAGTGGTTATCATCCCTTAACTCACCTTACCCATTTGCTATGTGGGGAGTCGACTTGATTGGACCACTCCCTACTACTCATAGTCAAGCCAAGCATGCTATCGTGGTGATTGACTATTTCACAATATGGGTCAAAGTCAGACCGCTCTCCTAGATTTTGGAAGAAAATATAACAAGATTCATCAAAAATAATGTAATTTGCAGATTGTAGCTGACCTCGGCAAGCAGTTTGATAACGGCCGGTTCAAGGACTTTTATGAGGACTTATGAATCGATCTTAGATTCACCTTAGTAGCCCACCCTCAGACTAACGGACTGGTGGAATCCACCAATAAGACTATTAAAAGAAGCTACAACAGAAAAAGGGTAGATGGGCCGAGGAGCTTCCCGAGGTCATCTAGGCTTACCTCACTACGAGGAAAAACACCTTATTCTTTGGCCTTCGGGGTTGAAGCAGATCTTCCCATTGAGCACAAATTGACCTCCTTTAGAGTTCAACATTTTGAACAGGGAAGCAACGAGGACAAGCTCTGAGCTAGCTTAGATCTCTTGGAAGAAAAACAAGATCAAGTAGCTGAGAATGTAGCAGTTTACCAGAGAAAGATTGTTAGATAGTTTAACAGGAGAGTTAAAGCCTAAAACTTTAAGGAAAGGGACCTAGTTCTCAGGAAAGTGACATTAAATACCAGGAAGAGGTCAGACGTTGTCCTGGGACCCAACTAGGAAGAACCTTATTTGGTAAAGGTGGTGGTCTGCAACGGGGCGTACAAGCTCGAGGACATGAATGGTCGACCAATCGATCATACTTGGAATATAGATCACCTGAGAAAATTCTACCCCTAAACAGGGGACTCGTGAGCAGGCTACCTCCGCCTAGTTTTTAGTCACCAGCAATAATGTACTCCATTCGTTTTTCTTATCAATAAAACCTGTTTTCTTCATCTTCAACTATGTTCTACAGTGATTTGGTTCTACATGGGAAAATTCGATATTATCATCCCAAGACCATGGATTAGCCGGGGAAGCCTCCTCGCTCTCCTTGATGCCTTGGTCGGGTTACAACCCCCAAGAAGAATCTGAGTGTAAGAGCATAGTTGCCATTCATATCTCAAGATCAGGAAATAGCTAGATAACCCTCCTGATGCCTTGGACGGGCTACAACCCCCAAGAAGGATTTTAGTGTAAAAGCATAGTTGTCATCTAGATCTCAAGACCAGGAAATAGCTAGATAGCTCTCTTGATGCCTTGGACGAGCTTGAACCCCCAAGAAGGATCTGAGTGTAAGAGCATAGTTGTCATCCAGATCTCAAGACCATGAAATAGCTAGATAGCCCTCCTGATGCCTTGGTCGGGCTACAACCCCCAAGAAGGATCTGAGTATAAGAGCATAGTTGTCAACCAGATCTCGAAACCAGGATATAGCTAGATAGCCCTCCTAATACTTTGGTCGGGCTACCACCCTCAAGAAGGACTTGATTTTAAGAGCACGATTGCCATCCCAATCTCAAGGCAAGGAGATGGCTAGATAGCCCTCTTTGATGCCTCAATCGGGTTATAACCCCCTATAGAGGCTCGAGAATCAAAAGCTCTTTTACTTAAAACTCCAATGTCCCAGTTATTACTGGCCGCTAATTCTCCATGTTTATGTGGTTGTTTACTGTGACAGGTGCGAACTAGCCTGCAATCACGCAAGAGGACTAATTACTAAAATCACCAAGCTACAGGTTTCTGTTGAGAGTTGAAAGCTCGAGCTAGCTGTCTACTTTCACACTTAAGCAATTTTTCTATCTTGTTACTTTTCCCAAGTTGAGTTAAGTCAAGTTATTTTAGAGGTTGCACCTAGATCGAGATCAGAAATGAAGCAAGTACATGTCAATCAAGTCAAAATTCATTGAAAAAAATGTGAACAAGACCTAAAGTCAGTTTTCATTAATAGAATGGGGAGCCTATCCCCTGGTAAGGCTACATCAATCAAGCAGGGAGCACAACCCCCGGTTTTGGGCTACAAAAAAATGATGGATGATGATAGTCTGGCTTGAATAGAGTGGGGAGCCTACCCCCATTTTCCGCCCATTCAGAACAAGTCATTAGAAGACAGATTCAAACTTCTGCATCCTCCTGATCTTCTCCAACTTCCCCTCCCTCAGGACTGCATTCTTCTTCCGTCCCTCTTTCTGGTGGTAGCTCATCCTGGATAGCCACCTCTTCCAGAGGATGCCCCTCGATTGCATGTTGCTCAGCTAGGTCCTCCTCTAAGACCTCATTGACCACCGTCATGACCTCAGGTGGTATGGTTACATCAAGAAGGTTGGGCATTGACTCTGGCATGCTCTCTCCCACTGCTGGTTCTCCCTTTGAAACCATGGGGGCGGCGGTTCAGTTTCGGTTCATCCCCTTAAAAAACCGGCCAGGAACCGACGGTTCCATTCAGGTTCTAGAACCCTCGGTTCCAAGTCTTTAATTTTAAAAAAAAAATGATTTTTTTTTAAAAATAAAACAGCCGTTGGAGCTCAACGACTATTTTTTTTTCTTTTCCCTTTAAATCTTTAACACCCCCCCTCCCCCCCAATTCATTTCTTTTCACACAATTTCTCTCTCGACCCTCTCTCAAATCTCAATTCTCCTAATTCTCTTCAATTATCTCTCAATTAGTCAATTGTTTATTTGTTTATATTTATTGTATTGCAATTATTATTTTTTTAAATCATTTAAAAATCCTTGACAACATTTATTTAAAATATATTTCCAATAAAATTTTTAAGGGAAATTATCATTTTGGTCCCTCTGTTTTGGTCGATAATGACGTTTTTAACTGTCTTTCCATTTTTCACTGGTTGAACCCTATGTTTTAAAAAAACACATCAATTTAGTCCTTTAATCGGTCAATCGTTAGTCAAACTTAACAATTTTAAGGGTATTTTAGTCTTTAACCATATAACATGACACGTGTCAAAAAAAAAGGAAATTATCATTTTGGTCCCTATGTTTTGGCCGACAATAACGTTTTTAACTGTCTTTCCATTTTTCACTGGGTGATCCCTATGTTTTTTAAAAAAACATCAATTTAGTCCCTTAATTGGTTAATCGTTAGTCAAACTTAACAATTTTAAAGATATTTTTATCTTTAACCATATATATATATAACACAAAATAATGTTTTAAATTAATTTGAATATTTAATTAAAAATTATTTTATTTTTATTTTTTAAAAACAATATAATTTTAAAATCAACAATCAATATGGATCAAAACCTAAAAATTAAAATGAATCAAAATCCCCACCGTTACACCAGTTACACAAAAATCACAAACAACCTATTACACTAACTAGTAACCCAGAAAAAAAAATCATTGTCACCATTAGGGATAGCAGCGGGTCAGGTTCGGGTGGGTTTTGTAAAATCCAAACCCTCACCCGTGAAAACTTTCCTCACCCACGCTCGCCCTCGAACCCGAGTAGGTAAGCGGGTTCGCAGGCGGGTTTGAACCCTCGGGTTATGGCTGCACCCATACCCTCACCCGCGAACCCGCGAAACAATATTGGTTTATGGGTGGATGCTTCACCCACGGGATACCCACAAACTTACAACCTACGAACCCGTGAACCCGCGATTTGTCATTTATAATTTTCCACATGTAATCACCTATTGAATACTTAATTGAATTAAATTTTCATTTCTAATTCCCTACTTGATACATTACAAAACAATAATAACTATAAAAATAAAACGACTAAAAATAATTCATTTGTCTATGTATGTTTATATACAAGTATTTTATTTATACGGGTTCACGGGTCTAACCCGCGTGTTCGTTTTTCCAACCCGCACCCGCCCGCGAACCCACTAGATTTTTCATTAAAAGGGTTCCAGGGTCCGCGGGTCTTAAATTCACCATCCACACCTGACCTTACAGGGTCGGGTTCGGGCAGGTGCTCGCGGGTACGGGTCAAATTACCATCCCTAGTCACCATCCCTACAAACCTAAGTTTGTGGTGGTGGTTGCCTGACTGGTTTGGAATTGGGGTTTTAATGGAGGCTTCAAGAGATATAGAATCAAGAATTATAAATGTTTATTGAACAATTACTTCCACAATTAACAAGAGATGTTCCTTTTTTTATTATTATTTATGAATAATATGTAATTTGAACATCTATTTGTTGATGATGATTAAAGAAGAAAATGGAGATATAAAATTTTCTTTAATTGATGATGACGACTGCTTTGTTGTTTCATCAATAATGAAGATTTATCTCTCAGATATTTATTCTTAACATCAACAATTTTGTTGTTGTTTGAGTTTGGCTTTGATGATATATGTTTGTGTTCATGATATCCATTAATGGAGATAATATAATGGTGAAGATCCATTTAAGATTTATTATTATTATTATTTCCATCTAATATTATTTTTCTATTTTTTGTTTTTCTCCTTTTTCATTTTTCGTTTACTTTTATTTTCTTTTATTTTTAAAAGAAAATAAATGACTAAGGTTAAAATAGTCATTCACCCTTTTCTATTTGGGTTGACCGTTAAAAAACTGGCCAGAGGGACTAAATTGATGTGTTTTTGAAAACATATGGACAACCCAGTGAAAAATGGAAAGACAATTAAAAATGTCACTGTCGGCCAAAATATAGAGATCAAAATGATAATTTTCCTATATTTTTTTTTTAAATGACTAAGGTTAAAATAGTCATTCACCATTTTCGGTTAGGGTTGACCGTTAAAAAACTGGTCAGAATGACTAAATTGATGTGTTTTTAAAAATATAGGGACCACCCAATGAAAAATGGAAAGACAGTTAAAAATGTCATTGTTGATCAAAATATAGGGACCAAAATGATAATTTCCCAAATTTTAATTTTAATTTCATCCATTTATCTTAATTTTTTTGAAGAGTTTTTTTACAATTTTTTTTTAATGGCAAGTGGAAGTGGAAGTGGAAGTTGAAGTGGAAGTGGAAGTGGAAGTAAAGGAAGAGACATTCCACCAAGGCATTCCGTTTCCAGGATCGGTAAGGGTCATATGTCGGAGCCGGAGCCGAACTGAATCCGGTCCAGCCGGATAATATCGGTTTTGATGACACCGCTTACCATGAGTTCCTGCAACGGCAAACCTATCTTGAATCCCTAAACTATCCAGTCAATCCAAATTCCCCTTTAATAATTTTTGAACCCAATGCTAGCCAGTCTAGCAGCCCTAGCCCTAGCCCTAGCCCCGGTAATATGACAAGCCAATCAGAAAATATACTCGATTTTACTGCAGATCCAAATTTTGAAGAGGCGTTAGAGAATGTTAAAAAGCAGGCCAAATCTGATCTATTCGTTCTTCACATGAAGAAAGTTACGAAACCGGATGGAACATGTTGTTCGGTGTGCAATTACTGCCCTAAAGAATACAAGTGGACTAAATTTGGAGGATACGACACATATAGGAAGCATATTACGACCCGTCATCCAACAGAACTTGCCAAGGGGAATGCACAATCTCAAATTTCCAGGTTTTCTACCCCTAACACTCAATTATTTAAATATAGTGATCAAGCTAATAGAGAAGAATTAGCTAGGATGGTAGTCGTAGAACATTTACCTTTTAGTTTTGTTGAAAAAGTTGGTTTTATTAAATATTGTCATAAAACATTAAATCATGTTGCATGTCGTGTCCCCAGGACCACTCTCACACGTACAATGTATGATATTTATAAAAAGGAAAAAAGGATTTTGAAAAAATATTTTACGAACTATATAGATCGTGTTTCCGTATGTGCTGACATATGGACTGACCATTGGTGAATGCATTCATACTTGGGTATAACTTATCATTATATGGACAAAGTATGGACAATACAAAAAAGAATTCTTACATTTATAGTTTTTGATGACGAATATATTGCTGATAATATTTATAAAAATATGAAAATCATTTTTGAAGAGTATAAAATTGAAAGCAAATTTTTTTTCAATTGGTTTTAATAATGCTTTTAATAATACGGCAGCTATTCCTGCTTTAATTGAATTATGCAAGCCTTATTTTAATAGTAAGTTTTTTCATCAAAGATGTGCTTTCCATGTTTTAAATTTATGCGTTCAAAAAGGTTTGGAAATTCTTCAAGCTTTTATTAAACTCATTAAGGATGCCCTCTCATAGTTGTGGAAACATCTTAATGTTATGAAAGTATGGGTAAGATTTTGTAAACAGACAGGTAGGTATCCCATTAGATTTTCTCGTGATGTTCCAACACGTTGGAACTCTACTTATAAATTGCTTTGTGAAAGTTATGAATATAGAGATTTATTAGTTTATTTTATGCAATATAATGTTAGTCAAATCAATCTTTATCCACACCATTGAGATGTTTGTACAAAAATTTGTGATTTGTTAAAAGTTTTTAATAGTGCTACTAACAATTTGTCAGATATTTATTATCCAACTATTCAATTATTTATTATTGAGGGTTGTAATATTGCTGGTGTATTTGCTGATTGTTCATCTGATATACAATTACAAGCATGCATTGAAGCTATGAAAAAAAAATGGTTAGACTATTATAGGGGGTTTCCAACTATTTATCTGTTTGCTTTGTGTTTTGACCCACGTTATAAACTAGATGCATTGACAGATTATTTAACTCTTTATTATAATTGTATGGGTATAGAATTAGAAATTAATACTTATTGTGCTACAATTAAGACATTATTTTATCAGTTATATGATGAATATCGTAGAATTTATGGTCCATCATTGAACATTAGTGTTTCACAAAATGAAAATGTCTCACAAACTCGATCTTCTGGAGTATTGGGGGCAGGGTCTGCACTTTTATCCCAAAAGATCAAAAGATTACGAGATTTTTCTTCTTTTTCATCAAGTTCGGTCTCGTATCATGAGATAGAAACTTATCACAATACCAATTTTGGGTTTATAGAAGACAGTGATATCCATTTAATAATAATAATAACAGTGCGGTAGATTTGTGGATGAGTGCAAATTAACAGTTGGCTTTTTTTAATAGGCTAATTGTCACAGATCCCCTGTACTATACTCGAATTCGTATATTATTTCTTAAAAAAAAATTACCCACTAAACCCACAGAACTATCAAAAATTGATAAAAATTGACGAAAACCTAACATCATCAACTGTTATATCGTGATAAATAACACTAAGCACCTTTATTATATACATAATTGTATCAAATCGAAAAAAATATAATAATATGATATAAATACCCCTCTAACCAAAATTTTAAAAATCACATTTTAAAAATAAAATTTTAAAATTTAAAATTGAAAGATTGGTTACATAATAACAAAATTCTGATTTTTTTGATAAAAAAATTAAATAAATAGAGAAATAAAAATTAAATTGATTTAACAATTATTAAAAAAAATTAAATTTAAATATCTCTAAATATAAAACCCTGATAAATATATAAATTATTCAATGTGAATTATCATTTAAACTATCTTTTTTATTTAAATATCCCTAAATTTCATTTGTTCATTTATAATAACATGAATATTTAAATAAAAAATATAATTTAAATGATAATTCCCCATAAATAATTTAAATATCCATTGTTTTAAAATTTTAAGGTTTTAATGGCGAAAACAAAAGTGTAAGGTGTAAGGTGTAAGGTGCAAGGATATTTAGGGTTATTTAAATAAAAAGATAATTTAAATGATAATGGCTAAAAAAAGTATATGGTATTTAAAGTATTATTTTTATTATTATCATCATTATTATTATATTGTTATTTTATTAGTATTATTATATTATTTTAATTTTTTATTATTATCATTTTATTTTAATTTTTTATTATTATCATTTTATTTTTTATTTTTGTTGTTGACATTATCAATACCCTTGTTATTGTTATTGAACAAGTGATATTTAGGGATATTTAAATAAAAAAGATAATTTAAATGATAATTACGAAAAAGAAGTATAGGGTATTTAAATTATTATTATTATTATTATTATTATTATTATTATTATTATTATTATTATTATTATTATTATTATTATATTTAATTTTTTATATGTGTTTTTTTATTATTAATAACCTTGTTATTATAAACGAACAATATCTAGAGATATTTAAATAAAAAAAATAGTTTAAATGATAATTCGTATTAATTAATATATATATATATATATATATATATATATATATTCATCTGGGTTTTATATTTAGAGATATTTAAATAAAAAAAATATAATTTAAATGATAATGGTTAAAAAAAAGCGTAAGCTATTTAAAGTATTATTATTATTATTATTATTATTTTATTAGTATTATTATATCATTTTAATTTTTTATTACTATCATTTCATTTTTTATTTTTATTTTTGACATTATCAATACTCTTATTATTATAATTGAACCGGTGATATTTATGGATATTGAAATAAAAATGCTAATGGTAAAAAAAATATAGGGTATTTAAATTATTATCATTATCATTATTATTATTATTATTATTATTATTATTATTATTATTGTTATTATTATTATTATTGTTATTATTGTTGTCGTCGTCATTTCATTTTTATTTTTGTTTTTTACATTGTTAATAATCTTGTTATTGTAAATGAACAAGTAGTATTTAGAGGTATTTAAATAAAAAAGATAGTTTTAATGATATTTTGTATTAAATAATTTATATATTCATATATTTTTTATGTTAGGGATATTTAAATATAAAAAAAGATAATTTATTTTTAAAAAAAATCAATTTATTTTTTTTCATTTCTCTATTTATTTAATTTTCTTTATCAAAAAATTCAGAATTTTATTTTTATTTAACCAATCTTTAAATTTTAAATTTTAAATTGTTATTTTTAAAATATGATTTTTTAAAATTTGGTAAGAGAGATATTTATGTCATATTATTATTATTATTTCACATTTGATGCAATTATGTATATAAAAAGGGGTGTTTAGTATAATTTATTATGACAGAACAGTGGATGTCGTTAGGTTTTCTTCCATTTTTATCAATTTTTGATAGTTCAGAGGGTTTAGTGGCTAAAAAAAAATTTAGGAGACAACATATGAATTCGGATATAGTCGGGATAATTTATGACAATTAGCCATTTTAATAAGGTGATACGACTTTTTTAGACCATTTAAATTAAATATTTTTTTTTTATGAAATACAAGCAAGGGCCATGGCCCCGGCCACTACAGTCTACAGGCCTCTACACTCTTCCACCCGGACTAAAGAGTAACATTTACCAAGTAAATATAGATAACATTTCTGATACACACTGATATCAAAATTATATATATATATATATATATATATATATATATATATATATACTCACCGCTTACTCTTGGGAATTCAAACTTTGTTCTGGATTCTAATTAAATAATTCATTTTGCTTATGTTTCATATATAGATAATATTGAAGTTTTTTTAACATATAGTGTGATTAATCAACAAGTAACAACAACTGATAAACAACTGCAAATGTTTCAGCTGAGAAACACTTTTATTCAAGCACTACGCATAATTAAGTACGTATACCACCAAACATGATCATGATCAATCATCATTGATCATGATCACATCCGTTTCTACTAGAAATTCAAATGCATGCATGCATGCAGTTTAGTTTATTTCATCATCATCACCAACTGATATATATATATATATATATATATATATATATATATATATATGATCATCATGAAACGATCAGACTTTGATCTTCCGGTTATGATTTTCCTGCTTTTTACATTCGAAGTAGCAGAAACATTTCCAGTTATTTTGACGTTTATGACAAGCTCCATGACTAGCATGTTCCCAGTCCTTGCATTGATTGTCACAGTGCCCTGTATTCCCACATTTTCCTGACCATGTTTGACTAGGCTTCTCACATACATTTGCAGCTTCCACCGTCGTCATCGTCATCTCTGCATGCAACCACACAACATTATCAGGAATTCAGATCATCTGTCGCGCTAATGACTTCATGAGATAACACAGTAGTACACTAGTAATCTTGTCTAAACGGAACCATATACATATATATATGTATATATATACATGCAGGTAATTAATAAAAAGTTATCAGAGATTCATCAAATAATTTGCTGCACTGATCTCTGTGCTAACTCAGATATTTAAAGGTGCAGCAGATCTCTGTAATGAACTCAAATAGTTAAAGATAATGAAAGTGAAAAAACTTACCTGGGATTGCAATGAGGACGAAGACCAACAAGATTGCAAAATAGTGACTACTCTTGACCATGTTCTCTTGCGTGCTTACTACAGAGAAGTATTGTTATAGTGATGAGGATGATTTAGAGTTACTAATTTATAGTAGCTTATAGAGAGCTGCCATTGCGGACTTTTCAGACTAAGTGGAGTAAGAAGATAAGGGTGATAGATGAGAAAAATCTGTACGGGATAGTCTCATTAATACTCGATAATACCTTTTAATATAAAATATAAAACTATATGTTAAAATTATTACCTAATACGCGTACATCGTACTATCTGATACTTATAAGTTTTTCTCGGTAGACGACAAAAGTCTTTAATTTATAGTAGCATATAGCGGTGCCATTTCTGACTTTTCAGGCTAAGTGGACTAGTGGAGTAAGAAGGCAGGGTGATAGATAATCGTCTTTTAATTTATAGTAGCATATAGAGCTGTCATTAAAGAGAGTTAGAAGATAGAGTGGTACATTAGGGCCGGCTCTAGGGGAGCTCGAGAGAACCATCTAAAGCCTAAAAAAAAGGATCAAAATTCATTTATTTATTTTATAAATATGAGATGAATAACGAAGTTTACATCCCAAAATAATCGTATCTTGTTATATATACCTCATTAAAAATTTTAAAATATTATAATTTGTTAACACTCCTTTTAGGTGTTAGAAAAACTATAGCTGGGGAGTAAGGATGAGGGCTAGGAATGTAAGGGGAGGTAACAAAGTGGTCTCTGGTTATCTGGTCTAACTGGTCTTTCAGCCTTCTGATTTCTCTTTCTTTGTTATCAAATTCAGGGCCGAAAATCCATTGGCTAATGTACTGATGCAAGTCAGTATCTAGCCTGGCAACTTTTGTCTGTAAGTCTGTGTACATATTCCGCAATGTGGAATCTAAATGCTGAAGGTGGTTGTCTTGTTGGGAGACTTGGTGCGAAACCTTGCCTATTTTTTGGTCGATAGAGTGGAGGACTTTGTTTTGGACCGATGCATTGCGGGTGTGCCAGTTGAGGACTTGTTCAGCCTGTGAAGGCTGTTTGTGGGATCCATCAGGTAGGACTTCTGCTGACTGGATGAAGGGTCTGGAAAATAGGTTCCTGTCAGGATTCGATGATGAATCCAGAGGAGGAAAATCCTTGTCGTAGCTGGAGGCCATGTAGCATGGGATTGGCTCCGGAGTGATTTGTTGTTTATGGAGCAATCCTTCTTCTTCAAGGATTTGCAGTGCCCTTCTATATATGGGAAGAGGCTTGTTCTTTACCGATCTGAGACCGATCCAAGAACTGTGGGGGTCTTCCGGTTTCCTGTAAGGAGTAACAGGTTTACAGGAGCTTCTCTCCTGTTTGTAGCAGGGCCTGCATTCACAGTCTGCGTCACACATGTCTGGGTCAACGTCCCAGATGAAATGCCCGTTGATTTTGTCAGTGTAGACAGGTGTTCCGTCGGCTTCAAAGTGACGGATGGGGATTTCTTGTTCAGTGGTGACTGGTCGGATCATCAGTATTTGGAAAACTGGAGGAGCGCTGGCGAATGCTTCTGTGATAGGAGGGACAGCCTCTGAGGTGCCAACTTGTTCGTATGTGGTCTGGATTGAACCGTCTGCCAATTTTGTGAACCTTGTTTCGGCTGCCACAACAGGTGTTGTGTTTTGGAAGGCTTTCTCGTAGTTGGTTATCCAGTTGAGAGGCATGATCTTAGTGAGTTTTTCTCTGGGCAGTTGCTTGGGGATTTGAATAATTGTGGGGACCTCATCTTCTCTTTCAGCTTTGATAAAGATGGTATCGCCTGAATGTCCAGGGATTGGAAGATCAAGAGCATGATCTTGGAGTCTGTAAGCAATTTGGTGATGAAAGGTTGCCATGTAGGAATTCGGCATCATTGGTGCGCCTATGATCTGTAGTTGGATTTTGAGACAATTGTGCAAGTTCAGGTCTCTGAGAGGTATGTTGAAGTTCAGATAATAGGTAAGCGAGATGCTTCCTGCATGTAACGTGGAGAGGCACGTGCCAATGACTGCGTGCTCATACTGCTTGTAGATGGTGTTTAGCAGGGCAATCCGGGCCGTGACTGGCAATCCTTTCCTGCCATACAGGGTGAGGATTATTCTAATTGCTCCGATGTGCAGGTGGGTATATCCCTCTCTGATCCACTGTTCAATAAGTGGTTGACCGATTTCTAGGTCAACGTATTGTTCAGTAGATGAGACAGGTATCAGGCAGTTGTCCAGGGTAGTAGACTGGACGTATTCCTTCACCGGAGGAGACCGGTGCTGGACCAAAGCAGTAACTCGTCTGGAAAGTGATTTGCTGCGTTTAAATATCGTATATGGATTTAACAGGGGTAAAGCTGTTTCGGTAATCTGGGCTGATTCTGGGATGTGGGTGTATTCTACAAGATGTTGGATTTTGTTTGTTTGGGATTGTCTGATAGAAACATTAGAGGAAAGTCTGGAAGGCATGTTTTCAGAGATGTTGTTTGACATATTTTTGGTAAGATCTCCCTCTCTTCTTCTAACTTCTGTGTCTAATCACATGGATCTGTGCGTCTGAGAAAACAGACTATGGCTCTGATACCATTAGGGGTTAGATCTCCACTACCATCTCACAGAAAGGACCAAACCGGGTCTTCCCCACTGGCGGCCATCCTTCGGCCTAACAGGGTACTGTTCCGGTCAGACACTAACAGAGATGGATGGAGATCAGCCGGCCAAGCTAGTCAGTACGTGGCTTTGTTAAACCTGAGTTCATCCTAGACAGCAAACATACTGGTTCCGGATGTGTCCAGGGTGTCCAGCCGATATACCAAACTAGTATACGGGATCTGTTCTGATATGCAGGATCCTCATAAGAGGCAAGCATAGAGCATACTGGGACCTTGGAGAAACATGGTTTCAGACACAGAGTCAGTTGAAGATTGGGAGAGAGAGAAACTGTTTAGCTAGACATCGAGATGGAAAACATAATCCTCTTTTTTATTTCTTTCAGTTCTATCTTACAAAGAGGCAAGCTCTTCCTTTTATAAGGAAAGAGAACCAGATCATGCTGATCACTCTTTTGAGCTGAAGATAAGGATCAGACTGCGATATTTTACAAAGATAAGGGCAGCCGATAAAAGCAAACAGCTGGAAAGCATAAAACAAAACGACAAAGTGGCCGACAGAAAAAACAGTGAACGGAACGGGGCAAAGTTATGGACTGCTGAGATTGCACGTGGAGTGGTATTCGTCGTCTGAATTGTGGGCTCCACATATTGAACAGGGCCATGTGTCTGTAGGGTCTTGGGAATCTTGGAGGAACGACTGGGGGAAAGGATGGAGGCTTCTGGTGGGGTCCATTGGGACGTCAGGCAGTATGAAGATGACGTCCGTGTAGTCATTGTTGATATCACAGAGGAAATTGAGTAGAGGGATCTGTATGTTGGTGTGGTATAGGCCTTCATAGTCATAGGAAGTGTCCCACTCATAAGATGAGGTCCTCACAATTATTCAAATCCCCAAGCAACTGCCCAGAGAAAAACTCACTGAGATCATGCCTCTCAACTGGATAACCAACTACGAAAAAGCCTTCCAAAACACAACACCTGTTGTGGCAGCCGAAACAAGGTTCACAAAATTGGCAGACGGTTCAATCCAGACCACATACGAACAAGTTGGCACCTCAGAGGCTGTCCCTCCTATCACAGAAGCATCCGCCAGCGCTCCTCCAGTTTTCCAAATACTGATGATCCGACCAGTCACCACTGAACAAGAAATCCCCATCCGTCACTTTGAAGCCGACGGAACACCTGTCTACACTGACAAAATCAACGGGCATTTCATCTGGGACGTTGACCCAGACATGTGTGACGCAGACTGTGAATGCAGGTCCAGCTACAAACAGGAGAGAAGCTCCTGTAAACCTGTTACTCCTTACAGGAAACCGGAAGACCCCCACAGTTCTTGGATCGGTCTCAGATCGGTAAAGAACAAGCCTCTTCCCATATATAGAAGGGCACTGCAAATCCTTGAAGAAGAAGGACTGCTCCATAAACAACAAATCACTCCGGAGCCAATCCCATGCTACATGGCCTCCAGCTACGACAAGGATTTTCCTCCTCTGGATTCATCATCGAATCCTGACAGGAACCTATTTTCCAGACCCTTCATCCAGTCAGCAGAAGTCCTACCTGATGGATCCCATAAACAGCCTTCACAGGCTGAACAAGTCCTCAACTGGCACACCCGCAATGCATCGGTCCAAAACAAAGTCCTCCACTCTATCGACCAAAAAATAGACAAGGTTTCGCACCAAGTCTCCCAACAAGACAACCACCTTCAGCATTTAGATTCCACATTGCGGAATATGTACACAGACTTACAGACAAAAGTTGCCAGGCTAGATACTGACTTGCATCAGTACATTAGCCAAGGGATTTTCGGCCCTGAATTTGATAACAAAGAAAGAGAAACCAGAAGGCTGAAAGACCAGTTAGACCAGATAACCAGAGACCACTTTGTTACCTCCCCTTACATTCCTAGCCCTCATCCTTACTCCCCAGCTATAGTTTTTCCAACACAAACGCCACCTCCTCCACTACGCCCTCCAGACCACTCACAGTTTTTCAAATCAACCGGAGACCTTTTCCGGAAATACCCACCGTTGCCTACAGACAAGCCTTCATCAAGCAGAGAAAAGAAGTCCCACAAAAAGAAGGAACAAACTCCTCAATATTACCCTCCCCCAAATCACCGTAAACAGGCTTTTTACACATCTCCTCATCACCATTTTTCCCCAGACCTATCCTCTTCAGAAACAGATACCTCAGAACCCTCTTCCACCTCTTCCACCTCTTCCATCTCTTCTTGGGAGACTTATCATTCTGACTATACGCCGGACACCCCCAATGGCTCAGACCCTGAGGACCTGTCCCATGTTTTCATGGCTACAAGGGCCGATCCCCAACCCTCAACCCAACCTGACCCTCAACCATCCACTCATGCCATGAGTACGTCATCCGAGTCGGAAACCACAGAAATACCCCGGCCAGTACCTGGTAACCAAACTGACCGAACCCAAAGAGACACTGCTCAGCCACACAACGCTTCCCCTAAACCTACTAACGGTCCATGGTTTAACTTCGATGAAGTTGCCCCCAAACAATGGCGCAAAAGAATGTCTGAAATGAGTGCCTGGTTAGACCTCTAAATTGCCAAAGGAGGTGACAATGTTGAAAACATTTTGCGAGAATTTGTCTCCAGATTCACTGGATCTCTCAGAGACTGGTATCAGGCTCTCGGTGAATATAGACAACTGCAATTGGTCAGATGTGGCTCAGTCTCAATAGCAACAGGAATCGTCTTTAAAGAATTTCTCGGAGATGTTTCCCAGTTCTACAAACAGACCAGGCAAGAGTTTTTCGAAATGACAGTGTGCTCCCTAAACAAGGAAGATATTGACTTTCACTACATGCGCATGTCATTCAGATACCATGCTCTTGGTGGTGTCAACGATGAGACTTTAAGACAAGTGTACCTGAACTCTCTCCCGTCAGAACTCCAAGGAGAACTACAAAGGCTGATTGAATTCTCGGGGAAAAGCCTCAGAGAAATTACCTTGGGAGAAATTCATATGTTCACCCATACTGCCTTGGAAAAGCTTTGTGCTACACAGAGAATTTTTTCAAAAATGTTAAAGGAAGGAAAGAAGTACATCAAGCACTGTAAGTTCCCGCCAGATTACCACCTGAAATGCAGATCCGATGAACATTGCAACTGCAGAGCTAACACCCCAAACAGGGATAGACCTCATAAGTCACGAAGACCAAAAGGATTTCCAGGTTCCAGAAAATACAAGTATTACAGAAAGAAGCCGAGACGATCCTGGAACAAGTCAAACAAATGTTTTGCCTGCGGACAAGAAGGGCAATTTGCAAAACAATGTCCAAACAAGAGGGCAAAATCAGCCAAACTTATCAGACAGCTGAGACAGGTTGCAGAAGAAATCCCATCAGACGCAGACGTCGAGTCCTATTTCTCAGAACAAGAGGATGTCAGCAAACTAACATCATTCATGATGCTAGATTCAGATATCACCAGCCCATCTGAAGACTCAGACGACTCCAGCATTTCTAGCCAAGGCTACCCATCAGAGGCCTACCAGGCCACAAATGAAGGAACCACTGGTCCACAAGTAAAAATCCAAGTCATTCCTTCAAAATACTCCAAACCAGTTCCTGTCATCGCTTATTTTGACACAGGAGCACACTCCTCCATGATGAACCCAAATGTCCTCCCTCCAGAGGCCTGGAAACAAGAAGAAAACCAATTCCTTGCTGCAGACGGCCAACTCTTCAGCACCCATCTGATTTCAAAGCAAAAGATTGGACTACAGTTCTTTCCGTCCTTCATTCTCTGGACCTACATTATCGGAACTCCTCTACCCGACAAGGACATCCTCATCGACTGGGACATTTACAGCCAGGCAAAATCCATCAGAATCTTACCTCACGGCATCCGGTTTAAAAAAGAATTTAAACCGTTTATCGACATTCCAAAAATTTTCCCCCTTTCAACCATAAACCCTGATTTCAAAAATATTAAAAAAAGGCTCCAGACCTTCTGCGCCAACAGTCACACTGAATTCACCCATCCTCAACCCCTCTGGAAAAATCCCGATTTCTTCATAAGCCTCCTTTTTAAGCTAAATGAAGACATCAATCCCACCAAGGCGACCCATACAGGAATGTCCCCCTCTGACCTTGCCATGGCCACAGAAGAATGTCAGTCCCTCCTCGACCAAGGCCTCATTGAGCCCACATCCTCTCCATGGGCCTGCCAAGCCTTTTATGTAGAAAAAAGGTCTGAAAAGACCAGAGGAAAGAAAAGGCTTGTCATTGACTACAAGCCCCTCAACCTTTTTCTACAGGACGACAAGTTCCCTGTTCCTAGGCCCAACGCCTTGTTTTCTCACATACCCGGCGCAACAGTTTTCTCCAAGTTCGATTTAAAAGGAGCATTCTGGCAGATCGGTATCCATCCACAAGATAGGCCCAAGACTGCTTTCTGTCTTCCCAATGCCCATTACCAGTGGACTGTTCTCCCATTTGGGCTCAAGACAGCACCTTCCGTTTTCCAGAAAGCCGTAACCCGAATATTCCAGCCCCTGCTCTGCTCAGCGTTACTTTATATAGATGACATCTTACTATTCTCAAAAGACAATCAGTCCCATAATCTGCTCCTAGAAAAGTTCCACCAGATTCTTCAAACTCATGGGATCATGTTATCCGACAAGAAAAGCTCAATAGGTGTTTCAGAAGTCGAATTTCTTGGCATGCAAATCAAGAATGGTGCCTATAGCCCCGGACCTCACCTTGCCAGCCAGTTGCTTGACTTTCCAGATAGCAACCTTACTTTAAAGCAGCTTCAGCAATTTCTAGGAATTGTCAACTATGTCAGGGATTTCATCCCACAAGCAGGTCGTTTCACTACCTGCCTAGCCAAGCTCCTTAAGAAGGAGCCTCCCCAATGGAATACCCTACACACTGAAGCAATCTCACATCTAAAAAAGGCTGCACAGCATCCCCCCCCTGCACATTCCCTCATCGGGTCGTCTCATCCTGCAAACAGATGCCAGTGACCACTTCTGGGGTGCTATCCTCATTGAAGAGACCCCAAACACCCGCCAGTACTGCGGCCATGCCAGTGGCCAATTTAAGGAATCCCAGAAACATTACCATACCATTTACAAGGAAATCCTTGCAGTTAATAATGGCATTTCTAAATTCGATTTCCATCTCAGAACAGCCAGCTTTACAGTCGAAATGGACAACTCCTCCTTCCCAAAGGTCCTGGAATTCAAAAACAAACTTCCACCAAACCCCCAGCTTCTCAGACTAAAAGACTGGTTTGCCAGATATGATTTCTCAGTTAAACATGTAAAGGGACACCATAATATAATCCCAGACATGCTTTCAAGACCTCAACCCATCAACCTCCTTTCTCGAACTGGACCAATCCCTTTGATCTACATGATGTCTACCCAGTCTTCATCGTCCTCAACCCCACAAGTTCTAGTTTCTCCTAGTTTCCCCCCCCGAACTCTCGGCCTCATTTCCTCCAGGCCACACTCCTTCCCCCCAACAAATCTTCAACTTTGCAAATACTCACCTTCCTGTTTACCTGGCCCAGGTTAACAACCAAGGTTGCCACCACATAGTCTCCAACATAAAAAGGCCCTTCCTTGACCCTTTCGTTTCTCCCCCTTTTTACTATTACTCAGACTAAGTACTATGGTTCTTGTGGTGTCTATCTGTCTTGTACCACCACGCTATGGTCTTCCCCCTACAAGCCTTGTATGGCTTTGTCCAGAGCTCTAGCCCATCCAACCTCCTCACCTTCCTACAGTGGTTCAAGCCCATACATGCATGGCAGGCCGAGCTCACGCAGCTGATGGGCCAGTATCATCTTTGGAAAATGGATCCTGAACAGGCAGCAAAAGTTTGCTGCATCTGGATCTTTAGCAGGCCCTACAACATCAGCCCACTCACCCAGCTACTTTGGACTACCAATATCTGTTATGAGTGGGACACTTCCTATGACTATGAAGGCCTATACCACACCAACATACAGATCCCTCTACTCAATTTCCTCTGTGATATCAACAATGACTACACGGACGTCATCTTCATACTGCCTGACGTCCCAATGGACCCCACCAGAAGCCTCCATCCTTTCCCCCAGTCGTTCCTCCAAGATTCCCAAGACCCTACAGACACATGGCCCTGTTCAATCTGTGGAGCCCACAATTCAGACGACGAATACCACTCCACGTGCAATCTCAGCAGTCCATAACTTTGCCCCGTTCCGTTCACTGCTTTTTCTGTCGGCCACTTTGTCGTTTTGTTTTATGCTTTCCAGCTGTTTGCTTTTATCGGCTGCCCTTATCTTTGTAAAATATCGCAGTCTGATCCTTATCTTCAGCTCAAAAGAGTGATCAGCATGATCTGGTTCTCTTTCCTTATAAAAGGAAGAGCTTGCCTCTTTGTAAGATAGAACTGAAAGAAATAAAAAAGAGGATTATGTTTTCCATCTCGATGTCTAGCTAAACAGTTTCTCTCTCTCCCAATCTTCAACTGACTCTGTGTCTGAAACCATGTTTCTCCAAGGTCCCAGTATGCTCTATGCTTGCCTCTTATGAGGATCCTGCATATCAGAACAGATCCCGTATACTAGTTTGGTATATCGGCTGGACACCCTGGACACATCCGGAACCAGTATGTTTGCTGTCTAGGATGAACTCAGGTTTAACAAAGCCACGTACTGACTAGCTTGGCCGGCTGATCTCCATCCATCTCTGTTAGTGTCTAACCGGAACAGTACCCTGTTAGGCCGAAGGATGGCCGCCAGTGGGGAAGACCCGGTTTGGTCCTTTCTCACAATATGAAAGGATTAAAAGGTAACTGGGCCTAGACTAGACAAGATATCTTTTCTAGCTCAAGTGGTATCAGAGCCTTGGCGTCCGGTGGGCGGACCTCAGGTGGGGAGTAGGAGATATGAAAGGATTAAAAGGTAACTGGGCCTAGACTAGACAAGATATCTTTTCTAGCTCAAGTGTCCTTAGTTTATTTATTTATTTATTCAATAGTTATTTTAATTTATTTTTAATTCTAATCAAATTTCAATATCTGATATGTCGGTCGAGATTCGACAAGATGGGTTAAGGTTCACACGGACCTTGGTCAGTGCCCATAGATGAGTCCAAACCCATAATTATTTGTAATCTCTATTTTTGCTTTTTTAAAAGATTTTTGTTTTCAATTCTTTGTTAAAAACACTCTAGTTATTTTCGTAGTTTTCTCCCGGTTAATTCAGACTTGTTCTTGTAACTATCGTTTATAGAACAATTGTATTCATTTTTTTATTCGTTTTCAAAATATTAATTGCACTTATTATTATTTTAATCATTTTAATAGTTTCTTTTTGAAAGAAAATCATTTAAATAGTTTTATTTAAGGGTTAAGTTGAAAATTTTGAAAAAATTATAATTTAGAACGTCCCAAGTATTTACTATTTTTAAAGGACGTAAACATAGTCCCTCATACTAAATATATAAAATATTTATCTGATGGTTCAGCCCATATATTATTAAAAAGGTCCATAAAATTGAAACAAAGGCCATATTCTTTCTTTTTATGAAAAAAAAAAAGGATCCACGACTATTTTTTTATATAAATTTTTATAAATATTTATTAAAAATAAAATTTGAAACTATGATATTTGTACCTTTTTAAATGTATTTTATTAAATTCCCTTATACTCAAATTAAATGTGTAAAATAATTTTAAATACATCTCATATATCATATTAATAAATTTTTTATATTTTTGAGCATTTTAAAAGAAATAGTGAAAACAAAAAAAATTGCAATATTTTTTATTGTAATATAAACTATTTATTATTTTAAAACCTAAATAATTATTATTTAAAATTAAACATATTAGAATTAAACTAAAAAAAAGTCTTGTTAAGAAGATAAAATAATAGAAAACTGTTGTAATTGGTGGTTTCCACCACATTCTCATTCTTTCTACAATATTCCACACAGGTGAAGAAAACCACCTGGACTTCATTCTTTGTGACACGTCCCTTCAGTCGTATTGACATACATGCCCTTTGTTTGTCTTCATATGATCACCATTTGCTATAAATAACAACTCTCTAAGTGTTCAAATGGTTCTTTTTCTTTTTCTTTTTCTTTTTAACTAAATCTTTATTAAAGAGACAAACATTAAACAGAGCCCGGATAATCATCCAGCAAATTCTGTGGTGAAATAGGTGATGTAGGTCCCAATCCTTATCCCTGTTTTTCAAACCCTCCCTTCTCCCTCTATTTTTTTCAAATATTCCCCCCGTTTAAGGAAAATGGAGATTGGTAAGGTCCCATCATGCATTGTTTTTCAGTCCGTTTTCGTTTTTATTTAAAAAAAAACGATTTCAAAAACATGTACGTTAACCGTTTTTCATTTTATTTTCGAAAAAAAGAAAAGAAAAATAAAACCAATATTAAAAGTGAAAGATTTGAAAAACACTAAATACTTGTTTTTCGTTTTTCGTTTTTATTTTTCATTTTAATTTTTATTTTTTTATATTAAAAAAAATCTTAAACTATTAATTCTACTGTTATGCGTTTGATATAATTAGAACAAGACGGAACAAGATTTTTAAATTATCAAAGTGCACCACTTAGGAATATATATACGTAAGAATGCGCAGTACAAAAAACACTAATTCTAAAAACATTCAAGAAAACAGAGATAAAATAAAATGAGCAAATTACTGTTCACAAATACAGTAAAAATACAATGGTTCTAATAAGTATGTGGCGTTGTTATACCTAAATTTATCATTTTCAGTATAAAATACTGTTTTAAAACGGATATGTCAAGGTTTACAGCCTATATACTCGGACCAGAAATATAATAGATCATAAAGAAGATAGAGTAATAGAAGCTTACTTAATCCAGTTAAGTCTGACAGCAATGTAGATGTATAGAAATAAGTCTCACACTTTATTTATATAATCAAGAAATTTACAATGATAGAGAAAGAAAGAGAGGGAATAGTGAAAGCTATGCAGAGCAATCAGAGATATAATAGAAAGAACTAAAACTGAACTTGTCCTTCTTAAGTTATAGACAAACCTATATATAGATAAGTTTAACACAAGTAGTTTAACTCTGGTTACAATGTCGGTAAACCCTAGTTAACAAACTCTGGTTATAATATCGGTAAACTATGGTTTAAAGGAATCTGGTTGCTTTTTCTGTCTGGTTCATTTAGTGGAATATCACTGTCAAACTTTGTCGATGTGCTGTCTTTCTCTTTAGCTGTCACTCTTGTGAGTGGGTTGTTAATGCTTTGTTGATGAGCTGTCCGTCATGCTTTGTCGATGAGCTGTCTCTTTCATTAAGGATCATGACCGAAAAAGGTATTTGGATCCTCACCGTCAAAAGCATAATTATCTTCATTGTTATCTTCATTATCCCTGTCACTTTTGTCGGACCCAGCTTGGGACATATTGGTCATTATATTTTTCATTTCTTTAGCAATTTTGATAAGTTCATATGGAGTACATGCAACAGCGATCCTGACATGATTCTGGAATTTGGCCATTAAGAAATTTGATTGGTCAGAAACTTTGGTGCAAAGATTGGGTTCTCAGCGAACCATCTGGTTATTCTATCTTTTCCAAGGTTGGCAAGATTCATGCCACTCCACCACTTGATTTTTATTTGTTTGCCAAAGTAAGGGACATTTACATCCCCAATAAGCTTGTCTTGAATGGAATATTCAAGCATAAGAATCCAGGTGAGATTAAATTGGATAAAGAAAAGGAATAGGTCTGGATAAAATTCCCATTCCTCTGGTCTTTCAATATTTGAGATCCAAAAAGAATAACTTTCTTTAACAGGGGTAGGAAGGAAATCAATTATAGGTCCGAATTTGTCCCACCATTCAAGAAACCAAAATGGTAGATTGATTTGAAATTTTTTGTCAAAATAAATGAACCATAAAGAGAATTTCCAGGATTTTGTCCATATAGAAATTTTTTCCAAGCATCAATATAATCCCAATAGGAATAATCAGAAATATGAAAAATCCTACTAAAATTTCTTTTTGAATTTGGGTTTCCACCCCATTGTTCCAAAGTAATGATTTTGCAAATCTTTATTTTTCTGAAAATCAATTTTTCTTTGTCTATTTTGTCAAAAACATCTGAAATAAAGATTGAATCTGTATCCACCAAAATGAATTCATAAAAGATATGTCTTTTTTATAAGTCTTCGGGAATTCTTCCAAATAATGGATCAATAAAGTCATATGCTAATTTTTTGGGTTCTCTTAAATAATGGTCATGTAAAAATGATTCTTCCATGACAAAGAATCTGTCGAAGAAAGGTTTATTAACATATGCATAACTGGGCTGGTTGATTCTGGGGAGTGCAAATTGAGAAGATGAGGTTGTCATAATTTTATCCTGCTTGTTTGAGTGAGGGCTTATTTTGGATGATGTTACTGTTTTGAAAGAACTGTTGTCAATAGCTAAGGGTGAGAAAGTGTTTGTCGTATGTAATGGGCTCTGGCTTGGGCTTTGACTTGGGCTTCTAGAAGATGAAGGCCCAGAAGGAGGTAATTGTGGGAAATGAATAGATAATGTATGGGGTGATCTGGGCTGTGAAATAAGAGAAATTGCATATTTGTCTTTATGGCTTCCTCTAAGAGAAGCATGATAAGTCGATAAGTCTGGATTTGTCAATAAGTCTGATCTAATGGAGCCTCTGCCACCTGGGCTTCGGCCACTACCACGACCTCTACTTGTCATTTTTCTCCCTGTAAAATTCTCTGGTCAGAAAATCTAGGAGACTATTTTCTGATCCTTTAATATATTCAATATTAAAATCAAAAGCATATAAAAGTGCTTGCCATCTAACAAAAATTTGCTTGGATGCAAGATTTTTTACATCTTTTTTCAAAATATATTTTGCTGACTGACAATCAACCCTTAGAATAAATTTTTGGTTGATTAAGTCATCTTGAAGTTTTTGAATTGTCAAAACAATAGCCAAAATTTCTTTTTTCACAGTAGAATATTTTAATTGGGTGTCATTCCAAGAACCTGAAACATACCTAACTAAACATTCTTTATTGTCAATTTTTTTTTAAATTCCTCCATAACCAATATCAGAAGCATCAGTTTCTACAGTTTTTTGGGCATTAGGGTGACAAATGGTAATACAAGGTAATTTTTTAACATGTTGAACTGCCCTAGTATGTTCAATAGTCCAAGGAAGAGGATTTGTTTTTAGTCTTTGAAAAAATGATTTACAAATAATATTAAGTTCTTTATAAAAGTTGGAAATATAATTTAAACATCCCAAAAACCTTTGTAATTGTTTTTTGTCTTTTATTTCATCAGGGAATTTATCAGCAAAGTCTAAACTTCTCTGGATAGGAATAATTTTTCTTCTTTTAATATTATGGCCTAAAAATCTGATATTAGTCTGAAAAAGATTAATCTTTGGGGCTGAAATTACTAAACCATGATGCTTTACAGTCTTAAAAAAGATTTCTAAATGCTTCCAATGTTGGTCGATATTTTTTGAAAATATTAATACATCATCAATATAAACGATTGAAAAATCAGTATAAGAATTGAATATGTTATTCATAATACATTGAAATTCACTAGGGGCGTTCTTAAGACCAAAGGGCATAACATTCCACTATATTGTCCAAATGGGACAGTAAAAGCTGTTTTATATCTATCCTTTTCTGAAATCTGAATTTGCCAGAATCCTGACTTCATATCAAATTTTAAAAAAATTATGGAATCATAAAGTCTTTGTAACAAATCTGATTTATTAGGCATGGGATATCTGATCCATTGTAAGGCATCATTTAAAGATTTATAATTAATAACAAGTCTTGGAACTCCTTTTTTTATTTATGTATTTTTTTGAACATAAAAGGCAGAACAACTCCAAGGAGATTTAGAAGGTCTGATAAGTTTTTTCTCTATTAAATCTTGTATTTCTTTTTTGCAATAGTCAATTAAGTCAGCTAATATTTGTATAGGCCTGGCTTTGGTTGGGATACCTTTTTCATCAAAATCTTTTGTATATGGAAGAAACACAATATGTTTCTTTCTATCCCAAAAAGCATTTGGTATTGTAGAACATACTTCTTTTTCTAATTTTTCTTTAAAATCTTTTATTTTTTGTTGAAGAACAGGCTCTTTTAATTTATCTTCTTGTCTTTGGAAAACTAAATCATCTTTTAAAAAATTTAATTGATTCTGTTTTCTGGTCAATGTAGCAATACAATTGTCAATAGAGTTGGGTTCTTGTGAAAAAATATTATTACTTCTTAAATTATTTAAATCTCTTACTAAAACGGGGAAAATAAAAGCAAATAAAATATCTTTTCCTAGATATTCAGTGACAAGTCCTTCAGCAGTAACTTTGAAAGGAGAAATCAAATATAAAAAAGGTAAGCCTAAAATAATATTCTGAGAAAGGGTCTTTACAACAATGAAATCATTATTATAACAGACTCCATTGTTACAAACTTTAGCATTAGCCAATTTATAATTAATATCTAATTTAATTTTATTAGCTCCATAAAGCGTTTCTGTAGTCTTTTCTAAATATTTGGTTGGAACCAGAGATTCAACAATACAATTTAAATCAGCTCCTGTATCAATTAGGGCAGTTGCTCTGATATTATAATTCGAAGCAATTCTAACATCTATTTCAACAAACCATTTTTGAATTCTAACTTGTTGAATGGTATTGATTTGGTCTAAACTCAAATGATTTCTTTCTTCTTGTTCTTTGTCTGATTCATCTAAACTGTTAAAACTGGGTTGTTTTTCAATAGGGCTTTTTGTATTTGTTGTTCGATTTTCTCTTTAATCTGCAGATATCAGATTTGAGTTTTTAGGGTTTTTATTTCTTCTTTAATTTCAATAATTTCTTTTTGTAAGTCAGAAATAGTAACTCTTCTAGATTTTGATTGAATTTTCCTAAAACGTTTTGTTCAAAATCAGGAGTTTCAAAATGAGTATTTTCGAAGGGTTTTGTTTCATTGATATTATTATTACTACTACTGGGTTCGCTAGAAATCTTTTGTTGTAATTGTCTTATATAAAGAGCTTTTTGAATAGGATCTTCAATACTATCGATCATACTAATCATCAAAGAATAATCTTGTTTGTCTAAAACATTTATTTGATTACAAAAACAGGGTTGAGCTCCTGGTTCATTGTCAGATGATGAGGAAGTTTCAGATTCAGATTCTGAAGATGATTCATTAATAATTAAAACTTCATTATTTGAAGAAGAGAAAGTAGAAGTTTCAGATTCAGTATATAAAGCTTGTATTATCTTATCTTTGATCTGATCATCTAATTCTAAATTATTAATCCTTTGTTCTTGACATTTATTAGCATAGTGTCATTCTTTTCCACACTTAAAACATTTTTTTGACTTCTTATAGGATTTTTTGTAATGAGTCTTTGGGTTTTTCTTCTTCTGAGAGGATTTTTTAGGAGACCAAATAGTATCTCCTTTTTTGTTTGCTTTATAATTTTTATTAATTCTATAAAGATATAATCTTCTTTGATTTTCTTTTTGGAGTAGGTAATTTATCAAACCCAAACTGTTCACACAAAGATCCTAATTCTTTCCTAGTAGTAAGTTTCTGTTGTTTAAGCTGGCTCTTAAGTCTAAGGTCATTACATAATTGTAAAGCAACTACATTAATAGCAGCTATTATTTCTCCATAAGTCCAGGTGTTAAGATCAATTTGGGACCAGTCAGTCCATCCCATTTGTCTAACCATTTCATCTCTAACTTTATTAGAAAATAATTTTGGAAGTCCTGAAATAAATTTTTCTTTTCAATAAGAGTTGGTTATCAGGTCTTTGAAAAACTCTTGTCAAGAAAATATTGTTATACCATTTAAAATCACTTAATTTTTTACATTTTAAATTCTGGATTTTTGAAAATTCTTTTCCTTGATTAATATTAGGATTTCCTACAAAATGCATTAAAACAGTATAACATAGTACATCAATGCCATCTGGTTCAGAAGTAGTAGTGGTAGTCTGGGTTTGGGTTGAAGAAGATTCAAAAGCAGTTGGGTTGGTAACCTGGACAGGTGTACTAGTCGTTATAGTTTTGGTATGACCAATTATAGATCTTTTAGCTAAACTACTAAGAGTATGTGTCCTCCATCCAAATAATTGTCCCTCAAAACCAGTAGTTATAGAAGTAACAGCATCGACATGTGTCATATTTTGTTTTTTAATATAAATATAACCAATAGTGTGCATTTGTCGAAGAACAGTAATGATTTGATATTCAGATAAACCATCAATATTAAACTGATAACAAGCATTAACAGTATATGCTCTATAAGGAACAGTTTCTTCATATTGTAAATCTGAGGGAGTTGGTTTTGGATAGTAGGGTTTAGTATTATGAAAATATTTTGTTTTGTTGTAACTATCAGTTTTCTCATGGGTAGTAATCCTTTGGATATAATCTTGAAAGTCAGGAATTTCATTTTCCTCATCAGATGATTCAGAATCTTGGATATTTTTATCAATGGTTTGAATGTTTGAGGTATGAAATCCTGGTATTTGTTTTAATCTTTCTTACAAAGCTTTAAGAAATTCATTTTCGTCAACTAAATTGTCAACATTTTTCTATTCCAGTATGATCAGGAAAAAGTAGAGGTTCAGATTTAATTTTTTCTTTTCCTTTAGAGGAAGGAGTTGGCATATCATACGGAACAAAAACTTGTGGAGGCATATCATCTTTTATGGGAGATGTATTGGTCTGGGTAAGGTTCAAGTCAATTTTTTCCAATTGTTCCCCTAAGGAATTAAGAAAGAAATTAGTATAGTTACCTTGTCTCATTACTAAGCCAATTTGGTGAGATGAGGCATGAGGGGTTTCAGACATAGGTTCATCAAACAAAATAAATGGGGTGCATTTTGTTGTGTTAAAGCTGTCTGGAATGTCTTCATTAGGCATGTCAATTTCGAAATTTCTTGGTGGGGGATGTAATTGTAACTCTTCTCCTTTTTTAGTTTTATAGGTTCTAAGATTTTGTCGATTAATAACAGAACAATTTTGTTCATAATTTTTTCTATTTGCATACCATTCAAAAAATTGAATATTTTGGTTTAAAGAGTTAAGGCTTTCAATCCATCTCTTGTGGAATTGGTTTCTTTTATTTTGAGAGTAATTCTTTTCATATTTTTCTCTTAGAGATTTATTTTGGGGAGAATAATAATCAGCAATAAGAAAATCGAATTCATTTTTACTTATGACATTAATGGTTCTTACAGGAGGTTATGGTTCTAATATTTCAGTTAGGACTTGTGAAGGAGTAGGTGAAGTTTGAGCTTGGTCATAGGAATGAATAGGTTAGGCTACTTGGTCGGGGTTTTTTTGGACATGTGTAACATGTGTTTGGGCTTCTGGTTTGGGCCTAGGTCTTCTTTTTCTGTGAACAAGATTTATAGGTTCAGTGGATTCATCATCAGAATTGTAATTTGGGCTAGGTCCAGGTGATAAATTAGTAACATGTCTTTGTAGGTTAGGAACAAGACTGGGTATTTGTCTAGATATGTTTCTTCTGGATAGACTAGAAAGAGAATGTCTAGCAGATTGAAAATCGTCTAAAGATCTGGAATGAGAGCTGTCATTGTCTCTTAGAGATAAACTTCTTTTGAAAGAGATTCTAAGAGTACCATCTTGTTCAGTAACACAATCATGCAAATTTCTCATAGGTGGTTTATAGGTTGGTTGGTCAACTTTTTCTTTAATCCAATCATCAGGGAATTTAATGTTTTCCCACTTAACTGGAACAGGAACGAGGACATTAACAGACGGAGAAGCATTAAAACATATTGTTTGTCCAGCTGGAACATAAGGTGGTATATAACTAGGAATGAGTCCAGAAGTTAAAACACGATAATGAACTCTATAAACAAGTTTATAAGGGCTTGATTTTTCAAAAAATTTATAATTATGGGTTTGAATGTCAATAACCAAACATTTTTCTTTATGCTCATCAGTATTTAAAGCAATTGTAAAATTTGGATAAACTTGAAAATAAATAGGTCCATAAGTCAATGATGTTTCTACCATTCCCAAAATAGATTCTTTATAATCGGTAATTCTTTTGTCCCTTAAAACAATTAATAAAGAATTGTTTAGACAGATTTTTGAAAGTGGTTTAATACCTACTTGGACACTGCCAATATGTAGATCATTGAAACCAATTTTGTTATAATGATTTAAACTGTTTTTGTTTAAAAGATTTGTCGAAAAAGAATTGTTTTGAAATTTAACATTAATTTCTTTGGTCTTTTGTCCTAACATAGTTCTGAAATCCAAAAGTTTCTTTTTATAAATACTATTTTGTTGAATATTTGGTAATTGCCAATTTATTAAATCTTTGTCATCCCTATTGGTTTTAAAATTAGCAACAGATTGTCCAGTGCAACTATTAATATCATCGGGCTCAATCCCAGGTCTGGAACTACTTGCAGATATGATAAAGAAAATTTATAGTCAATAACCCTAGGTTTTAACTCACAGCCTGATCAACGGGTCAACAGCTTACAACACTCTAGCAAACGGCAAACACACCCTTAGATCTACTGACTTTTGCACCTAAAATTAAAAACTCAAAATAATTTATTTTCAATTAAAACTAAAAGTATTATTACAATAATATATATATATATATATATATATATATATATATATATAATAATTATAATCTATAAAATATTATATATTAAAATATAGATTATTTTATAATTATGTAAATATTACAAAATAATATTCTATAATATATATATATATTATTAATATTGTTGACGTCAATTTCTGGATGCGTGAGAAAAGTCAACAAGATTGGATTTTAGCTGTGATTTCAAAGAGAGAGAGAATGAGAAAGTAACTGGGCACAAGTTTTACGTGGTAAAACTCCGCTGACCGGAAAAACGTCCACGGGTGGTTGAATAAACAACCGAGTTAAAATTTACTATTGAAAAAGATTTACAACTCTCGATCTCTCTTTTTTCTCTCTATATTTTTTATATATTTTTCTCTCTGTATTTTCTATATATTTTTCTCTCTTTGTTACGAGATTATGGCTCTATTTATATGTGCATAGAACTCTAATCCTTTTTGTAAAAGGAATAAAAGATCTTTGTATTTAATTATGATTGGTTACTTGTTCGAAGTAGTTTATCTTCTTTCCTATTTCGGAGACTTGTATAAAGATCAGACTCTAGTGATATAGTCCGGTTAGGACTTATTTCCTTATAAATGCATAGTCTTTTTTGAAGAGATAAAATTGTTGTCTAATTTGGAACCCTTTCTGTTTGGTATTCTATTCTTCTTGGAATTCTTCTTGGAATTCTTCTTGGATATGGATATCTTTACGTATTTTAACGATAATTTGTGTGCGAGTTATGCGCAGGGCTTTTTTATTCTGGTTTCTTCATGTTTGTCCCGAGTAGAACATGATGTTAGCTGGTCCCAAATGACGTTATCTGATTTCGAGTAGAACATGTCATTAGCTAACCCCGATCGTCGCTAACTGACCCCGAGTAGTATATGCCGTCAGTTGACCCTGAGTAGGTTTTGTTCAATACTTGTTTACTTGGGCTTTTTTATTTTGGTTTCTTCATGTTTGTCACGAGTAGAACATGATGTTAGCTTGTCCCGAATAACGTCATCTGATCCCGAGTAGAACATGTCATTAGCTAACCCCGAGCGTCGCTAATTGACCCCGAGTAGTATATGACGTCAGTTGACCCCGAGTAGGTTTTGTTCAATACTTGTTTACTCAAGCTTCTCTTATTTGGTGATGTCTTGCAGGGTATTTTCTGAATATCTATTCGGATGTCCACCTGGCAATTCTATTCTCTTTTTCAATGACGTGTACGTCTAATAAAATTTACATACGACAATACCCCCTTTAAATATTTTTATCGAACAGGGTTTCGTTCCAGGCAAAGGTATTTTAATCAACCCTTCAATTTTTACGTCTCTTTAATGCTAAATAAATGTCTTGTCATAATGGCGTGTCTTAATGGTACCATGTAAATTCAATTTGCCTCCTCACGCGAGATCTCAATGATTGGGCCCTTTTGGAGTTCTGTCGGCCTTGGCCAATTCTTCTCTTAACACATGTCCTCTACCTCTTTACTTTTCGATATCATTTATGAGAAGCGACCTACGCGTCTCCTAGTGCGCCGCCTGCGTCATCAAATCTGTCTTTGATTTTTCCTGCCTCGAGATCGTAGGGTTTCGTGCTATTACCCCTTTAAATTCTCCACTGAAAGGAGTTGCATTGTTTCATTCTCAAAGACTCAAACCAGAAATTTTCCAGTCCAGATTTCTTTACGCAGAAAATCCCTATTATCCGTTGAAGATTTTGCAATACTTCTTCATTCAAGGTTAGTTTTAATGAATCCGACTTCTCATCGTCGACTCTTTACTATAGCTCTCGAAGCGCTTGATCGTGGGGATTTTCAATTGGTTTCTTGCGCTCGTAGATTATTGGGGGAAATTCCCCCTAACGAACCTTCTTTTTTATAAGCCAACGTTTCTGGGCTTTACCCTAACGTCCGTTTTAGTTCTGAATCTAGTTTCGAATCTAGTTCCGAATCTAGTTCCGAATCATCTAGTTCTGAATCTATCATTTCTAATCACAGGGTACCTCTCCGATCGAGGATGGGAAAGCATCAAAGTAAAAGTGAAGTCCATAAGCACAACTCGGGCAGCATCCGAATCAGGGAGCAGATTATTAATGAGAAGGACGTCGAAGAGGAGTTCAGAAAATCTCGTTTCTCTTTTTCTGTCGATCGCCCGAATGGGTATGACGCCGAACCGAATATGGTAGAGGAAGATGAGATCGGGAAATATCGTGCTCGATTTGACTTGGACGATTCAGTCACTCTGATTCCCGCTGGTGATAGAGCCGGGTGGAACCCTCCCTTAAGGTATGGTGGCAATCAATGGGTCGATCGGACAAGGACTTATTTTCTCATGTCTAACCCGCCAGATTGTTGGGTCCCTGAGGGTACAAAAGTGAATCGGGGAGTTGATAACTCTGATGATGCAAAAAAGAGGGGCTTTGTATGGGTATTCCCTTCGTCCAACAAGTACTGGAAAAACAGTTGGTTTTTCACCAGAGGGAACCTTGGATTGGAAGTTACTCTTTCGACTGGGGAGACTCAGACGATGCTGAAAGTTCTCCATTTTTTCTGTTCTCCTGAGGTTTAGAACAAGAAAAAAACTTGAGTTTAGAGATACTAAGCTAACCAGACTTGCTCGGGCAACAGTTCGCACTCTAGAAAAAAGGAGCAGGATTTATCTTTTTAATGAGAAGAAGATGATAGATCTTGGTTTCTTTAGCCAAATCTCAGGCTATCGCAGGCGATGTAAGTGATCTTCTTGTTTCCCCCCTCTTTTTTTTTTCTTGTGTTGCTTTTTATACTGATGCTATTTTTTTTTAAGTGTATGACTTGGACATCGTCTGCGACATTCAAGCTCGTTAGGTGAAGTCAAACCTCCAAGCGAGCCAAAAAGAAGCTTCTCGTCAGAGCAAAGAGGGCATTGCCCCACATGAGTCAGATGAGGCTAATGAGCAGATTCCCGAAAGTGTCCCCGAGGAAGTCATCTGGCCGACCGTAAGGGAGTCTAGTAGTCCGAGTGACCATACTCAGGAATTGCCTGAAGACAGAGAGAGGCAGAGCGATGGTCTTGGTGAGGGACCTGGTGAATCGAGCTCCCCGGATGTGGTCCCTTTTAAGCGGACGGACGCTAATGATGGAGGTAAAACCTCTAAGGGACAAGTAAATACAGATCCCGACTTTTTTGAATCCTTCCGGGATGATGTTCAGGAAGATCCCTCAGCTGATCTTTGCTTTCATCGCTCTCGGGTCGAGAAACGGAAGGCGGTCGAATATCCCGCTCATCCATATAAGGTTCCTTGAGTGGTTTCATTCATTGACTCCAGTGATGAAGACAACGGGGCCGAGATTCCCCTGAGTGTTGATGTTGAAGCATCAGTTAACGCGGATACTTCTGACCCGAACAGGGGTACCTTCAACCCCCCCCCCCCCCCCCCCCCCGAGGTTCAAGATCTAAGAGCTGAATCTTCGGGAGGTCCTTCCTATCCTTCTCCCCAGGATATGCTTAGGGCAATGTCATCTGGTCAGGCATCGGGGATGATCACTGCAGTCATTTCAGGGATACTTCTTTGACGAGCCGTCTTCAGAATATCTTCAATGGTGCATCTTATGTAAGTTATATTCTCAACTCTTAATTGTCTTGCCTGCTAGATTTTTAATTAAACTCTTTTGTAGATGGTGGCCTAGTTTTCTGAACTGGTTCAGATGCAATAGCATCAAGCCGATCGAATAAGGCATCTTGAGGCTCAGCTGAAAGAAAGTGAGGATAGCCATGCTCGGGTTGAATCGGCTTATCAAAAGGAAGTTGGGTGCGCCCAAGTGTTTGCTGACCACTGTTTGGCAAAGCAAGTGGCGACCGAGGAAAGAGCTTCTTCGGTAGAGGAGAAGGCTATGTCTCTTCAAAACTTGTTGTCTTCTGCCCAGGAATCAATGCTTAAAGCCGAACAGGAAACGGAGTAGTCCAAGTTGGCGTATGAAAAGAAGATTGAAGACTTGGAGTGCCAAGCTTTGACAGGCGAGTCCCTATCCAAAGAGGCTAGATTGGAACTCGAAGTCCAAGGGGTTGACCGTTTTAAAAGATCCCCTGCTTATGATGCCCTTCTCCTTCTGGAATTTCAGCGAGGGCTAGTTTCAGCTGGTGAATTTTTTAAGGTCAAGAATCGGGCAACTGAAAAAGCCCGAACCAACTGGGAGCTGTCGATCAAGAATCATGTGGATCGATCCCTAGAATCTCTTCAGACTCAGATAAAGAAGTGGAGAGCTTATGGCCATAGTCGAGGCAAAGAGCCTCATCCCATGCATTTGGAGGTTCCATCAGAGCACTCCCTCTCGACTTTTTATGCCAGTTAGGAGTCGGGCGTGGAAGGTTTGGTGCCTAATGTCAGACTGATCCCGGGAGAAGATTACAGCAAATGGATTGATGATTCGATCGATACGATTGCTTGGCCTTCCAATGAAAGTCTCCTCCGCGAATACGAAATGGTGCCCGACCCGAGCATCGGCAAGAGTTCTAAATCCTCCTAACCTTGATTTATTTTGTAAAAATTCTTTATAACGATTCTTTGTAAAGATTATCAATAAAATTCCGAGTTAACTGTAATTCTGATAACCGAGTGGTTTGATCTGATTCATTGCTCAAGAAATTTCGTCAAGTATCTTTTTTTTTGGTTGCTTTTAACGCCAAATATCTTTCTGAACTGGCTACCGTAATCTTTTGTGTCAAGTGTCTTATTAAATTGGCTAATGCAATATTTTGAGCTAAGTATCTTATTAAACTGGCTGTTGTAATATTTTGAGTCAAGTATCTTATTAAACTGGTTGTTTTTGTCCGAGTAACTTCACTGAGTATCTTTTTAAACTTGGTTTTGTTACCTAGTTATTTTCAATGCCGAGTATCTTATTAAACTGGCCTATATTTATCGAGTCATCTTGAAATAAATAAGTGAATTTACTCGTTTCATACTCAGGTTATTACCCAAACATTACATCAAAACTCACCATGATCATATGTTCTAGTCCTTACACATTACCGAGGATGTCTCCCCAGTTTTTCTGTGCAAGGGTTTACCGAATCGTTAAGCTTTTCGCCGCTTAACACAGCTACTCATTTCACCGGAATTTTTTCTGATATAAGCCCCGAGCCTCTCCAGAATCTGGTGCATCGGGTTTGCCTTTTTGCTAAGGTCAATTGACCTTACTCGGCTAGCATGCTCCTTCGAGCTTCTCTGCCTATTCGGGAATCAATGGTCCCGAGTATTCTATTTGCATGTTCTTATTATCATGCTTCATCTTTCATATGTTTTTATTATCATATGCTTTATTTTTCAGAAATCCCGAGTTTGATTTTTATTTATAACTGCAAAACCAGCAAAGATTTAAATTTCAAAGCTAATAATTGATCTAACTAAAATTGTCCTAACTAAAAAAGAAACAAAAAATAATTTAAGGATATAAAATCTTCAGATATTCAGCATTGCATGGTCGGGGTAGGACCCCTCCATCGGGTCGTGTAACCCAATATGCTCTATGACCAGATACTCCTTCAATCTTGTACGGACCTTCCCATTTATCAGCCAAGGAACCAGCAACTTTGTTTTTTGTATTCAGTGACACTTTTCTGAGTACCAGGTCTCCCAGTTGGAATTTTCTGACCCGAACACGAGAATTGTAAAGGTGAGCTACTCTTTGCTGATATGCCATATTTCGTATTCGGGACTTCTCCCTTTTCTCTTCTAGCTCATCTAGACTTTGTGACAGCATATCAGCATTCTGATCTTCATTATATAGCCTGACCCGGGGTGATGCGTATGATGTTTCTACGGGGATAACAACTTATGTTCCAAACGCTAAAGTGAACGGAGTTTCTCCGGTTGAAGTTCTTACTGTTGTCCGATATGCCCATAATACTTCTGGAAGTTTTTCAACCCAACTTCCTTTCTTGGCATCCAGCTTTGCTTTGAGTGTATGCTTGATGATTTTGTTTACTGCTTCAGCTTTCCCGTTTGTTTGAGGATGGGCAGGTGTGGCAAGGTAATTGGC
Organism: Dipteronia dyeriana; assembly: GCA_032871835.1. NCBI lineage: Eukaryota > Viridiplantae > Streptophyta > Magnoliopsida > Sapindales > Sapindaceae > Dipteronia > Dipteronia dyeriana. The sequence goes on along the minus strand of CM065295.1, from coordinate 94,305,215 downwards.
AATTTCGTACTCCTTGCATAACTGTCTGAATTTCAGGTTATCGAACTGGGTGCCGTTATCGGTGATGATAGTGTTTGGGACTCCAAACCTGTAGAGTACATTTTTTTCATAAAATTTGTGGTATTTTCTTCGATGATATGCACTAATGCATCAGCTTCTGCCCATTTCGTAAAATAGTCAACGACTACTATGGCATGCTTCGCTCCACCCCCTGTCCCAGCTGGCATTGAGTCAATTAAATCGAAACCCCACTTGGAAAATGGCCATAGGGATGTGAGGTTTCTGAGTTGTTCAGGGGTTTGTCGGATATCATTAGCAATCCTTTGGTAAATATTGCAACTCTCCGAACATCGCTGTACATCTGAGAATAAAGTAGGTCAATAATAACCTTACCTGAGTACCTTGTATGCTAAACTTTTACCCCCAGTATGGTTTCCACAAACTCCCTCGTGGAGCTCTACTTTGACTTGTTCCCACGAAGTTGTAATGAACATGAAATCAGATAATAAAGTTAAGATTTGAAGAAAACGAACATATACAAACAGTTAGAGATCCCCATACCTGGGAGATTGAACACCGAATGAATGCTCTGTTGTCGACCACCGAGCTTGACGACTTTTCCCCAGTCCCCCTCTACCACTAACCAGGTTTTCTTTCATTCCTTGTTCGAATACGGTAGCCTAGTGATCAGAGGTTTGCCCGCTTGCTTATCACAACAAGGAAGAGCCCACCGACCATCACCCCCCGACTTATGGGAAATAAGGTTGTAGCAGTGTCCAATCTCCACAAATGTTAGGTCTAGAAAGCACATTCCTCGCCACAAAGCCTGTATCCCTATAATTATTCTTTATGCATTAGGATTTAACTGAGTAGGGGAAACACCAATCTCTCGTAGCACCCTATGGATGTAAAATGGAAGAGGCAACCTGGCTCCAACCTCTAAAAATGCCAGGTGAAAAGCCACTGAAACACCTAAAGGATTACTCGCTAATTCCCCCGTAGCAAGAAATCTCATGCCAATGGAATCTGGGATGGAGAACTCAACGACGATATGCCTGATCCTCGTTTTGGTCAGAATATTCTTTAATGACTGATTAATGGCGAATCGGGTATAGTCCATACCTTACCTAGTGAACTCCTCCGAGTTATAACCCACTTCATAATCATCGGGTCTCGGTCGCGACTAAGCAGATTAGATCTTACCCCTCATTTTGGGATCCCCATATAGACTGGCAGTGCTACTACCCTCCGAGGTTCTGCCAAACGTTGATTCATAGGAACTTGAAAAAGTCTCTTCCATTGGCAGCCCACGCTTCCGAACCATTCTGCTTGACTAAATATAACTAAAAACAAAGCAAGAAAGAGAAAGTGTTTCGGAAGCTAACCTTGCTAAGAAAAGAATACACTGTTCACAGGTATCCGAAGTGGCTCTGACTAAATTCAAAATCACAAATGCGAAGTGGTGAGGTCCTCACCCCTATTTATATATAGCGACATCTCGGGAAGGTGAGAACGACGCGATGGTTACCCTCTCTACACGACGGTCAAACACCCGCCTCAACCATCACACGCCATGACAAGCACTACCCAGTCGACCCAATTCGGGCCCAAATTGTGAAGCCCAGACAGCTGAGGCCTAAACATCAAGCCCACAATCAATCACGTGCCATGAATCCACTGCAGTCTCAGACCGATGGCCTTGACTGGGAATTGTTGGACATATTTTACACATTTAACTAGAGGACCCCGATGTTCCACCCATCGACACACTTCAGCCACAGGTTCATACCTACTAAAGAAGCCAATGGAATCCATCTTACCCGCTCCCGGTGGCACCCTCTGAAACCATCGGTTCCTCCAATCAAGATACCGGGAGAAACATAACTCACCTTCAACAACCGCTGGAGATTCAAGCACAGCTATCCCGTTAATGGCGGTCTGATCATAGTCAATGAGGAAATGACAAGCAGCCACATGTGTTAGAAACCATAACCTATTTAAACCCAGTTTTATCACTTTTTAGGTGACAAGACTTTCATGTAAATCTCTATAAAACATACTCTCTCGAATAGTAACTTTGAAGGAGAACTCGATCCTGGTTTCAGAAATATTGAACCTAGAAGAACTAATTATCCTATTCAGTCTGTCACCTCCTACACCGATTAATTACGTAACGGAGGATCAAATCATCACATAACAATTAAAACTCTAGAAATTCCTGGTTGTTGTATTCTAGAGCTTAAAATCAAAGATTTGGCAAGTAATACCGTAATAATAAAACATGGGTTAATATTAAAAACCTCCTCTCACATTTGAATTATTATCAGATATATAGTTATAAATGCTTTTATTTTAGGAACCTCTCTTATGGACTAACACCGTTAGCATTCCGTTTGTGTTGATTGAGTTTGACCATTAAAAAGTTTAAAACGTCTTTATATAAGCTTCAATTGTATGAATATTAAATTATAGGTTAAATATTAAAAACTTCCCCTTACCTATGAACTATTATTAGATATATAATTACAAATGTTTTTATTTTAGAACCTCCCCAATGAACTAACATCGTTAGCATTCTGTTTGTGTTAACTGAGTTTTACCATTAAAAAATCTAAAATGTCTCTATTTAAACTTCAATTGATGAATTGACCATTATACTCTCATAATTTTACCAAATAAATTAATAAAATGATACAAAAAAATAAGAATGTTAACTTGTAAATGAGAAGCTATTTTGTGGACAATTTTATCCCTAAAAATAACAAATTACAAATGAACCAAAAGCAGAAACATGATTTTATCTACTCTACTTATTCTCTATTTTATTTACTATATTTTATTTTTTTCTCTTCTTCTCTCCAAACTTATTTTGTTAAATGGTTTATTATTTCCTTATTTATTATTTTATTGGGATTTGTTTGTTATATTAAAAATGAATTCGGATTAGTTTGATTTAGGGGTTGTTTGTTTTTTTGTCTGAAAACTGAATAATCCTGAATTTTTCTAATGACTGAATAGGGACTGAAATCTGAACCTGAATGACATGTTTGTTTTTTTTTTCTCACATCTGAATGTATTGTCAACATGTTTATTTTTTTTTAAAGTAAAATTGTCTGAATATAAGTAATTTTACATTTATACCTATGTTAAACAATTATACATATAATATGGGATAAAAACAATCCAAAAATAATAATTATATATGAACACATATGATCATGATCTTCATTTTTTATTACAAATAAACTTCATTTTTCTAAGAAAATAAAATGTTTTTTTTTTTCAAAAAATAAAAATGATATCAGGAAAACTCGCATAAAACACTATAATATATATCACCATAATATCATATTAAAGTATCGATATTAAACACCAATATACGCAGTGATTAGGGTTCTTTTTTATTTTTAAAGCTATTTAAAATAAGAAATATATTAAAATAAAGATTTCTATACCGTATATAATTTTGATGAAATTGGAAATATGTTATATATAGAGGATAATATCGGAAGAAAATATTTTATATTGCATTTAATGCAATTCAGTGATTTGCAATTAAGTTAAAAGTCAAGATTTTTTACTTTTTTTTTTAAGTTTTTTTTTTTAGGATTTTTAAGTTGTTTGACCACTTAAAAAACCAAACAAAACAACTTAATAATTATGATTCAGACTCGTTAAGTTTTAAGTGGAAAAACAAACGACCCCCTAGTTAAATTTATCGACGATTTGTATATTTGTATATTGATAAGATATATAGATACAGTTATTTTTTGTGTAAATGTTTAAGATTTTTTTTTAATATTTGGTGATTAAAATAATTTTGAACAAAATACATAATTATGATTTGCCTTTTATTTTTAATAATCAACACAGAAATTACTATATTTGAGATTTTTATTTTTAATAATCAACACTGAAAGATTGAGATCGATGAATTAAATGATCAATGAAATTAATTGTGTTTCATATGTTTTTTTTAATACAGTTTCATATTTTTATTTTTTTTAATACAGTTTCATATGTTCTTAATTAATTAGGTTGTGAGAAGGAAGTATCGAGAAGTGCTTAAAATAATAGTATGATCTCTATTTTTTATTTGAATTTTTATATTAATATTTGATTTATTTAATAATGGAAAATTAATACAAAAATTAATTTCTAGTTCAGCCCTGCCTGATACAAAATTATGGGTTCGCCAAGGCCTGGTGCCATTCAGGACGAGATCCTTGCAAATGAACACCTAGCATGCAAAGCTAAGTCGAACCAATAGTAAAAATATATTTTATTTTTGTTTATTTTATGATTGTAGCTGATATATACCCATGAAAACATGTTATTTATATGCAGAAAATTGGACAAGCTTACTAGAGGAATTCGAACTTTGTTCTGGATTCTAACAGATTAGCATGCATTTCCCAAAATATCTCGGCTCTTCCGGCAAAACAAGCCATGACAGGGAGTCGATAACCAAAACAATACTGACCACCGACCAGATCAATATTAACCAAAACAAGCTGGTTAAATTATGACTAAATTCCATTTTAAAAAAAAAATATGACTTAATTGACAAATTAAATAACTAATTTTGCATAGGTTTCATTTGTAGATATTGAAACTTCATTAACATATATATATATATATATATATATAGTATATATTAATAAACAACAACATTGATAAACAACTGCAAATTAAATGTTTCATGCTGAGAATCACTTTTATTCAAGCACTACAAGCTAGCTAGACACGAACGTACACAACCAAACATGATCCTCACCATCGATCATCACATCCGTTTATACTAGAAATTCAAATGCATGCATGCATGCAGCTTAGTTTATTTCTTCAGCAACTTATATATAAATAGTCTATAAAATCATGAAGTGATGATCTGATCATCAGACTTTCTTCTGCTCATGATTTTCCGGCTTCTTACATTCGAAGTAGCAGAAACATTTCCAGTGATTCTCACGTTTATGACAAGCTCCATGACTAGCATGTTCCCAGTCCTTGCATTGCTTGTCACAGTGCCCTGTATTCCCACAATTTCCAGACCATGTTTGACTAGGTCTCTCACATATGTTTGCTTCCACCGTCGTCATCATCATCTCTGCATGCAACCACACAACATTAACAGGAATTCAGATCATCTGCGGGCTAACGACTTCAAATAGTTAAAGATAATACAATAGTTCACTAATATATGTATCCTATCTAAACAGAACCATACATATATATATAATTAATACAACTTTATCAAATATTCATCAAATCATTTACTGTATTGAAGTATAATATTAAATTGTTATATCAAATATAATATTTTATATTTTTTTATACCACATTTAGTATTGATAATAATACATACATCGAAGATTGTTTAATAAATATTGTTTTTTTAATTATAAAAATATCATTATATAACTATATTGAATATATTAATGGTTTTTTTTTTAAATATTATATAATTTTAAATTTAGAATTAGAATGTATATCAGAGATGTTCTGACCTTTGAATTGTTTAACGTTAAGTAGCTAAAGAAGTAAGCAGTGAACATAAACTTTGCTTATCAGGGGTGGGTCACTTGGGTTGGGAATGTTAGGAATATGACTTGGTTTGTCGCTTTGTGCGGTTAATTTTAGTTTTTTATTCTTTTTTATTTTAAGTTTGTTGATAAGATATAGAAACTGGGGACACGTCACACATAGCACCCATTTTGCGAATCAGTACAATTATATTTATATTTTATTACAATTGTACACATAAAAGATTAAAAGTACATCCATATAATAATAATAATAATGATAATAATAACAGTGCTGTAGATTTGTAGATGGGTGCAAATTAACAGTTGGGTTTTTTTTAATAAGATTATGCGACTTTTTTACACCATTTAAATTAAATATAATTTTTTTTATGAAAAACCAACGGGGGCCATGGCCCCGGCCACTAATGTTTTGTTTGGTAAGAGGGATGGATGGAGGGGGAAGAGAGATGGAAAGAGAGTTACAATCCCTTATTTAGTTAGAGAGATAAAAGAGGAAAGAGGGGAGAGGAGAAGAGGAGGGAGCTCTCCTTCTTTTGAGCCCATAAAAAACAATCCGTCCAATAATAAATGGACAAGAGGAGAGAAGAGAAACGACAGTAATACCTTTTAATTTTTTATAACATTTTAATTTATATAAAAACAATATAATAAATTTATAAATTATTTTTCAATCCAATTATAAAGGAAATATGTTATCCTCTCCGTCTTTCCTACTCTCTCTCCTTTTTAATTCATCGATCCCTCCTACTCTCTCCCACCTACCAAACATTACCTAAAGAGTAACATTTACCAAGTAAATTTAGATAATATTTCTGATACACTGATATCTTTCATATTTTGAGGTAATGATAATAAAATTATATATATATGTCCTCACCAAGCTTACTCTGGGGAATTCTGGATTCTAATTAAATAATTCATTTTGCATATGTTTCATATATAGATAATATTGAAACTTTATTAACATATAGTGTGATTAATAAACAAGTAACAACAACAATTGATAAACAACTGCAGATGTTTCAGCTGAGAAACACTTTTATTCACGCACTACGCATAATTAAGTACGTACACCACCAGACATGATCACTAGAAATTCAAATGCATGCATGCATGCAGCTTAGTTTATTTCATCATCATCAGCAACTGATATATATATCATCATGAAACGATCAGGCTTTGATCTTCCGGTTATGATTTTCCTGCTTTTTACATTCGAAGTAACAGAAACATTTCCAGTGATTGCCACGTTTATGACAAGCTCCATGACTAGCATGTTCCCAGTCCTTGCATTGATTGTCACAGTGCCCTGTATTCCCACATTTTCCTGACCATGTTTGACTAGGCTTCTCACATACATTTGCAGCTTCCACCGTCGTCATCGTCATCTCTGCATGCAACCACACAACATTATCAGGAATTCAGATCATCTGTCGCGCTAATGACTTCAGATAATACAGTAGTACTAGTACTCTTGTCTAAACGGACCATATATATATATATATATATATATATATATATATATATATATATGTATGTATATGCAGCCATGCAGGTAATTAATACAAAGTTATCAGTGATTCATCAAACAATTTGCTGCACTGATCTCTGTGCTAAACTCAGATATTTAAAGATGCAGCAGATCTCTGTAATGAACTCAAATAGTTAAAGATGAAAGTGAAAAAACTTACCCGGGATTGCAATGAGGACGAAGACCAACAAGATTGTAAAATAGTGACTACTCTTGGCCATGTTTTCTCTTGCTTGCTTACTTACAGAGAAGTATTGTTATATGTGATGAGGATGATTTAGAGTTATTAATTTATAGTAGCATATAGAGAGCTGCTGCCATTGCGGACTTTTCTGACTTAGTGGAGTAAGAAGATAAGGTGATAGACGAGAACAGAAAATCTTTTACACTTAGTGGAGTAAGAAGATAAGGGTGATAGACGAGAAAAGAAAATCTTTTATGCAACAGTATCACTCGGTAAAACCGTGCAATATAAATGTATTATTTATATTAATATTATAAAATTATATGTTAAAAATAATACAAAATACGGACGATCTTACCCTTATAAATTTGTCTCGATAGACGACAAAAGTCTTTAATTTATAGTAGCATATAGATGTGCCATTTCTGACTTTTAAGGCTGAGTGCCTGAGTGGAGTAAGAAGGCAGAATGATAGGTAAACGTCTTTAATTTATGGGAAAGTATCATTTCATTATTAAGAAAGACGACGATAAAGTTTGATCATATTAATTGTTTTTTCCCTTAAAATCAAATAAATATTAAAACGTTTCTTATATTATTTTTTCCATTCATTAAATGAATTATATCTCTTTGACCGTTAAAATTGAATCAAATGACTATTTTACCCTTCATTTTGTTCTATATAATTACTATTTTTCCCTTATAATATTTATTAAATAAAAAAATATATTAAAAGTAAAAAGTAAAAAATAAAAAATAACAAAAAATAACTATAATTAAACAAATTAATTTTATTTTATAAAAATTCTTCAATTCTTCTTCTTCTCCACGACCATATCATATGGTGTCAGAATCATCATCAATCATCGTCATCTTCTCTACCAAAATTTAATTTGTAGATCTGGTATCAGAAACCAGATCCATTTCCTTGATCTCCACTATCATCCACAATCATCGACCATCAACACCATACCAGATATCAAATCCCCTCTCATCAATATAAAAATTACCATCACCATTATCAGTATTATCAACACAAGATTTTGACCCTAGAATATCACCACCATTATCGGTCCAGATTTAACACCCAAACCCTCATCTCCATCAAACCCAAACTCATACCCAAACCAAATCGTGAACCACCCATCACCACCCCTAAAATCCAGACACCACCGTGAACCACCTATCACCACCCCCAAATCATTACCCAACCATGAACCACCATTCACCACCCCTAAAATCCAACCACCACCACCACGGCACCACACAACAATTCACCCAAAATCCACATTAGAAACCAAATCGCCCTAAAACCAAATCAAAACCAAATTGACCCAAATTGAAATCAAATCGAAACCGATTCACCCCATATGCTTAACACTCCTATGAACCCAACCCAGATGGTAAAAAAATCCCACACTGTGCCACCACCTCTATCTCCAACACCAACATCAACCCAAATCCCACCAATCAGCAGCCTCCGCAATAACCAAGAGGAAATTGATCTTCTAGATCGATCGGTAATCTTTTTGGCTCTCAGATCCAACGTCGATTTCGGTCAATGATGATGATGTTCTGTATGGATGTTAGAGAGAGATCGGAGTGATTGGACAGAAAATGAGATCGAGAGAAAAATGGATTTGGTGGAGATAATTTTGGTGGTGGTGATTCAGTGATGATGAATTTGGGTGTTGGAGATCGATGAAGATGATGGATGTATTCTCATGTTCTGTATGAATGATGATCACGATGAGAGATAGAGAAATAGTTGTATAGGAGAGAGAGATGAAATGTATTTTTTTTATTTTTATGTCTTTTATTTATTTTAGGTTTTGGTGTTACACGAATGAGATTACGAAGTTGCCCTTTGCCTTTAGTGGTCAACATGATTTTCGATGAAAAACGGGACAGAAGGGATATATTATATTTTTTTTCATTTCAGAGGGATTAATGACTAATATAGTCAAACCCTATCCTCGTCTTAATAATAGGATAAACATCAAGGGTTAAAATGATACTTTCCCTTAATTTATAGTAGCATACAGAGCTGTCATTAAAGACTTTTCAGGCTAACATAATTGTCGAATCTCGACCGACTTATCAGATATTCGAATTTGATTAGAATTAAAAATAAGTTAAAATAATCATTGAATAAATAAATAAACAAACATACTAAGGAGGCTTGCTCACAAGCTCCTTTAAGGTTTTACATTTTGCCGTCATTTTTTTTTTAAGGATATTTTTAACAATAAATTATAATATTTTAAAAAATTTAATGAGTTGTATATATTAAAATGATGTACATACCATTTTTTTGGACGAATAATTATAAAATATATAAATAATTTTTGATCATTTCTTTTGGTTCTAGATGTTTGCCTTATTAGGTTCGCCTAGAGCCGGCCCTAATCTATCACTCTATTTACTTAGGGTTAAGGTTCACGTGGACCTTGGTCCCTGCCCATAGATGAGTCCAAACTCCAAACCCATAATGATTTGTAATCTCTATTTTTGATTTTTTGAAAAGATTTTTGTTTTCAATTCTTAGTTAAAAACATTTTAGTTATTTTCGTAGCTTTCTTCCAGTTAATTCAGGCTTGTTCTTGTAACTATCGTTTATAAACGATTTTGTAAAAAGGTCCATATAATTGAAAAAAATGCCACATTGTTTCTTTCTTTTAAAAAAAGAAATGATCCACATCTATAAGTATTTTTTTTTTTTAAAAAAAAAACGATGATATTTATACCTTTTTAAAATTATAGGTACATTCTAAATTAGTATATTTTATTAAATTCTCTTTAAGTCAAATTAAATAAGTAAAATAATTTTAAACACATATCATATTAATACAATTTTTAATATTTTTGAGCATTTAAAAAAATAGTAAAAACAAAAAAAATTACAATATTTTTATTGTAATATAAACTATTTATTATTTAAAAACTTAAATAATTAATATTTAAAAGTAAACATATTAAAACTGAACTTAAAAAAAAAAAGTCTTGATAAGAAAATAAAATAATAGAAAACTGTTGTAATTGGTAGTGTAATAATTGGTGGTTTCCACCACATGCTCATTCTTTCTACAAAATTCCACACAAGTGAATAGAAACCACCTGGACTTCATTCTGTGTGACACGTCCCTGACTTCATTCGTAGTGACATACTGACATACATGCCCTTTTTTTGTCTTCATAAGATCACCATTTGCTATAAATAACAACTCTGTATGTGTTGTAATTTTTTCTTTTTCTTTTTTCTTTTTCTTTTTCTTATGCTTAACTAAATCTTTATCAAAGAGACAAACATTACACGGAGCCCGGATAATCTTCCAGCAAATTCTGTGTTGTAAGCAGAGCTATTTGTATTGTAGCCTGGGCTGTAGCCCAGGTTGATTTTTTGAAAATATGTTTAAAGTTTTTACATAATCTGACCTCTTTAGTGTTATTTTTATAAAACACCCCTGTTTTATAATTTTATTTACAAACTATTCCAATTAAAACAAAAAGATTCGGATACAAAATAAAACACCACACAAACAGAACAGAAATTTTGAGGTTGAAACATGACTTTCAATCTTTAAAACACAATTTAATTGAACATATTTAATTATATATATATATTAAAATATTTAATTTATATTAATGATTGCTAACAAAAAATATAATAAAAAGTAAACAAATCATATTGATCGACTTGGATAATTTTATTTAATTGAATCTTAATAGAAGCTTGGTTGAATTTTAATAGCAGTAAATTAACATGGGTTTAAATTTATATTTTTCTTTTTATGTTTATATTAATCCACTAGATTGTAATGTCAAACAATTATAAAAGTTTTAAAAAAACACAATAAATTAATAATTTTTTTCCGATAGTTATTAAGGTTCGTTTAAAAAAAAATTGTTTTAACCCACCCTTCTATAATACCCTGGCTACGTCTAATAACGTGACTCAATGAAGTTTATGGAGAACAATAGATATCCCGATTTCTTCTTCAGTTATATGGGTTATATTCTCTCTCATTTATTTATCAGTTCTTTCAGTTTTATTAATATTCTATATAAATAAAGAGATCTTCATAAAGGTGATTTACTCACAATTCAAGGTTGTATTGAGATTTTTAATCCAGTCCGTTAGAATTTGAAGTTTTGAATTTTAATCTGAAATTCTGAATTTATTTATTGTTATTCAATTTGTTTATTATTACATATTTAATTACTTTTATGTAATTTATTTATTATTAGAATACGAAGTTCTGAATTTCAATTCAATTAGATTTGAAAGTTATGAATTTCAATACAATCAAAACTGGATTAATTATGACTTAATTCCGTTTTTAAGAAATAAATTATGACTTAATTGACAAATTAAATAATTAATTTTGCCTAGGTTTCATATGTAGACATTGAAACTTCATTAAGATATATATAGTATATATTAATAAACAACAACATTGATAAACAACTGCAAATTAAATGTTTCATGCTGAGAAACATTTTTATTCAAGCAGTACAAGCTAGCTAGACACGAACGTACACAACCAGACATGATCCTCACCATCGATCAACACATCCGTTTATACCAGAAATTCAAATACATGCATGCATGCATGCAGCTTAGTTTATTTCTTCAGCAACTTATATATAAATAGTCTATAAAATCTTGAAGTGATGATCTGATCATCAGACTTTCTTCTGCTCATGATTTTCCGGCTTCTTACATTCGAAGTAGCAGAAACATTTCCAGTGATTCTCACGTTTATGACAAGCTCCATGACTAGCATGTTCCCAGTCCTTGCATTGCTTGTCACAGTGCCCTGTATTCCCACAATTTCCAGACCATGTTTGACTAGGTCTCTCACATATGTTTGCTTCCACCGTCGTCATCATCATCTCTGCATGCAACCACACAACATTAACAGAAATTCAGATCATCTGCGGGCTAATGACTTCAAATAGTTAAAGATAATACAATAGTTCACTAATATATATTCTATCTAAACAGAACCATATATATATATATATAATTAATACAACGTTATCAAATATTCATCAAATCATTTGCTGCGTTGATCTTTAATCTGGACTCAAATATATAGTTAAAGATGTGAAAAAACTTACCAGGGATTGCAACGAGAACGAAGACGAACAAGATTGCAACGTAGTGAGTACTCTTGGCCATTTTTTCTCTTGCCTGATTGCTTACAGAGAAGTATTGTTCTATGTGATGAGGACAATTTAGTGACAATAATTTATAGTAGCATATTGAGCTGCCATCGCTGACTTTTCAGGCTAAGTGGAGTAAGAAGAAAGAGTGATAGACAAACGTCTTACCTTCTTATTTTCTACAAATACATATGTCGATTATATATGAGCTCAAATCAATGACTATGCTGCTACTTTGCATACTCACACGCAATGCTTTCTAATATCATTCCATCTGGATTTGGCAGATTATTGCAAAGTGAATGTATAGTCAAAAGGAGAAGCTAGCTTCACCGAAATATTTAGAGGTTGGGTAGTCATATGACTCATGAGTCATGACAGAATTTTATTATATATATAAAAGATTTGGATAAAAATTAGATAAATTTAACTATATTTTTAAGAGTTAATTACAATATATTTTCTGATGACTGACATTTTACAATAACACTAGTATTTTTACTGAAATTACATAAACATACATTTGACCATTATGACATTGAAGGTAGACTTAACAGGAGTGTTAATAGCGGAAGGGTAAAAAAAAATCGATAAATAAATATATTTTATTATAAAAATAATAATAAAATTAAATAAATAATTTAAAAATACAGTAATGCATTAATACTCTACATCTCACCTACAATCCCATAATTTTCATCCCAATACACGTGACAGTTGAGTAGACAAACATTATTTGGTAAGTGAATATATGGATAAAAGAGATAAGTATATTCACTTACCGAGTGATACCTCAACTGTCATATGTGTTGGAATGATAATAGCACGATTAAAAGCAAGATTGTTTAAAATTATTCTTAAAAATAACACATGGGAGATCGCACCAAAAGTCCATTGCAAATGTTCTATCTAACCAAATGTTCATAGGATCCTTTCCCTTCAATCGCCTTCAATTCTCTCCTCCAGAGTAAAACGCCTGACCAGGGGAAGGTATGTGAAAGCTAGCCTAGCTAGCTTTTTTTTAAATATATATATATATTAAGTTCGGTTTTTTTTAAGGATTTTGGTATTTTTTTAATTAAATAAAATATGAATGATAGACAATTCAAATGGTATGATATTCGTTAACATTGTTTGATAAATATCTCACAAAAATGGTTTAGTTTACAATTTAATTTAATTGAGATCATCTTACCGGATTTATTACAATGATATACTCAATTTTCTTTTATTTACATTCAAACACATCAAAGATTTTCTTTATTCTTTTCTTTTCAATTCATTCCATAAATAAAAAGAAATAAATTTTGAATTATTTACTTCATTTAAATTTGTTAAAACCCGAAAAAATATGCAATATGCATTTAGTTTATTTTCTTGCAAAAATAATTTTCTTTGTACCAATCATTTTTTTTTTGACATTCTTTTAAATATTTTTAGGAGAAAAGGTCATTATATATTTCTTATCTGAGTATATATGTTTTAATTAGAAAAATTATATTGTAAGGTTTGCTTAAAAAACTTATTCTAATGCTTAATGTAGATTGGTGATAAATTATATTCATTTAGTTTCACAATGTGTTAGGTATTTAGGTTTGAGTTATCCCACTACAGGTGTTGCTCCAAAAAATAATTTGTATTTAATTAGAAAAGCCCACCCAAACAATAAGTTATAGCTATGCCCCTACACCCTATCGTCTCCCTTCATCCTTGCTTCCTCCTCCTTCATCGGCTACCACCACCACTAACCCTTTCCTCTAGTTTTTAGAGTTATAAAGGGAACATTTTCGCCTCCGGTGTAGCTCATCTTATAGATGGATGGATGTGAGACTCGAGCAAATTGTTGTAGATTTTGGATCGATGATCACGGAATCGTCGCACCTAATATATTCCCATAATTCATAGTAATTAATAACGTCAATAGCAGAAAAATAGATGAGAGAAAATAAACCAATCACAACACAAGATATACGTGAAAAACCCAAATCGGGTAAAAAACCACGGGATGTCAGGACGACAGAGAAAATTCCACTATATGATAAATTGTTACAACCATATATTCCAGGATTCTCTCTCACACCCAAACCTTGAACCACACTCACAAGATCCTCACAAAGAACCCCACAATATCCCCAAGGTCTCCCCTGAATATCACCCACAGATTTCTAACTTGATCCACTGATATTTCATTTGATCCCTCATCGGATATTTCCATGGGTCTCTCACCCAGATCTTTCCACTCTATGATGTTACATGGTGTTCTTTTTGCTCCACACACAAAATAACCTAATTACAAGGTCTATTTATACTAGTTATATGGAGTTTAACATAAGAGAAAATCTTACTCCTAAACGTACAAGAATTGTTTGTTCCACATAAATACTATTTTCTATTTATGACAAGTCTTTTTGTTTAAAAGAAATCATTTTCTTTTAAGTACAGGACTTTCTTAATCTGATTAGCACAAGAACTTCCAGAAGAAAACACATTTTCTATTTTCATTTGTTGTTCTTCGTCTTCAAACCTCCCTTAAACACCATCTTCAACTTCCAAACGTTATCCCACATCTCCAGGAAGCTCTACATCAGTTGAGTCTTGTTTGGTTAACATTGGGTTCACTTGAGAATACGAGCCAAAATCTAACAATTCTCCCTTTTGGCTTGAATTCTCAAGACCTTTGTCCACAACCACAATTCTCATCACCAAGAATCAACATACCCCACCACAAGGTATAACCACTTAGGAACGAACCATCATAAGATTGTTTTTTCTTCCTTTTGCTTTGTGTTTGTTGTTCCGGCACCATGTCGAAAAATAATCTGCTGAAATTGTGATGCAACTCCTCATGTCAGATTACCAGGGAGTTCGTCAGCCATCGACATCTTTGTCCACCATACATCTTGCATCACTTTCTGACCAATGCTTTGTATACAATTATGAACCACTAGCAGCAACATATCCTCTTCCATGGCCAGTGGGGAAAACTACCAAAAGGATAAACATGCCCTTGCATCACCCAATCATGTGAAAGACCTTCCGTCCTTGCATCACATACCTGATGAAAGACTTGCTACTAGAATGGGGAGTGCTTTGCCGGATAAGCCCCACACAATCACTAGAGACTTCGAGCATTCAATTTTTATATATATATTCAATTAGCGCCTTGTGTAACCCAGATTGAATCTCTATGACTTATACCTGCCACCACAAGCCAATATATATATATATATATATATATATATATATATATTCTCCTCCATCTCTATTTTCTTTTCATCAAACCCACTGAGTTTGAAACCGCTTTCAAGACGTATCTTCTTTGCTAAACCATACTAGGCAATAATGAATCATCATCCCATTACCACCAAGTCCTCCATACGATCTCCCGTAAAGACTTATAAACCACCATCGCTGAATCAAGGCTCTGATACCAATTGTTAGAGATTTTGGATCGATAATCGTGGAATCGTCGTGCCTAATATATGCTCATAACTCATAACAATTAATAATGTCAATAGCAGAAAAAATAGATGAGAGGAAATAAATCAATCACAACACAAGATTTAAGTGAAAAACCCAAATCGGGTAAAAAACCACGGGCTGTCAGAACGACAGAGAAAATTCCACTATATGATAAATTGTTATAACCATATATTTCAGGATTCTCTCTCACACCCAAATCCTAAATCACGCTCATAAGATCCTCACCAAGAACCCCACAATATCCCCTAGGTCTCCCCTGAATATCACCCACATATCTCTAACTTGATCCACTGATATTCCCTTTGATCCCTCCCCGGATATTCCCACGGGTCTCTCACTCGGATCTCTCCACTCTCTGATATTATATGGTGTTCTTTTTGCTCCACACACAAAATAACCTAATTACAAGGTATATTTATACTAGTTACAGAGAGTTTAACATAAGAGGAAATCCTACTCCTAAATGTACAAGAATTGTTTGTTCCACATAAATACTATTTTCTATTTATGATAAGTCTTTTTGTTTAAAAGAAAACATTTTCTTTTAAGTACATGACTTTCCTAATCTGATTAGCACAAGAATTTCCAAAAGAAAACACATTTTCTATTTTCATCCGTTCTTCTTCGTCTTCAAACCTCCCTCAAATATCATCTTCAACTTTCAAACATTATCCCACTTCTCCAAGAAGCTCCACGTCAGTTGAGTCTCGTTTGGTTAACATTGGGTTCACTTGAGAATACGAGCCAAAACTTAACACAAATAACTCCCAAGTCATTAGAAATAGATACTATCAAAAAAAGGGAAAATTTTCTCCATATCAAAGTTTTTCCACGCCCACCATTCTCTATCTATAGCTATATCTAAAAAAAACTTATATTTTTCATTATTCTTTCTTAATTTATTCAATAAATTATTTTAATATAATTTTATTTTGTAATTAAATTTTCACAAATAAATTATCTATATTTGGAGATTAAAATATAGAAACTCTAATAAACATAAATTTAGAGTACGATATAAGCATATGATATTCTATTTTAGAGTTCGGTGCAACGGTCCACTTGTGAATTTTTTTTTAACTTAGGATGTTGTTTGACTTAATGGACATTAACTCATGGACCCCGAACCTTCGAATGCATGACTAGTGTGTGGACGCGGCCTACGAACACGAATGCCGTTTCGATTGGACCGTGAGATTCCAGTTGACCTTTTATGGAAAGCTTTAATTGTTTGGATACAGAATCGGTTTTAATTAGAAGTAAATCTATTTGGAGAATATTAAATCAAACACGGACCTCGGTTCAAACTCTGTTTTTCGTGATTTTCTTGTGCTGTTACTTTCTATTTTCTTTGATACCATCCAGATTTGATTGCAAATTACGATTTACAATCTTAAGACAATTTTTCTTAAAATTATTTTTCAAACAACGTTTGCTTCTTCAAACTTTATGTTATCAGAGTTCTGGTTCCAGAGTTCTGGTTCATATCGTAACGGACTTGGAGAAAAAAAATCATTGATTCAGTTTTCAACTGTGGTAATCGGGTTTCTTTGGAACACTGATTCAATTTGAAAATCGTGTTCTTTAGAACACTGATTTCAATTATATATATATACGTTACCTGTGGAAATCGGGTTTCTTGGAACACTGATTTCAATTTTGAGATAAAAAAATCATTAATCTGTTGAAATTGGGTCTATTATTAGACACTGGTTTCGAAATCGATTACGATTTCAATTGGGTAATCGGGTCTGCAATATCAGACACTGATTGTGATTTCTATCGTGAAATCTGATTTGATATCAACTGATATCCGTGCTATTATTTCTGTGATACTAAAACGATTTTGTTTTTGTTTCAGATATTATGGCAAACAAATCGAATGTGAACACCAGTGTTCCACTAGAGACTCCGGAAGTTAATCCAAGTATGAGATTAGATACTTCGGCTGTGAACTTTGTACTTGTGGGCCAGGTACTAATAGTAGTACCTACTGTGGCCACAACGACTCCGGCCATCAACTCCTTCGTGAGAAACATGCCTGATCCGGTGATGAGCCAGTATATGAGTCAAGGAAATGTTCCCATGGCAAATCCCTATATGAATTCGGTATCTTTACTGATGAATCATAAGGAGAAGCCTGATAAGTTCAGTGGACCGAATTTTAAACGGTGGCAGCAAAAGATGCTGTTTTATTTGACCACACTGAACCTTGGTAGGTTCTTGATCGAAGATGCTCCTAAACCTAATAATGGTGAAGAGCGTGATGTTCAAGTATGGAATGCTATTGATGCATGGAATCACTCGGATTTCCTGTGTCGTAATTACATACTGAACGGGCTGTCAGATTCGCTATATAGCGTTTATTCTTCAAAGAAAACAGTCAAAGAACTGTGGGAATTATTAGACCGTAAATACAAAACTGAGGACGCTGGGTCCAAGAATTTTATCGTGGGTCGGTTTCTTGATTACAATATGGGGGATTCCAAGACAGTTATGAGTCAAATTCAAGAGCTACAAGTGATTCTGCATGAGATACATGCCGAAGGGATGACCCTGAGTGAAACTTTCTAGGTGGCTGCAATCATTGAGAAGCTTTCTCCTTCATGGAAAGAGTTTAAAAACTATCTCAAACACAAGCGAAATGAGATGAAGGTCGAGGATCTGATTCTCAAGCTTCGTATTCAGGAAGATCACATGAACTATGACAAGAAAGATGTCAATGCACCTGAAGCGAATATCAATGTGGTTGAGCATGGGCAAAGTTCTAAACCAAAGAAGAACAAGCCTGGGAAAGGATCCAAATTGGGTTCTAAGGGAAGAGTCTCTAAGTAGCCAAAATTCCAAGGGAAATGCTACAACTGTGACAAGCTGGGTCACAAATCTTCTGAGTACAGGTTGCCAAAGAAAAAGAAGAACCACGAGGTAAACGTGGTTGCTGGGATCTCAAGAGATGTATCCGAGATCAATCTCTCTGCAGTTGTGATAGAAGCAAACCTTGTTGGGTCAAACCCAAGGGAGTGGTGGTTGGATACTGGGGCCACTGGTCATATATGCTCTGACAGGGAGATGTTAATACATTTGAAGAAATGAAGAATGAAGGAAAGTTATATATGGGCAAATTAGCCACATCTGACGTGAATGGACGTGGTCAAGTCATTCTCAAGATGACCTCTGGTATAACCCTGAGCTTGAACAATGTGTTGTATGTACCTGATATTCTCAAGAACTTGGTGTCTGGTTCATCGCTCAATCAGCATGGGTTCAAGATGGTGATTGAATAATAAAGTGTTTTTAACCAAGCAGGGAACTTATGTGGGTAGGGGATATGCAACTGAAGGGTTGTTTAAGCTTAATGTATATGTTGTCAAAAGAACAATAAATAAAGATAATTCTTCAGTTTATTTGCTTGAGTCTTCCAATTTATGGCATGGTAGACTATGACACGTTAATTATGATACTTTACGTAGATTAATTAACTTAAATTATATTCCCGCATTCAATATTGATCATAAACATAAGTGTGAAGTTTGCGTTGAAGCAAAACTAACAAGATCATCATTTCAAACTATTGAAAGGAAATATGAACCTCTTGATTTAATTCACACAAATATATGAGATTTAAAATTTGTTCAAACAAGAGGTGGCAACAAATATTTCATCACATTTATAGATGATAGCACAAAATACTGAAATGTATATTGATACTCGTTTTTTGTGTCGTTACCAAATTGCGATTATCAAAAGAATATTTATAAAAAGTCCTACGCAATGTGCTCTAAAGTTTTGAAAACTAGTAAAGCGGTAAGTGATGGTATCGTCCACAGGGAGGAGTTATTCGTTAATCACCTCATGTTCTAGAGTTTATTGAAAGCAATGTAAATAGAATACGGATGTGGTGAGAATGGTGTGTGTGTGAGGTGTAAGCATATTGCAGGTGTGTGCAAAGGAAGTGAATCCAAAAAGAATTCAAATAAACACAAAGGAATATGGAGGGGTGAGAATGGTGATTAAAGTGACAAATAATAAAATGGTTGATAGGAGAGATGCATGAGAATGATCACACAAAGTTCATAAAGCTCACCATACATAAGTGCACAAATAGTGTTTGTTAAGCATTAATGACATCCAATTCAAGATACAAGGAAAGAATACAAAATAGATAGAAAGGAGACCCCTCATCCGTAACCGGGAATAGAACACCGGGTCTTCTCGGGTGTCAATCCGAGATGTCCTTACCACTGGACGACTACGCCGTTCTCCAATCTCATGAATGCACAACCCCCCTCAATTAAGGACATTCAATTCAAGCTAAGGGCTTGTCCTCTCAATTGAGAGATTTACAAACTCAAATCACTCCCCAAGGTCTCGGTGAAGTAATTGTGCTTGTAATCTCAACTAAGGAATTCGAGACACGAATCACTCCCCAAGGTCTCGATGAAGTAATTATGCCTTAGGTCCCTACCATTAAGCATATGAACATAAACCAAAACCTACTCTAGCAAGGTCTTGCATAGAACAAGTTTCATTCATTCTTTAAAGCTAATTGGTTAAGATTATACCCGGATTGGTCCTCCTAGGCACAACCAAAAACCCACAAGCACTCAAACCCATCCATACAAGTTAATTTCGACATTCCAAAGACATACACACACAAATAGGATATTTGATTACAATTACTCCTACAATTATATTAATCTACTCCTAATCCCATCCATGAACACATATCAATTTCCAATCTCCATACACAAGCATATCAAGATAAGAGATTAATCAATAATAGCAAGAACAAATCAAAACCCAAATGAATATAAAATCAACCAACATATATTGAGCACAAATTCGGTTTACAAATATTCCCAAGTGGGGATTACACAATCAAGAAAACATGAAATACAAAGAGAATGAGTTTAAAGGAGACAACCCTTGAAGAAATCCCTCCAAGTGCTCCATGGATCCCTAACTCGAAATTGGTCATAGACTACTCTTATCTCCTTGCAATCAACTCTCAAAAGTGGTGGAGGATGTGTAGAAATGGGTGGCGGTGAGTTTCCCATGGAGGAGGACCTCAATGGGAGCTTTGGAAGCTTCTCCCTCTCTTGATTTGTGAAGAAGATGAAGAAAATAATGGCTCTCTTGTCTTTGTTGTTGTCTAGAGAAGAGGAGAAAATTATGTACTTATAGTTAGGGAAAGTTTGGGGACGAATTGGGGTGCAAAAGGACACATTTGTCCCTCTGAAAATGGCCTAAAACCGACATGTCGCGGTCTGGAATCAGGTGTGTCGCGGTCTTGCAAGACGACACACCGGGCGACAGTGATTTTCGCGACTTTGTCGTCCAACCTCGCGCACCGTTACGAAAACGCACATATATCCCTCTAGAAAACCCGGAATTACAATCCGTAAAAACCGTTGGAAAGAAGACTTCTGGGTCTTTCTAAATATATAAATATCTGAACGAGACTAAATCTGAGGAGGGAGATATGATCCTAGAAATTTGGATATTCTGTATAAAGCTCTCAGTCGCTGTCCTGTTTCCAGCCTTACGCACCGTTACGAAAACACCCATATCTCCCTCTAGAAAAAACTGCTAGAAAGAAGACTTCTGGGGCTTTCTAAAAATAGGTGGTACAAAACCCAGTTCACTTTGAGGAGGGATATATGTTCCCGAAATTTAGCTTCCCAATTGTCATTTAAGCTTAAATATCATATGTAAGGAATATGTACCTACACAAAGCTCAACAAACACATTATATAAAAAAATACGCTCGAAAACGAGAACAAATGATAGGTAATGGGGACCTCAAATAGGTATAATTATCTTTCGATCATATATTTGTTGAAAAACAAGGATGAAGCTATAGAGAAGTTTAGTCTCTATAAAATTGAAGTTGAGAATCAACTTAACAAGAAAATCAAGGTACTGAGAAATGACCGAGGTGGTGAATATGTAGCACCGTTATGTGAATTCTGTGTACAACACGAAATTATACATCAAACTACTGCACCATATTCCCCTCAACAAAACGGTATTACAGAACGTAAAAATCGTACATTGAAAGAGATGATGAATGTAATGTTGATAAGTTCTGGAGTACCTCAGAACATGTGGGGTGACGCTATATTGTCTAGCAGTTACCTTTTAAACAAGGTACCCCGAAAGAAAGAAGACCAGACCCCATATGAATTATGGAAAGGAAGAAAGTCTTCCTATAAATTCTTACGAATGTGGGGGTGTCTTGCCAAAGTAGCCGTACCTATACCTAAGAAGGTGAAAATAGGTCCGAAAACTGTTGACTGCATTTTGATTAGATATGCACAAAACAGTAGTGCTCATCGATTCTTGGTCTATAAATCTGACATATCAGATATACACAAAAACACGATAATGGAATCTAGAAATGCAATGTTCTTAGAACATGTATTTCCATGTAAATCCAATGATGAATCAAGTTCGTCAAAACGAACACATGCTGATAGTTGTGAGGACCAAGAACAAGGAAATGAAGTAGAGGATGAACCTAGACATAGCAAAAGAGCAAGGACGGAAACGTCTTTTGGTCTAGATTTTTGATCTATTTGCTAGAAGGTGAACCTCGAACTTTCAAAGAAGCGGTAAGCTCTTCAGAAAGACTCTTTTGGAAAGAGGCAATTAAGAGCGAAATTGATTCCATCCTTCAAAATCATACTTGGGAATTAGTGGATCTTCCTCCGGGATGTAAACCGTTAGGATCCAAATGGATTTTCAAAAGAAAGATGAAAGCAGATGGATCAATTGGTAAGTATAAGGCCAGACTTGTAATTAAATGTTACAATTAGGGATGCACGTTTGGGGATTGGGGATGGATATAGGTCCCCCCATCCCCATCCCCATCCCCATCCCCATCCCCACTTCCTAGACCCTTCCCCCATCCCCCACCATTTCCCCATTTCCCCATTTCCCCATTTGAGGAAAATGGGAATGGGGATGGGATGGGATGGGGATGGGGATGGGGATGGGGATGTTTGGGGGGAGGTCCCCCCATCCCCATCCCCAATTCCCCATTTTTCCAGTTTTTCCCTGTTTTCTCGTATCCCCCGGTCCCTCATTTTCTTATTTCCCTATTTAACTTAAAATTATAAATTAAATTTAAAAAAAATAAACCTTTCATTACAAATAAAAAATATCAATGCATTACAAATTCAACATAAAATATTTCAAATAATTCAAATACATATTATAATTATATTTATATACTTTTGGGGGAAATGGAAAAATGGGGATCTTTATCCCTATCCCCATTTCAATTTAATTGTGAGGGAAATGGGGATGGGGAGGGGTCCCCCCATCTCCATCCCCATCCCTATCCCCATTTTATTTTGGGGATGAAAATCATCCTCATCCCCCCCCATTTCCCCATTTTCCTTAAAAAAAATCCCCAAATGGGGATGGGGGTGCGGGGATTTGGGGCCCCGGGGATAAATGTGCATCCCTAGTTACAATCAACGAGAAAACCTAGACTACTTTGATACATATTCTCTTGTGACGAGAATAACCTCTATTAGAATGATACTTGCAATCGTAGCTTTGCGAAATCTTGAAGTACATCAAATGGATGTGAAAACGACTTTATTAAATGGAGATTTAGATGAAGAAATTTACATGGAACAACTTGAGGGTTTTTCTGCTCCAAGACAAAGAAAGAAAGTCTGTAAATTGGTGAAGTATTTATATGGTTTAAAGCAAGCACCAAAACAATGGCATGAGAAATTTGACAATGCTATGATGTCAAATGGATTTAAGATCAACGAATGTGACAAATGTGTTTATGTCAAGGACACGAAAAATGGCTATGTCATTGTGTGCATTTACGTTGATGACATGCTCATTGTTGGTAGTGATGATAAAATGGTCAAATCTACTAAGGATATGTTGAAATCAAGATTTGATATGAAAGATATGGGACCAACTGAGGTAATGTTGGGAATGAAAATCTCAAGGACATCTAACGGACACATACTAAGTCAATCACACTACATTGACATGATTCTTAAGAAATTCAACAAAAATGATTCTGGAATTTCTAGAATACCAGTAGATACAAATCTAAATCTATCCAAGAATAAGGGTGAGAGCATCTCTCAACTAGAATATTCTCAAGTGATAGGAAGTCTAATGTACTTAACAAGTTGTACAAGAACAGACATAGCGAATGCAGTCAGGAAATTAAACAGGTACACGAGTAATCCAGGAGCCGATCACTGTAAAGGATTAGTAAGAGTATTGAAGTACTTACGATTCACTCGTAATCATGAACTGCATTATACCAGATATCCAGCGGTCCTAGAAGGATACACTGATGCTAACTGGATATCTGATACGAAGGATTCAAAATCCACTAGTGGGTATGTGTTCACACTAGGTGGTGCAGCGATATCTTGAAAATCCTCAAAACAAACATGTATAGCCAGATCCACCATGGAATCTGAGTTTATAGCATTATATAAATGTGGTGAGGAGGCTGAATGGCTAAGTCAATTCTTAGAAGATATTCCAAGATGGCCAAAGCCTGTGCCATTGATTTGCATTCACTGTGATAGTTAATCAGCAATAGGAAGAGCACGGAGCAACATGTATAATGGGAAGTCTAGACATGTACGTTGAAGACATAATACCATTAGACAACTAATCTCAATTGGGGTTATCACTATTGACTATGTAAGGTCAAAAGATAACATTGCGGATCCGCTAACTGAAGGGTTAAACAGAGAACTAGTTGAGACATCATCGAGAGGAATGGGACTAAAGCCCATTAGATAAAAAGTCGATACAATGGACACCCAATCTAGTTAACTGGAGATCCCAAGATCTAGGTTCAATGGGACAACCAAGTTGTAAGACTCAGTTAGATCACTGTGGGGGTTACCCTCAAGTCCATTCCTATGATGGAACAGTGATGTCCGTAGGAAAAAAGGTTAAACTAACGTTTTTAATGATTCTTATGCGTCGAAATTCCTAGCTATGGGAATCCAAGCAGAGTAAAGCGAGTTACTCTTAATTAAGAAATCACCTATGTGAGAGAGAAGTGGGGCCGCTTCTAAAAGAGAATAGTGAAGGGCTATATTCTCTAGAGACTCTCACAGAACCAGGCGCATGTTCATGGCCAAAATGAACATAAAAATGAGATCCAAATCGGGTCTGGAAGATACCTGTGTAAAGTGTGTGATTGTTTATACAAAACGGCAGAACAGTTCAAGGATATCACATCTACTGATCAGCCAGTAAAGTAAGCATACCTTTACAAGAGAAGGTTCAAAGGGTAACACCTATATATCCTATGCAGGTTTCGACCGTTTGAACTTACCAAACATCTTCTTTGTGTCTCCTAGGTCAATTTCATTCATATGGGGGATTGTTGGATAATTTTGTGATAAACTCTCATTTTGAGAGCGAAAATTGAGTATGATAAATTCCATAGAAATGGAAGATTAAAGTGAATTCTAATTCTCCTCCGTGAGAACTTCGAAATGGTATACTCAAATTCACACATGTTTTGGATTATTTGATAATTATGATTTCGCCTGAAGTTTCTCTCTTTATTTCTTATCGATGAATTTTAGGGCATGGTGTCCCTAGAAAATGTGACAGTTAAATATATTTCTTCATTGGATGAATTAAAAAGCATTATTCAAAGAGGTTCTGACCAACGACATACATCTAAGACTCGGATAAATGAAGAAAGTTCAAGATCTCACCTAATACTTTCAATTGTAATTGAAAGTACCAACCTTCAAACTCGATCTGTTGCAAAAGGAAAGGTATTATCCATTATCCGCTGTGAAGCTAATATATTATTTGGTCAAATCATGATTTGTGCTTCTCAATGCTCTAGAAGTAGGAATATATGCATTTACCAGTTTCTTCTCGTTCAATGTGAAAAAGCATCCATGCAGTGCTTAAACGAACACTTGATAATGAAGAGGTGGAAGTTATTTTATTTGATTATTAATAAGTGACCTATTTAATTTCTCATTTGCAGCTAAGTTTTGTGGACCTTGCGGGTTCAGAAAGGGTGAAGAAGTCGGGCTCTTCTGGTAGTCAACTAAAAGAAGCTCAAAGCATCAACAAATCACTTTCAGCTCTCGGAGATGTTATCGGTGCTTTATCTTCCGGAAGTCAACATATTCCTTATAGGAATCACAAGTTAACAATGTTAATGAGTGATTCACTTGGTGGAAATGCAAAAACATTGATGTTTGTCAATGTATCTCCGGCAAAATCAAATTTGGACGAGACATACAATTCTCTAATGTAAGTTTTTCTGTTTTCATTATACATTATTTTATGCTACTCCCTTTGGATGATACTCAGATCAAGTATTGTGATATATATAAGATTTTTTTTTGTTCTAATTGTTCTTGCATTATCTTTTTTCCATCAACAGGTATGCATCAAGAGTCCGGTCGATTGCAAATGATCCAAGCAAAAATATATCATCAAAAGAAATAGTTCGCTTGAAAAAGTTGGTGGGATATTGGAAGGAGCAAGCAGGTAGGAAGGGGGATGATGAAGATTTTGAAGAGATTCGAGAAGAAAGGCCAACAAAAAACTAGACAGGACTGAACCTTCACCATCAATATTGGAGGCAAGTGATATTCTTTTATTTGTGTTGCTCTTCAGTTCAACACTCTTTATTTTAAAATTCACTCAAAGCAGAGGAACTTTTGAATTTTTTTCCTTCTTTTACTTTGCTGAAGTATCACAGTATTTTCTCCTCTAACACTTTGTTTATTTAACTTCTTAAAGAATTGCTCTCTTTCAAAGCCCCATGCCTATTTATAATTTTTTTTGGGGATTTGGCCTTTTTACCGTCTTCTTTGTAAGAGAAAATTGCTAAATTATTGAAGCCATGTATCGTGAAAAATTACGATCAAGATAAACATTTTTCTTTTGGAATTATTACATTGTATGTGCTACACAGTTTTTTTTCTTTTTTCACATATGAATATGGATACTGGAAACCAAGTCCTTGTGATTCTCGAAAATGTTACCAATAAAACATCTGCTTTTAGTTTGGTTACTCGAAAACTGTCACTGAGGACTCCCAATTTTCTGTATTCATTTAACTGGGCAGACTGTGCTGGACCTGGCAATGGATCACCTTCTTAATTGTACAGAGCAGTTGTTTGGAGCAGGTGATTCTTGAAAATCAGGCACGTTACCAGCAGATTCTAAGCATGACCAAAGCAAAATAGCGCAAAATTGAGGAAAAAGGCCCAGAGGAATGAATTGATGCCTCTAGCTAGCTCCAGTGATGGTGGTAAGTGATAAAAGAGAATGCAAAAATTTACAATTTAATATAAAAACCTTAATATTCTCTTTCCTGAATTTTCTTTCTTTGTTGTATATATTTTTTCCAAAGTTTTATGATTCCCCCTCTTTTTTCTTCTTTACTATTCTAATTCATCTTAAATAAGAAAATAAGATCGGAACTGCCAAATTCAACTTAATATAGCAAGTTAGGTTCTGCATCAATCTTTAATGGGATTAATTGTCCATGGTGACCCCAATTAGTAAACATTTTGGTGTATCTTTTATTTGGTTTGAAAAGAGATTTTGCTTCCCTGATAGAATTCTATTCAAGAAAGGTTTGCTTGCTCTATCTAGAAAACATAATTTTGTGTGAGGCATCATTTATTGAACCCGAACTGCTTGATCTGCTAGTATCATATTGCACACCTTGGTTTTGCCATCCAATAAGCATTCCAATTTTCTCAAACTCTTTAGTCCATCTGGAGAAATGTTGACAACAAGAGGAGTAATCTAATTCTCAACCTACTTCATGTGCACTAGGATTTTTGTAAATAATATTTTATTGGAAAGTTCGTATCATCTAGTTCAAAGGGTCATGCATTTTCCTTTTCTCTGAACATTTTTCCATCTTTACGACTGAAAACACTAATTTTTGATATTTATGCATGATCTGTCTACGCTGGACATTAAATAAGATGATGATGCTTACTGCTGTTCTCAAGTTCATTGTCGATTCAACTGTTATGGGTTTTCTTTCTGACTTTCGAAGAAGGTGCTTTAAGTTTACATTGGCTTATATACAATACATTATTTCTGCTTTAGGGCGACAGTATAATGAGAAGTTGCAGATTAAGGATAAGAACTTAATAGAAATTTGTGTTTGTCTGAAAAGCTCCTTTAGCTATGCATCCGAGTTTCTCAATCTAGTCCTTAGAGATCGTAGCAAAGTTTCACCACCCCCTACAGAAGCTTTTGATCTTGCCAATGGCCTGATTGATCTGATCTTCTCGATCGAATTGTACATGAGTTCTGGTTATGCTGCACGTTTTGTTGTAGCAGCAAAGCCTTGGCTGCCTGATCTTATTATGGCATTAGGATCTGGGTGCATCTTCAATCTATGCAATAGACCAAATGTAATCATTTAGTCAAACATTAATCTTTCTAAGATTCATACAATGGTATGAATCGTCTTACAAGCACTCAAGGACCAGAAGTTTAGAAATCGTCTTACAAAGCCAATCATCCTTTATGAAAGCTTTCCCAAAACTTATCTTTCTAAGATTCATACAATGGTATACACTGATCTTACATGGACTAATTGTCCCACATGGTCTAATTGTCCAGCCAAAAACAGTTAAAGAACTGACATTCAAATTTTTTATGTTCACTTGTTTAAGGTACCAATCGTCACGTATCTTGATCTTGTTGAGTCTATAAAGATCAAACAACTCTACAGTTTCAAACCCTTTACAACCACTACAAATTATCTCCTCAATCAAAGGACAACCAGAAAAAAGATTACTACTCACATGATCTTCGAAATTAACCCCAAACAAATGCACTTTTATCAAAGAAGGCAACCTAACATTACTTCCTGTTGGTAACTCTACCTTACAGTTCGTTAACTTTAACACCTCTATTGATTTTGCACATAAAACAATCGGAGGCAGAATGCACAAGCCTTCATATGGAGAATCAAGTTTCATCTTTTTAGCATTACTTCCAATTGCATAACAAACATATCGACGTACAAATGATTTATATTCTAGATCATTAAAAAACTCCAATTTAATTTTAAACTTCTCTATACTTTGGCGGATTCGAAGTAAACGTTCCAAACACTCATATAACCTCATTGTCTTTCTTTGAATTTCCCCATCCTCCCCATTATCAAGAAAATGTTTGTAAACATCAGGATTAAAGATCTTATGTGATACATCTTCAGGCAACTCAGATATCATGTCCCTGTCCCCCTCTTCATCGCTTCTAGTCTTCTTCATTGTATCAAAGCTTCCCTGGAAAATTAGTCACAGGTAAATATATGTTTTAAGCGTGGTCAAGATAAAGAAAGTAATAAAAAACAATATAACACAAAATTCTAAGAAACAAAAATATGAATTATTATTATTATTTTTTTAGCTACAAATTGCGCAAAACAAAAATATTGAGAATGTTAAGAATTAAGATGTGGTAAAATGTCTTTTGGAAACACTCTTTCTAACCCAAAATCCAATAACTGTTTTTGCATATTTGGGCATTTAGATACTTTATCATCTTGATTTCAAGAACATATAGCCAAGTGATTCTCAATGGAGTCATAATTCAAAGATAAAGCAATGCTCTTATTCTCATTTCACATTTCTATACTTCTACCAAAAAGGTTCATAAGACACCGGTATATTGAAAAAACCACGTCTGAATCAATATTAAACGTATCGTCGATAAATGTCAACTTCACTTTCACTTTATCTGCATGAAGAATACAAAAACTTAAGTCCACCTTTTTGTGTATGATGCAAGTGCCGAATAATGTTTCTCTTAAAATGACAGCAAAACTTCGAAAACCGCTTGTTGGTGAGACAATTACTTACTAACGCTATGATTAGTAGCTGGTTTGAGAGGAAAATCAATTACATTGGACGGACACATAATCAGACTTTATATAACCGATAAATCCTAAGAAATGCTACAAATGAATTCGGTCCATGGATTTACCCAACTCAACTTATTGACAAACAAACCATTTTTTATCTTCAAAATCAATCCAAACACAAGGAGTGAACCCAAAACAATAGATCATTTAACTGTGAGACCTAAATTAAGGTGCCCAAATATTCTCCCTATCATCCCACAAACACTCCAATATATGAAATCCCCCTATCTCCATCCTTTTAACAGACTAAGGTACGTGGCATCTTGCAAAGAACGTTAGAGAAGGACAGTGTTCAATTTTCAAGCTTTCAAGACAAAAGTTGTTGTGCATCATCCCCTGAGATAATGCTGTTCCTCATTCTCTATCATGTTATGTAGTTTACTATCATGTGCTTCACTTTGTTTTGTTCAAAATTGAAACAATAAGGTAGGGCAATTTGATAGTGCTATTAATCATTCAATTAAGATATTCATTATTGCATAACATGATTGTGTCATGTTTTGGTATATTGACGACGTGATCTCTAACTTCTCTACCTAGCCAGGAATGCCTATCGCATATTGTGTTGCATTATTTTTGTTCAATGGGGAGCTCGTCTACACAGAACTACATTTAATAATTAATATTACATATGAAGGATATGATTTGATCTCAAGACTACAATAAATTTGCAGTAGGTTAATATAGTACATTCACATTCATTTCTACGATGATAGGGAAGGTACCTGAAGAATGCAGATTGAAAGAGTGGAGAAACAGCAAAAAAATATTAACCAAGAACTTTGGGAGTCAGCCAGCAATTACATCCTCGGGAAGTGCTCGTGTTTTAATGAATGAATCCAATGAGAAAATGGTCTGAATATAAGAAAATTTTAGAAACATTAGAAACGATGACCATTTCATATAAAATGTTGGACGCAATGTGGCAAAAATAATTCATAAACTCAAGTTTAATTGTTTTAGATTTATGGAAGCTTGAGAATTAATAATAACAAATCACCCAGTAACAAGATCAACAATAGAGTTGAAAGAAAATAAATAACTAATCATAAATAAATATGGCTGTGGTGGTGTCCTTTGGCTACTGGCTAGGTATTCATCTCAGAAAGGTTTCCACTTGTTCCAGATAAATAAATGATGATAAAACAAGGCAGACAATTCCAACTCCAATGAGGGATGGCAAGCAAAATGGTTTGACTCCATCAATTTCATTAATAATTAATTATTATATGTACAGCACATAAGAAGGTTATTCCAAGTTCATTCAGACTAGCAGATGACTCAATCAGGGATGGATAAAAACACCGCCACCTCTCACCACCACCACCATCAAAAGACATTGTCCTGATTATGAGTAAAATCTAAATTAAAAGGAGTTCTCTCCTAAACACTAGCCCAGTAAAAAATAAAAAATCAAGGGACACAATCAAAAAGAGATGCACTTGTGTTGTCAGAAGATTAAGTACAATTTTTTTCCGTATCATCCCACAAACACTCCAATTTATGAAATCCTTCTATCTCCAGCCTTTTAAGAGATGAAGGTAGGTGACATCTCGGAAAGAACGTGAGAGAAGGACAGCATTCAATTTTCAAGCCTTCAAGGTGTACATTGTTGTGATGTTAAATCATTGCAATTTGTTATCTCAAGTTCAGTCAGACAAGAGAAACAATCTCCCAGCAATGACACCATCCAAGTTCAGTCATATTAGCAGATAACTCAATGGAGGATGGATGGCAACACCACCACCTCTCACCACCATCATCATCTTCATTCTCTACTTTGCATGGAACGACATTGTCCTGATTATTAGTAAAATTTATACAAAAAGGAGTTATCTCTTAAACACTAGCTCTGTAAAAAAAAATCAGGGGACACAATCAATAATCAATGCTACTCTAAAGAATCAATTGATTATAGAAAACTTGGAATTTTTTATTAGCACGATCAGTATTCAGGATATCTGAACGACTGAACCTACACTCTAACTTCACAGAATAGCAACATACTTTCGCACCCAAAACATTGCAATAGAATTTTTCTACCAGTACTAACACACTATCAAAATTTTCATTCCTTACACATTGGACTGACACACAGCACAGACTTTATCTAACCGATAAATCATAAGAAATGCTACACATGAATTCAGTTCATGGATTTACCCAACTCAAGTTATTGACAAACAAGCCATTTTTTATCTTCAAAATCAATACAAACACAACGAGGCAATGTACGACAGAACCCAAAACAATAAATCAATTAACAGTGAGATCTAATTTTAGGTGTGTCCATCGAAGTAGCTAATTCAATTCCACATTAAGACATCGTTCAAGACTCCAGGGCACAAACCCACACTAAAGCCTAAATGTCATATGGGCATTAGAGTCAAATTCTTAAATATTTTGTCAATAAAATAAAAAGTAGTGTAAGCAATAGCTTAGAGTATCTAAATTGATTTCCACGTATAGACATGGTTGGAGATACTAGAATAAAAGATATATATATATATCCACACTTTTTGTGTGGAAATGATCTAGTTTGTTTCAAAGGCAAATTTTCATTCATTCTTTATTGTTTCCTTGATGTTTAACCTGTGTTTTGAAAATTAAAACATGAATTTAAATTCCAAAAATATCCAGCAAATTATGGTTCAGAATCATTACTGAAAAATTGACCAAAACTGAATGGTAAAACCGGTTTTCATAAAGATCTAAAGATTTCACACCTCTGAAAACTCATTTCAAACATTGTTAAGAAGATTAAAATATATTTTCAGAACTAAATTTACTTACTACACAGAGCCAGAGGTCAATGTTCAATGTTTTTTTACTCACTGATGAGTCTTTGTGAAATTTCTCTAACGTATTAGATGGTTTAACACATTTATGGTGGCAAATACAACTTCTCCCAATTATTTAACAACAAATATACACTATGCACACACATCCAAGTTGTTTCTGTTGAAAAATAAACTTGACATCAGCCAACCACCTTCTCTCCACCTTTCTAGAAACCAGCCATCACATGGCTCCAACAACCAACCAAAATTTTCAACAAGCCAGCTCCCAATTGCCATCAGCCAGCTGTTTTACTTTTATTGTTTTTTGTTTTGTTATCATCTCATTTTCCTATATAAAGGGTTGAAGTTTGTGTTGTAAATGTGTGGAGTGATGTGAGAAATCTAGAGATATATAAAAAGCTTCTCCTTTCATTGTGTTTGTGTTCGAAATCTCTCTCAGAGGTGCACCACAAGTGATCTCAACCATACCATCCCACCAACAGTGGTATCAGAGCGTAGGAGAACCAGAAATTCGAAGAACAGAGGCCAAAGACGAATTGGCCCAGAAATCAAAGTGATTGAAATCAATTTTTGATCACATAGAAGTGTTCTGCTAAACATCAAGAGTCCAACGGTGAAAACTACACCGAAATCGGAGTTTCAGAGAGGCTACACGTGCCGGTTTAATTTGGAGAGTGTACTCACGCGCCATCACGCGCAGCCACAGCTCCGGCACGTCACCAACAAGCGCCGATTGTCTTCTTCGCCAGTTTAACAGGATCCGACCCGAAGTCCGATCCGTCAACCAGGTACCAGATCCAACCCGACACCCGACTCAATATCCGATCGCCTGACCAGACCCGAAATTCGACCCAAGACCCATTACTGTTCACGGTGCTGACGACACTAAAGTCGTTATAACAGATGGAATATTCCGTCAGTCAAGGGAATATTCTGTTATCTTTGGTTGACTTTTCCCAAAAGTTTGACCACTCATTTCGGACGCTTTCGAACTCGGTTTTTAACAAACTCGGACTAGTTTCCAAGGTTTTGGACCATTCCGGACGCAAGCGTGCACTCTGTTTTTGCAAATTCAGACTCCAGATTTGTGATCTATGCACTTCAAGTCTCGATGGCCAACGGTAATGCGCATGTTGTCATCTCGAAACTTACCAAAGACAACTATGACAATTAGTGCATACAAATGAGAGCTCTATTAG
The DNA here is from genome assembly GCA_032871835.1 of Dipteronia dyeriana. Taxonomy (NCBI): domain Eukaryota; kingdom Viridiplantae; phylum Streptophyta; class Magnoliopsida; order Sapindales; family Sapindaceae; genus Dipteronia; species Dipteronia dyeriana. Next base: position 94,271,354 of record CM065295.1, on the reverse strand, counting down.
GCTCTCAAGATGTTATGGATATTGTGGAAGATGAATATATAGAAGCCGAAAGAACCATGACAGAAGCTCAAATATCGACTCTCAAAGTCGATCGAAAGAGGGATTGTAAATCAAAGTCCATAATCTATCAAGGGCTAGACGAAGCAGCGTTCGAGATCATAGCATCCGCTAAGTCGTTGAAAGAAGTCTGGGACACCCTTCTCAAAACTTACAAAGGTGCTGACAAAGTGAAAAGGATATGTCTTCAAACTCTACGAGGTGAGTTCGAATCCCTACGAATGAAATCTAATGAATCTACTGCTGAGTTCTATACGCGAGTTATGGTCGTTGCAAATCAGCCAAGAAGAAATGAATAAATTCTCACAGACATGAGAATTTCAGAGAAAATTTTACGATCATTAGATCCAAAGTTTGACTTCATAATTATGGCCCTGGAAGAGACAAAAGATCTGGAAACGATGTCTATCGAAGAACTTGTGGGATCATTGCAAGCCCATGAGCAGAAAGTCACAAGAAGAAGTGACCACAGAGTATTAGAGCAAGCTCTCCAGTCAAAGCTCTCCCTCAATGAAAAAAGATATGAGCAAGGGGGACCTCAAAACAAGGAAGAGAACGAGGTATAGGATCTCGTGGAAGAGGTTTAGGAAATGCTGAAACCAGGAGTAGAGGCAGAGGAGGAAGAGACGCAAACAGAGGAGGACGTGGATAACATAACTATGTCCCACAAGGAAGAGGATGAGGAAGAAGAGGCAGGTACAACAACTGTCCGAACATTGACAAAAGAAATGTTCAATGCTATAACTGCCATAAATATGGCCACTATAGCAACGAGTGCAGAAGCCAGCCAAATGAGGTAAATAAAAATTCTAACTTTGTAGAGAAAGAGCAAGTTGAAGGAGAATCGTTGATATTGATGGCCCACAACTCAACATATTAAAACCAAAATGTTTGGTTTCTTGATTCTGGAGCCAACAACCATATGACTGACAAAAAAGACTTATTCACTGAACTTGATAAGAAAGTTCACGGAGAAATCTCATTTGGCGACCTCTCTGAAATCCCTGTCCAAGGAAGAGGGGATGTCATGATCAAGCAGAAAAATGGAGATCATTCTTTCATCTCAAATGCCTATTATGTTCCAGACATGAAGACAAACATCCTAAGTCTCGGACAAATTTTGGAGAAAGGCTACCACATTAGCCTTCAAAATATACAACTCACCATCATAGATGCTCGAGAAAAACTGGTTACCCGAGTCCAGATGACGAAGAATAGGATGTTCCCTCTAGCAATTCATCATGATACGCCGAGATGTTTGAAGCCATCATCGATGACAGAGACTGGTTATGGCATCTAAGGTATGAACATCTCAATTTTGAAAGTTTAAAGCAACTGAGAAGTAAAAAGATGGTGAAAGGATTGCCAAACATCCATCACCCAAATGAGATGTGTGAAAGCTGTTTTCTCAGTAAACAACACATAAATAGCTTCGGAAAGGAGGAAAATTGGAAAGCAACCATGCCACTTGAGCTCGTTCACACAGATGTGTGTGGTCCATTGACGCCAATATCAAATGGACAGAATCAATACTTCCTCACTTTCATTGACGACTACAGCAGAAAGACTTGGGTTTATTTCCTTAAAATGAAGTCTGAAGTATTTGATTACTTTAAAGAGTTCAAAACTCTTGTGGAGAAGCAAAGTGGCTACTGCATCAAAATATTGAGATCAGATCAAGGTGGAGAATACACTGCAGGTGCTTTCCAGGAATTTCTTAAGCAACAAAGACTCATACATCAGTTTACACCAGATTATACTCCTCAATTAAACGGTGTAGCTGAAAGGAAGAATCGAACAATCCTTAACATGGTCAGAAGCATGTTAAAGGATAAAAACATGTCTAAGAGTTTTGGGGCTAAAGCAGTCTTGTGTGCAGTATATCTACAAAACAGATGTCATACGAAGAGTCTTGATACAAAGACACCGTAAAAAGCATGAAGCACTCACAAACCAAGTGTGAGCCACCTTAGAGTTTTTGGCTTTATTGCCTACATCAAGGTCTCATAAGCAAGAAGAACGAAGCTTGAAGATAAAGAAGAAAAGTGTATCCTGGTTGGATACGATGATAAAACTTTAGGTTACCGGCTATACAATCCCATCACCAAGAAAGTGATCTTCAGCAAGGATGTCATTTTGGAAGAAAATGAATCCTACAATTGGGATCAAAACAAAGCGTCCAGAAGTGCAGAGTTGATATCTGAAGAAGAGACAAGAGAAGTGGCTACAGAGCCACAAATACCCAGAAATCGACAGACTCCTTAACCGTGGTTCCTTTTCACCATAAAGGTATGATTATCCATCATCAATTGAACGTGATTTTTCAGATATGATGCCTAGAGGGACACGTAGCCTAGAAGATCTGTATGAAAATACATAACAGGTAGAAGAAGACATAACTTTGTATTGTCTGCTGATGACAAGTGATCCAGTTAGCTTTGAAGAGGCTAACCAATAAGGAAAATGGAGAAGTGCAATGGATGAAGAGATTCAATCCATTGTAAAGAACAAGACATGGGAATTGACTAATCTCCCAAAAGGTCGAAAACCCGTCAGAGTGAAATGGGTCTACGAGACCAAAAGGAATGCGAAAGGAGAAGTCCAGAGATACAATGTAAGACTTGTAGCAAAAGGCTACAAACAGAAAGAAGAAGTTGATTACGGAGAAGTCTTTACCCTGATTGCCAGACTAGAGACCATCAGATTGCTAATATCATTAGCAGCCCAGAAGAGTTGGAAAATTTACCAACTTGACGTAAAGTCAGCATTCCTGAATGGCTTTCTTGAAGAAGAAATCTATATGGAACAACCACCTGGATATGTGTAGAAAGGCAATGAAGATAAAGTATGCAGACTGAAGAAAGCTTTGTATGGTTTGAAGCAAGCCCCTCGTGCATGGAACATGATGATTGACGATTACTTCCAAGAAAAAGGATTCAAGAAATGTCTGTATGAGCATGCACTTTATTTGAAGAAGGAGACTGATGGAAGCCTGTTATATGCATGCCTATATGTTGATGAGTTGATCTTCATCGGCAACAATCCAGTTATGTTTGAAGATTTCAAACGGAGAATGGTGAAAGAATTTGAGATGACTGACATTGGTCTAATGGCTCATTTCCTTGATATTGAAGTTGTGCAAAGCAAAAAAGGTATTTTCATCTCCCAAAGTATCTATGCAAAAGAAATTCTGAAGAAATTTGGTATGGAAAAATGCAATCCTGTCATAACTCCAGTAGAAACAGGATTGGAGTTAAGAAAGAATGAAAGAGGAGATGTTGATCCAACCTATTTCAAGAGCTTGGTTGGAAGCTTGAGATACTTGACATGTACCAGGCCAGATATACTTTATGGAGTTGGACTAGTCAGCAGATACATGAAGACTCCTGACCAGTCTCACCTAAATACTGCAAAGAGGATACTTTGCTACATAAAATGTACAATTGATGATGGTATATTTTATACCAAATGTGAAGATTGCAGGTTGATTTGCTATTCAAACAGTGATTGAGAAAGGAATCTGGATGAACGTAAAAGCACGACAAGTTTTACATTTTTTATAGGAGATACAGCGTTCACATGGTCATCCAAAAAGCAAGCCATTGTGACACTGTCATCATGTGAAGCAGAGTACGTTGCTGCCTGTTCAACTATTTGTCATGGTGTCTAGATCAGAAATGTGTTGCAGTATTTGGGATTTCCATAAGATAATTACACAAAGGTCTACATCGACAATCGGTCAGCGGTTGCGCTAGCAAAGAATCCAGTATTCCATGAAAGAAGCAAACATATTGATACGCGGTATCATTTCATCAGAGAGCATGTAAAAAATAAAGAGGTGGAACTAATCTCTTGCCCGACATATGATCAAGTTGCTGATATTTTCACCAAGCCGCTCAAACATGACGTGTTTTCAAGACTAAAGACAATGTTTGGTATGACGAAACATGAAGAGTCAAGTTTAATGGGGGATGTTGAAAAATAAACTTGACGTCAACAAACCACTTTCCAGCCAACCACATTCCCGCCACCTTTCTAGAAACCGGCCATCACATGGCTCCAACACCAACCAAAATTTTCAACAAGCCAACTCCCAACTGCTATCAATCAGCTGTTTTGCTTTTATTGTTTTTTGTTTTTTTATCATCTCATTTTCCTATATAAAGGGATGAAGTTTATGTTGTAAATGTGTGAAGTAGTGTGATACATCTAGAGATATATAAAAAGCTTCTCCTTTCATTGTGTTTGTGTTTGTGTTCGAAATCTCTCTCAGAGGTGTACCACAAGTGACCTCAACCATACCATCCCACCAACAGTTTCATACTCACCAAATTAATTTCAAAAAATACAAGAAATAAAAATAAAAATTATAGCCTATAAATTTTAGAACATTGACCTCTAACTATGTAAAATATTTAGTCAAACATCACAAAAACACAACATGAGTCCTTGTCTAAAGTCAAATACAGTTCAATCTAAAAGGAAAGAGTATTATTAAATAGTGCAGAGAAATTATAGTTATATGAGTGAATGAGTTCAATGTTTTATGCTAGATTACACTTGAAATTAACAATGGATTAAAGCTTGCTTTATAATTATTTTATCAGTTACACAAGTTTACATGTTCTTGTTGTCCACATCGAAGGGATCAAGCAATGTTATATAGACAAAATTACACAGGTTTCCTCACCACTAAAGCAATAAAAACAAATATACAATTCCCACCAAATATTAATTAATGATTTGTCCAGTATTTTTCTTGAATAAGCTCTCTCCAAACCACCATTTCTCTATCTAAAAGTCATCTAACTTCAACTGGTAAATTAACTCTACAACACACTTAACTCAACATTTCAAAAACTAAATAAAAATAATTGACGAATTACTTACAAAACACAAGAACAAGAGGACAAAAGGAGGAATCCTCCAATGCAACCTTTGAATGTCTCCAACAAATCGTAAAGAGTCCGGAGTGGAGAAGTTGGTTTCTTAAATGGTAAAGTTGAACAAGACTATAAGGGTACGTTTGGTGCGCAAGATTGGATTTGATTAATTATATAGTGTTTTCGTGTTTGGTGCAACATGAGATTGGATTAAAAATAATGTTATATTGTCTTTGGTATGTAATGGGTTGGACAAAAATATTGTAATAAATAATTGTAAAAATAACTCTCCACGCACGTTGTCAAAAAAAAAATTAAAAAATCTCTCCATGCACATTAAAAAAAAAACGCTCAGGCTCAGGTCAAGTTCTGCCTCCTCTAAAACGCATAGGTCCTTTTGGGCCCATAACCAATCCGTGCACAATTTGTTGTTTAATTAAACAATCCAATGATTAATTAATTATTAATTAAATTCATGACTTTACCGTCCTGATATAAACATAATTTTTAAGACATGTGATTTGTCTAAAAACTAAATTTAAATGTACTCTACTCCCTAAATTTGCCTTTCAAATGTTCAACTTCACACTCATAGCACTAGATAGTGGATTCGAGTTTCTTTCCCACTGAAAACCCAAATTATTGTAATATTTCAAAAACAAAAAAAAAAGTTCTAACTTCACTTATTAATAATGTTGGCAGGAAATTTACTCAGGATAAGAAATTTTTACTAACACCCTCGAGACCACTACCACGGAAGTGGTGGTCGGGGTTGATACCGTTGATACCTGACATACTTTAGAGGTAAATGAGAGGCTGGATAAATAGGAGCTATTATTATTGATTACTTGCTTTGATATACAGATTACTCTGTCATATGTTTACAGTTTCTCTAGGATCTAGGAAGGTGGTAACTTTGTGCTTGTCGAATAGTGGAAACGAAGGTGGCCGTGTTCTGAACACAGAATTTAGGCATTCCCCTCTTCTTTTCTTTTCTTCTATCTGTCGTTCTTCTTCTGTTTTTCGTCTACTTCTACCTATATTCTTTTTTATATATCATCTTCTTCTTTTTCGTGTGTCATGCTTGACCCTATTTATATATGGTCAAAGTATGTTTGAATTTGTTGATATCCCGCCACGATCCTACTAATCTGTTTCCTCCTTATCGGGCGGGATCCTTTATTTAAAAGTTGTTGACCCCGAGCAAATAGCGGAGACGATGATATTATTAACGAAAATGAGTTTGTTTCCTTTTAGGAATCAAACTCTTGATTCACACGTATACGGATTTAATGTTGGTTATCACATAGATATGATCTTGTATGCTATCGTGACATGGTCTTTCATGGAGGTCACCGAGCTAGCTGCCTGTCGTCTCAAGATCGAGGTAGATCACTGCTTCGACTCTGTTCTTAGAAGCTTGGGATGGATTTTCCCTGACCCTTGGGAGCTTGAGGTGTCCCTGTAGACATTCCTGGGAAGTAGCCAGGGTAGTGTAGATTTCGGTGTGATTCCTCTTTCATACCTTGCAGGGACAGCGGGCAGCGGGCTTCTGGAGAGGTTGGTGGGCTTCTATCTAAGGCTACTGTTAAGTTTGTCCTTTGCAAGTCTTAACCTGGAGAGGGCCTACTTTGCTTGTCGGGCTTCTTTCAAATGTCTCATGAGCTTGGAGACCCCCCATGGCTTTCACGGGGTGGTTGAGGAGCTCGACCTCAGGAACCGAGGTTCTCCGATAGGTGGCCTGGAGAAGCCCGGGTTTCAGTGTTCGTGTGGGGCTCGTCCTGGTCGCTTCAAGGTTGCTTTCTGATAGTTTTGAAGCTGGGCTGGCCTTCCCTGCTGCTGTGGGGTAGCTTTATGGTCTACCCGTGTTTTATGAACGTCGATTATGAGTTTTGACTTGTGGTTGGAAAGTGAAAAATTTCTCTTTAACCCTTGATCAAATTTTACTATTAACAAATAATTTATAGTAACCGATCGGCTTTGTCTGTTATTAACCAGTCTTAATTATTTATGTTAGTTTACATATATATAAATTATAATTCTAAGGTTTTAAATAAAAATTGTTTGAGAATAATAGAAATCGAAAAAGTTTTAAAGACATGAAATGACTAGCAGATGACTCGATAGAGAATGGATGGCAACATCACCACCTCTCACTCTCTCACCACCATCATCATCAAAAGTCATTGTACTAATTAGGAGGAAAATCTAAACTAAAAAGAGTTCTCCCATTAGGATGGGCGATTTCCCATGGGGCCCATATCCCATGGTATTTTAGGGGTAAATTTTGCTTTGAAATAGGTTTTAGGGTGAGGGTGAGGATAAACTTCACCCTCATTTTATAAATAAGGAAAGTGGTAGGGATTACCCAAACTCATTTCTCTTTTTTTTTTTTTATATATATATATAATGATATTAGTATGAGTTTTTTTTTTTTGAAAGGAAGATATTAATATGAGTGAATAGATAATATATATATATATTGGTATGGGTTTTTTTTTGTGAAAGGAAGATATTAATATGAGTTAATAGATACTATTAGTACTTATAAATGAAAATATTCCTGATGGTTACCGGCAACCGCACCATTCTAAAAAATCAGTGCTGTTAAACAAATTTTTGTCACTTTGTTTAACAATTTAACAGTACTTAAGAATAGACATGACCCCGGTTTCGACCGGTTTCGGTTCCGGTTCCATCGGTTCAGCCGGTTCGGTTTCTTTTTTTTTTCTTATTATACATTTATACTCATTTTTTAAAAAATACGAAAACATAAGACATGTAATAATATGAACTTGTAAATGAATTTTATTGTGTAAGGCTGTAAGCCGAAATAAAAATTTAAAAAAATAATACTAAATACATAAATTGAAATAAATGTATAAAACTAAAAATTAAAAAAATTGGTCTTGCACTTAATTTGTACCAAAATTAAGTTGCCTACGTATCCTCTCGGACTCGGGGTTTAGAAGAATCAAAGACCACGTAGTTCTTTTACATTTTATTGTCTTTTACATATGTAATTTTGTAAGTCTGTAACTAATCGCTGCCATCCGTTCCGGTGCCGGTGGTGTGATCATCATCGAAGAAATCATAAATAACTTCTGGCTCCATTTCTTGTTGTCTATATCCAGCCTTTGTCCAATCATCAACACACACTTGGACTTGAATTGATTTTGGACTCAAAAGCGACCGTCTTGCATCCAAAATATTTCCACCCGCACTAAACTCTTGTTCCACAGCCACTGTAGAAAACGGTGTTGCAAGAATCTGTTTGGCTATTATAGACATGATTGAGAAGTGCTTTTCATGTTCTCTCCACCAATGTAGAATATCAAATTTATCCACATCATCGTCTCCTATAAACTCAAAATTGTTACTATGATAAGTTTTTATCTCATCATACGAGATCGGACTTGATGAAGAAGAAGAAGAACCTAGCAATCTTTTGATCTTTTGGGATAAAAGTGCAGATCCTGCCCCCAACACTCCAGAAGATCGAGTTTGGGAGACATTTTCATTTTGTGGAACACTAATATTTAATGATGGACCATAAATTCTACGATATTCATCATATAACTGATAAAATAATATCTTAATTGCAGCACAATAAGTATTAATTTCTAATTGTATACCTAAACATTTATAATAAAGAGTTAAATAATCTGTCAATGCATCTAGTTTACAACGTGGGTCAAAACACAACGCAAGCAGGTAAATAGTTGGAAACTCTCTATAATAGTCTAACCATTTTTTTTTCATAGCTTCAATGCATGCCTGTAATTGTATATCAGATGAACAGTCAGTAAATGCACCAGCAATATTACAACCCTCAATAATAAATAATTGAGTAGTATGATAATAAATACCTGATAAATTGTTAGTGGCACTATTAAAAACTTTTAACAAATTACAAATTTTTGTACAAACATCCCAATGGTGTGCATAAAGATTGATTTGACTAACATTATATTGTATAAAAGAAACTAATAAATCCCTATATTCATAACTTTCACAAAGCAATTTATAAGTAGAGTTCAACGTGTTGGAACATCACGAGAAAATCTAATGGGATGTCTACCTGCCTGTTTACAAAATCTTACCCATGCTTTCATAACATTAGGATGTTTCTACAAATATGAGAGGGTCTCTTTAATGGGTTTAATAAAAGCTTGAAGAATTTTCAAACCTTTTTTAACGCATAAATTTAAAACATGGCAATCACATCTTTGATGAAAAAATTTACTATTAAAATAAGGCTTGCATAATTCAATTAAAGCGGGAATAGCTGCTGTATTATTAGAAGCATTATCAAAACCAATTGAAAAAAATTTGCTTTAAATTTTATACTCTTCAAAAATGATTTTCATACTTTTATAATTATTATTAGCAGTATGTGTATCATCAAAAACTCTAAATATAAGAATTCTTTTTTGTATTGTCCTTGCTTTGTCCATATAATGACAAGTTACACATAAGTATGAATGCATTCGCAAATGGTCAGTCCATATATCAGCACATACGGAAACATGACCTATATAGTTCGCAAAATATTTTTTTAAAATCCTTTTTTCCTTTTTATAAATATTATACATTGTACGCGTGAGAGTGGTCCTAGGGACACGACATGCAGCAGGATTTAATGCTTTATGACAATATTTAATAAAACCAACTTTTTCACCAAAACTAAAAGGTAAATGTTCTATAGCTACCATCCTAACTAATTCTTCTATATTAGCTTGATCACTATATTTAAATAATTGAGTGTCAGGGGTAGAAAACCTGGAAATTTGAGATTGTGCATTCCCCTTGGCAAGTTCTGCTGGATGACTGGTCGTAATATGCTTCCTATATGTGTCGTATCCTCCAGATTTAGTCCACATTGTATTCTTTAGGGCATTAATTGCACACCGCCCAACATGTTCCATTTGGTTTCGTAACTTTCTTGATGTGGAGAACGAATATATCAGATTTGAGATGCTTCTTATCCTTCTCTGCCGGCTCTTCAAAATTTGGATCTGCAGCAAAATCGAATATATTTTCTGATTTGCTTGTCATATTACCAGGGCTAGGGCTAGGGCTAGGGGTGCTAGGCTGGCTAGAATTGGGTTCAGAAATTATTAAAAGGGGAATTTGGATTGATTGGATAGTTTAGAGATTCAAGATAGACTTTTCGTTGTAGGAACTCATGGTAAGCGGTGTCATCAAAACCGATATTATCCGGTTGGACCAGATCCGGCTCCGACATACGACCCTTACCGGTCCTGGAAACGGAATGCCTTGGTGGAATATCTCTTACTCCACTTCCACTTCCACTTCCACTTGCCATCGAAAAAAATAATATGTAAATAAACTCTTCAAAAAAATTAAGATAAAAATTGTTGACAAGGATTTTAAAATGATTTTAAAAAATAATTATTGTAATACACTAAATATAAACAAATAAATAATTGACTAATTGGAAGATAATTGAAGAGAATTAGGAGATTTGAGATTTGAGAGAGAGTTGAGACTTGAGAGAGCAATTGTATGATAAGAAATGAATTAGGGGGATATTTATAGGAAATAAAGAATTAAAGGGGAGAAGAAAAAAAAGGAAAAAAAAAAAAAAAAAAAATTGAGCCGTTGGGCTCCAACGGTCTGCACGACTGTTTTAAAAAAAAATCAATTTTTTTTTAAAAATAAAGGCCAGGAACCGACGGTTCCTGAACCGGGACCGAACTGCCGGTTCCTAGTCGGTTTTTCAAGAGAAGGAATCGGAACCGGAACCGAACCGCCGACCTCCCAGTTTCGAAACCGGTTCCACGGTTCCGGTTACGGTTCGAACCGAACCGTGGTCATGTCTACTTAAGAATGAAGTAATTGAACTCGAGGAGATGGTTGTCGATTTTAGCACGGATGAGGTTGGTCAATTATTGTTATATTTACACACACACATATATATATACACTCCAATAGTTGTTGTATACTTGTGTGATATATTGACACTGTAATTGAACAAAACTTCCAAGACATGCTATAAAAGAAGGAAAAAGCTTGGACACTGATCGGTCAGTACCCAACTATACTGACCCCTTTATGGGTTGTTGACACGTGATAAAAACTCTTTAATTTTTTACCATTTTCTCCTTGCTTTGGATTACGTAACAACCAACCATTAGTTGATTAGTATAGCTGGGTACTGATCAGTCAGTACCCAAACAATGTCTATAAAAGAAACAAATGACACTAAACAGTCACGCTTCATTTTTTTCAATTTCTTTTAGCCAAAAACATAATCGAACTTTTCGGTGACAGTGACAGACACCGTCAGTCACCACTACCAATGTAAATGGAGAAGAAGAGTGTGATTTTAGTCACGTTTTCATATTCTATTTATGGCGCAAACTTTTTGGAATCGTTCTTTTGCGACTAAGCATCAGGAGGATTTTCAATGCTCCCAATAAGATTACAAAGGTAACCCACATTGAATTTGAGTGTGAGACTACAAACATTGCGATCAACAGCAAAACATATCAATAACATGTTAAATTCAATGAGAATTCAGCAGAAAAAAAAAAGGCGCTTACAAATATATAAAATTCCCTATGAAGGCTTCAAAATAAGGTTGAAGCAGGTTTTATGTATCAGTTAATAAAGTGTCATAAAATTCGGGTTTAGATTTTACTAGACTAGAAAATGCAAATTACGTGTTTTAACATGGAATATACGCAACACTGACCAAAACAATTTCAAAATGAGGTTGAAGATGGTTTTGTGTATCTTTCAACAAAGTGTCATAAAATTCGGGTTGAGATTTTCACTAGATTAGACAATGGAAATTACGTGTTGTGTTTTGGTTGGTTTACCGAACAATGTGTATCGGTCCACCATGAACTAATGCAATAATGTTGGGAAAAAAAAGAAGGGCAAATGACAGCGAGTTGGCATCTCCGAGAGTCTTGGTGAGGGCGAATGCACAACATTTGTCGAAGAGTGAGATCAAAACACACACACAAACCCAACAGAATAGAATGCATGTAAATCAGGTGCACTTTTTGAATACCAAATCATTGTAATAGCATGCAATTAATTAATTAAGTTGTAGTACCTGACCATCAGATTCCCACAAACCAACGCACAAAAAAAACAGCCATTACAGCCCCTCAAAATAATGTTAGAAATGTGTTTTGTGTGTCATACCTTTTTATGCTATTGATGAATGTCACAAATGCCAATTAAACTTAAAACAATCTATCTTCATTTTCATCTATAATATTTAATTGGCATTACTGACATTCACATTGTTTGGTGAATTTAGTGGCGGAGGGTGAATGGGTCAAATCCAAAAAATTGGAACTAAAACGACTAGTAGAAAGAAGACTAAATTACAATTTACACATACCTGAAAGCAAAAAGAAAAAAAAAATTGATGTTTTTGGAATCTCTTATTTGAGTTTGTAACCATAAACTTTAATTAAATTGAACATGAAAGACTTTTTCTTTGAAGTATTACATTGGCCTACACACACATTGATTATTGCCTTTGCTGCATATCAGTTGAATTTACAAAACCAGCCAAAAAGGGATATCGCTTTTGAAGTGTTTCTGAAAGCATTCCTCTTCCCTATGGTATCTGCACACAACCTTGTATACTTCAATCAATAGTCTTGAAAATCAACTGGGAAAATACCCATCAAATCCTTCAGGAACTGGTCCTACAAGTTCCTGAAATATCGACAAAAGAATCAATAAGCATATCAGCAATAAGATATCGTCTAACTATACAGATACAGCCAGATAAGATCACTGTTATAATACTAGTTCATTATGGTTAAGTACTATCACTATAATAAACGCAAAGAACGAAAGGAAGATGTGAAGGTGTAGCAAGTCAAATTCGCATACAGGCTTTTTTCTTATTGAAAACATATAAAGGAAGATGTGAAGGTGTAGTGAGTCAAATTCACATTCAGGTTTTTTTCTTATTAAAAACATATAAAGGAAGATGTGAAGGTGTAGTGAGTCAAATTCGCATCCAGGTTTTTTTCTTATTGACAACATATAAGGGTCAAACTTGATTTTCCAAGCCATCCGTTAAATGGTAGTTGAAATCTATGTCAGAGGAAGCCTTTCACTTCATCGTACCCAAGAGATGTGCAATTAATTGTATTATTAATAGTTAGAGAAACTAACCTGAATTTGTTTGGGAAGTTCTCTGTGATGGTTCTACTTGTTTCACATGACTCGCAATAGGTCTCGAACACTGTCAAATCTATAACAGCAGTAATGGGATAATGGCCAATATTAGTAATGAATATTGGTTCCATCTTTTCATTCCAAGAGCCACTGATGCAGTGTTTTCTAGTGCCTTCAGGAGTGTAGAATAGGTCTCTCTATATTCTAATTCTACCCTGTCACTTGTGTCGCGTAGAAATGAGAGTCCCGTCTCAGAACTCCAAAATAGAGGATGATGCAACACTTCAAATGCACTTGGCCTGACAACAAATTAGAAGTATTTCATCAAGAAAATGTTTCAAAAAATAAAGAACATTAAACAGACTGCAAATCTATTGCGGTATTCAGCAATATCACCAAGGAGGACTCATATTTAAGGGGGGGTTGTAAAATATTACCTCAAACGTGAAACAAGATCTGCGGCAAGGTTCATTCGGTTCTTCAATACGATTTCCAAATGGATGTCTACCACCGGTAATGCAGAAATACATGACACAAACCAAACTGAATAAATCTGCTGCACGAGTTTGACGTCCATGAAGAAGTTGTTAAGGTGATTGCCAACCAGAACTGCCAGAACCTGAAATGAATTTGACAACTATTAGACTAAAAGAACTCACAGCAATGTAGTTGGCAAGAAACTCTATTACCTAGTTTTACCATGATCCAAAGTTAAATTTTGTGCATAAGGACTTAATATACGTACTAGTTCATCATAAGATGGGTGTCATTGCCATCACATCCACATTTCTAGGAGGTAACAGTAAATTACACTATGCTGGTAAGAGTTAGACAGAGTACTTGCCAGTTCATGATGACCCATATCTGAAAGCTTCGCATATAAAGATCTTTCCCTACTTATCAACACATTTTGTGGCTTCAAGTCTCGATGAACTATTCCCAACTCATGCAGATGCACAAGCCCAGAAACATGTCTCTGCATTACAGATTAGATCAATGACTAGTTATGCCACTGAAGCCATAAACAACCAAAAAAAATGGGAGAAAAGAGAAAAACTAAAATAATACTAGTGGTCAATTTGGTGTTGTCTGGGTAACAGACAGTAATACTACTACTCATAATAAGGCAAAAATCTTAAAAATGTAAAATGGTATTACATCAACAGAGAATAAGATGGCTCCCACAAAAGTGGTGTGGCCACGGTGGTCGATGAGCGTGCATACATAGAGCTCTTCCTCTCAACTAGATGTGAATTCAGCAATGTAGATAAAGAGCTCTCTAAAAATGGTTGAGGATTTGCAAGTATGTTTGCATCATTAGCACTATTCCGATATTTTTCTTTTTGTTATGGTGAGGTTTCCAACGAATTTTAAAACATATTCAGGAGACTCCTTGTTAGCGGAAGACATGTCTCAACTGCAATTTTGAAGCTGCCAGGGACCACATCACAGGGATCAAAATGTTTCTCTTAAAATGACAGAAAAAATTCGAAAACCGCTAGTTGGTGAGACGATTACTTACTAAAGCTATGATTACTAACTGGTTTGTCAGAGAAATCAATTATATTGGATTAACACACAGTCCAGACTTTATCTAACCGATAAATCATAAGAAAGGCTAATGGACGATGGATGGCAACACCACCACCTCTCACCACCATCATCATCTCAATCCACTACTTTGCAGAAAAGACATTGTCCTGATTATCAGTAAAATCTAAACTAAAAGGAGTTCTCTCCTAAACACTAGCTCAATAAAAAAAACTCAGGGGACATAATCAATATCCAATGCTACTACCTAATAGCAAATTCTAACTACCCAAATAAGAATATCATATTATAGAGATGACAATGATCAACATAAGAGTAAATTCTCACAAATGTGTCAAGTTTTATTTTTCAACTCTATATATAAGTTGTTAGATATATTCATCATCTCTTTTCATTGAAACATCAATGAGTAGTGTAGTTCATGACATCAAAACATGACAGAAAACAATCTTATTTAGTTGGAAAAACATTTGACATATGTGGTTGTAATCTCGTGGTTAAACTAAACATGGTTTACAAAAATCAGAAAAGTGGTGGTGCTATTGGGCATATGTTTGATTATCGTAAACCATCAACACCGCCACAGGTAGGCCACTGTTACAAGTTCTTATACGGTTTAACAAACAATGTTCTTATATGGAAAACAAAAAGTCAACACGATTACAGGAAGTCTGAGGTTTCCTACTCTCAATTCTTGTCATGTTCCAACACCCTTTAAACAATGCTTCTAGGTTCATCAAATGAAGTCCTAAAAACAAGAATTTATATAGGGGGTTGAGAGAGGACTTTAGAGTAATCAAGTAGAACTGTAGAAGTTCCCAATCAACACAAAAGGTTTGTACGCGCAAAATAGAATCTACAAGAGCAAATTTCAAGCTTCAACAATGAATCCTCTAACACTACATACTACATTTGCCATCCTTAGTTGTTTTCCCGAATCAACAAACAAACAAAATGAAGAAACTAAAACAGACAAGGAATGAGGCATAAATGGAATCCACAAGAGCAAATTTTAAGCTTCAACAATGTTCCTCTTACACTACATTTGCATACTTAGTTGTTTGTGCTATAATAATATACCATGTACAACACTGGAGATATGAACAGAAACTAATAGTTCTGAGTAACCATTATAAACTATCTCAATAAATCCTAGATAGTGCATTATATTGAACAGATCAACAAGCAAACAAAACGAAGAAACTAAAATAGACAAAGGAACAACATTTAATTCAAGCAAAACATGGAAATATAAACCAAAATGAAGTAATCTGAAAAAGATTCTATAAAAGGACCAAACTTTGTGGTTGAACTGGAGTAATTTCAAGCTCAAAACAAAGCAAATGGAAAAAGACAGTCGATATATATATAATAAACACACACCAAGTTTTTGAAAATCACATCAAAACCCGCATCAAATTACTTCCATGTAAACACATTATTACATTGAAAATCGATACCAGATACTCGTGGACAGTAATCGGTGAGTTTCGGTTACTAACCGACTCTAATAACTATCACAACCCACAAGATTGGTGCTTTTACAGAGAGAGAAGAGAAAATCTGGGGTTGCAGAGCCAACAATGAAGACAATCTTCGTCTTCTTCTTCTCATGCATCACCCAATTTCGTCGCCGCCGTTGGATAGCCAAGGTTTTTGCACAGCAACGAGAGCCTCCATTTTTATTTATTTAGTTTTTTTCTTCAAATTTTTTAAAAACAAAAATTTATGGCGTGTGTGTACACGTCATCAGGAATGGACGACGTGTCATGAGACAGAAGCCTAAATTGCTCGTATGGATAGACACATCAGCCAATTCGATGACGTATTCGATCATATAACTATATAAGTGAAATTTGTTGACGTGTCTAAACTTATCAGCGACTCCACGCTTAAGTGTGTAAACACATCGACCATTCGGCGTGACGTGCCCACACACGTCAGAAAATTTACTGATAATAAAAAAATAAAAAAGAGAATACGACTTGGTTTTTCTTCTTGTTCGTCGACGACGAACAGGAAGAAAACGACCAAGAAGAAAAAACAAGTCGAAATCAAAATAATTTAAATACTTGGCGATGTCTATCTGATACTTGTATCAGCATTCGCTAGAAAACCCTACATTTCTGTAGAAAATCACAGAGAAGAAGAAGGCCTTCTCCAGCCGCCTTGTCACTTGGAAATTCTCTCTACAATTTTCAAAAACAGGGCCTCATCTCTCTTTACTGGTAACTTTTTCTTCTTTTATTGACTTATTATATTGAGATTTTTTAGGGTTTTTTACTTTGACATTTCCCTGATTTCTTCGTTTTAGGGTTTTGTAAGCTTGAATTAATTTATTTATATTGTTTTGTGGTGTTGATTGATTGATGTTTCGACAGTCGATAACTATTATCAGGGAAATTGTATTTGGTAGATTTTTTTTTTTTTTTTGCTTTAGAATTGGCTTTACTTTTGTTACATCAAATTTTAGAAATAGCTTGAATTGTGTGTTAACAGTCGAATTTGTTTATGGTGAAACTTACCTGGTATTCTTCTCTTACCAATTTCTGATTGATTGTCAAAGTAATGGGTTTTTTTTTTTTTTAATGATTTTTTCATTGATTAATTCTAGTTCAGGACATATTTACATTTAAGAGGCAAGGGAATGTGGGATGTCTCTTGCCTGCAATCTTCCTCTAGGAATTTGTCAGGAGTCATTAGGAATGTAAAATGATTCTCAAAGTAATTTTCTGTTTACTGATTATTTATTCCATGATTTTAAGTTAATATTATAAAATTCCATAAAAGCTTGAGTTTGTTTGAGCCATAGAAGTTTCTCCTTGTTTAGTAGTTCACCGGAACATGTTGTGGCCAACATGCTATTTGTGTCTCTCTACAAAATCAATTTTTGCAGAACCGCAGAACCATATATGTTCATGAAATAGTTATATATCTACAAGATACATTATATCAACTTGATCTATTGATTCGACCTCTCTTTTTATGTGATTCTAAGAGAGTTTTGAAACAAAGATTGAACAAGTTTGGACCCATTTTGTCCTTAAACTACTAACAAACCATCAATGCAAAACAACCATCACTTCAAACTATAGCACATGTTATGCACCCAAGAACCGTTACACGTGGAACCCATATGCAAACCGGTAATCTCTAGCCTTCTGATATAAAGCCAATTCATTTGCATATCCATCCACTCAACTCAACTCTTCACCATTTCTCAATAACTAAATATCTTCACAATTCTCATACTATTTTTGCTCTAGTTCACAGATTAACCACCCACAAAATGATGATCAACCCCAAGAAGCTGATCAAGCTTGCAAGGAAGTGGCAGAGAGTAGCTCCTTGAGAAGGAAAAGAATTTCACTACCTGGGCTCAACACATCATCATCAGAAGCAGCAGTGGCAGCTATGGCCATCTTGTTGTCTACACAGCTGATCAAAGGCGGTGTGTGCTCCCCATATCATATATGAGCAATCAAATCTTTCAGGAACTCTTGAGGATGTCTGAGGAAGAGTTTTGCTAGCCGAGCAATGGACCTATCACACTACCTTGTGATGCAGTTTTCATGGAGTATGCAGTGTGTTTGATCCAAGGATGTGTTGATAGACATCTGCAAGAAGCTTTAGTTATGTCTAGCTAGCAGTAGATGCTCATTGTGATCTCATTCTCTTCATCATGCACAAATTAGCCAGCCATTGATAGTTTGTAGTTGTTGAGTTGATGATCATGACTTGATCACACAAAATTTTGTAAAATGACCCACATACATTTTGTAGTTTTATGAATATTATACTGATTTTTCTACTAAGTTTGTTTATTCTTGGTTCTTGTACTGTAGTGGATTGAAACACAGAGGAACTAATTGACAAAATATGTTTATACTTGGTTGACAATGTTTTTAAGTATTGCTGATCAAAATCTACATCTTTTCTATTAATATGATCACATGCTGACATTCAAAACCAAACTTAGAAAATGTGTATTCAATCATGTATCTTTTTTTTATATGTATAGCAGCAGAGGAGCATATCTGATGAACAGATTATTGGAGGAATTAATTTGATAATGGAACTTGTTCTCTAATCTCATTAAATCTTCTATTCAGGTTTCAAAACGCTTCGATTGTTCGATGTGAGCTCCTTCTTCTTCTACTGAAATAATTTAGCAAAGTTTCCGCCTTCCAGGTAGTCAACCACCCGATTGGCAGCTTCAAGTCCTGTTACATAATATTTCTCCTGCTGATAAAATACATACATAGAATCATTTTCATTTGAGTCGAATTGAATCATGGGAATTTAGAAGAAAACCTGTGACCAATATTCATGCCATGTTGTAATCCAGTCTCCGGCCATGAACAAGTTCGGGGAAAATGTAGAACCTTGCATCATGTACTTGTATTAACCTTAGAGAAAACAAAAACAAAACAAAACCATGAAATCACACGGCATATGAAACTTTCTTGTGATCAAATGTGAATCCTATACCTGGAAATAATGAGTCAAAATTTTTGGAAATCGTCGGATTTACTTATCTGTCACGGTAGTAGCATTGTCGAATTCTTCAATGCATTTGGAGAGACAAGACATGACTTTTGCAAGTATATGTTCATCTTTCAGTTGCAACAACTCATTAGCATAAAACTGGCACGAATGTTATGGAACAAAAAAAAAAGTTTCTTTATTTGAAAAGGAGAAGAAATTTATCGGTTGTATTACTCAAAAAATCGGCTTGTAAGATCGTTACTGGGTCATCTTTATAGGTCGGATTGAATCAATCAAACCTGGTGGGCAAGGATGAAGTAGTATTGAATTCCCAAAGTTGCAGAAGCACTACATTGCTCTGCAGGAGCAAACAGACCCACTTGAAGCACATGAAATTTTATCTAATATAGTTAGTATACCAAATGTAATATATAGAGAGAGAAAGAGAGAGAGGTTAATCTTGAGGTAGGCACATTGAAGAAGGTAGAGAGTTTTATGGTTGAATTGTAATTGATACCTTATTAGTTTAGGAAGCGTAAACAAGATGATAATATCGTGAATTGATACTTAACGTGATATTTAGAATAGATAAATACTCTATCAGAAAGTGAATAACGTTTATCCGGTTAATCCTATATATTAATTTAATAGTTTATCATTATATAACAAGCATTAAAAATTTTCACCAACTGATATCTAATGGGGTTTAAATCATTTATAATTATTTACTCTATATTATGTTTGTAACGATAGAATCTCATTAAATTATTGTATTAATAAATTGTAAAACACGTATATGTAATGTTATTTAATGATGTGTGGGGGCATTATACCACTAACAAACTGATGTATATAACTGATTCCATTGTTAGGATAACGAGGGATCATTAATTAACCTTTTATTATATACAATAATGACGATGTACTTAGAATTAACCAAATAATATAATAAGGAAAAAGCTTGGTACTGATCGGTTAATATCCAACTATACTGACCTCCCAATGAGATGTTACGTATGATAAAAACTCTTTCACTTTTTAACATTTTCTCCCTACCTTGGGTACGTGGTAACCAACCAATGCCCATATAAGAATGGGTTGTCACTTCATTGTACCACGTTACCACCACCTTAACCTGACAATTCCTAGATTGTCACGTGAAGATACAGTAAGTTCGATAAATATAATCCAGGTTTTTTTTATGGGTGTAAACAACCTTTGAATCATATCTTAATCATAAAATAACAAGGTAGGGTAGTTTTTTTCATATATAATGCGGTCCTCACCTTTCATTATATTTAATTTTTTATTTGACATGTTATTAGATTTAGATTTACTAATTTAAACATACATGAAAATCGGATGTTTAAAGAAGTTACCTTAATTACATGAAAGTCGGATATTTGACATCTTTTCTATGCGACGTTGAAAAAACCATATGCCCAAGTATTTGGTATTTTCTTTTCCCTCTCGTTTGACCATATTTCTCTACTTTCTTGTTTCTTATGTTGATGTGAACATTTGGAGTTGGAATTATGTCTAAATAAATGTTTTTTTTATCTCAAATGTTCAGATTGTTTTGAGAAACGTTGTGGATCGTTATTACCATTGGAGATTTTCAGAACCGATGATCGTGGAATCGTCATACCTAATATATGCCCATAACTCATAGTAATTAATAACATCAATAGCAGAAAAATAGACGAGAGAAAATAAACCAATCACAACACAAGATTTACGTGGAAAACCCAAATCGGGTAAAAAACCACGGGCCGTCAGGACGACAGAGAAAACTCAACTATATGATAAATTTCCACTATATGATAAATTTCCACTATATGATAAATTGTTACAACCATATATTTCAGGATTCTTTCTCACACCTAAACCCCAAACCACGCTCACAAGATCCTTACCAAGAACCCCACAATATCCCCTAAGTCTTCCCTGAATATCACCCACGGATCTCTAACTTGATCCACTAATGTTCTCTTAGATCCCTCCCCGGATATTCCCACGGGTCTCTCACCCGGATATCTCTACTACTCTCTGATGTTCCATGATGTTTTTTTTTCTCCACACAAAATAACCTAGATACAAGGTCTATTTATACTAGTTACAGGGAGTTTAACATAAAAGGAAATCATACTCCTAAACGTACAAGACTTACTTGTTCCACATAAATACTTTTTCCAATTTATGACAAGTCTTCTTGTTAAGGAGAAATCATTTTCCTTCAAGTACAGGACTTTCCTATTCTGATTAGCACAAGAACTTCCAGAAGAAAACATCTTTCCTATTTTCATCTGTTATTCTTCGTCTTCAAACCTCCCTCAAACACCATCTTTAGCTTCCAAACGTTATCCTTGTTTGGTTAAAATTTGGTTCACTTGAGAATACGAGCAAAAACCTAACAATTCTCCCCTTTGGATTGAATTCTCAAGACCTTTGTCCACAGCCACGATTCTTATCACCAAGAATCAACATACCCACCACAAGGTATAACCACTTAGGAACGAACCATCCTAAGATTTGTTTTCTTCTTCTTTTGTGTTCGTTGTTCCGGCATCATGTCAAAAAATACTTGCTGAAATTGTGGTGCAACTCCTCACGTTAGATTACTAGGGAGTTCATCAGCCATCGATGTTCTTGTCCACCATACACCTTGCATCATTTTCTGACCAATGCCTTGTGCACAATTATAGACCGCTAGCAGCAACATATCCTCTTACATGGCCAGTTGGGAAAACTGCCAAAAGGATAAACATGTCCTTGCATCACCCAATCCTGTGAAAGATCTTCTGTCCTTGCATCACATACTTGGTGAAAGACTTGCTACTAGAACGTGGAGTGCTTTGCCGGATAAGCCCCGCACCACCACCAGAGATTTTGAGCGGTCAATTTTTTTTTAATATTCAATTAGCGCCTTGTGTAAGGCAAATTGGATTTCCATGACTTGTACATACCACCACAAGCCAAAAAAAAAAAGTTCTTATCCATCTCTATTTTTCTTTTCATCAAACCCATCGAGTTCGAAACCGCTTTCAAGACGTATCTTCTTTACTAAACCATACTAGGCAACCATCATCATCATCCTATTAACACCAAGTCCTCCATACGATCTCCTGTAAAGACTTGAAAAAAAAACGTCATCGCCAAACCATAGGCTCTGATACCAATTGTTGAAGATTTTCGAAACCGATAATCACGGAATCGTCATGCCTAATATATGCTCATAACTCATAGCAATCAATAACGTCAATAGCAGAAAAATAGACGAGAGAAAATAAACTAATCACAACACAAGATTTACGTGGAAAACCCAAATCGGGTAAAAAGCCATGGGCTGTCAGGATGACAGAGAAAACTCTACTATACGATAAATTGTTACAACCATATATTCAAAGATTCTCTCTCACACCCAAAACCTAAACCACGCTCACAAGATCCTTACTAAGAACCCTACAATATCCCCTAGGTCTCCCCTGAATATCACCTACGGATCTCTAACTTGATCCACTGATATTCTCTTAGATCCCTCCCTGGATATTCCCACGGGTCTCTCACCCGGATCTTTCAACTACTCTCTGATGTTACATGGTGTTTTTTTTTCTCCACACGAAATAACCTAGATACAAGGTCTATTTATACTAGTTACAGGGAGTTTAACATAAAAGAAAATCATACCCCTAAACGTACAAGACTTACTTGTTCCACATAAATACTTTTTCCTATTTATGACAAGTCTTCTTGTTAAGGAGAAATCATTTTCCTTCAAGTACATGACTTTCTTATTCTGATTAGCACAAGAACTTCTAGAAGAAAACATCTTTCCTATTTTCATCTGTTATTCTTCATCTTCAAACCTCCCTCAAACACCATCTTTAACTTCCAAACGTTATCCCACATCTCCAGGAAGTTCCACATCAATTGAATCTTGTTTGGTTAACATTGGATTCATTTGAGAATACGAGCCAAAACCTAACAATTACCAATTGATGTGAACGATAACAAGACATCTCGATTACATGTACATAAGTACATTTATATGTCGTTATTCGGGTTGCTATTCTATAGCCAAATGATTTCTTTTTCACTTTCCATCTATATGAATCTCATTATTGTACATTCTGTTGCAATGTAGTCCCATTGGTATTTAAGACAAATTCAAGATGAGTTCATGAGGATTGTACGGTTTGAACCAAATAAAAACCACAAACATGCCGGAAACCCATAAAAACCACACACATGCCGGAAACACCTGCTTTCGTTGTACATTCAGCGACACATTTGCTGCTAGACGTATAGCATCTAGAGACATGCCGGAAGAAGTCGTCCAGCTCTCTTCTAGAAAATTGTATCCTGTCCAAGATTACTTTGAGTGGATGAGTATTGTAGTAAGGACATCATAATCTTGAGTTTGTACCATCAACGTGTACTCTATAGTCTGTTAACTATTTACTTAAGTTCTTTATTCAATATATATACATATGTGCAATTCTATTTTAGAGAGATCTGTCTGATTTAAGCTCATCCTTTACTAGTTAGACAACGAAAATCCAATTACCAAAGCAATCGATATTTCTTCAACTGCTTGTCAATTGAAGCAACGGTCTGTGGATGTGGTAACATAAAATTTTACACTTTATAAACGGACAAATACAACGGTACGAAGATCAATATGCAAGTGAATCCTTGAAATGAAGAAAAAAAAGAAGTTGGGTTACAAATACAAATGTTCTGTTCACTGGGAATTGAATAACATATTTTTGGCAAATACATCAGTAGAAGCTATCAAAATAAGCGAACAACTATAAGTTAAAAAAAGCTAACATTGTTTTTATAAGATGATACATGGTAATTTCAACCAATGTGGAAGAGTGCACCGGCATAAGTTGTCTCTTCGGCATGAAATAATTGTTAAATGTATCTATTAAACCTGACTTCTTCCTCCCAGGCTCAAGATCCATGTAAATACGAAGTGGATGTTCGCTGCGTCTCTGAAAACCACACAAGGAAAAACCACTTTGAAGTTTGCTAATATGAATGGTAGCAAAAAGTAGTTTAACATGCCAAACAAATATTGTAAAAGCACAATGACAAGAACCGGAAAGAATAGTGGATGTGGCTGTGCTTTGCCTGCATGGTCTCCTTATGCACATCTTATTATATGTACATCTTCATCAGCAACCATACATTTCACACAATTGAGATGAAGATGACATAATTTTGATCAGAAAAACTAATTGGGTGAAGGTTTCAAAACAAGACAGAGAAAAAAAGAACGGACATTGTTTTACTCGGTCAAATAAATCGTCGATTATATATCTAAATTCTAACATTATGTTTATCGGTATATGTGGCTAAAAAAAACGAATTCAAATTACATATTACAATTAATCATACTATCCATGATCATTCCATATCAAATAAGAGTAATTGTAGCCAAGAAAATGACTCTAGTATTAAGATTAGCAAGTGTGGGATTCTACACATGTATATGTCATGAACATAAATGCATAGCATGGTGTGTATGCCGATAGAGAGAAAGAGAGTTGATTTATAATTGTCATATCAAATAATTTCTCTTTTGCTTGTTTTTCAACTTCTTAGATATAAATTCCAAGAACCGATATATTCTATGGTTCTCTTCCTAATAAACCCTGAATAGATGTGAAACTGGCAAGTAAAGCAACAACCCATGATATACAGGGAGAACTAACTGGTTTCAACTTGACAATGAACAAAAGCAAGAGATACATACATCTATGTATCTATCTAAATTCTAACAGCAACTGAATGTTATGAATAATATTGCTGACTGAATACACAACATAGAATACAGATTAAAAACCCCCAACGCATCGGATTGAATACACAGGAGGAGCGAGCCAAGCCCTCAAAGATGGCCCTAGTCTCAGCCAACAGCTCTATAGAAACCAAAGCTGCCATTTTCCTAGGATCACACGTGTATCAGCACCAATCTGCCTGGAAACACTACCACAAGCCTCTGAAATTTCAGCCCACTCCCAACAATTCCCATTTCTATTATGCCAAACAATAAATCTCATCCCCAACTCCTTACTCTTCTCAGACTCTACCCACATAATTCTATCACAGAAATCAATATGCAAATAAATCTCATCCTCCATAATTGAAAAGCAAGTAAGAAAAAACAAAACATACCTGACCTGAATAACACTGGAAGACACTAAAGTAAAAGAAGTAACAGTTCATGTTACATGTCCCATTAATGGTGTCCACGGTTCGGTTTCGATTCGGTTTCGATTCGGTTTCGGTTTTAAACTGTCGGTTTCAGTTACGTGGAAATGCCGAACCGTAACCGTAACCGTAACCGGAATGGGACGGTTTGGGACGGTTTCGATTATGGCGGTTTTCGGTTACGGGTTGGTTTCGATTTTCTGTTTTCGGTTCGGTTTCGGTTTGGTCTTTTTTAAAAAAAAAAATGTCATACGTCAGCAATTGATTAGTTGTTGCATTTATTATTATTATTATTATTGAAACCGACGGCTTAACTGGTGGTTAAACGGTCGGTTTTTTAGAATTCCTAACCGTAACCGAACCGTCGGGAACCGGTTTCCAACCGGTTTTGTAACTGGCGATTTCGGTTACGGTTTTGAGAGGACGGTTTCGGTTCGGTTTCGAACGGTTTAACCGAACCGTGGACACCTCTAGGTCCCATTAGCGTAGCTTGCTTGTTTGCACCAACAGTAGCCCTCGCAAGTGACACTCGTGGTGCCCTGATCAAGGATTTTCTCTCTGCAGATGCTGATGCTGATGCAAGGGTAGGCTTTTAGACCTCTTCCATCAGCTGCTGCTGATGCAAGGTTAGGGTTTTCGACTTCCATTAGATGTATTCGATTTCGGCTTCTTTCTTTTTGTTCGTAGAATCGTAGTCCTCTTCTTCATCTCTGTCAATTTTTTTTTTAAAAAAATGATTTCAGGGTTTATTCGATTGATACCTAACATGTCATGATAATTGACATCAAGCAAGAAGTGTAAGAACACATCAGACACTTTTCTAACGTATTTGAGCACGTCATACCAAATGGCTGATGTGTTGGATATGTAAGCGAGGCATAGCTCACGTGACTAGTTATGTCAGCTAGTCTCACTTGTGTGATCGGGCACGTCATCAAATTGGCTGACATGTCTATCCAGCAAGAAACTCTTCGTTGAGGTGGTAAAGTTAGTCGGCCAAAGTTGATGACGTGTTCACACACGTCAGCACTAATACATTCCTCTCTGTTGACTTGTCCGTACACATGAGCAACTCTAGGTTGACGTGCTACATGTCGGCCATTCGTAATGACATGCCCACAGAAGTATAAATTTAAAAAATAAAAAATTTAAAAAATAAAAAAAACAAAAAATAAACACAGAGAGAGGACGATCGACTATCAAGATTCGGTGATGCATGAGAGGGATTCCAAGGGAGAGGATGAGAAGAAAAATAAGAAATCTGTCAAAGTTGGCTCTGCAAGCCAGGTTCTCTCCTCTCTCTCAAAAGTCATAACACCAATCTTGTGATTCTATGTAGTTTACCATGCTTGGAAGGTGTTCGACGAAACACTTGAATGAATATAGACAGCCAAAGCAATGTAAGCTCTCTTTTACTTTCACAAGGTCGTATATCTAATAAATTATCAATTATCTGTTTCATCAAAGAATCCATTTCTAGTCACCCACATCTGAGTCTGGCTAACAACGTAGAAGAGGATTCTGATGCAAATGTCAAGCACTTGGAGGATGGAGTTTGCTCGTCTCAGTTGGCATTTTTCAATGAAGAATGGGACACAGTTATTGAAGTTTAAAGATGGAGAACCCAACTGATTCTGTTATAGCAGAGCTCTCTGCACAATGAATCAAGAATCAAGAATCGAGGATGAGAAACCAACAATTGTCATGTGGTTACATGATGCACAACAAAAGAATATTGAATTTGCTGTGAAGTAGACATCTATCATGTGCCCATGGCAATGGTTAGGAGCAAGAAGCAGTTGAAAGCAATAATGAGGTACTGTAGTGACTAGTGAGTTGAAGCTTAAAATGAGTAATAATAGTAACAAGTCCAAGGATAATGAAGAAGATATATTTAAATATAACAGTTTTTGTACTATTACATTGAGTGATGAGTGATGAGAACAAAAGGGGTTTTGGAAAAGTGAATATGGAAGAGCTTGAGAATCATTTTAAGTTGTTAAACTTAAAGTATCAATTGTCGGTGGATATCCTGTGGGAAGCTATAGATTCTGCTAAGCAACACAAAACTTGGAAGTTTGGCAGTGTTGTGCTTGTGTTAAGACGTTTGGCGATTATGAGTCCTACACATAGTGGGGGTGCATTCGAAGCTTCTCGAGGTAAGGTTGACTTTAGTGAAAAGAAATTAAGGAACAATGGATCGACGTGATTGTACATGCTGTGTGGAAGCCTGTGGATACAAATGCAGTGAAAAACATTATTGTCAATTGGAGGAAACCAGAGAAGGACTTAGATGAGATTAGTGAATTAAGAATGAGTCATCAAAGACATCTATGGATTATTTAAAATGGGTATTTTGTGATCATATTGAGCAGCAGGCACAGATTTTTGTTAGAAATCCGTTTCATTTTTTACTTTCTTCTGAAAAAACAAATGCCTTGCATCGAGCCAAGTTTGTTGAGTGATAGAATATACAAAGGACCAGTTCAACAGTATAATTCCACTCTCACGGTTAAGAAATCTTGGCCCGGAAAACCTTCAGATCGTATGCTTTTTGGGTGCTGCACAGTTAACAGAAGTTCTTAAATTCCTGAAGGATGTGGTCCGTACATGTGGTTTAAATGTAAATGTTGAGATGGATGACTCCATGGATATGGATGATAGGCTTAGTGGTGATCAAGAACTAGAAATGATTGATGAGTGGTTTTACATAAGCATTGGCTTGGGACTTGCAGCTGGAATCCTATTTCCAATATTGGTTTTAGCAATCAGAAAACCTTGTGCCTATTTAAATATTTTGGACTAAATTGTTGACAAAAGGTTGTGGGTTCAAACAAAAGATCTTTGAATCAAAGAAGAAACCAATCTGTTAAAAAAAAAAGATAAGACCATTCCAGTTTTCCTTCAAAGTTTTTCTACTTTCTTGTATAAAACAACAGAATTAATTTGCTCATGTACCCCATTTGTACAGAAATGAAAAAATCTTGCCTGCAGCATCATCATCATCAAAACGATCAAGTCACATTACAAAGTCACATTACAAATCAAAGGGTTGTTTCAAAAACACTCCTTTCTATGCAAATACCACATTTTTTATGCAAATAAATTGTTTGCAACAGAGAGATAAAGAGAGGGGTATGGTTTATGAGAGATGATACGAGTGTTGTAAAGTGTAGAGGATAAAATGTCTGTTGATAATGATTATTACAATTTATTCCTGCAATGCTGATAGTGATTATTACAATTTATTCCTGTAATGTATAACCATTTTATATCCCCAATATGACAATTAGTCAACAATTGTTTCAATATAACTAATGTAAGCATCTCATCGAGGTCTTCTCATTGCAAAAACAATACATAGAACCATAATTCCTGCTTTGAATCCCAATTCAATGCTCAGGTAGCCACTCGTTATCACTGGAACCATAAATAATGTCAGTGTCATCGCCATTTTTTCTTCACAGTTGGATACATAATTTTTATTTATATAAATCGGTGACAATAAATAATCTAACAACTTTTGAATAGGAAAAAGCTTAAAATTATCTAAACAAATACTAAATCAAACATAATGAATTGAAGTCATTGAATTGAAATATAATGATTGCATTATTAACCAAGTTCCCATAAAATACAATTACAATGTTATATAAAGGAATAGAATTAACACAAAATCCTCTCACTTCTACAAATTAAAAACCTCCCTATATTTTTATAAAAACCGTTTCACAACCTGTGATGGGAACTCCAAACATAAACATAGTGGAGGATTTAAATATATATATATATATATGAAATGCATTAGCATACACTTCTCAAGACTCTGTACATGGATTAACTTGATCAAATCCCGATTAGCACAATTTTGGTTTGTGTACATGTACGTGTGTATATGAGAAAGAAAGAGAGTGGGTTCTCTATCGAATAATAACAAAAGTCACTGGAAACAGAAAAATTAATGCTGGGATACCTTTCTTATCCAGCATCTTCAAAAATGGACATAGCTCCATTGGAGCTACAAGCTTGTTTTCTTCGGGATATAGGACGCTTAAGTACGACTCACTTAGCAGCTCGTAAAATGCTTTCACAGTAGAGACACCCTTCAAAATAAAAAGGTCGAATTAACTTGCAACATTCATGTGACAAGTCATTCATTCACGCTTTAGACATGAAATCTACACGTACAAATAAACCCACATAGAAGTTTTTAATAGTTGAAGTGGTCGAGTCTATACCTGAATCGTCCCCTTCCCTTTGATGCTATCACCCAAGTCAAGGGTCAACTTCTCTTTGGCTAACTCTTCCTTGTACCATGCATTACGACCTTTCAACAAAGTTACATAAGTGTCTGCCAACGAAGGCCCAGCAAGTCTCTCTAGCTCCACCGCCATGAGAAGACTGATAATATCTTCTGAATGTACAGTGTGTAAAGCATACCGACTTGCTAGTGGCATTCTCATTGGTTAGAGCTGCTGCCATCCCTGTGAGATCAAAATGAGAAATTGAATATACAGTGTGTGAATTATGCAACGCCATAAGATAACATTCATCAGTAAAATCCGAAAGCCAGGAAAAACAAAAGGACCTAACAAAATTAACATGGATATTTATTGCCACACAACAGTGCAACTTCAAGATAATCAATTCTTAACCAAATGAAGCAGAGTTCACTTCCACAAGGTGACAGTTTGAAATCCTACCAGAAACTACAATAACTAGAAGAAAACCAACGGCGATTGTCACCGATGAGCATATCGTTCCAACTCCAATCAATGTTATCTCATACAAGCCATTGAATAGCTACGTTAAAAAACAAAAATTTCAAGCGTAAACAAATATCTTTACATATATACAGATACAAAATCCTTGAAACGTTTGACAAGTTTGTGTCAATATCCATAGCTACAATGATATAACCTGCAAAGCTATTACCGCTAATTTACAGAGATCCTCTATTGAGACGAGGTTTTCTCTTGTCTAAATGCCACCATATTCAAGCTACTTTGGATGAGAAGATCAAGATTTATTATTATTATTATTATTTGGATATTGAATTGATTTATTGATTTTAGACTGAAATTTTGTATGATTGGAGTTGGAAAGATTTCTTGTAAAGTATATATTTCCTTGATTTCTTCGGCGAATTTATGGTTGGTTTCTAGACAAAAGATTTCTTGTAAAGTATATATTTCCTGGATCCAAATTCTTATTATTGTTTTTTCACTTGGACAAAACACAAGATTATAAACGCTCATTCACTATGTGAAGATGCTACGTTACTATTAGATATTTGGAAGAATACAGAATTGCATGATATTGTAAACAAGATAAAGAAAATGGATACTGCAAGTACACAAGAATCCACAGTGAAAAGGTTCTGCAAGCTGCATTGTTGAGGTCATTAACATGTTCAACTTATCAAGCTTTGTTCAACAATGGATAATTTAAAACCCAATGTTGATTAAGAAGAAAAACCAACATATAAGATCAATACTGCACAAGACCTTATTGACGTATCAGTAATTGCTGATGTTAGAGGTACGACAAACATATTTTTCAAGCTTTGGCAAGAGAAGCACGCATTGGCGCTCTATACACAAATAAAATGAACATTACAATATGATCTATGGATCAATGAAATGAATACTAAACCGAAACAAGCCTAGTAAAAGTAACATAAATATTTATTGCTACACAACAGTGCAACTTCAAGATAATCAATTCTTAACAAAATGAAGTGGAGTTCAGTTCTACAAGATAACAGCTCAGAAGCCTACAATAACTAGAAGAAAACATACGGCAATCATCACCAGTGAGCACATCTTACCAACTTCAGTCAATGTTATCTCATACAAGCCATTGATCAGCCCAGTCATGCTAAGGAACGGAAATATCAAGCGTAAACAAATATCTTCACATTTACACAGATACAAAAACCTTGAAACATTTCGACAAGTTTGTGTGATTATCCAAAAGCTACAATGATATAAAATGTAAAGCTATTACCGCTAACATACAGAGAGAGATCCGCTATTGAGAAGAGGGTTCCTCTTGTCTTTTAACAAACAGCTTGCTTATATCTTCTGTGACAATATTGCTCCTACCAAAAATGAAAAACCAAACATTTGAAGCATCAGCCAAATAGTTTTCCTCAAAAGTAAAAAAAAACCAATTAACTAATTGGAACTTTTCGTTTGATAATAATACACACCAGAACTTAATGAATTGAGGTTGAAGGAACCCGAGTAAAACAAAAGACTTGAAAACTCACCTTCTTCGTATGATGCAAGGTCCCTCATTTGGGAGCTTTACTGCATGGGAGGAGTGTGGACGGCCAACCCATTCGAGTCCCGCTTCTTCCGCCATTGGTCCTGCCATTGCAGCAGCGACTCGCGAGGCATGGTAAGTTTCGAAAACCGCAAAGAAATCGGACAAATTCAAGAGAAGCGAAGCACCTGGAAGCTGATTAATAGATGACGGCGGAGGCGGAGCAGTCTCCTGCCATTGATTCGACGACGACACAGATGGTCTACTTAGACAAATTAGAAAATCATTGAACCCTAAAATTAATCGAATAAAACTCAAACGAAATTAAGAGAGAAAAACAGAGATTACTGGTTAATAGGTGGAAGAGATGGTTGTTATTGTTCGTCTTCGTCGGAAGAAGAAGCGTAGTCCACCAACGACATCTCTCTGTTATGTAGAAATCGGATGACGTGGCAGACATGTCATCATCTGGTGCATGCGTGTCTAGCACTTTCTCGTGACATGTCCAGTGTGAGCGTGCACATCACCGCCTTTGACCGATGTGGGAAACATATCAGCGTTTGGCTTTCACTTATCTGTCATGTTCTCACAATATGATGACGTGGTCATCATAAGAATGTGAATATAGATGACATGTGGACAATAGCCGATGATATGGTTGTCACATCAGCCAAAACCTGTGATGTGCACACTAAAACAAATCAAGAAAGGGCCTGTTTCTATTACCTAATATTAGCCTTACAAGTATGAATCTCTAAAACTATTGGGTAAGAATGAGCCTAAGCCTATTATGCTATTACATAATCTTAACCTTATGAATATGAATCTCTAAATCTATTGGGCCTGGGCATGTCAATGCCATTTTCATTGGAAATTATGATGACTTGTCCCAGACACGCCACTGCCATGGTATGATGTGTCCGTGCACGAGACCCCATATTTGGCGATGTGGGTAACGTGCCTTTGGGGGTGACATGTTCGGACACACCACCCAAACTAGTAAAGTGGATATGATGTGGCCGGTCGGTGACTGACGAACTTATAGATGAATAATTGACTGGTCCGATATGATTTCTTACTTCAGTTCATCAATTCTTAACTTTGAAATTTTCAATAATTGACCGAACTAAACTCAAAATTAAAGAATTTCATAAAAACTGGGAAGCTATAAAAAATCCCGAGTAT
This sequence comes from Dipteronia dyeriana, assembly GCA_032871835.1. Taxonomy (NCBI): domain Eukaryota; kingdom Viridiplantae; phylum Streptophyta; class Magnoliopsida; order Sapindales; family Sapindaceae; genus Dipteronia; species Dipteronia dyeriana. The sequence goes on along the minus strand of CM065295.1, from coordinate 94,238,520 downwards.
CAACCTTGACAATGGTTCCTGAGATAGACACACTTGGGTGACGAACCAAGTTGGAGTAACTGCTTGACCAGCCGTGAAGCTCCGATTGTTACACGCACCAATTTCTCCGCGAATTTCTTAGAGGAAAAGTGAAGTGAAGACTAGAATTTAGTTTAACATGATGTCAGATGTGGTGTCTTAACACAATGGGAAGTACTTTAGCAATAATGTTACAGTTGTCAAGCTTGTATGACTGATGAAGGTTGAGAAGATGAGACACCATTGCAAGCTAAGCTTAATGGGGTCGCTACCATTGTAGGGAAGATTGGTTTGGGTTTTGCTGTGGTGACATTTTTGGCTTTGACTGCGCGGTTCCTAGTAGAGATTAGAGAAGGTGATGCATAATGAGATCAAAGTCTTGTCTTCAAGTGACGCATTGAAGCTATCGGATTACTTTGCATTTGCAGTGACTATAATTGTGGTTGCTGTTCCTGAAGGAATGCCATTTGCAGTAACACTAAGAAGAAGATGTCTGTCCTGGTGTCACTTTTAGCAAAGGTGCAAAGGTGCATCAGAAATAATCTTGGAAATGTGTGACAAGATTGTTAATGCTAAGGGAGAAGTTGTACCTCTCTCGAAAGAACACCACAGATGTTATAAATAGTTTTGTCTATGAAGGTCTAGCAACTCTATGCTTACAGAACCACTGGCACAAAAAAACGTTACAGTTGTCAACTCTAGTTTTTCCGAAGCACGATATCAAATATTGTTGTATAATGTGGTAGGTATTCAATGAGACCATCGTAAATGACTAAATTGTATTCTTTCTCTTGGGATCATTCTGAAACTTGTAAATGGTAATTACTTCATCGACCTTGATTTTGATCTTTTTTGTATATGTTGTGATCATATGACTTGACTTGGCGATCATATGCTCGACACTTGACACCATCATTGTTTCAATTCTATCCAAATGATGCAGGTGCCTACAAACTTCCCATCATTGTTTCAATTCTATCCAAATGATGCAGGTGCCTACAAACTTCTAGTGTAAGGGAACTATTAGCATAAGATATTACAACACATTTGAGCCTAAGATTTTTAACTTTGCTTGTTTTATTGCTCAAACTAAACTGTTATATCAATGGTGGTCACATACCTAGAACTTCATATCCATCAAGTACGGTAAAATGTGAACCACTATGATAAAATATCAAAAGTGGTAGAAGATATTTGCATATACCCACTTGAAGGAAACGAACTTCGGTTGAAAAACCAAAAAATGTTGTTCAAGGTGATGCTCCTCATTTGGTGCCGAAGAATATGCAACTCTGATTACCAGAAACATATGCAGCTTTAGTTTGTCTTGTCTTCGTAGAATTGAAAGTCATTTTGAAAAGAAATAGGTGCTAATTTTTTTCCTCACTTGAATCACTTTCTGGCTAATAGGTGTTGGTGGGATGGTATAGTTTGAGGTCACTTGTGGTGCACCTCTGAGAGAGAATTCGAACACAAACAATAAAAGGAGTAGCTTTTCTTATATCTCTCTATATTTCATTCACCAGTCCACACATTTTCAATACAACTTTCATCCCTTTATATAGGAAACTGAGATTAGCTAAACTACAAACAAAATAAATGCAAAACAATGAAGTCAAATGTGGTTAGGAAGCAGCTGGGAGTTGGAGGTGGTTGGAGCCATTTCAATGGCCGGTTTCTAGAAGTGGGCGGCAAGGTGGTTCGCTGAAAGTGGTTGAGCTGAGGTCAAGTTTATTTTTCAACATCCTCCCTTAAACTTGACTCCCCATGTTTCGCCATACCAAGCATTGTCTTTAATCTTGAAAACACATCATGTTTGAGAGGCTTGGTGAAAATGTCAGCAACTTGATCATATGTCCTGCAAGAGACTAGTTTCACCTCCTTATTCTTCACATGCTCTCTGATGAAATGATACCGCGTATCGATATGTTTGCTTCTTTCATGGAATACTGGATTCTTTGCTAGCGCAATCGCTGACCGATTGTCGATGTAGACCTCTGAGGAATTATCTTGTGGAAATCCCAAGTACTGCAACACATTCCTGATCCAGATACCATGACAAACAGTTGAGCAGGCAGCAACGTACTCAGCTTCACATGATGACAGTGTCACAATGGCTTGCTTTTTGGATGACCATGTGAACGCTGTATCTCCCATAAAAAACGTAAAGCCTGTCGTGCTTTTACGTTCATCTAGATCTCTTCCCCAATCACTGTCTGAATAGCCAATCAACCTGCAATCTTCACATTTTGTATAAAATATACCATCATCAATTGTACCTTTTATGTAGCGAAGTATCCTCTTTGCAGCAATAAGGTGAGACTGGTCAGGAGTCTCCATGTATCTGCTGACTAGTCCAACTCCATAAAGTATATCTGGCCTGGTACACGTCAAGTATCTCAGGCTTCCAACCAAGCTCTTGAAATAGGTTGGATCAACAACTCCTCTTTCATTCTTTCTTAACTCCAATCCTGTTTCTACTGGAGTTGTGACAGGATTGCATTTTTCCATACCAAATCTTTTCAGAATTTCTTTTGCATAGATACTCTGGTAGATGAAGATACCTTTTTCGCTTTGCACAACTTCAATACCAAGAAAATGAGTCATTAGACCAATGTCAGTCATCTCAAATTCTTTCACCATTCTCTGTTTGAAATCTTCAAACATGGTTGGATTGTTGCCGGTGAAGATCAAGTCATCAACATATAGGCATGCATATAACAGGCTTCCATCAGTCTCCTTCCTCAAATATAGTGCATGCTCATACGGACATTTCTCGAATCCATTCTCTTGAAAGTAATCATCAATCCTCATGTTCCATGCACGGAGTGCTTGCTTCAAACCATATAGAGCTTTCTTCAGTCTGCAAACTTTATCTTCATTGCCTTTCTGCACATATCCAGGTGGTTGTACCACATAGATTTCTTCTTCAAGAAAGCCATTCAGGAATGCTGACTTTACGTCAAGTTGGTAAATTTTCCAACTCTTCTGGGCTGCCAATGATATTAGCAATCTGATGGTCTCTAGTCTGGCAACCTGGGCAAAGACTTCTCCGTAATCAACTCCTTCTTTCTGTTTATAGCCTTTTGCTACAAGTCTTGCCTTGTATCTCTGGACTTCTCCTTTCGCATTCCTTTTGGTCTTGTAGACCCATTTTACTCCGATGGTTTTTCGGTATTTTGGGAGATTAGTCAATTCCCACGTCTTGTTCTTTTCAATGAATCGAATCTCTTCATCCATTGCATTTCTCCATTTTCCTTCTTGGTTAGCCTCTTCAAAACTAACTGGATCACTTGTCATCAGCAAACAATACAAAGTAATGTCTTCTTCCACCTGTTCTGTATTTTCATACAAATCTTCTAGGCTACGTGTCCCTCTAGGCATCATATCTGAAAAATCACGTTCAATCGGTGATGGAGAATCATACCTTTGTGATGAAAGGGAACCACGTTGAGAAGTCTGCTGATTTCTGGGTATATGTGGCTCTGTAGCCACTTCTCTTGTCTCTTCTTCAGATATCAACTCTGCACTTCTGGAAGCTTTGTTCTGATCCCAATTTCAAGATTCATTTTCTTCAAAAATGACATCCCTGCTGAAGATTACTTTCTTGGTGATGGGGTTGTATAGCCGGTAACCCATAGTTCTATCACCGTATCCAACCAGGATACACTTTTCTCTTTTATCTTCAAGCTTCGTTCTTCTTGCTTCTGGGACCTTGATGTAGGCAATGGAACCAAAAACTCTAAGGTGGCTCACACTTGGATTTTGAGTGCTCCATGCTTCTTGCGGCGTCTTTGTATCAAGACTCTTCGTAGGACATCTGTTTTGTAGATATACCGCACACAAGACTGCTTCAGCCCAAAAACTCTTAGGCATGTTTTTATCCTTTAACATGCTTCTGACCATGTTAAGGATTGTTCGATTCTTCCTTTCAGCTACACCGTTTAACTGAGGAGTATAAGCTGGTGTAAACTGATGTCTGATTCCTTGTTGCTTAAGGAATTCCTGGAAAGCACCTGCAGTGTATTCTCCACCTTGATCTGATCTCAGTGTTTTGATGTAGTAGCCACTTTGCTTCTCTACAAGAGTTTTGAACTCTTTAAAGTAATTAAATACTTCAGATTTTGTTTTTAGGAAATAAACCCAAGTCTTTCTGCTGTAGTCGTCAATGAAGGTGAGGAAGTATTGATTCTGTCCATTTGATACTGGCGTCAATGGACCACACACATCTGTGTGAACGAGCTCAAGTGGCATGGTTGCTTTCCAATTTGCCTCATTTCCAAAGCTATTTCTTTGTTGTTTACTGAGAATACAGCTTTCACACATCTCATTTGGGTGATGGATGTTCGGCAATCCTTTCACCATCATCTTACTTCCCAGTTGATTTAAACTTTCAAAATTGAGATATACATACCTTAGATGCCACAACCAGTCTTTGTCATCGATGATGGCTGTCAAACATCTTGGCGTATCATGATGAATTGCGAAAGGGAACATCCTATTCTTCGTCATCTGGACTCGGGTAACCAGCTTTCCTCGAGCATTTGTGATGGTGAGTTGCATATTTTGAAGGCTAATATGGTAGCCTTTCTCCAAGAGTTGTCCGAGACTTAGGATGTTTGTCTTCATGTCTGGAACATAATAGACATTTGAGATGAAAGCATGATCTCCATTCTTCTGCTTGATCATGACATCTCCTCTTCCTTGGACAGGGATTTTAGAGAGGTCGCCAAATGAGATTTCTCCGTGAACTTTCTCATCAAGTTCAGTGAATAAGTCTTTTCTGCCAGTCATATGATTGCTGGCTCCAGAATCAAGAAACCAAACATTTTGGTTTTGATATGTTGAGTTGTGTGCCATCAACATCAACGACTCTCCTTCAACTTGCTCTTTCTCTGCAAAGTTAGAATTTTCATTTACCTCATTTGGCGGGCTTCTGCACTCGTTGTTATAGTGGCCATATTTGTGGCAGTTATAGCATTGAACATTTCTTTTGTCAATGTTCGGACGGTTGTTGTACCCGTCTCTTCTTCCTCGTCCTCTTTCTCGTGGGACATAGTTCTGTTGTCCACGTCCTCCTCTGTTTGCGTCTCTTCCTCCTCTGCCTCTACTCCTGGTTTCAGTATTTCCTGAACCTCTTCCACGAGATCCTCTACCTCGTTCTCTTCCTTGTTGTGAGGTCCCCCCTTGCTCATATCTTTTTTCATTGAGGGAGAGCTTTAACTGGAGAGCTTGCTCCAATACTCTATCATCATTTCTTCTTGTGACTTTCTGCTCATGGGCTTGCAATGATCCCACAAGTTCTTCAACGGACATCGTCTCCAGATCTTTTGTTTCTTCCAGCGCCACAACTATGAAGTCAAACTTTGGATCTAATGATCGCAAAATTTTCTCTGAAATTCTCATGTCTGTGAGAGTTTCTCCATTTCTTCTTAGCTGATTCGCAACGACCATAACTCCTGTATAGAACTCAGCAATAGATTCACTAGATTTCATTCGTAAGGATTCGAACTCTCCTCGTAGAGTTTGAAGATGGATCCTTTTCACTTTGTCAGCACCTTTGTAGGTTTTGAGAAGAGTGTCCCAGACATCTTTTGACGACTTAGCCGATGCTATGATCTCGAATGTTGCTTCGTCTAGCCCTTGATAGATTATAGACTTTGCTTTACAATCCTTCTTTCGATCGGCTTTGAGAGTCGATATTTGAGCTTCTGTCATGGTTCCTTCAACTTCTTTGGATTCAGCTTCTGTATATCCATCTTCCACAATATCCATAACATCTTGAAAGCCTAGTAAAGCTCTCATTTGTATGCACCAATTATCATAGTTGTCTTTGGTGAGCTTCGGGATGACAACATGTGCGTTACCGTTGGCCATCGAGACTTGAAATGCGTAGATCATAAATCTGGAGTCCGAATTTGCAAAAAGGGAGTGCACCGTTGCGTCTGGAATGGTCCAAAACCTTGGAAACCAGTCCGCGTTTGTCAAAGAACGAGTTCGGAAGCGACCGAAACAAGCGGTCAAACTTTTTGGAAAAGTCAACCAAAGATAACGGAATATTCCTTTGACTGACGGAATATTCCAGACGTTATAACGCCGTTAGTGACGTCAGCGACCCGTGAATAGTGACGGGTCTGCGGGTCGGTTTCCGGGTCGGCCAGCAGCAACCGAATACCGGGTCGGTTTATCGGGTCGGATCTGATACGGGTTGATGGATTAGACTTCGGGTCGGATCCTACAAAACGGGCGAGGAAGACTATCGGCGCGTGTTAGTGACGCGCCGGGGATTGTGCTGCGCGTGGACGGCGCGTGATTTCACTCTCCAACTTCTAAAGGCGCGTGCGGACTCTCTGGTGCTCCGATTTGAATGGCGTTTTACCCGTTGAACTCCTGACGATGTTTAGAACACTCTGGTATGATCAAAAATGAATTTCGATCACTTTGATTTCTGGGCGAATTCGATTTCGACCTCTGTTCTTCGAGTTTCTGGTTCTCCTGAGCTCTGATACCACTGTTGGTGGGATGGTATGGTTTGAGGTCACTTGTGGTGCACCTCTGAGAGAGAATTCGAACACAAACAATAAAAGGAGAAGCTTTTCTTATATCTCTCTATATTTCATTCACCACTCCACACATTTTCAATACAACTTTCATCCCTTTATATAGGAAACTGAGATGAGCTAAACTACAAACAAAATAAATGCAAAACAATGAAGTCAAATGTGGTTAGGAAGCAGCTGGGAGTTGGAGGTGGTTGGAGCCATTTCAATGGCCGGTTTCTAGAAGTGGGCGGCAAGGTGGTTGGCTGAAAGTGGTTGGGCTGAGGTCAAGTTTATTTTTCAACAATAGGTCCCTTCGTCCATTCTTCCTCTTGTAGATAATTTTTTTTCTGTGCACGTTTGCGAGGCTTGAAGCCTTGAAAGCTGTAAGTAATATATGATGGCATTTTGGGTCTAGTAGATTGAGTCCATGGACATAGTGATGCATAGTTCCATGGACATGTTCTTCTTGCTTTCACAATCAGAAACTAAAGCCAACATATCATTTCAAAAGCATTTTTAATTTTACCAGGGTAGGATAGAAACTAAAGCCTACATATGATATGAATCTGCAACAATTGCAACAAGTTTCCTAGCAGAGTTGCATATCCTTGGGCACAAAATGAGGAGCATCACCTTCGACAAGGTAAGCAATGAGAAATTGAATTTACATTGAGAGAATGTCCTCATATAGATGCCTTCCGGAGTAAATTAGGAATTCACATATTGAAAAATATTCTGGAAATGTATAAATTTTATTGCAAAATCTAGCAAAACGGTCTTCTTTGCCGTAGAAGCAATTAATATACATCATATATGCTTCATTTCGTCTTGAACTCCAATGGTCCTTAGATGAAACAAATCATTGCATGCTGCAAAATATACAATTTTGGAAGAAACTCTTCTTATGCATTGCTTAAATACATGAAATTGAACATCAACAGCTACCAAATCTTAGTCTGTAGAAGAAGAAAATGCAAAAGCAAGTACATATTTGCCAACTGTCAAGCTTCCATTCGTAGAACAAATGGTGAGAGGAACATAACCGCAAAGCATGTGTCCAGAAGAGCATCTCTCGCTTAAAAGGAAAAGAAACTGTAAGTGCATCCGTCTTTACTTCCATCTATTGGAGAAGTCTGCATTCACATGCATCATTTGGGAAAGATCAATAGATAACAATCCCACTAAAAAACAAACCTGATGTCATTGAAGTATTGCTAGATTCTGATTTCGCCTGATTGACAATAATCTTTATAACCTCATCAATATCCACAGGCTTCCATACACCATCAACTATATCATATCAATTGACTCTTTCCCAATCCACATATCAGAAGTTAAATTTCCACTATTCATGCAATGCTTCTCCCAGAAATGAATTCTATACAATTCAAAATCACCAAACTTCTCTGACACAATCACAACACTCCCAAAACTTCTGGGTTTTATATTCCTTAGCGAAATCTATAGCTTCTGACAAAAGTTTTACTGCCAAATCATATTGTAACCACTTGTAATGTCTCTCAAGCTCTTTGATCGCCACTTTTCGAAAATCCCTTTTCTTCTCATCACTCAACGAATTACTCCAGAACACCTTACATTCCTCTTTCTTTCCATCATTCCAATTACTCAATTTTCGTTTCAACGCTTCTTTTTTTATGTGTTTGTCTGTTTATTCACACACTCTTGCGTTCTCAAACCTGAGATTTCGATATTTTTTTCCCGGAATTCCACCATAATTTGATCCCTTCAAATTCAACAGACTTGTTCACGATCATCCGTGCAAAGAACCAATATGTCTGCTTTGAGTCTCTGTGCTTGTGTAGATGACTTGGAACTCAAGTAACCAGTGACTGATTACTGATTACTGCGAACCACTCCAGAACTGCTTGTATTTCTTTATCTTTTCATCAGCCCCATTACTCGTTTCAAGGCATTACAGTACACCCTCATTGTTTCTCTAAACTGCTTCTTTCTCCTATCTATTGCCACCACTATGATTGATGTCTATATCGTATTGACCACCTCAACTGCCCTCTTCATGACAAATTTATTACTCTTTTGAGTCGCATCATGATTGTTTTCTTCTCTCTCAATTCTTGATTCATTAGACAACAACACTTCATCCTTACTGAAAAGTTGTTCCACCCCAGATTCAGTTGGGTTCTCGATCCTTAACCCGCACTTGCATACTTCGATAACTCTGTACAATACTTAATCGGAATATGGTAAATGAAAAAGCTAATCCACAAGCAACAAAACGAGGTTGATCGAATTCGTTAGAAGCTCTATAGCAAACTGAATGGAGCCAACTCCATCTTTCAAGTGCCTCAGTAAGATGGTGTGTCTCATTATAGTGTCAGTATAAGTTGCAAGTTGCAATATTACATAAATTTTTCATGTCATGAGTGTTAGGACTTTGATTCCAAATTCTCAAACTTGAAGAAAAATTCTACATTGCAACAAACACAACACACTGTTTCAATTTGACTCCATTAGAACTTAATATGAAATTATCACTGGAAACAAGAGAATACCATTCAAACTCCTCATCAAATTCTGTCAACCTAAAACTGCATTTCCAACACCAATCCAAGAAGAAGTCAATATTAGTACATTATAGACGACAATTGGCCTAACTCTCAAGCATTCCTTTACTCAATCGTTTTCGATTTTCAAATCCGTCGACACTTACAGATGCCAATAGGACTGGATCAATCTTTTTGACATCAACAAAAGTCTACACTATGCTTAATCCACAGAATCCTCAATACTAACAGTCTTCCAAATTCTTAACTTGCCAGTAGCTGGAAGTAGTAGTGCATAATATGCTTATCCGGGCGTCAGATTTCTCAATGCTGTAACGAAAAGCAAGGAGGAAGAGTTTACAGGCCAAGTTGCAATATCAGGTTTGAATTGGACCCTTTCTGTACTTTTGCCTCTCCACCATCTCCGCCCCTATCTCCTCCAGAAAATGTGTCACCACCACAAGCATTCTCAACAAATTCCAGTGGTAAGCATATGATTTTGTACCAGGTTTTAGTGCAAGACCAAAAGTGTGCTTTAATATTTACTTGATGTCATTCTTTTGTATGCAGGAAATGGGTAGATCTCATCAGAGATCAGATAACTATTGCTATTACCATTCCAACAATTGCTTTGCAGTGTTTCTATCTGCTTCATGCTATTTTCTCCTAACTCGGAGAGCAAGGAGAAAGAATAAATCTGCTAAAAGGGAAACGGTAAAAACAAAATAGAAAAAACCTTGATGAAATAAATAACCATTTTCTCTTGTCTATAATTCTAAATAAAAGTGTTGTTCTGAAAAATGTCCGGTTGAAGATGAAATTAACGTGATGGAATCTATACAATTCGACTTGCGTACCACTAGTCTTCCACAAACAATTTCTCTGATGGAAACAAGATTGGTCAGGGCGGTTTTGGCAGTGTACAAGGTGAGAAATCAATACATCCTAATTTTACAAAATTCAAAGGGAACAAGCAAATTCAAAGTTGAGTTGGTATATTAACAGATCCTTAAGGTGTTTCTCCAGGGCACACTTTATAATGGGCAGGAAGTAGCTGTAAAGAGACTATCGAGAAGCTCCAGTCAGGGCGTTGAAGAGTTCAAGAATGAGTTTCCATTGGTAGCCAAGCTTCAACACAGAAATTTAGTGAGGCTCTTAGAGTTTTGTCTTGAAGGAGGGGAGAAGATACTCATCTATGAATTTGTGTTCAACAAAAGCCTTGACTAGTGACAACTTCCTGTTTGGTTTGAACCTTCTCAACACATTTTCTCATTTCCTTCGGAAAAACAAGTTTTTCCATTATCTAATTTCTCAACTTATATGAATGTACCGGAAATACGAACCGAATTGTCAGCACATAGTAAGTTTAAGTGGAAAAAACTTTACTATTTTAGATTTTTCTTTCAGCTGAGGTCTTTTGCCATAGCGAATTATTCATGATGCACTGTTTATCTAAGATATTGAACATTTAGTTAATTAGACTATACAGTATGTACCTTGAAGGCTCTTATTATTTCATTAAATTGGAATATGGAGTACTGAAGGTGCTGGATTCTAGTGGTTATATTCCTCTAGAGTATGTTATCCATGGGGGTGGTTATATTCCTCTAGAGTATGCTATCCATGGGCAATTCTAAATGAAGTCCGATGTGCTCAATTTTGGTGTCTTGATACTAGAAATCATAAGCGGCAAAAAGACCAGTTGTTTCTATGAATTATCAGACTATGCAGAGGACCTCTTGAACTATGTAAGCACAAATTGAGATTCCTTTATAGTGAATGCCAATTTCATCGTCACTTCTTTTGAAATAGAAAAAGGAAGTTTCTGTTCATACCATGCATTTTATGAAGATTCTCACAGGCTTGGAGACATTAGAGGGACAGGACACCTCTGGAGTTGGACACCTCTGGAGTTAATGGAACCAACTTTACGAAAGTCTTTTTCGAGGAATGAAGTCTCCAGATGCATCCATATCGGCTTACTGTGTGTTCAGGAAGATCCAGCTGACAGACCGATGATGGTAGCAACAGTTCTGATGTTTAACAGTTTCTCTGTTATGCTACCATTACGAAAACGACCAGCATTCTTTGATCGTAGCACAACAAGGTCGAACACGCCATCAATGAACCTAGAGTAATAATATAAAGGAATCAATCAACTTCAACATAATAAAGTAGAGAAATTTTGAAAGCTTACAAAACTGTAAAGAGACAATAATGGTATATCATCAGAAGAAACCAACAGCTACAACAGAAAAAATAACTGTTGAAATTCAGGTTGAGGATCATTCGATCAAGTCAAAAGATCAAAACAGTCCCAAAGAAGCCAAAGAATTTGCTAAAGAGTATATGAAGTTAATCCTACTTTTCTTGAAATACAAGTAATCAATTATTTGCTAAATTGCCATGGCCATGGAGGTTCAGAATAGGATATTTGAACGTCGGATAACGAAGAACATTATAGCCATAGCCATCTTAACCTTTTAAGATGGCAAATCCACTGTAAATATAAAAGCAAGCAGTGCAGCACAAAATGCATATTAAAATCCTTTGAGAAACTCAGAGTCATCAACTCAAAAACATGGCTTCTTCATCCAAGTTCCAACTTCCAAGCTGCTGCTATTCTTTGTTTCTCCTATTTTCATTCATTTTCTTGCTCTCGGATAATCAACCTAACAAGTATGCTGTTGGTCCAAGCTGTAGTTTCAGATTTGACTAACAAGGAAAAGCATTTCCAAGCTATTTTGATTTTTTGAGGAGTAGTTTTTATGCATACTTGGGTCAACAAAAGCAGAGCAACTCAAACTGGAACGGAGAACTAGTCCCATCGAATTTCGATCATTCGAGGGTTAAATCGTCAAATAAAAAAAACATTACCTTGACAATCAACGATTTTTAAGAAAAAACCAGGTCATGTTCTTTCTTCACGTCTGTCACCGTCGCCTTCGCTGTGATTTTTTGGGTTTGCTAGATTTTCCACACTCTAGGGCGACGACGTGTCCAGCATTGCCTTTTCCTCAACTAAGAACCGACGTGTTAGACCACGTCACCTATTAAACCATAAATAATTTAATAATTTGATAAACTCTGCGTGCATTATAATTTAAGAATTGTATGTCCCAAGACAGACCTGTGATATAAATACTAGAATGGCTGATGCATATGAGACACAGAAATTAAAAGCAGGGATTAAGATTGTTAATTATGTTATAATAAATGTGAGTATTAAAACATTACCTTTCCAATTAACCTATAAATCGTTTGAAAAAAAAATTCAAAAGTATTCATGAAATTTACAACAGGATATTGATATTTATATTAACAAATTAAAAAGTCGCATAATAGTAATACTTTTATATGTATAATAAATATTTTAATCTGTAATTACAGATTATTGTAGTAACAGGCATTAATACTGCATTTAATAATTAAGGATCCACTAGAAATTAGTTACTAAAACCAAATTGAACAAGATCCCTATTCAACCCAATTCTTGTGTCGGCATCACTTTCTGTTACAACTCACCTTCGCCAGCATCCATTGTGGCTGCTTTCAACGTTTCTGATTTGTCGGTAAAGCATTTCTCTGTGGACGTGATCAAAAAATTCATTTCATTTAATCTCATCTTCCATACAATTTCTCCAACATGCAACTAAAAAAAGGAGAATTTATGGCTATTCGCATTATGAGTGTGTTATATTTACAAGATGTCTAAGAAACAATATAATTTTAATAGAATTAATTATGGCTCTGGAATATTATAGCATTACAAAGATACAAAGGAACTTGTTTCATGTCAACATTATTTGTGGTAAAAAAGTATGATCCGGGTCATTATTCACTTCAATATCAAAAACTACCAAGGCTATAACGAAAAATAAAACAGTAAAAATAGATAAAAACCCGATTTAATAATGGTAACCAAATCAGAAAATATGCATTTCAAATGCCTAGCAGCCACATCAGCAGAAATATCCGCCAGATCGGGCCACGTCAGCAACGAACAAGTGCCATGTCACCTCAGTTATGGCCGGTCAGCAGCCACGTCGTCGCTAGTCATTCGCCATGTCAGCAAACGTCATCAGTCAGAATATTCTGTTTCCACCAGAGAATATTCTGTTTCCGTCAGAATATTCCGTTAGCCTAACAGAATATTCCTTAGTCAACTTGGTCCAGAAGTGTTTTTTGCCCAACTCAGTGCAATTTTCACCCGTTTTAGACCGAGTCGGACCTATTTCCAACTATTTTGACCATTCCGGACGCAACCGTGCCATCAGTTTCAGCTAATTCTGCTTGTAAGTACTGTTTGTGACTTATTCAAGCTTTATAAACTCTTTTTCCGGGCACAATGGGTGATCCAGGAGCTGGAGAAAACTTGGAACAATCAATTGACCCTCAGACCTCGACATCAACCAGTAGTTCTTGGCAAATGAGCTCGATATCTAATGCAAAGTTTGATATTGAGAAGTTTGACGGCACCAACAACTTCGGCATGTGGCAATGCGAAGTTATGGATTTGTTATTCCGGGAAGGATCAGATATTGCTTTAAGTTCCAAACCCAAGGCTATTTCCGATGAAGATTGGAAATATGTAAATCGTCGAGTATGTGGAACAATTCGGTTGTGTCTAGCTAAGGACCATAATTACTTTGTCATGAAGGAGACTATAGCATCAAGTCTCTGGAAAAAGCTGGAGGACAAGTACATGACAAAAAGCATAGAGAACCGACTCTACCTGAAGAAGAAGCTTTTTCGATTCCAATACAAGAAAGGTATTACTATGATTGAGCATTTGGATAATTACAATAAAATTCTCGCTGATTTACAAAATTTAGATGTTGAAATTAGCGATGAGGATAAAGCACTACTGTTGTTAAATTCCCTGCCTGATACCTATGAACATTTAACCACAACTCTGTTATATGGAAAGGATGAGGTTAAATTCATAGATGTTTCTAATGCTCTGGTGAATAATGAGTATCGGAAGAAGGATCAGCTTGATCACAGAGACTCAACATCAGAAGCGCTGACTGTTTCCCGAGGCAGGACAGACAACAGAAGATCTGGAATACCCAGTGAGCGTGGTAAATCTCGCTCAAAATCAAGAGGAGCATCTCGCTCAAAGCCAAGAAGAGAATCATCATTCAGACGTCCTGCGAATGACAAGTGTGCCTATTGTCATCATAAAGGGCACTGGAAGAAAGATTGTCCAAACAAGGACAAATCTAATGTGAATGTTGCAGAAAAAGCTGATGATGGAGAGGATTCAGCTTTTACAGTTTCATCATCAGGCAACCATTCTAATGAATGGATTCTAGATTCCGACTGTTCCTATCATATGTGTCCCAACAGGCACTGGTTCTCAAGCTTCCAGGAGCTTGACGGGGGAGTTGTGCTTATTGGCAACGACAATACCTATCGGACGAAAGGGATAGGAATTATTCATTTGAAGATGCACGATGGTACAACCAGACGATTGACAGACGTCAGATATGTCCCTGATTTGAAGAAGAACCTCATTTCACTAGAGGTCTTAGACTCCAACGGTTACAAGATGACCATGGAATGTGGAGTCCTTAAAGTTGTACGAGGTGCATTCTTGGCAATGAAAGATACTCGACAGAGAAATCTATATTTCCTGGACAGGTACACAGTCATAGGGAGAGCAGCCGTCTCCAGCAGTTCCGACGATGAACCATCTGATACTTCCCGACTCTGGCATATGCACTTAGGGCATGTCGAGGAGAAGACTTTACAAGGTTTGGTGAAGCAAGGTGTTCTGAAAGGTGCCAAGACAGGTAAACTTGATTTCTGCAAGCATTGTGTCATGGGAAAGCAGACGAGAGTCAAGTTCGGCACCGCCATTCATTGTACAAAAGCAACACTGGATTACATTCACACTGATGTTTGGGGGCCTTCCAAAAATGCTTCACTGGGAGGTAAACATTATTTTGTGACTTTTATTGATGATTTCTCCAGGTATGTCTGGGTATATACCATGAAGCATAAAGATGAAGTTCTGGATATCTTTCTTCAATAGAAGAAGATGATTGAAACCCAGACAGGTAGAAAAATCAGAAGGCTCAGATCAGACAATGGCGGAGAATACAAATCAGATCCTTTCATGAAATACTGTCAGGGTGAAGGGATAATCAGACATTTTACAGTTCCTGGTACGCCACAACAAAACGGCGTTGCAGAACGGATAAACCGTACTTTGGTGGAGAAAGTTCGATGTATGCTTTCTCAATCTGGCCTTAGTAAGGCATTCTGGGCAGAGGCTTTGATGTATGCCTCTCATATTGTTAACAGACTACCCGCTTCTGCACTTGATGGGAAAACTCCCAAGGAGGTATGATCCAAACAACCTGTTTCTGATTACGACCGGTTACATATATTTGGATGTCCAGCACACTTTCATGTTACTGAATCCAAACTAGATCCTCGAGTCAAGAAAGCTATTTTTGTTGGCTTTAGTGAAGGAGTTAAGGGATTTAGACTATGAAATTCCGAGTCAAAGAAGATCATCGTGAGTCGAGATGTTACCTTTAACGAATCTGCAATGCTGAAGCAGACACCTCGAGACACAGAGAATGAGAATCCAAATTATCTACGACAGGTGGAGTTTGAGATTCCCAAGAATTCAGAAAAGGCTTCTCCGATAGTCAATCATTCTGATGATGATCTTGATAGCGAGGACGAGATATCAATTGAGGTGGAGGATACAACACCACTATCTGAGATCAGACAACAACCTGAATCTATTGCCACCAACAGACCGAAAAGAGATATTCGGAGGCCTGCTCGTTACACAGACATGGTGGCATACGCTCTTCCAGTGACTGATGATGAAGTCCCGTACATATACAGAGAAGCTATGGACTGTACGGACAATGTCAAGTGGAAGATGGTAATGAATGAGGAGATGAAATCACTTCACCAGAATAAAACTTGGAAATTGACACAACTTCCAAAGGGAAAAAGAGCTATAGGGTGTAAATGGGTCTATGCTAAGAAGGAAGGTGCTCCTGGCAAAGACAACATCAGATACAAAGCCAGATTGGTAGCGAAAGGATACTCACAGAAAGAAGGAATATACTACAATGAAGTATTCTCACCAGTTGTCAAGCATTCGTCTATTCGGATCCTATTGGCTTTGGTTGCACAATTTGATCTCGAGTTAGCTCAACTCGACGAAGACTGCATTTCTCCATGGTACTTTGAACGAAGAAATTTATATGTCTCAGCCAGAAGGGTTCAAAGTTCCAGGACGTGAGAATTGGGCTTGCAAGCTAAACAAGTCCCTGTACGGTTTGAAGCAGTCACCGCGACAGTGGTACAAGCGGTTTGACAGCTTCATGATGACTCAGAAGTATACACGCAGTCATTTTGATCACTGTGTATACTTTTGCAAACTCCAAGATGGTACATTTGTCTATTTGCTCGTATATATGGATGATATGCTGATAGCATCTAAGAGCAAGGTGGAGATCGACAGGCTGAAGGCTCAATTGAGCTCAGAGTTCGACATGAAGGATCTTGGAGAGGCCAAGAAGATTCTTGGTATGGAGATCAAAAGGGATAGAGCAAAAGGTACCATTTGTTTGACACAGACTCAGTATTTGAAGACTGTGCTTCAGAGGTTTGGCATTGATAACAAGTCTAAACTTGCAAGTACACCATTGGCTTCACATTTCAAGCTGAGTGCACTGATGTCACCGACTACTGATGATGCAAAGAGGGAAATGGATCATGTTCCTTATGCAAATGCAGTTGGTGCCTTGATGTATGCGATGGTGTGTACCAGACCCGACATTTCACACGCCATAAGTATGGTGAGCCGTTACATGCACAATCCTGGTAAGGGCCACTGGCAAGCTGTGAAATGGATTCTACAGTATATCCAGGGTACTGTAGATGTTGGTTTGAAGTTCGAGAGAGATCAGACGATTGACAAACATATCGTAGGATATGTTGATTCTGATTATGCTGGTGATTTAGATAAGCACTGATCTACTACTGGTTATGTGTTCACTATGGCAGGAGGACCAGTAAGTTGGAGATCAACTTTACAGTCAACAGTGGCTTTGTCTACTACTGAGGCAGAGTGTATGGCTGTAACAGAAGCTTTCAAAGAAGCCATTTGGTTTCATGGTTTAATCAAGGATTTGAGCATTGTTCAAAAAGTGTGGAGATTTTTTGTGACAGCCAGAGTGCCATTTGTTTGGCAAAGAACCAAGTCCATCATGTTCGCACCAAGCATATAGACGTACGTTACCATTTTGTTCGGAAAATAGTAGATGAAGGAAACATTCCTGCAGATATGTTAACAAAGGTGGTAACAGGGATCAAGTTCCAACATTGCTTGGATTTGATCAATATCTCTCGAGCTCGTATCGCCTAAGGGCTTAATGGAGGCAACATTGATCGGTGGATTCTCGCCAAGGTGGAGATTGTTGACAAATTGGCTCAACTTCCACCTTCTATCTACCACAACCTACATTGATGACATTGTGGAAACCAAACCACCGGCCACATTCATGGCAACCATTAACCACCATGTTGAAAATGGGGAGGGTTGTCTCTACCTTTCCCCTATAAATAAGACCCTCAGCAAAGCAAGAGAAGATAAGCAGCAAGAAGCAATTCAGTATTCCGTGCTTCCAGAGAGAGTTCTTGAGAGTTGAGAAAAACTCTGTTTTTGTATCATTTCTGAAATAATAAAGTTTGCTGCCTCCCGTGGACGTAGGCAATTGCCGAACCACGTAAATATCTGTGTTGTTGTGTTGTGTGCACTTTTCGGTTTAATTTCTAGCCATTTCCGCAACAGTCCTCATCAATGATTTGCTCTTGCCTTTGCTTCTGTTGCTTACCCTTTCCCACAGCATTGGCAATTCCTTCCAATTTGGAATTGGTTTGGATCTAGAAGCATTTCGACTATACCTCCTTCGATGTACTTTAGACAAACAAGTATCTTCAACTTGAACAACCAACATTATTTCTTTGATGTTCAAGCATGCGTTGGCCACTGCTTAAAGGCATACAGAACAACCAACTATTTTTTTTCCCAGTTTCGACTCCACCAGCTTCTTTGACTACAGTGCTCTTTTCGACAATTCAATCAGGGTTGATTGATAAGTGATAAAATTGTTGCAATAGGGGATTCAATATCATCTCCAAGCAATTCATTGAGTTAGCTGATTGAAACTAACAATTCAATCGACAACTGTAATGACCTTGACCTTCTAATGATAAATAGAACACCATACACCAACAACACAAGGTAGCTGAAAAGGGAAGGTGGTCTGTGTAACAACATAACAGGAGCTTCATGGCCTGTCAAGCTCTTACTTGGACATGGTTACAGTGTCAAAGCCACTGTTCGTCGCCCAAGTCAGTCCCTCTCCTTCTCTTTCTCTTTAAGTTTTTCCATATTTGGATTAGCCCCTGATGTGGCTATCCTAGTTTTTCATTCACATAACTAAAAACTCTCTGTGAACTTCCATCAAACACCTGAGTGTTTTTCATCAAAGTAAAGACTATAACATCACCTGTACAATAATACCTGTAATCGGTGGCTCTAAGATATTGATAATACAAGCCCTGTTCCAGTTGATTTGTCAAATGCGGCCTTGAATCTCTAATTCCACTAGAATCAACAGAAATCAAAACCATTACTTTGACAATCAGCAACTTCCAAGATTATACAGTGCTTTTGAAGCAGAGAGTGAACTTCCATCGTCTTCTTGCAGCAATCTCCAAATCTACATTACGAGACCTAAATACCACTTTTTGGTCGCATAGAGAGGAGCAGAGAAGGAATACGGCACCGATATTTTACTTTCTGCGGTTTCTTTCTTTTCTGGTTCGTGGTCTTGTGATTTTCTACTTATGAGCACATTAGCCACTTTGCTGACGTGTGTGAGCACGTCACATGGAATGGCTGATGTGTCTGAATATGTGTCGTGCATTGGATGACGTGGCCGATCATGGTAGCCAATATAACCGATGTGGGAGGACACGTCATTAAAATTGCTGATATGTCTATCCACGCGAGTGTCTCAACGCTGATGTGGCCGAGCTCGTCAGCGATTCTTGATGATGTGCTCGATGACGTCATCGATCCCTCTTTTATTTCCAGAAAAAGGAAAAAAAAAAATCAGAACACTAGGTGATCTAATGGCGGCGACGATCAACCCAGGTTGGGTGTGCAACCCAGATTTCTCCTCCCTTCAATCTCTCTATAAAAGCATCGATCTTGTGATTCTTAAGTTTAACAAAAAAACTGAGATTTTGTTGGTAGCAACTAGGTGTTTGATGAAAGTTGTCAATGAGAAATAGCTTCAGATACAGAGCAACAATGGAGATGAACCAAATACCTCCCATTTTCATTTATTCTGGAAACTAAATAATTACATAATATATATATATATGCCCAAGAGAAGAATATAACACTCAAGAGAATAATTACATCAGATTCTAACGTTAAATGCATCAATCTTTTGACTCCCGCACTTCGCTTAGCAACCACACATTATTGTTGCAGAGCAGCTTCTGTTGCATAGCTTCTCTTCTCTCTCAAAAATTAAGCACCAATATTGTAATAGTTGTGTAATGGCCAATGGGTGTTTTCTTTCAGGGATTTGATGTCAAATATCTTGATGATGGAAATGGTTTGGGTAATCCTGATGACGTCTGCATCTAGATTCCAGGGTAAGTAAATCAACTTTGTTGTCATTTGACAAGCTTCCATGGATTTGAAATTAATTCATGTACCCATTATATCATAACTTCGATTGCTTGAAGATTAGTGATGTTCCTTAATTCCAACTATTATGATGCAAAATAATTGGATACAAAGAGCTAGACAGCAAACTATTATAAACCTTGAAAAACTTTGCATTAGTAATTGGTCAATCTTATCTTATCTTACTTGTAAACTTTGTCCAAATTTGGTCCATATTCGTTGTTGCACATTACTTGTAAATGGTCTCCATTATTTGTTGCTTATGCCCTCGCTGGAACGGTAAGCGATCTTATCTTACTTGTAAATGGTGTTCAAAATTTGTTTAGCAAGCGCCTCCTTGCAGATATGACTTTTTTGGCTCATCATGCTACTGGCAAGTACTCTGTCTAACTCTTACCAACATAATGTAATTTACTGTTACCTCCTAGAAATGTGTATGTGAGGGGAATGACACCCATCTTATGATGAACTAGTAAGTATATTAAGTCCTTAAAATTTAACTTTGGATCATAGTATTGGTTGGCAAGCACCTGAACAACTCCATGGACATCAAACTCGTGCAGTAGATTTGTTTAGTTTGGGTTGTGTCATATACTTCTACATCGCTGGTGGTAGGCATCCGTTTGGCAATTGTATTGCTGAATACCGCAATGGATTTGCAGTCGGTTTAATGTTCTTTATTTTTCAAAACATTTTCTTGATGAAATACTTCTAATCTGTTGTCAGGCGAAGTGCATTTAACGAGTTGCATCATCCTCTATTTTGGAGTTTTGAGATGAGACTCTCATTCCTACGCACACAATTGACAGGGTAGAATTAGAATATAGAAAGACCTATTCAGCACTCCTGAAGGAATTAGAAAATAGTGCATCAAGGGCACTGGGTATAAAATGGAATGAAAAGATGGACATCTCTTGGGTACGATGAAGTGAAAGATTTCCTCTAACATAGGTTTCAACTTCCATTTATCGGATGGCTTGGAAAATAAAGTTCGACCCTTTTTATGTTTTCAATAAGAAAAAAACCTGGATGCGAATTTGACTCACTGCACCCTCACATATTGCTTCCGTTCTTTGCGTGTATTATAGTGATAATACTTAACCATAATGAACTAGTTTTAAAACAGTGATCTTATTTGGCTGTATCTATATGGTTAGACGATAACTTATTGCTGATATACAAGGACCAGTTCCAAAAGGATCTGATGGGTATTTTGCAAGTCGATTTCCAAGACTTTTGATTGAAGTATACAAGGTTGTGTGCAGATACTATAGCCTATAGGGAAGAGGAATGTTTTCAGAAACACTTCAAGGGCAATATCCTTTAAGTACCTTGCTCAATCTACGTTTCTTCAAAAGATTAATGGTCAAGAAATGCTGCATTTGGTCTAGAGACAGATGGATTGTATATAATTAGAAATATAGCTGTAATATATTAATATGTATAAATTCACTAATAAATCATATATAATAATATTCTCAGTGAAACCAAAAGAAGCTGATTATTATATTGATTATTGCCTTTGCTGCATATCTGTTGAATTTACAAAACCAACCCAAAAATGTGATAATCATCGAAACATATTTTAGATGCGATTTCACTTTGAACTAGCATTGCTCAATCCTTCATAATCTTTTCTGTACGAGGTTCTCTCTATATGCCTTTGCTTCGAGCGGTCTTTTACTTCTACCTTCTCAGTTCTTATCGACAAAAGAAATAAATGTCTGAATCCGTATTGATCGTGAGCTTTGAGAGGACTCTATATCCTCCTGGCAATGGTGGCTGAACTGCCGCACCATCTGTATCAAACATATTAAGAGAGCAGCCAAGGAAGCTTTTAAGCTGAAGCCTGTCAACTTCTACGTTTGCTCCATATGTGATATTTAGATCAAACTAGCTACCAAGACTAACTGAATATCCTTTCATTGCAGGAAAATATACCAAAATTATGCTTTTAATTATGCCATTGGTTAGTACTTATATTTAATTAATGTAATACGTGTTTCGACTTTCGATTATGGTTGGACATTCAATGCTCCCAAGATCAATTATATGAGTGAAATCAGAGGATGAACTTGAATGTCTACTTGCAAGATACATGGATTCTACTGTCCATGGCACTTGGTTACCATCTTTGTGCTTAGATTTACAAAATTTTAACAGGTTAACATTACACCGGTATATGTAACATTTTGAGCGACTTTTGAAGTAATCAATCCTTTTTTTTTCCATTTTCATTGTCGAAAGAAAAAGGAAAAGAAATTTGAAAAAGACAGGCTTTGTATATGAACAAAAGGACCCTACAAGGCTACGATTGATATGAGTATCAAAGTAAAACAACAATGAAAACATGAGTTCATTAATTTCAGCTGAAATTAATAATTTAACTGCTAAAATTTATTTAAAAATGGCAGAAAGGTTATAGGTTAACGTATTGCTTCCTGACTTGCTTATATTTTATCTTCCATAGAGCTTAGACCATTGAGCTGTGATATTGGTCATACACTATTCAAATATCTATTGGAGGAGAATTTCATGGTGATGGAAACGGAAAATATCATTTGGAAACAAAGAATTTTCTTACTTTGATATTTATATATAAAATAGTGATCACATATGTTTATAAACAGGTGTTAGCACATGGAAAAACCATAGCAGCAAAATTAAAGCGACAAGATGACTTCGATTGGGATCCCAACACACTACATGAGTAGATGATGAAGGACTGCAATAATAGACAGTTTGGTAAAGGAGTAAAGGACCACTGAGTCGATCTCCTACATCATTTGTCCATCTTGCACGCATTCTAATTTCCATCATGATCAAGATGGAACAATCTCTAGAAATCAGTCTACAACAACAACAACCTTCACTTCGATCGGTATTCCAACACACTATACTTCACCTCTCTCATCACTCATGATCTTTGACAAAGCAATGAAGAAATCTTTGGGCTTATCCTCCAATTCTTCAGTCACAGGCTGTACAGATATTGACGCAACATGATAAATACAGTATCCTTCATGGACAGAAGCTGAAAAGTAACAGTTAAGACTTCTATGAAAAGTTTTATATATTTAATACAGCAACCTTGTGTACTTCTTGTTCTGAACTGCACACTCATAGCTTCTTTCAAAAAACAATGAATACTTGGAGTGAAAACAATTGCTATATAATCTAGTTCTTAACATAACATAGAGAAAACACTTTGAAGTCCAAACACAAAACGAAAGCTCAACATTTCCATTTTGTTTGGATATGGATATATAGACAGAAAGGAAACAATGGAGGGTTAATATTAACCTTTTTTTTTTTATGACGAAAATAAAAACAAAATTAGTCATAATTAACTAATATAATAAACACAAGCAATTCACTAGGAAAATCATATGAGGTGGTTCCTAGCGAGTCAAATAAGAGTTCAAAGTTTAATTTTTTATAAAGGTTTCATTTTTGAAACTTTTTTAATCAACCAACAACACCAAATGGGTTGCTAAAGATTGTATAGCCAAAAGAAGTAAGAAACCAAGCAATTTACTGTCGAAACCAAGCAATTTACTGTCAAAACCAAATGAGGTTGTTCCTAATGAATCATATTACAGTTCAAAATTCATTAATTTCCCTAAAAAAAAGTCCAAGTTTGAAACTTTTACTATTTTTTCTTCAAAACAACCCAACAACACTTTTATATGCCAATTACTCCAGAGCCACAACAGAGGTAACAAAAATCAATCAATTCACCGGTAAAAACCAAGTGGGGTTGTTGCAAATGAATCAAATTACAGCTCCAAGCTCATCAATTTCCCTCACTAGCTCAAAACATATAAGGACGAAGCACAGAAGAAACGGTAAAAAATTATATATATGTACCAGTAGAGATGGCAGAACTGTGAGCTGGTTTGGGAATCCAGAATGTTGTTGCTGAAGACGATGAGAGATTTCCCGCCATGGATGGAGAGCAGAGAGTGTTGCAGGCACAGTGCTATAGAACCAAAGAGACATCGTTTTGGTCAAGCTCAAGCCTGTTCGTCTCCAACAATCTTCAAATTGCCCAAATCTACACATTACAGGACCTAAATACTACTTGCCGGTCGCATAGAGAGGAGCTGAGGCCGAGGCCAGAGAATCGCTGATATTTCGCTTTCGTCGGCTTCTGGTTGCTGTCGTTGTCGTCTTCTCCTTCTTTGTGATTTTCTCCTTCTCAGAATCGCAGTAATGATTTTCTGCCTAAGAGCACATCAGCTACTTTGATGATGTGTGTGAGCGCGTCACGCCGATTGGCTGACGTGTCTTAACACGTATGCGTGCAGTTTAGGACTTATGTTTGTAGGGGTTTCGACAAATGGCATATGTTTTCAATAAATTACTTGAGGTGTTACAGCTAGAAACAACAGCTCTTAGTCTCTTACCAACCCCTAGATTACAATCTTTTCTCTGGACTGAACCCGGTTTCTCTGACCAAGTTGGTTTTGCTCCAAGAGATCTCTCTGAGCAATACCAGGCAATACATGATCTAGGCTGGCAGGCTCTCCAAGCTACAAAAGCTAGATTTATCCGACAACGCTACCAATGGAAGCTTTCCTGTTAGCTTTACCAACTTGACCTCTCTTGTGTCACTGAATCTTGAGAGCAATCGACTTGGTAGCCAGATCCCAGAAGGAATACAAACCTCACACAACCTCACACTTCTTGACTTGAAGACTGATCAATAGTTTCAAGGACTCTTATACTTGCTTCAGCTGATCATCCAAGTTAGACTATCATCCTTTTCGCAAAGTTTGGTTTCCTTGTATTGTAAATCTTAGGGAAAAAACAAAAAGTACTCAGTAGAGCCTATTTTCCATTCCATTCCGAATATTCTTCTCCTCCAATGGAATATTTGTTGCTTCTTTGAACCTCATTGGATTCATAATCATTTGAGCCTCGACATTATATGCTTCTGCAAATTGCACAGAAAGATGATACTTCAAACGGATGCTCTGGAATATCATAGCATTATAAAGATACAAAGGACCTTGTTTCAAGTCAACATTATCTGGGGCAAAAAAGTATGATCAGGGCCATTATTCACTTCATTATCAAAAACTACCAAGGCTACAGAGAAAAAAAAACAGTAAAAAAAGATAAAAGCCCGATTTAATAATGGTAACCACATCAGAAATTATGCATTTCAAATGCCTACAAGTATCACACAAAGAGGAAAACTTTATTAAGGAATATTGCAGACCTTCAGTTTCTAATGCAGGTCTAGATGGAGTTGCATCTGTAGAATTGCCACCATTTGTTCTCAATTGCATTTCTGCAGTCCTTAGTGCACTAGATACACCAATAACAATAATTGAATCTGCAGAAGTTTCTTGCATTTCAACAGCCTCGAGAAAATTTTCAGTGTGAGAACTTCCTTGTTCATCAGAAGGATTATTACACTTGTTTCTTCAGCTTTCTCCAGGGGAATTTCAAACCTTTTCTCTGAGCTACTTTCACTGAGTTCATTCCGATTGTCCTCAAGAAGTGCCTCCTGAATAGTGGTTTCAGTAGTCTGTTTGGCATCTTCTGATTGTACTAATGTCTGATGTTCTTGAACTAATAATGCCCTGTAATCTTTTGTTCGATTGATCATCTACATTGCCACTTCCACGGTTTGTGATTTTTCCTGTTGATGGTTCTTCTACTTCAACTGCTTTCTCCCGGGCCAATATGTTAGAAGGTTCAGCTGCACATTGTTAAGAACACGGTAAACAACTACCAGAACAATGTAATGTAATAATTTATAAAGCAAAAGCAAATAAGAAATCACTCACTCAATTTACCTGAATGATTGGCTAGTGAAAAGCCAACCCCTGGAGATGTAATTTCAAGAGAAATCACATTGCTAGCTTTGTTATTCGTTTTTGTCACTTCCAATTCAACTAGGCTGACATCACCAAAATCACCTCTTCTGTTTAACTTATCTGATTGATTGGTAGGTGAAGTTTCCTCTGGATTCACCGTTCTGTTTGTGGACACCTTCATTACAGTATTGACAGTAGAAACCTCAACAGAGCCAAGTTGCTTCATTGCTTCAAATTCCCCACAGTTTGTATTCTTCTTGTTTAAACTTTCAAGAACCTTTTTACAGCAGTTAGCATCCAGATTGTTTTTGGTCCTAGCACCCACAGCCAATCTGCCTCCTTTTTACAGTTTTAACCGTTGGTGTTGCAGGTTCAACCAAATCACCTTTGGAGGCGACACGTGAGGATCGTCTTGGGTTATTTTTTTGCCAAAGGTTTACACTTGCTCGTGGAGATGTCCTCATCAATGATTTGCTCTTGCCTTTGCTTCTATTGCTTACCCTTTCCCACAGCATTGGCAATTTCTTCCAATTTGCAATTGGTTTGGATCTAGAAGCATTTCGACTATACCTCCTTCGATGTACTTTAGACAAACAAGTATCTTCAACTTGAACAACCAACATTATTTCTTTGATGTTCAATCATGCGTTGGCCACTGCCCAAAGGCATACAGAACAACCAACTATTTTTTTTTCCCAGTTTCGACTCCACCAGCTTCTTTGACTACAGTGCTCTTTTCGACAATTCAATCTGGGCTGATTAAAAAGTGATAAAATTGTTGCAATAGGGGATTCAATATCATCTCCAAGCAATTCATTGAGTTAGCTGATTGAAACTAACAATTCAATCGACAACTGTAATGACCTTGACCTTCTAATGATAAATAGAACACCATACACCAACAACACAAGGTAGCTGAAAAGGGAAGGTGGTCTGTGTAACAACATAACAGGAGCTTCATGGCCTGTCAAGCTCTTACTTGGACATAGTTACAGTGTCAAAGCCACTGTTCGTCGCCCAAGTCAGTCCCTCTCCTTCTCTTTCTCTTTTAGTTTTTCCATATTTGGATTAGCCCCTGATGTGGCTATCCTAGTTCTTCATTCACATAACTAAAAACTCTCTGTGAACTTCCATCAAACACCTGAGTGTTTTTCATCAAAGTAAAGGCTATAACATCACCTGTACAATAATACCTGTAATTGGTGGCTCTAAGATATTGATAATACAAGCCCTGTTCCAGTTGATTTGTCAAATGCGGCCTTGAATCTCTAATTCCACTAGAATCAACAGAAATCAAAACCATTACTTTGACAATCAGCAACTTCCAAGATTATACAGTGCTTTTGAAGCAGAGAGTGAACTTCCATCGTCTTCTTGCAGCAATCTCCAAATCTACATTACGAGACCTAAATACCACTTTTTGGTCGCATAGAGAGGAGCAGAGAAGGAATACGGCACCGATATTTTACTTTCTGCGGTTTCTTTCTTTTCTGGTTCGTGGTCTTGTGATTTTCTACTTATGAGCACATTAGCCACTTTGCTGACGTGTGTGAGCACGTCACATGGAATGGCTGATGTGTCTGAATATGTGTCGTGCATTGGATGACGTGGCCGATCATGGTAGCCAATATAACCGATGTGGGAGGACACGTCATTAAAATTGCTGATATGTCTATCCACGCGAGTGTCTCAACGCTGATGTGGCCGAGCTCGTCAGCGATTCTTGATGATGTGCTCGATGACGTCATCGATCCCTCTTTTATTTCAAGAAAAAGGAAAAAAAAAAATCAGAACACTAGGTGATCTAATGGCGGCGACGATCAACCCAGGTTGGGTGTGCAACCCAGATTTCTCCTCCCTTCAATCTCTCTATAAAAGCATCGATCTTGTGATTCTTAAGTTTAACAAAAAAACTGAGATTTTGTTGGTAGCAACTAGGTGTTTGATGAAAGTTGTCAATGAGAAATAGCTTCAGATACAGAGCAACAATGGAGATGAACCAAATACCTCCCATTTTCATTTATTCTGGAAACTAAATAATTACATAATATATATATATATATGCCCAAGAGAAGAATATAACACTCAAGAGAATAATTACATCAGATTCTAACTTTAAATGCATCAATCTTTTGACTCCCGCAATTCGCTTAGCAACCACACATTATTGTTGCAGAGCAGCTTCTGTTGCATAGCTTCTCTTCTCTCTCAAAAATTAAGCACCAATATTGTAATAGTTGTGTAATGGCCAATGGGTGTTTTCTTTCAGGGATTTGATGTCAAATATCTTGATGATGGAAATGGTTTGGGTAATCCTGATGACGTCTGCATCTAGATTCCAGGGTAAGTAAATCAACTTTGTTGTCATTTGACAAGCTTCCATGGATTTGAATTTAATTTATGTACACATTATATCATAACTTCGATTGCTTGAAGATTAGTGATGTTCCTTAATTCCAACTATTTTGAAGCAAAATAATTGGATATGAAGAGCTAGAAAGCTTTGGTTGAGCTGCCCCCGGTGTAATCTTCCCTTCGCCCATCTAAAGATCATTTCTCACAACCAAAACCTGCACAAATTCAAAAGCAAAGCATAAATCTTAAATTTTCTCCTATCATCCATACGTGCATATGTATACATACACCAATTGAGTGAGAGAATAAGAGGTAGGTGATTTCATTTCGGGATCGACTTATATTAAGATATCTTTGTGAAATTTAGGCTCGGGTAATTGATTTTAATTTGATGGGATGAGGTTTGTCGGATATAAACCTTTTACATATATAACACGAGGTTGTAGGTTTGAGTTTCCCATTTCCTAAAAAAACCTTGATTTTATGTAACAATATAATATTTCAAAAAAAATGCCCTTAAATTTATTTATTTTTGTATTAATCAATAATCACAATTAAAATAAGGAAAATACTTGGGTACTGACTAGTCAGTACCTAATGTGCTGACTCTCATGTTTTTATTGGTGGAAAAAATCCACTATCAACCCAATGTATTTAATATCAAGCACTTTAAATGGTTTTTTCAATAATTAAAACATAAGGTCAGTACCTTGGGTACTGACTGGTCAGTACCCAAGTATTGTCCTTAAAATAATATGTAAGACAACCCTTTAAAATAAAATAACCCCTTTTAAATCATTCAAGTTTTCAATAAGAAAACCATTCATGTAATTGAATGATATAAAACTTTGATGCTAAGAGCATCTCCAATGCAAGTGTGACTTATGAAAAAAAAAAGATGTTACGTAGGATTGATAGACGTTTCATTAAAAGATCTTTCTCCAATACAACCGTGCATATTCAACCTATATTCAACCTCAAGTTGACGTAGCAAAAAAAATAAAACATTGTCAACATGACCGTCCACTTTCAGATGGCCTGTTGCACAACTTTTTGTAGGTTGACTCAGTAAATATTTAAAATTGACATTAATTTTTCATATAGTTTTAGTAAGGAATTATAATAAAAAAGAAAACGGGAAATAAAATCGGGCACATCATTAAAATTAAATGTGTTTTAAACGGAAACATCGGAAACCAAATTTTAAATTGATTGTCTATCAATACCATATTTATACCACATAGAAAGCAAGTCTTTTGACATTATTGCCATGTCAACAATAATTCATATACAATCCATTTTTATATTGGAAATGTTCTAAATACCCAATTCTAAACATTTAATTAATATTAATCCAAAAGATTTTTTTCCATTAAATAAATCTTGTGATAAATTGGTGAATGATACGTTAGAGAAAAATCACTGGCCGCTTCTAAGTTTTTTGAATTAAGTGTAATCCATGGCTATTTGTGGTTCAATAGATCTGATATTATAATTAATACGTGCATTCATTATCGATAAAAGAGGAGTTGAAATGGACAGGTTTTTGTTAATAAACTATTTTAGTTTCTGATCAAGATTATTTTTTTGTTTGATTGACGATGCTACCAAGCTGTGGCTTGAACTTGGGTCATCTTACCATCAAGTCCAACAGGAAGCATGGTAGTTTCCGATCAAGATTATTGATCACAAAAATTACGAAGATCACATTGTCATACTATATTCTAAAAGGTATGATGGAAGTCAAAAATCAAAAAATGGCAGCCATTTTTAAACCCATAATTAAGGGTAGATTAGTATGTGATTAAGGAGATTAATTAGTAATTGAAAGATGTGATAATCACATGCACAAGAAATCATATCCGCCGCATTCCGGTGTTTGATATAGATTTGGTTGATAGATATATTCCAACTCTTTACAAGATTTGGATTTGATAGATTTTACTTATCAAACAATCTCAACAATATCATGGGATATGTCTATATTTGAGATTGTTTTATTTAAGTTGCATTTGATTTTTTATTTGATGACCGAATATTATTGAATTGTTTTTAAGCTTAAATGGTTGTTGGGGATTGGAAATTGAAAAACAAATCTAATATTTTTTTACTACAAACTAAATATAAGTTATAAATTATTTAATTTTTTAAGTTATAGATATTAAAAATAAATGTGTTTACATCTATCTCCTTTCAACTATTACTTGTTATATATTTACATTTTAATAAATAAACATTGACTAATTTTATTTATTTATTTATTTATTTTTGTTTCTTAATCTATAATATTCTTGTTTTATTTTTTATTTTTTATTATCTTGTTTCTTTTTTATTATTATTGAATTTTGAGAGACTATATTAATAAACTAATAATGTTGTTTGTGATGATTTGAATCTTGAACAGTGACTCATTTTTACAAAGATAAAATAGATAAAATGTTGAAATTTAAATTTTGGGATTAGAAATAATTTTGTTATAGGTTATTTAAGTAATATTTTTTAAAGAAAAAAATATATTTGGGAGACATTCCATGGATGGCAATAGAATCACCCAAAAAAATTATATGGTTAGGGTTGTAGAAGAAGACAAATTAGAAATATAATAGATTTGTGAAATGATAGGTTTGGAATTATTAAATTAATATAAATCCATTGTTTTTTAATTAAGTGAAAAGTATAAGTTTTTCACTTTTATAAATAAGTGATTTTAAGAGTTGTTAGAATGATTTTATCATTTAATAACAACTTAATGGAACATATTAAGTGACGTGTTAAGTTGAAAAATCAAGCATGCCCTTTAAACCATAATCCACTCAATTGATATAGCTTTCCTTAAGAAATAAACAACTTAAAGAAAAATTAGGTTGGTGTTTAGTAAACTAAAATTTAAAATTATTTAACTTTTGAAAGGATGGAAAATGTGTTGATCAAAATGATTAAAATAGATATCAATAAATATTATAAATATGAAGCATATAAAAAGAAATAAATAACAAATTTAAATTGAAAAAAAAAAATTATGACTAAATCAACTCAATTACTTTTCAACAACTCGCTTAAAAAACTGAGTTAACTAAGTTCATATATGAAACACAACAAAAAAACCTTGACTTAGTCAACTCAGACTCCTCTTCCAAGTCAACTCAATCCCCTTTTTCACCTATATACTTGACGATCAACCTCTATGAACTTCAGTGTCAACTTTCTAATGCCTCCTCCGTCTCTAGCTCCATCGAAATCGTCGTCAGCCTCATTCACGTGCCGCTGATATCCTCTCATGTGCCAACGAAGAACATGTATTTGAAATCATGAGATTTCATCATTGATTCGTTGCATTATGGCAGAGGATTTTGACCTTTTCGAGATTCCGTCAAAATCGTCAAAGCAAAATATGCCCTTGTAACGGATTCATTACGGAATCACGATTGGATTCGCATCGAATTCCTCCTCCATATGTTCTCTCGCCTCCTCCATCTTTTCTCTTGCTTCCTTCATTCTTGCTTCTTCCGTTGCCGGAGGTGTTGGTTTCCTCCGTCAACTTCACTGTCAGAGAATTGCGGTCCTCCTTCGACATCGACTCCCGGCGGTGGCTACCATGGCAGTGACCACCATTTTCGCTTTTAGTTTAAAAAAAATGAAAAGGAATTTAATTATTTTACTTTTTATTTTTTATTTTTTATTATATTATTATTATGGGTAAATTATATTTTAGTACCTGTAGTTTACCTTAATCTACGTTTACTTCATGGTTGTTTGGATTTGTAATTTTTAATCCATCCTTTCTCTGACAATACTTATTTTAGTCAATTCTGTTAGGGTTCTGTCAAGTCAACGAGGATCAACGAGGGTAAAAAGGTAAAATAACATCAGATATTCTAGATTATTATATAACCAAAGGGTATAATAGTAATTTATAAATTAATTTAAAAAAACAAAAAAAATATTAAATTAAATAATAATTGCTTTATTTTTAATTTTTTTTTTAAATATCTCTCTCATCTCTCTCTCACGCATTTATTGCAACACCAAACCCTAACAAAAAATCTCTTTATCTCTCTCACTCATTCATCATCAACACCAAAGCTTTTTTCTTTTAATTTTTTTATTATTTTGTTTTAAGGGATCTGGAACTACAAATCTTTATCACCATATTAATAAATCATGTTTAAAATGCATCATTTAAAGTGTGGAGACGAAAATATCATGTCATCACTGTCGATGTGAAGAAAGTGACAAAAAGTAAATAGACAAAATGTGAAATTGAGCTTTTACTTGCATTCACGGTTTTGAATTTGTTGAGGAAGATGAAGTCGAGCTTTTATTTACATTCGAGTTTTTATTTTTCGAGTTTTTGACATGTAATCGAGTTTTTATACCGAAACTACGAGTTTTTGTATAAAATCTCGGACCTTTTATAAAAGCTCGGATCAAACTTTTAAAAGCTTAGAGATTTTGTACAAAAGCTTAGAGATTTTGTACAAAAGCTAAGAGATTTTGTACAAAAGTTCGATCTGAGATTTTGTACAAAAGTTCGATCTGAGATTTTGTACAAAAGTTCGATCTGAGCTTTTATAAAACAGTCGACCCGAGTATACAGAAGCTCGATCTGAGGTTTTATAAAAGCTCGGAGCTTTTATGAGCTTTTATAAAAGCTTGCTCCGAGCTTTTATAAAAGCTTGCTCCGAGCTTTTATAAAAGCTTGCTCCGGGCTTTTATCTTAAAGCTCTGGGCTTTTTATAATTATATTTCAGATTCTTTTGTAATTACATTTCCAGTACTACCCATAAAAAAATAAAAAATAATAAAAAATATGGGGGCGATGCCCCCTACCCCCCGAGAGCTAATCGGGCAGCTCGACTCCTGAATGCGTATGCGTAACCCCACTAAACTAATTATCCAATGATGATGCATTGATAATGTTATGATGTTTGACTTCCATTGGAGGTCTATTAAACAGACATCTATAAAGAAGATGAAAGAATAAAATCTTCGAAAATTGCAAAGTAAGAGCTGATTAAAGTACAAAGACAACTTTTAAGGGCATTTTGGACAGTTTCACCATAATAGGTGCCTTTTAAACATAAATTATTAAACTGGTGACATCATCACAACACAAGAAGAAAAAAAGGTGACAATCCTCACCATTTCCACATTCTGGAAATTACATAAACAATAAGCTAACTTCTGTTTCAAAAGACAACATCTAGTCAACTTTTTAAAAACTGCTTATTGATGGAACAAATTGTAAAATAAGTTGTTTTTATAAAGTTTACCAAACTTCAAATTACTCAAAACTTGAGATAGAAGTGATTTTTTTCTCAAGTAAAAGTAATCTCAACATTACCGGAGACTGCTAAATCGAAAGTAATAAGTTTCATTTTAAAAGAAATCAGGAAAGAACTTAATTACTTGGGTAGAAAAAGGGGAGATTTAGGTTCCCTTTCTAGTAGAAATTCAGTTCTTAAATTGTGTGTAATATTCACATGACTTGATTCATAATCATTTTCACTGAACATTGAAATCAAATCAAGAATATTTCAAAAGTTTTATTTTCCTCGTTAGAGATCTCTATAAGTAAACGCACCCTAACACAAAATGGACCGGGTGAAGATGGTGTTTGTTTTAAATCCAAAACTAATTGGTGTTTCCAAGCTGTTTGATGAAATTGATAATTAGCACCTCGTGGTAGTTGATAATAATAATAATAATAATAATAATAAGAGTATTACTATTTTGTCCAAATTTAATATCCATATGATATGATGTTGGATACTAAATTTGAAAAAAATAGCGTTCCTATGGTAATAATAGTCTTAAGAAGAAAATGTTTTCAAATATGAAGTTTTGTACTTTTGATAAATAATTTATATATATATATATATCGTTGGCGGTGATCGGTGAGTTAGTGACAGTGACTCAAAACATTGGGATCATCTAGCCCAATCCACGATTTTTGAACTAACTTTAAAGCCACATCATCTTCACTTTACTAGTCACTACTTTCTTTCGATCCTTAAAAGAAGGGATATTAAGATTTTAGTCCATGTAGTTTACGTTTATCTGGATTTGGTCCATTAGTTTTTAAAATTACTAACTTTAGTCCTTCCGTTAGAAATTCCGTCAAAATACACATACCGACAATGTCATTGGGTACAATGACCAAAATACCCTTTATAAAAGTTTATAAATAAGGGCAATATGGTAATTTTGTACAAAAAGACAATTTTATCCTTACTTTTTTTTAAAAGACCATTTTACCCTTAATATATATTTATTGAATGAAAAATATATTTACAAACACAAAAAAAAAAAAAAAGATGGATCCTTTTTAAAATTAATAATTGAAAAAAAAAATGATTTAATAAAAAACTAATATTAAAAAATCAAATTTTAAAAAATAAAAATCATCTGGTGGCCACCACCAGATTTGGAAATCTGAAAACCCAGATTATCATCTTGACCCCAAAGTCCAAACCACAATCATCCAAATATCATCAATCACCATATTCAACATTTTTTTCTACACCTAAATCTTATCTTTTCATCATCATCTTTTCCAACACACCCAAACTCAAGCCACCACCACTCAAATAACAAATCTATCTACAATACACCCTAACCCAGAAAATCAAACCAAAAAACATGCATCAATTTTTTTTTTCATAAAACGAGATCTGGAAAAGGTTAACAAAAAATCTTTTTCGAACAAAACGATATCTGGAAAAAAAAACTTGTAAAAATTTTCAAGAAAAAAAAAATCGAACAAAACAAGATTTATATATATATAAAAAAAATGAACAACAAAAGAAAACCTGGAAATTTTCCAGTAATTGAAAACCACCATCATCTCCAGTAATTGGTATTTGAAAGCCATCATCTTCAAAATCAGTAATTGAAACAACAAAATTCATAAAATCATATTCATAATAATTTCCCAAACACAAAACCAACACCTAACACTTCAAAGAACGGATTTAAAAAAAATGAAAACGTAAAACAAAAAACATATGCCCTGCAACTCCATGACAAGTCGAAGTTCCATCTCCAAGAGACTCGATCCAGATGGACCAGAGAGAGCGAGAAGAGAAGACTGCGGTGGTGTGATTCGCGACAATGGCATAGATTGATTCGCGACATCGACAGTTCAATTTCTGGGTTTGATTGTGATATGGTGCGATGTTGTTGGACGGTGTCGGGTGTTGGGTCGAGATTATCACCCAATTCTCACTCGTCACCGCCAAGAGATTCCCTCAAAGATGAATTGAACCAGATGAGCGAGAAGAGATGAAGAGAGAAGATGAATTAAGGAGTGAGAGAAAGCGGCTGTGAGAGATAGATTTAGGTTTTTGATTGAATTAAACTATTTTTTTTTATTCAGATGGAGATGAGATAGAGAGAGAGAGAAGGGAGAGATCTCGAGAGAGATATTTTGTTTTGTTTTGTTTTTTTCAATTTTGATTTTCCAATTTTTATTTTTAATATTTATTAATTAATGATTTTATTAGTTTAATTTCTGTTTTTGTTTAAAATTATTTGTAATATTAATTATTACTATGAAATTCCAGATTTATCCTTCTTTTAGACCGGTTTCTAGAAGCTTTTACCAAATTTTCCATAATACCCCTTTAACTTAACGGAAGTCAACGAAAAACAAACGGAATTGGACGGAAATAACTAGATTATGTATTG
Source organism: Dipteronia dyeriana (assembly GCA_032871835.1). NCBI lineage: Eukaryota > Viridiplantae > Streptophyta > Magnoliopsida > Sapindales > Sapindaceae > Dipteronia > Dipteronia dyeriana. The sequence goes on along the minus strand of CM065295.1, from coordinate 94,202,813 downwards.
TCAGAGATCTAGTAGACTGAATTAAGTAATTAAAAAAACTAGTGGATTAAACCCAGATAAACACAAACCAGAGGGACTAAAATCTTAATATCCCTTAAAAGAAACTTTTTTTTTTCACATACTCATGACCTTAACTGAACCGAACAATCTATGTTAATAAGGTCCAAAGTCCAGAGTACAATCTATCATAATTCAAAATATATTTCATATACGCAAAATAATAACGGAAAGTTCATTCAACTTTAATAACAAATATGGCCATGCTTCAAATATAAAACAAATGTATATTAACTAAACAAAATTATATATATAGTATACATAATGCTCACTCACATAGGTTTTCGACAAACCAAAACCATATCTAACCCGCATAAACTCGATTATCATATTTTTTTTAATCAGATTGACTTATCTTTAAAATCTACTCCGACTCAAACACGTATTTTATGTTTGATTCGAATCGTAAAACCATACCAATCAATAGTGTTGTACAATATACAACTAATTTAGATGTGAGCTGCACTTTTATCTTTTAACGAAAGTCTTTTCTTTGTGTCTCCTCAACCCACACACATTAAGTAACATCAACAATCCTAATATGTGAAGACCAACTTGTTGATCAATTTGATAATTAGCACCTCCCTGTCGATAATTAGACCAATTTGTTGATCAATCTCTAGCTATCTATTTGCTAAAATGCACAGGCCACAGACCTCAGACCTCGAACAATCGAACATTTGAACATGGATACAAGAACAAGATAGATTATCCTTCTCATAGGACCAAATCTCACCATAATTTAGAATTACAAATCATTCTGCTGAATGTGAAAGGAATCCAAATTTAACAAGCCAGTGAAAGTTTTAGCAAATGGCAAGACAATATAATAGCACAAGCTGAGTGTGGCTTCAATGCTAAGGAGTTGTATCTCAACATGACCATGAAAAGAAAACAGAAATATAAATCAGCAATTTATCTTGCAAATTCAATTCAGTTGAGCTTACCTTTCTTCCTGATTTGGCTCATAAGTATACCTGCATTATGATTTGAAATAAAAAATTGGGATGACAGATTCCAACTACTTGAACCAACAAAAGGAGACTACTGATTTGAATTAGATTTGTCATCCCACAGGTAATGGACCGAATTTCCTCAAGAATGTAGATTGTTGTTCATGGTCTTGCCACAATGATAATTAAACAGAGATTATAACCAAGCATTGACTTGAATTGAGACGCCACTACAAAAGCTTCAGTTCGCCTGTTACGTCATCTACCACTTCCACAGGTCCAAGAATAGCCATCACTGTCCTCGAGTTGGGTGCAATCTGTGTTCTCCCAGCATCAATTGTGATATGAGTTGGTAATTTAAGTGATTTTGCCCTGTCTTGCAAAACTATCATGTCTTCCTCGCTTTCGATTTTCAAAACCACCTTTGGTTGTGCACACATCTCCCATTTGTTTAGGGCTTTTGGTGCCCGATGTTGGAGCTTTTTATAGAGACCTAAAGTAGCGTGACTGCACTGAGCAGCAATTTTCCCTTTGCCCATCTTTAGATCATTTCTCACAACCAAAACCTGCACAAATTAAAAAGCAATGCATATATATTGAATTTTCTCTTTTACGTTAATATCATCGATACGCACATATGTACTCCAATTGAGTGAGAGAAAGAGGGACGTGATACCATCTTAAAATCTTCTAGAATATCAGCCAACTTTTCAATCTCAAGGGGTTCCTTAGCTTTCTTATTATTCTTGTTCTCGCTAGCAAGTGCTGCAGCAATTTTAGCTTTTCTTGCAAAAACAAAGATACGTGCAGGACAGCGTGCACCGATGCAATATCCCAAGGCAAGGCAGCCTGCCCCAATGATGGTGCTCAGCCATGTTAGATCCATCATCTTCAAAAGACACTGAGCACCCTTTATCGAAATGTGAGTGTGGAGTGTGGACGAACTTGATCAGAAGACAATTGATTGGCAGTCACAACCCTAAATCGGACAGTGTTAAAACTCTCGCAGACAAGATAGTTGAGCTCTTTTCTTTAAATCTATCTATCTACAGGACGACTCAATTGTAATTCACTCAACTTTGTGGCACACCAAAACTGTATTGTACAAGAAGGACAACATACATACCTCTGGAATTAGATACAAAGACGATAACTTTCAAGGTTATATTTGAAGCCTGCGACTTATTTCACTCATTCGACAGTATGTTGATCCGAGTTCTACTGCCTTCTATGAATTACCTACACACAACACCATAAAAATTTTAGCGTATAGGCAGGGGAAATTCCAATTCCACCTCCCAACATTTCAAGCATTGAAACCGCTAAGAACACGAAGAGAAACAATGATTGATCTCAACAGGTCCAAACATGTACTTGGTAACAATATCTAGTTCCATTATATAGAAGCAAATATTGTAATAAAGCTTTAAATTTCAAATATTATACAAACATATTGCTAAGAGATTCTAACAAACACATAAAACCAACACTAAATCAAACAAATATCAGCAAGACAGTTTACAAATTACAAATCAATAAGAATAATCATGAACAAAAATCACAATGTGGAACCCAACCAGAAACTAATTGAAGGCACCATCTAGTCAACTTGACTCGACAATAAGCTTGACTTGATTTCAAAATTCGACCTTTAATATAATTTCATCAACCCAAATAGCAAAAATCATCAAAGATGCTTTTCTTTTTTTTTTGTAAATCATTACAAATTAAGCCGATAAAAACATCGAATAGATAAATGAGAGCAATTTCGATATAGTTGAGGAAAAGAAAATTTGCCTGGTATAGCAGATAGAGAAGATTTGGAAACCAATCTGATTCAGTGAAGTGTTTTCCCTCGTTAGATCTCGAATTTAGAAACCAACTACACTGTTCTTCTTCGTCTCCGTCTCTATCAACTCTGGTCTGCTATTGAGATTCGAAAGTCGAAAGCTTGAAGACCTAACCAAAGGTTTTCAGTTTTTACTTTACTCTGGTCCAAACGACGCCGTTTCTCTCTCTGTTTGTTTTTTTAAAACAAATTGTCCCAGTCCATCAAGATCAGGCGTTTGGTTTTTACTTTTTTTTTTTCAAAAATAAAAATAAATAAAAAAGGGAAAAAGGGCAAATAAAATAAATTGCTGCCGAAAGATCAATCAGGTTTGACAAGACTTGCCAATATCAAACACTTAATAGTATATATATTATTTGAATATCTAATCCCACCACATGAAAGAGAAAAGTGTCGGGCAAGAGTAGGACTCATTGACATCATGAGCTATATGCTCAACCCAAATATTGAAATCAAGACCTATATATACATCCAAAACATCCACTTCCACAACAACGATAGAAAGTTTTAGGCAAGGGGTATGTATCGACGAACAAACAAACTATCTTTTGATGGGAGTTATGGAGATCAAACATTATATGTACGATTCAAATATATATTCTCATAACATCGAAAAAAAAACTCTCAGAGTGAAAGGTTTGTCAAAATTACCCTTTAGAAAACTCACATACAATTGTAAAATATGTATGTGGTTGGAACCATAAAACACGAAAGTTATATAGATTACTAATGTAAAAACGTACTAAAAGTGTATTTGTCTATTTAATATAGTATACTTTTATTTAGTGTATAGATTTTGTTCAAATCATATACCATGATCATTTGGAGTGGCAGATAATTTCAATCCCAAAGTCATGATCTCCAACTTTTGACTCTAGACTCTTGATCATGATAGTTTAATTTTAATTAATAAACTAATTAGTGAAGATTTTTTCTTCCAAAGATGATAATGTTTTAGATTTGATTGCATATTTTTTCTTTGCTCTTTAGCATGATCTTGTGAGAGCATAATTATCCTTTTTGTTTAAATAAATCACATTTCACCCAAGATTTTGTCTTGAATTGCATATTTCTATCTCTCAAACGCATAAACACACACATAAACGAGGTAACAAATTAATTATGTGTACATGAATAATATATGGTTCGAGATTTTATATATATGATACGAGGAGTTGCTTGAGAATATAAGTATGGGGACTAATTAACTCTATTATCCCACCGAACAAAATCTGAAAAGTGCATTTTTCATCACCGTATACTCGTATAGTCCATATAGTTAGATAGATATGTAATTGATTATAATTATTTGATCGTCCATGCAAAGATGATGATAGCAGTGGAAGCAAAAATATGCAAGAAGCGTAGCAAAACGTGGTCAGGGCACTGCGGCGGTACAAGCCACCATGACAGGCAATGCAAGAACGGGGAAGATGTTAGACATGGAGCTTGCCATAAAGATGGAGATGGAATGGCTTGTTTGTGCTACTTCAATTGTTAAATTTACAAGCAGTCGAAGTGGCATAGCCGGGACTGGTGTCATGTTATTTTTATATTTGTTTCTTTGAAATCCATAAAGTGTTTATCAAGACTTGTATCGACCGATACAAACACGATTCAAAATACAACTCTTACTATTTGAAAGATGTCTTTCTATACTTTATGATTTAATAAGCAAATGTGAGATTAAAACCTTTATCACCGAAGATAAGTTCACATCTAAGTTCATTCAAATTAGTTTTTTTTTTTAAAAAAAAAAACTAATTCCTATAATGTTACCATTAAAATATTAAAGTACATTATGAATTCTAGCAAACTATAATGGGCCCAGGTCAATAAAATTGGGCTCAATTTCAGGCCTTGAATTCGGACTTTATATAAATAAAGCCCAAATCAATGTACCGAGTTCACTAAAACGACGCCGTGTGACATCGTACTATAAACCCTAGGGTTAGCTAACACCCCTCGGCCTAAATTTTTTCTGTTTTTTTTTTATCATCTCTCACTTGCACACACAACGCAGCTGCACAGCTGTTCAAGCTCTCGTCTCTCTATCTCTATCTCTCCGATCAGATCCGATGGTAGTCCTCATATTTCAATTAAAAAATCTTTACTTTATCGAAATTGAAAACAAAAAAAAAGTGACCCATTTTGATTTGTTGTGTTTTTGTTTGATTGAACAGGCCCCAAAGAAGGAAAAGGCTCCTCCACCGTCCTCTAAGCCCGCCAAATCCGGCGGCGGCAAGCAAAAGAAGAAGGTCGTCAATCAAAACCCATTTGTGCATGCAAATATATTGTGTTGAATATTTTGTTTTTGTTGATTTTGTGTTTTTTTTGTTGTTGTTTGGGTGAGAAACAGAAGTGGAGCAAAGGAAAGCAAAAGGAGAAAGTGAACAACATGGTGTTGTTTGATCAAGGAACATATGACAAGCTCCTCACCGAGGCTCCTAAGTTCAAGCTCATCACACCTTCCATTCTCTCAGATCGTATGAGGGTAATTTTACTGCCTCCCTTTGTATTCTCTTTTTGTATTGTAATCGTAATCGTAATCCTATTGCGTTTAGTATATTGTTATTGTGTTTTTAGCATATTGGAATTGTGTTTTAATGCGGTCGTAGTGTCGTGGAAGTAAGCTGTTTTAATCTTTGGATAATAAAGTTCAATTTTTGATCAAGTGGACTTGTTTGTTATAATTTTGTTAGTATATTGCTCGATATGTTAACAATAGAATTGAGTATCTCCGCTCCACTTAATTGTGCTGGGGAATCAAGTTGTCATGGACATTTCGGTTCTAAATGATGATGGGTAGTTGAGTTGGATTGAAACTTGTATTAGATGGTTTAGTTTGAAATTATTTACTTTGTTTGGTTCAGCTTCATAGATGGGTTTATTTTGTTTCAAATTAGGTTTTTATTAATCAAACCAAGTTCTTGCTTTGGGTTTGTTTGGAGTTTGTGTATTGCTTGTTTGTTGAACATTATATGTAGACTTGAGACTTCATTTTGGAAAGCTTCATTAGAATTGTCTGACTGCTCAGTTTAGTCCAAGCCAAGCACCCAGCTAGGCCTAGATGTTGGAAAAGTGCCTAGAATCTTGTGTCTTAGAACCCTCAAGGATATGTGATCGGAACTCGGAAAAGAACAAAATTTGCCTTACTAGATGTGGGTTTGTTACTAAACCAACATCTATTAACTAAATTCACCTTAAATCTAAAGCATTAATGATATGTTATTGAGTAGCTAATTACTAAGTTATGAGGTTCTTATGATGTGTTATACTACCAAAGGGTGTGATATTATAGGTTTATTTCGCAGGTGAACTTGATTCGTTTGATAACTTCTGTGTGAGAAATAGATAGGATGTCTCTTGTAGTTGTAATAAATAGTCGTAATTTTTTTATACTATGTTCTGCTTCTTTTCCTTAAAAGGTTTTTTATGCATCCTGCAGATTAGCGGCTCACTTGCAAGGAAAGCAATAAGAGAGCTGATGGCTAGAGGCTTGATCAGGATGGTGTCAGCCCATTCAAGCCAGCAGATCTACACTAGGGCAACAAATACCTAAGTCTTCCTTGTTATTTTTCCTCTACAGTTTTTATGTAGTGTTTTTCTGAGTTTGACAACTTTTATTTTTGTTTCTGCCAATCTTGTTGAGAGTGTATGAGCTATAATTTTAGACCATCAGTATGTTTTTCTTGATTTAATGGGGAATCTCTAGACTTTTTGATAGCTTTTCTGCCTTCCAATCCCGTCTAAGCAATTGGATAACTCATTTTATGAATTTTTAGGATGAAAAATTTTCTATTCACTTAATAGGTTGGATCATCCATTGGATCTTACTAAATTTGGCCTTAGGGTGTGTTTGGTATGGCTTTTCAAGTAGACCTTTTACGATTATAGCTTTTAACAAGTAGAGCTTTTAACAAAAAAGTTGTATGTTGTTTGGTATTCAATTAAATAAGTACTTTTAAGTTAGTAAATTGTTTGACAATATATCTTAAAAAAATAGCTTTTGATTGCCATAAATTACAAAAAATAAAAGAGGTACATGATGAAATATTTAAGTTGGGTAGTTAAGACGATGTATCTTTATTAAAAAAAAACTCATAAAGAGTTGCTCGGGAGAAGCCCAAATCCAAATAGACAACATAACTTTTTTAATATTTAAAAATCTCTTTTGGAGATTTGCAAAACAACCAAAAAAGATTTCAAAATAGCTATTAACTTTAAAAAAGCACTTTTGGCCAAAAGAAAAACCATTGCAAACACACTTACACTATGATGATCCTTACAATTATCTGAAAAGATTAACCGAGGGAGACATTTATATACTTGATATAAGTTGTGAAACATTGAATAGAGTTTGATAATTTTTGTGTCATAGTTGGTTCTGATCTGTCAATAATTGTAGAACTGTCGGATTGCTGATATGCTGATTTAAATTGGTTCTTGATTTGAAATTTCGTTGTGGTATGATTTGAATGTCCTTCAGAGCCTCCTTTCCTCCACCATCCATCTGAAGGGCAAAAATGTTTTCATGGTGAGCTAAAGTTTTAGTGTTACAGGTTGTCCGAAATTTTTGTTTACACGCAAGTGATTTGATTCTGTCATATCATTTGTCAAGTTTTTCATGTTGTACGTGATTGTTACAAATCACTCTCTTTTTGCACGAGTTGATGTGTATAAATTTGGGACGGACTATTAATAGTCATATGGAGAAGCTTTTCGACCCTTAACAGTTGCTCTTGTTGAAACCTGCTATGGATTAAGTGACAACCTTCTTGTTTGAGCACTCCCCTGGGTTTTTTTTTTCCACTTGTTTTCTTGAGATTATGTAAACATCCAGCCCCACTCCTGCTATTTGATTGCATATGGTCAAATTTTGTTGAAGTCTTGTGAGACTGTTAATAGCTAACAACATCGATTAATTTATTCCTCTGCTAAAAGTATACTGTTTTATGATTTTTGAAGAGGGAATTTTATCCATTTTTATATAGAAATTAAAAGGAAATTAATGTTAGATACTATTCAATTTGTGACGAAATCAATCGCTAGTCGCTACCTAACAAGATCGATCACTATAAACATGGTTTGGAATGTAACTTACCATGATTGAGGAGAAATCTTTACACTTGGTGATTTTGTTTAGGACGAGATTATTCGTTACAAGTACGGTCCGGAATGTAACTTCTATTGTTGGGGAGTGCGATCTTTCCACATTTTACATTTTAATGGGCTCATATAATCGAAGGTGACATGCACGAACATTTTGCTAACATCAGTATGATACTATTTGGTCTTGGACAAACTAATACTTTCAATTTGAAGATAGTATCTAGCATAATGAAATTCAGTGTTGTTTGTTGTTGGTGTTAGCTGTATAAAATTATGGTTGTGAAGTTTCAAGAAAGATGAGTCTCTCCATAATTTAACAGATGTAAAGGGAGTGGATTTGCACCAAAATGTGGTAGCATGTCACTTGAAATTTTGTCACCTAATATATGTTTCTTTTATTTTTGGGCTTAAGGTCCACCCCTTGTCAACGACGTGTTTTATCTTGGTAGTTTTCTGATGGAAGTATTTTGTTGAATTATGGAAAGAATTTTAAGTTTTCTTCGAAACTCATTCAATAGAAGTTTAGATCCATCGTACTTCCACCATTTAATAAAATTTGATAGTAAAGAGTATTTATTCATTCAGTTTGATAATATCTCGTTCAACGTAATAAGTCGGTTGAAATTTTGGATTTTGAAATTATGAAAACTATTATAAACCCTCATCTTGAAAAATTTTCAACTCGTATTTCTCATCAAATATCTAAGTGAAATCCACATGTTACTCCAACATTTTGACTATGACACAATTAATTATTGACAATTACAAGTACACAGATGTGCGGCAGAGAAATTGTTGTCAAAAACCACATCAACAATGTGTAGGATCCTGATTTTGTAACATTTATAGTGTAAACTTTATAGCATTGTAGAATTAAAACGAGATCAAATTTCGACTTTATAACATTATAAATTGAATTTCAAACCTAATATATATAAAATTCCAGATCATATTAGTCATCTATAATACAGACAAACAAACACACAAAAAAACAACTTGTGAGTTTGTGACAGGTTAAGGTCTGTGCTTCTGATGAATGTACTCACATAACCATTGATAAGTTAATTCGGGTACGATGATTTTTTGTTTAACCATGACCGCTCAGTTTTGTCCAAGCAAGGCATAGAATTTAGATGTAATGGGAGAAGTGCCTAGAATCTTGTGTCTTAGTACTAATGCATCCATTTGTTTACTATCCTTTTTGTGTTATTAAGTTTTCTGAACGTCGTTAATATAAATATATATTTATTTAGTTTTTAAATAGTATCACGTCAATATTTCTATTTATTGTGATCCATTTTTATTTTATTTTAAAAAAAAATGCATATTAACATCTATAATATAATTATCTAAAGTCAATTATGTATTTATTTTATAACCAATCATTTTTTATTCTAGAAAATCAACTCCATATTCTCTAACTTGTTTTTTGTCGCATCATCCCCATATTTAACTTAGATAATTATATTGGAAATAGTTTTTTCTAACTTTTTTAATATTCATCCTATGTAACACTTCATTTTCTCTAAATGCATAATAACACTGGAGATGCTCTTATGATGTATTATACTTGTCAAAGAGTGGGATATTATAAGTTTGTTCTTATAAGGTTGTGTATGCATCTTGCAAATAGCAGATTACTTGCAAGGAAAGAAATAAGAGAGCTTGATCAGGACGGTTTCTGCATGCTCATCGAAGCCGACAGATCTACACTAGGGCAATAAATACCTAAGGCACAATTTGTAAATGCATTTTGAACTGGTTTTATGGTCATAAGTGATTCCGAACTGGACTTTTGGCTTCTCCAACAACAGTTTTGAAAATATATTTTTTGCAGTTTTTAGAAAACTGATTCTCAGGAAGCAGTAATGAAAAGGCAGAGCACTTAGCATTTATTTGAGATCTTTTGTTGTCTATTTCAATTTTGTAATCTCATGACTCATTGAAACATATTTTGCTATTTAGAAAAATAATGGAGGAAATTAAAAAAAGTTTTCATGATATATACGCAATATATAAATATATAAATATATAAATAATACTGTGTTATGATAACACAAAAATAAAACAACTGGTTCAAAAATTAAATAGCATTTTTTAGAGGTGGCATTTCAACATTATCACTGTTTTAATAACTTATGTTTAAAAGACACATATTATGGTGAACGGATAAAAATGCTCCCAATAGTTGTTCCATCAAATTTCTTTCATTTTTTTTTTTACAGTGAGAGTTGTGAAATAGAGAGAGAAAGTTACGTTAAAATTCAGACACTACGTAAACGCATTTAGAGGTCGAGTTCAAAAGCTCACTCAATTTAACTAAACCAATTTTTTTAAAAAAAATATTCTCGATCCTTTGAAAAATATATTCGATTTTTTAAAAAAAAAATCATTGATTCTTTCTAATATATGCTCGATTTCACTACAAATATACTCGATTTAACTAAACCTAATTTTCTAAAAAAAAATCTCGATCCTTTAAAAAATATTCTCGATCCTTTGAATAAACTTCTCGATCCTTTGAATAAACTTCTCGATCCTTTGAAAAAATTATCGATTGTTTGAAAAAAAATATCGATCATTTGATAAAAATTCTCGATCCTTGAAAAATATTCTCAACCCTTTGAAAAAAAACTCTGGATCTTGTAAAAAATATTCTCGATCCTTTGAAGAAAAATCTCGATCCTTTGAAGAAAAAAAATCTCGATCCTTTAAAAAATATTCTCGATCCTTTGACAAATGCTCGATTCTTTCAATTCTTTTAAAAATATGTTCGATTCTTTCAAAAAAAAAAGATCGATCATATTAAAAAAAATACTCGATTTGGCTACAAATATGCTCGATTTAACTGAACCTTATTTTCAAAAATAAAATGCTCGATCTTTTGAAAAATAAAATGCTCATACAATGACTGGACAACAAATCGTAATGAATGGATACATTAATAAACCGCACAGAAATATATGAAAATATATAAACAAAGATCACAAATATATGTTATCTTCTTATGCAGAATCTGTAGAGAGACAAGTTTTTTGGAGAGAGAGAGAGGAGTTATCATTTTCAAAGCTTAGATGAAAGTATAATGAGAATAAAAAATAGATTATTTAACGGGCAATTTGGAGAGTTCACCATAATATGTCTTATTAAAACGGTGACATCATTGCAACACAAAAAAAATGTGACATATCTCACCATTTCCACATAAAACAATTTATTTATTTATTTTATGACATATTTACGGTCACATAAAAATAAAATAAATTATTTATTTTATAACTTGTTTATGGTCATACAAAAAAAAAACAAGTTATTAATTTTCAAAACATCTTCAATATTCATTTATGTCCTAGTAATTTTGTACAGTCACGTAACTTTTTACTTACGGTTTACCAACCATATTAAAATTGTTTTTTATTCTCACAACACTTTTAAAATTCAGTTTATCAAATTCTCAATTGATTCTGTTCACAGCAAATCCAAAATCAATTCTCCTTACAACATAACCAAAAACAATACCCCCACAACACATCAATGTCAAACTAAGCTTAAGCCTCTTTATCTTGTTATTTTCACTCTATTACATGTATATTTTTACGCAATGTTTTTTTCGGATAACTCGTTTTATTAACTTTTAGGATGAAAATCTTATATTCACTTAATAGGGTGGTTTGATTGTCCATCCAATCTTACAAAATATTACGGCCTTACACTATGATATCATGTGATCTACATTTTTGTTATTGATTTGTATATGTTGAACGAGACTGAAAAGACAAAACAAGGGGGGACATTTATATTCCTGAGATAAGGTGTTAAACATTGAATAAAAGAGTTTGATTATTTTTATGTCGTGGTTCTACTCTGTCACAATTATACAGCCGTAGGATTTGCCGATATGCTGAATTAAATTGGATCTTAATTTGAAATTTCATTGTGGTATGATATGAATGCCCTCCGGAGCCTCTCTCTCCACTCCTGCCATAAAAAAAGTTTTTTTTTTTAAAAAAAAAGAAACTTATTTTGAGAATATGTAACATCCAGTCTCACTTGTGGTTGTGGCCTGGTGGGGTTTGATTTCATTTGGGTAAATTTTGTTGAAGTCTTGTGAGACGGTTAATAGCTAACAGCATTGATTAATTTATTTCTCTGCTACAAATCTACTGTTTATGATTTTTTAAGACAGAATTCTATCCTTTTAAAAAGAAAGATTTCAAACTATATATTAACAAGCACAAAACTTTACGATTTTCTTTAAGATGAGATCAATCGTCACAAGTACGGTCGGGACCTTAAGAGAAGTGCACCACAACCACCTTGCTAAAGTCAGTATGATACTATTTGGTCTTGGACAATTGAATACTTACAATTTGAAGATAATATCTAACATAATGAAATTCAATCCTGTTGGTGTTAGCTATTTGTTGATACATTAAAATTGTGGTTGTGAAGCTTCAATAAAGATGGTCTCTTCATAATTTAACAGATGTAAAGGGAGTGGATATGCCCCTAAAAGTGGTAGCATGTCACGTGAATTTTTGTCACTTAACATATGGGTTTTGGCCATTCTAGCTTGACTCTTGTATTTGTTTCTTTTATTCTTATCAACAACAATCGGGGTTTGTTTGGTGATGACATTTAGGGCATCTCCGACCCAGCGGTACATAGAAACAAATCATCAGATTGGAGTTAAAAAGAAACCTCTCCATACGGGCACCATCCATTGCACCAATTTGTGTGTTCTGAATAGTGTTGCACAATCTCTGGCGTAACACTGTTTAAATGGAGCAAAAAAAAAGCACTTTTTTTTTTTCATTCTTAAAGCTTTACATAATCATGGTTCAATCCATATTTAATAAAATCTATTATGATTGTATTCCTAATTTAAAGATTTTATTTAATTACAGTTTTACCCTTGATTAATTAAATTTATTCCAATTTCATCTTTTTTATTATTTAATGATCAATATGTACTTTTATTTTTATGAAATGTAATGTTTAATTTAATTTAATAATAAATGTAATATTTTAGTTAATTAAATTAAATTTCTTAATTTAATAATTCCATAATTTCTTAACATATTGTAATATTATGTTAATTATGGGGTGAAATGTTAATTGTTGAAAAAAAAAACAAATATTCTTTTTAATGTAACTTTTAGTTTTTTCAGAGCGATGATATTTGTACCCCTTAAAAATTATGTATACACCTCAAGTTATATTTTTGAAAATCCAATAATACCCTTAAATAAAATTACCAATATTAGAGTACTAATTACTAAATAGTTCGTAAGTACATCTACTAATAATTATTAATTAGTTTCCTATTTTAATCTTTTGTAAAAAAAAATAATTTTTCCTATTAATGATTTGATATAAACATATATCATTAAAAAACTCTTTCCATTTTATTAAACCCTATATTCTCTTTTAAATACTAATTTCAAATATATTTCAATTTCTTTTAAGGAAAAAAAATTAAAAAATTGATTGCTAAGTATGGAGAATGAATCAAAATCATCCAAAATTGGTTGCGAAAAAAACAATTAGAAGAACAAAATCAATATGCATTGTTTTCTATAGTATTTGTATGTTTTTTTTCCTTTCAGCAATGCTTTAGACTTTTTTTTTGTTATCAATATTATTTTTTCCCCAATTTCATCAAACACTTATCTATTTACAAATCAATTGGGACACGATAAAAATATTGCATCCCTACAACTTTTACAAACAAAAAATGGATCTCCAATTGAAAAAACTTTAAATCAAAATGATTGTGTGGATAGAAAATAGTTAAGAAAAAATGGAGAGAGAGAGAGAGAATGTATTTTGTGAAAAGAAAACATAGAAGAACAATGATATAATTAATAAAATTTTAAATAATATTAATAAAGTTAATTAAATAATATAATAATAAATGTACGTGATGTGTATTTATAAAATACATTACAATATAATTAAATAAATGATACTTTTGACATTAAGTGAGGCTTATTTAACAATCTAGGTTTTTGTTTTAAAAGATTCGATAGGTGTAATTACGAAAGGGGTGTGTGTACATATAGTTTTTAAGGTATGTCATAATCGCTATTTTTTTTTAAGTTCATTCAAGAGAAGTTAGATCCACCATACTTCCACCGCTCAATACAATTTGATAGTAAAGAGCACACATTCAGTTCGATAATATCATGCACAACATAAGTTGTTTATAAAAAAATAAACAAATAAATAACAACCATTTCCAATTTCTTCTCTATCTATCTTTCAGGAAAAAAAAAAACTAATAAGTTAGTTCAAAATTGAGATTTTGAAACTAAGAAAACTATTATAAACCCTAATCAAATATATCATATTTCTAATCAAATATCTAAGTCAAATCCACATTCCACATGTTACTCCTCTATTTTAACTATAGGGTAAATTACACTAAATTATCCTGATTATATATATAATTATATTAAAATCAGTGATCTTTATATAATAATACAAAAATATCTTTAACATGTTGACTAACGGTTGACCATCGTTAGTCAACCATAAAAAAGAAAAATGTCAGTTTTGTCATTTCCCTTACCTATGTATTTATAAGGGTAAGTTAGTGTAATTTACCTAGATTATATATATAATTGCACTAAAACTCGTGAAAATATCAAAATAACATAAACATACCCTTTGATCTTTTGAATAACATTGACTACCATTAGTTAGTCACAAATAAGAAGAATTATTGTTTTTGCCCTTATAGAAATAATACTTAATTATATAAAATCAATTAATTAATTTAAAATAAAAATTTTAGAAAATATAATATATATAAAAAAGGTATTGTTGTAGATGTTTAGAAGAATAATGATGTTAATTATTATTATTTATTTATTTATTTTTGATGATGATGATAATTTTTTAAATTAATGTTTATTTTCCTTTTAATTAATATAAAATTCTTGAAGTAGTCACGTCTGCTTTGAATATTAAAACAGTCATGTCTGCTTTTAATTATATATTATTGCATAAAATTTTAATTAGTTGTTAAGTTTTAAATTTTAATTAATATAAAATTCTTGAAGCAGTCACATCTGCTTTAAGTATAAAAAGTAATTTAAAGCAGACATGACTGTTTCAAGAATTTTTTATCAATTAAAATTTAAAACTAAACAACGTATTTAAACAAAAATAAATAATAATTTAAAAAATCATCATCATCATAAAAAATAATAATAATAATAATTAACATCATCATCCTCCCAAACATCCATAGCAATACATTTTTTATATATTATATTTTCTAATATTTTTATTTTTAAGCAATTAAATGATTTTATATAATTAAGTATTATTTCTATAAGGATAAAAGCGACAATTCTTCTCATCTGTGATCATTTGTGATTGATTAACTAACGGTGGTCAACGTTAGTCAATGTATCAGATGGTATGTTTTGTTATTTTGATATTTTCACGGATTTTAGTGTAATTATATATATAATCGGGGTACGTTAGTTTAATTTACCCTTATAAATACCAGGGCAAGGGAAAAGGAAAAACTGGTATTTCTCTTCTTCTTTTTTTTTGTGGTTGACCGTTAGTCAACGGATTAAAGGTACGTTTGTGTTATTATGTGAAGATTATTGATTTTAATGCAATTATCTATATAAATATGGTCAGTTATTGCAATTTACCCTTGACTATGACACAATTAATTATTGTCCATTTACAAGTAAACACATGTACGGCAGAGAAATTGTTGGTCCAAAACCCCATCAACGTCACATCTTCCATTACTAACTAAATTATTTGAGCTTGATTATTCGTAGAAAAACGTCACTAAAACTTTAGTCATCAATCCCTTTCTCGACGTCTTATATTATATGTATAAAAACTTGTAACAGTAATCGGGTACTGGGATCTCAAACGTTTTTTTATATGGTTTTGACTTTGTAATGTTTATAAAATGAACTCTATAATGATACCGAATCAACATGAGTTGAGGTTCCAATTTTGTAACATTATAAAATCAAAATTTACACACAAAAAAATAATAATAAATAAAAATTACTGAAACCAGCATCTGATCAGGCCCATGTAAACTAAAATAGAAACAAAAGCACTTGCGATTTTGAGATGCGCAAGTGGACCAAGTGCTTCTGTGAATGTAATGAGAACCGTCTATATGGTTAGGTGGCCTTTGACAGTGTCCAAACTACACGTTTCCAGTACTATCATGATTGATAAGTACTACTTGTTTGTACATAGACCATTGGACCCACTTCACTCAAACTGTCAAATTTAAAAATGAAATCCAAACAAGTTGTAATATGATTTTGATTGATACAACAATCCACTTACTGTCACATTTAAAAATGAAATCCCAACAAGTTGTAGTATGATTTTGATTGATACAACAATCCATTTAATATCTGAAAAACTGGTAAAAAAAAAAAACTTATTGTTATATGTTTAATCAAAAGATGGATGGAATCTCAAGAATTCCACTTGTTTCCAACATTTAATAACATAGCATGGAGATTCCAAGTTCATGCAAGTGTTTCATGCAATAAATAAGCAAAAAGTCGGATCATAAATTCATAATCCTAACTTGTATATTTGAATTTGCACAAGATTGATTGATTTTATCAGAAAACTAGCCTACATATTTATCAATATTCCCATGCCACCCCCACATGACAAGAATTCAATATTGTTAAAGGTTTTATGGAGAACATTGTATCTATTTTAACTATTTGTAGAAGTTTTTTTTGACAGAACTTTAATTAATTTTTTTTACTAAATTGCTGTTTTATTAAAGAAAAATCTAATATCTACCTAAAATTTGAACAAATATCAAAGAATATCATATTATGTACCTTCTTCACCCTTGGTTGAATGGTGCTCTTTCCCCATTTGTAGCCGGAACTCATAAGTTTAAATTTTATTGTAGATGTATAACATTGTATATAAAGACATTTTTCATTCATATTGAAAAAGTAAATATACTATTGAATCGTTCATGTCATTTTTGATCTAGATAGATTTTATAGACTTTTAACGTACGAGTTTCAGATTCAAATTATTAATTGATATGAATATGTATGATATTATATCATTGCATGACTTAAGATATTTTGTTTGTTTCTTGGGTGATCGCAAATCTGAGAAATTACACAAAAACATATTAAAAACTAAGTTGAAAACTTGTCTTCTATCCGAAATGAAAACAAGTTCATGGATTTTTACACATTCCTTTTCAAAAATCCCCTTTCATAATTAAATAAATCACAAGTCACAACAATAAATTATTAACAAAAAAACATGTTTGCATACTAAAGGAGGCCACTGCGTGGCCTTCCGAGAACCCTCCTTCTGTAATGTTTTTTTTTTTTAAATACAAATATTTTTTAACTTGGTTTTATATTTTTAAGTATTTTTTTATCTAATTTTGATATTTTAAAATATTATATATTTATTTAAAATATTATTTAAGTTATTTATATTTTTAAAGAAAAGTTTTCATAATTTTCAGATATTAATTGAATTCATTTACAAAAAGAAAACTACTACAAAATATTTGACCAAATTAATTACACTAGACACTAATATATAAAAGGGTGTGGATATTGACACTCGTAAAATTTATCAGTATATCCATTTTTATATAAGTACATATATATTTAAAATTTAAAAAATAAATATTACTATAAACACTCATCCTAATACCAATAGTATCATAATTGAAATAAATATATTTTAATATATATTATTTATAAACATTCTTAAATTATTATCTCACCCAGTTTATAAAAAAAACCATAATATTTTTGAAATCAAATCCTCTTTTAATAATGGTCAAATTTACTTTTGGAAATATCTCGAATATATGAGTCTTATAAAAGGGAATATATGAAACTGTATATGGGGTCAAGAGATTTTCAATCTAGAATTCTCTTATTTATGCCGTTATCTAAGGAAAAAAAAAACTTATTAATTTCTACAGTATCTTACAAAAAACCTTATTGATATCTACAACTATCATAAAAAAAAAAATTGTTTATTGATAGAGTTCACAACTATACATAAAAAAAATACAAAAACAATTTGATAATCATATGATGATGAGAAAATTTGATACTCGAAATAAAATTAAAGTTTAATTAGGGTTTATCATATGTTAGAGTTTATCATACGGTTTTTTTAATAAAGAAATATAGTTGAAGATATGGGTGTAATTAATGATTGTATATAGTATTTTGTTTATTTTTAATTAAAGTAATTTGTCCTTATTGGTAAATTTCTATTGCAATATTTTTATAATTAATTTTTTTAATAAAATATGGGTGTATTAGAGCATCTCCAATACAAATATGTATTTTTGAGTTTCATATCAGCATTTCTATTTATTATGGCCCACTTTAAAAAAATAAAGAAATGCATATTCACATCTCCAATGCAATTATATAAAGTCAAATATGCATTCATTTTATGATCAATCATAATAAAACAATTATTACATTCTCTCTCATCTTTAGTTTATAATTAAATGAGCTTTAATATTATTGGTTGAATTAATTAGAAATCCTAGTCAGCATTTCTAAGAGAGTTTCTACAATTAGAAACTCAACTCCATAATTTCTAACTTTTTGTTTGCCACATCATCTCCATATTGAAGTTAGATAATTGCATTGGAGAGAGTTTTTCTAACTTTTTAACTATCTATCATATGTGGCAATCAGTTTTCTCTAAATCCATATTTACATCGGAGATGTTCTTAATACGTTTTATAGATCGATATTTTATATAAAATAATTTAAAGTTAAAAGGTAAAATAGCCCTGTTACCAACTTTCAGATATTTATATCCAAACGGAAAAAAAAAAAAAAACTACTTTAGTGTCAAATATGGTTTGATTAGTTCAAGTCATCATCTCTTTTCATATAATTAGCAACATGTCAAGTGGAGAGAGCTGGCAAATGAGAGATTACCAGGATTGAAAATGCTTAAATACCCATGAAATAAGATCATTCTTTCAACAGTACTAAAAATCCAACCATTTGTGCACTCCAAAAACTCCAAAGAAATTTATATTAAAAAAAATGTAATGCATGATTAACAACTTTTTCTTTCTATTATTCTTACTGATTTACCAACTTTACGTGGCTTGACATGGACAGGTGTTTTGCCTTGTAATGGCTTTCTCTGTTTGCGAAGAGGAGCCTAGAAACTTGAACTGTAGACTGTAGTGGAGATATACAGAGTCACATTCACAGGCCGCTGTGTCATTTTTAGAGAGATTCATAGTATTTCATGTTCCATTATTATATATTATACATTTTTTTTATACATATAAATATACCAAGATTGCAGAATTCTCGTGAGAGATCACAAGCCAATGAAGCCAAACGTAAACCGCCACCTTCAACATCAATTCACGCATTTCACTCTATTTTTCAACCATCTTCAAAAAAATAAAAATAAAAAGCTATCTTGATCACTCACTTCTCTGAGTTTCCTCTCACTTTACATATATAGTAGTTCAACACTTCAACATCTTCAAGTTCATCTTTTCGTGTGTTCTTGTACTTTCTTTGATAAAAATCTTTCATTTTGACTTCTGGGTACTTGAAAATCTTAGCAAGTTATATGCTCTGTTTAGTTCCTTTAATTTTTTTTATTTTTTTTGAAGGTTTCTTAGATTTGGTAGTTACATTATTCTAAAGAACTTTGAATAAATGATACACAACTGTCATTTCCATTTATTTATTTATTTATTCTTTCTATTTCTCTATGTAATAAATAACTTCGTGTGATATATACTTAGTTAATAACATTCATTGATAGCAGATCACCTCCTTTTCGTGGTGGTGTTGAGGTGTTTAAATCCTATTATGGATTTTATAAATATGTATAGAGAGTTTTTTCATAATTTATAGATTTAATTATCCGGACCATATATATTATCCGATTTACACAGATAAGTATAATTCATAAAAAAACAAATAGAGCTTTCTTGATGAGGATTTGGATTTTGTTCTTTATTTCTCACTCTTATCATTTTCGTCATCGTCAATTCGTCATCATAATCATAGGCCATTGCGACCCACTTCACTCACACTGTCACACATTTAACTTCCAAATTGTTACAAGAAGTTGGGAAAAAAATTAAAATTAAAATCCCAACAAGTTGTAGTAATATGATTTTGATTGATACAACAATCCATGTAATATCTGAAAAGTTGGTAAAAATACAAATAAATCTTGTTATATACTTATATGTAAATCAAAAGATAGATGGAATCTCAAGAATTTCAATTGTTACCAAAATGTAATAACATAGCATGTAGATTTTAAGCTCATGCAAGTGTTTCATTCGACAAATAAGCAAAAAGTCAGATCAGAATCCTAACTTGTAATTCTGTGCAGATAAATATTCTTCTAACATGTCTCTCTTAATTTGTGGCTTAGATTCTTTAAGAGACAATCACAAAGCACCTGTTTTTCGTTTTTTTAGTAAGCATATAGTGCTGCTTGTTGCTGCTTGGTAATTATAAAAATTTGACTAAATGTATACTTGAATTTGCACAAGATCGATTGATTTTATCACAAAAACTAACCTACATATTTGTCAATATTCCCCTTCCATACATGACAAGAATTCAATCTCGTTAACGTTTAAACGGTGAACATACAATGCATCTATTTTAACTACTTGAAGACATAATTTGACAAGATCAATTTTTTTACTGAATTTCTGTTTGATTAAAGAAAAATCAAATATCTAACTAAGATTTTATCAAAAATATATAAAAAAATCAAATTATGTTTGTTTCATTGGTTGAGAGGTGCTCTTCTCCCGTTGGTTGTGAGAAGTTTAAATTCTATAGAACATAATTATCATCATATATAAAGAGATTTTTTATTGATGTTGAAAGAGTAAATATGTTATTGAATGTTCATAATATATTTGATCTAGACATATTTTATAAATTTTTAACTTATGAGTTTCATATTCAAGATGTTAATTATTATGAACACGTGTGATATTATATTATTGTGTGCCGAAGTGTCAAATATGGTTCGATTAATTCAAGTCATTATCACTTGTCAGATAATTAGCAACATGTCAAGTGGAGGGAAAGCTGGCAAATGAGAGATTACCAGGCCTGAAAATGCTTTAATACCCATGAAATAAGATCTTTCTTTCAACGGTACTGATTAAAATCCAACCATTTGTGCACTAAAAAACTCCAAAGAAATTTATATTAAAAAAAAAATCTAATGCATGATTGACAACTTTTTACATGGCTTGACATAGACAGGTGTTTGCCTTGTAATGGCTTTCTCTGTCTCACTGCCTGCAAAGAGGATCCCAGGAACTTGAACTGTAGTGGAGAGATACAGAGAGTCGGTCACAGGCCACCGTGTTATTTTTAGAGAGATTCATAGTAAGCAGTGTAAATAGGGGAAATAGAACCATTTGGTAGGTAATAGTAGGAATAACGCCAATTATACAAGTTAAGTTTTCTTTTACTACTAAATTATATGATCGGTCTTAATAATCGGGTCGTCTTCATACATTTTAGGGTCCTGGTCATTTAATGATATTATTAAAAATCGGGATCCCATATAAAAATTAGAATAACAGCAGTTTGAATCCAAAATACTTATCCCACCAATCGGAGTGCAGTACGAGTCTTTTTCTTTTCTTTTCTTTTTTATATTTTTCTCACAAATTGGGTACTGACGGGTCAGTATCCGAGTATTGTTCTAAAAAATTATTATCATTAAAGAAATATTAGCAATTCAATTGGACTAAGTTCGTAAATAAAGTGGACTACGATAGAGTCACGAAGTGAGTGAGTGACGATTTTGACTAGGTTAGTAAATAAACATAGCTATTCAATTGGACTCTCTTCAAAAATAAAATTTGTACTCTCTAATAATGTAAAACTAAGTTTGATATGTTGAATCAATTGGGTTTTGATGTTTATTTCTATTAAATTGACCTAGATATAGATAATTGAGCATTATTAAAAAAAAAAAATGTTTGAAATTTGACCATGTTTATGTTAAAATAAATTAGATCAGAAACCCTAAAAGAAGAATAAATTGATTGGACCATTTGAGGGCCCCCGTAAAATACTGGGCTTGCAGCCCATATGGGCCGTCCTGATAATAATGATGGAGAGTTTGATGGTGTGTGAGAAAAAAACTATATTGAAAAAAAGAATAAGATATTTACTGTTTGTAACATAGAGAAAAAATGATGAAAGAGAAAAAAACTAAAGATGAAAAAAAAAAACTAGTGTCTTTACAATTTTCTTTATTGATTAGTAATTTTAATTTGAGTTAAAATTATCATTAGTTAAGAAATGAAATAAAGTGTACACAGATAATTAATGATCTCAAATGTAATGTTATTTGGGTGTGCTAATACTATAATTTGGTATAAAGTGAAAAAAAAAACATGCTCAAATGCAATGTCAAATTTAATATAACGATAAATGTTGTTTTTTAAAATACAAAAATATCATTATATAACTATATTGAATGTATTAATTGTTGATTTTTATAATTTAAAATAATAATAAAAATATTATATAAATTGAATGCATTAATTATATTTGATGATTTCTATAATTTTAAATAATAAAAAAATAAAAGTAGCATTTCAAAAAAAATTATACATTGAAATGTGCTAAATTGATATATAAAATATAATATTTTACTATTTTTTATACCAAATTATATATTGATATTGACATATATATCGGAGATGACCTCAATAATATTTTTCAAAACATAAATTAATAAGTTGGTGTTAACTGCACAATTGATCTCGAAAAAAGTGCTATAAATTCAAAAGAGAAAATCAAAAGTAGTTATATATGATATTAAATTTTTGTTTGTAACCATATATGAAAGCTTAGTTGTTAATAACAATATTGTTGAGAAATTACATAAAAACCCATATGAAAGATTTTAAGTTTTGTCAAAATTTTAAGTTTTTACTAAAAATTTCACGTTTTCTATTAACATTTCGAGTTTTTAAAAAAGATTCGAAGTTTTATCAATATTTCAAGCTTTTATAAAAGATTTTAAGTTTTCATACCAATGAAACTTAAAAATGAAAACTTAAAATCTTCTATAAAAAACTTGAAACCTAATTTAATTTGATTCTTTACAAAACACACACAAAAGTGATGTAATAACTCTAAAACCATGTTAAAGTAACTATTTACAACACAATTAATGAGTAAATGAAAGATATGTACATACATTAAACCGATTTAGAGCAAATCATACATTTTTTTCTTCAATAACTTATTCAAATCTTCAACACAATTATGAGATCAAACATTCCTCTAGTGGGTCGATTTGTAGGAACAACAATGCGGTCCTTTTAGTCGTTCGATTTGTAAGAACAACAATTCGAATTTGACAAGGAAGAATGAAGAAAACGGTAGAAAAAACAAATGAAAATTTAAAAATTGATGTTGGGGTATTTTTTTAATTTACGGATATACTTTGATTTTTTTTTAAATATATAGTTATTAACAATTAAATTTATGTGGTTAAAAAAATCATATTAAATAGGGTTATTTTTAGCAATTTTCACTAAGTTTAAAGCACCCTTCATGTTCCATTATTATTATTATTATTATTATTATTACTATTATTATTAAATACAAAAAAAATCAAGTTAGTATGAATCGATATAACTTCATCAGTCCATTTTATGTATAACATTAAATTTACATATTTTGATCCACATGCATTTGTCAAAACTTATCTGTAATCAATGATTCATATGCAATGTACTGATATAACTTTATCAGTGCATACGAATGATAAAAGAACTATATATATATATAAATTATTGTCAGTTCAAACTAATGTAAAATATATCAGTTATTTGTATACTTTGACTTGACTGTATATACTTGTCAAAACATTTTTTAAATTCAATGACCTACATACAAGAAACTGATATATTTTATATAAGTTCGAAATGACAATGGAAAAACTGATATATATATATATATATATATATAACTTGTATTAGTATGATACATATATATACTTTGAGTCCATATCCATATCATACACATATAACTCGTGAAAGATAAAATATATAAATCTAATGGTATATATCTAATATATTTATATCGATGAATTTATATTAGTACGTACGGTTTAAAATTATATAAAGTTATATATATATCGTGAGAGATCACAAGCCAAACGTAAACCGCCACCTTCAACATCAATTCACGCATTTCACTCTATTTTTCAACCATCTTAAAAAAAAAAAAAAAAAACTATCTTGATCACTCGTTGGTCTGAATTCCTCTCACTTTAACATAGTTCAACACCTTCAAGTTCTCATCTTTTGGTATGTTCTTCTGCTTTCTTTGGTAAAAATCTTTCATTTTGAACTTCTGGGCACTTTAGATCTTAGCAAGTTATATGTCCTGTTTAGTTCCTCAAAAAAGTTTTTTTGTTGTTGAGGTTACTTAGATTTGGTAGTGACATTATTCTAAAGAACTTTGAATAAATGATACACAACTGTCATTTCCAACTTTCTTTCTATTTCTCTATGTAATAAATAACTTTGTGTGATCTATACTTTACTTGGTTACTTAGATTTAGAGCTTTAACTTTATTGGATTTGGGTTCTGTTCTGTATTTTTCTCACTCTTTATCATTCTAGTCATCATCATCATCATAGTTTTGATGTCACTTAATTTTGTTTTTTTTTTTCTAAATTAGACTTGTAGCAGAGAATCAAGCTCTCATTGTGATGGATTCTTGCTGTGTGGCCTTGAGAGCCAATACCCATTTCCCAAAACCTAGCAAACATGGCTTCAACAATGGAGACAATTCATTTTGGGGAGAGAGGATCAGAGGAGCAACAAGTTTGAAAGCTGATCAGAAGAAGAGAGATAACAACAAGAAGATCAAACCTGGTGCTGCTTTTGCTGTTATAACATCAGATAATCCCAATGACGTTGTTGTGGTAAGCAGAAAGCCAATTTTTCATCAGTCAATTTTAGCAATTTTTGTATTTGTTGATTCTCATCCTAAAAGGATAGATTTTGAATAGTTTGATATGGTGGGGGTTGTTTGTTTGATATGCAGTCTCATTTTAGTTCTTGTTTATGTGTTTTTTTTTTTTTTTTTTTTTTTGTATTTGTTGATTATCATCCTAAAAGAATAGATTTTGAATAATTTGACGGTGGGGGTTGTTTGATTTGTTGTCTCATGTTGGTTCTTGTTAAATGATGTTTTTAGACGTTACCACCACCATGGTTTGAGAGGAGAAAAGCGGATCCGAAAAATGTGGCTTCAATCGTATTGGGAGGAGGAGCAGGGACTCATCTGTTTCCCCTTACCAGAAGATCAGCAACACCAGCTGTAAGAATTTCATTTAATCTAATCTTGCTCAATTTGTGATGACTTAACTTGTGTATAATGGTTGATTTTGTGATATTTGAAGTATATGTTCAATGTTGGATTGAATTCAATTCACTGATCATCATTGCTAGCACCACTGTTTATCAATTAAGATCATGAATTTATTTGCACTCATTCTGTGATGATATTCATTGTGATCTTTGTAGGTTCCAGTTGGAGGATGTTACAGGCTTATAGACATTCCTATGAGCAATTGCATCAACAGTGGCATAAACAAGATTTTCGTGTTGACACAGTTCAACTCGACTTCCCTTAATCGCCATCTTGCACGAACATATTTTGGAAATGGAATTAACTTCGGGGACGGATTCGTGGAGGTAGTTGGTATACTCTTGAGCCTTTTCAATGTAGTGTTCACTTTATCAAGCCTTAATTACAATTGTTAGGAAAAAAAATAGAGATCGAAAGTTGTCTTTCAAGGATTTCTTGTGATGCTTTTGCTAATCTCTTAAAACTCTAAAACAGGTTCTCGCAGCCACTCAAACACCTGGAGAAGCAGGAAAGAAATGGTTTCAAGGAACAGCTGATGCTGTGAGGCAATTTATATGGGTATTTGAGGTAGGGATATTTGAAGTTTCGGTTACATAGTCTCATGCTCTCATCGTTCGTTGCTCAACTTCAATTGCGAGTCTGATAATAATTTATGTTGTCTTGCAGGATGCCAAGAACATGAATGTTGAGAATATACTGATCTTGGCCGGGGATCACCTTTACCGTATGGACTATATGAATTTCGTGCAGGTATAGAGTTTATTTCCCAACCCAATGGACTCATTTTAAATAAGAAAATTAGAAAGTTTTGCTAATTTTTATATGTATGTAATTGCTTTAACAGAGTCACGTCGACAGAAATGCTGATATTACAATATCATGTGCAGCAGTAGGTGAAAGGTATTGTTTGGTCTTCTTCATCTTGATAATATTATAGTCCTCCGAAACACCTCTTTTTGATATGATTTAACGCTGCCATTTCTAGTTGTTTTGGATACTATAATTATCATTTTGTACCTTTATACTATGAGTCACTCCTGAGTTTCATCTATATTTGAGTACTTTCCAGCCGCGCATCAGATTATGGATTGGTGAAGATGGACAGTAGAGGCCGCATTGTCCAGTTCGCTGAGAAACCAAGGGGTGCTGATCGGAAAGCTATGGTAAGCACTAAACAGATCTCATGCTCAGACACGTTCTTTCAATTATACTTAGTTCTAGGGAACAAATGTATCATCAGTTTAAGCAGATTCCGATGTGTTGAAATACTACAAAACCTTTTGAAAGCATCCCCATTCATCAAGTTCATATACATTGCCCAATGGTTAAGAAACGGAAAATGAAAAACTCGTTCAAGACGACTTCTTGATCAAGCCTTTTCATTGAAAATCATCAACTTGGTCGTGCTTTTAACTGTTAGTAACCCAACTGTAGACAATGTTACTTCAAGGCTTCATAGTTGTTGATCTGATTCTTTTCAGGTGTAGTTACTTTAACATTTTGTCTGTTGCCTTTGCTGCAGCAAGTAGATACCACTCTTTTTGGATTATCTCCCCAAGAGACCATCAAATCCCCGTACATTGCATCGATGGGAGTCTACGTATTCAAAACCGACATCCTATTAAAGCTTTTGAGGTGGAGATATCCTACAGCCAATGACTTTGGATCCGAAATCATTCCTGCAGCTGTGATGGAGCATGATGTCCAGGTAAGGAACTATATAAGTTTAACTTCTTTATCTTGAAATGTTTCGGAGATGGACCGGCTAATTGTCAGGCAAAATCCCTCTTTTTTTTATTTTTTTTTTATAATAAATATAATCATTTGAATGGTGCATTATACGTTGAATGCACTTGTTTTGACAGGCATATGTCTTCAGAGACTACTGGGAGGACATCGGAACAGTAAAGTCTTTCTATGAAGCTAACTTGGGCCTCACCGAAGAGGTTGGTTATAATGCAACAGTAGAGATAGTCGATTTCATTTGTCTTCACTTTCCAGGTCATAAATTCATCAGATGTGCATCAGTAAGCATCTTATGGCACTCTGTTGCTGCAAATTCTTAACATGGAAATTTGGAAATGGTGTGAATCTCCATAGTTCTTCCTTTGTAGCATGACTAATCGAATATTCATCTTAAAAGAAATTGGCTTGTGTGGAAAAATAACTGTTTCTTTTTTATGCAGTTTCCGAAATTCGAGTTTTATGACCCAAAGAAGCCTATCTACACATCTCCTCGTTTCTTACCACCAACCAAAATTGATAATTGCCGGGTATGCTTTTGAGTTGTGATTGTTGTTGGGTTCCTTGAGTTCGCCTTCCTTCTCATGCTTGACTCGAGCTTGTATTTTGCTTTGCAGATCAAGGATGCCATAATTTCACATGGATGTTTCTTGCGAGAATGTAAAGTTGAACGCTCCATAGTAGGCGAACGCTCTCGTTTAGATTATGGTGTTGAGCTAAAGGTGAGTTACATATGCAATGAAGCCATCTGATATATGCAAATATGCAATGATGAAGTGTGATCACTCTCTCTCTCTCTCACATGCCAGGATACTGTGCTGATGGGTGCAGACTATTACCAAACTGAATCTGAAATAGCATCTCTGCTGGCGGAGGGGAAGGTCCCAATTGGAATTGGACGAAACACGAAAATCAGGTAAATGATGATGAGAAAAATGAACAATGAAAAATTAGTTGTACTCTGAACACTAAAGGTTTTTAATAACATTCTATAACTTTGAAGGAACTGCATAATCGACAAGAATGCAAAGATAGGAAAAGACGTGGTCATCACGAACAAAGATGTAAGCAGAGAGCTTCACATCACATCCTTTAAACTACATTAATGTTTTCGCTATATTCAAATTTACGCATCGATCCATACTGATCAATGATCCCGGCTTTTGCAGGGTGTTCAAGAAGGGGACAGGCCAGAAGATGGATTCTACATCCGCTCAGGAATCACCATTGTACCTGAAAAGGCAACAATTGAGGACAGAACAATCATATAGATTGATCCCAAATACTTCCACGAGTATTGGTTTGAAACGGAGATGATCGCGAGCGAGATGATCGTAAAGCAGTAATGTCAGTGGCAACTGAAGAAGCTGATGAAGATCATGATGATCATCATCATATTTGCAGCATTTTGGCCCAAGAAGAAGAAGCAAGCTGCATGTAAACTAGAAGCACACACCAACCCACATGTACAAATTCAGCCTAAGATAATAAGAGTAATGTATGCATTAGTAAGTTTTTTTTAATAATCAGAGGACTCTGATTACCAGAAGACTCGAAAAAAATAAACTTTTTTTTTATAATATAATATCAATGAAATAACAGTGGTGCACAACTGCTAGTGCTTTGTATTTGATTTTATCATGTTGGTTTTTTTTTTTTCCTTATTTGGTGTTTTGCATTATAGAATTAAACAATCAGTGATGCAAAATCTGCTCTTATTTTGGACACAAAACCAAGTAAACCAAACTTAAAATCATTTGAGGAATCAATCAGGTCTATGACAGGGGTTCTAGTCGATAAGGTGGAAGTCGAACCATGTTTCGGAAATTCCCTGACCCTGAACCTAGTCTTCAATAGCTGTGCCGATCGAGTTGCAAAGTCATATTTGGGTCGTTTGGAGCATCCAAAACGGGTATAACTTTGCGGGATCATAACTTTCGTATACGGGTTCATAATCGTTATTATAATATGTTTTTAGAAAGCTAGGGACGAGCTCTACAACTTATCACGGAAACTTTGTTTTCTGTGATCAGGCCTAAAAGGGGTCCAAAAACGTCATTTAGTTTGTAATAGTTCAAATCTCACATTTGCTCATCATAAAATATTGAGAAACACCTCTTTAATTCTCTTTAATAAGAGTTGCATTTGGACCTTGCAGTGGTACTTGAGTAAAAAGCCAGCAATGTCTTCTGTCTCTACGTGGCAGATTATAGATACAGGCAGGCCTTTGTCAGACTGACAAGTGGCATTGTTCCCTACTTGACTTCTGTCCAATGCATGTCAGAAAAAGAAACAAAACACACAGATGATTCGACAAACGCAAGGCATAAGCAGAAGGAAGAAAACAAGACAGAAAATCTGATAAAAAAAAATGCAACAAACAAATAAGATGGATTTGAAGCAACTTGAGGATGTAATGAAGGATCCAGAAAAAACCCAGATTCCTTCACATCAAATTCAAAATAAACCGCCACCACCACTAGATTCTGCCGCTGCCCTCCAAGCATTTCTTGATCACATCCCCATCAGCTCCATCCCTGGCATCAAAAACTCTCCTGGTACCACCACTGCACATGTTATATATATATTGTTTGAATTTGGTTCATAATCGTTGTGATGCTCATGTTGATCATGTTATATATCTTTATATGGCCAAAAAAAAAAAAGAATTACAGGTTCTGGAACTGAATGCTGGAAACAGTGTAAGAGATGCTACAGAGTTGTTGTATAAAAATAATATGTGTGGAGCTCCCATTGCTGATGTTCCTGACCCTGATCATACAACAACCATTGGAAGATTTTCGGATCGATATATTGGTTTTATAGATCTTGCAAGCATAATTCTCTGGTCTCTTCAGGTATCTATCTATATATCTATGAATTCTTTTCAATTCATGAACCTCAACCCCGCCTAGAAGGAAATGTGTTGTGTTTCACTCATTGGACTTTTTTTGTTTTTATGTTGTCTCTCTTCAGAAACGTGAAAATGATCATATTCAAACCAAAGACAATGCTAGTGATGAGCCTGCCAACAGTGGTTTCTTCACCATGCTTGAACAGATTCCTCTAATTGGGCAGACCAAGGTATGTTCCAGGTTTGAATCGCCGACACCTGAGATGGTATCTATATGATGCATTTGAATTAGACCATTCATGATTCTATGAGAGAAAGAACCAACTTTGATATTATTACTAAGAAACATTTTTTAGTAGTTTTTTGAGTTATTTAAAATTGAAATTCTATGAAACATAAAGTTTCAGGATTTGTAGACAAAAATACAAATTTGGGAAGGACATTGTAATTATACTGTGACCCATGGAGAAAAAAAAAACAGAGTTGAATAGAATTGTTTGATTTGTTTTGCTCCAAGTATAACAGATTGGTGAGCTAGCTAAATCGTTCCTATGGGATTCCTTCTTCCCGATTCGCTCAGATGATACACTCTTGCATGTTCTGCTACTACTTTCGAAGCATCGGCTGAACGTTGTCCCTGTCATTGAGCGACCCGACTCACAGATCATGGGTCTCGTAACACAGGTATTATTCTCAGGCTCAGGTTGTGCTTAATGTAATTTGTATAGTATTAGCCTATTGAGAAATCAAAGTAGTTAGTAGTTGAATTGCAAAAATGCAAATTTGGTTGCAATTTGGTAGAATGCAGTAGTCCAGATGCTGCTTCAATCAGATGGACTGGACTGGTTTGATGGAATTGCAGACAAAGCTTTGTCCCAATTCCGGTATGCCAGAAAATATTTCACTTTTGAGTCGATAATATTTTGGCTCGAATTTCTGATGCACACCATTAATATTTTTCCTGGTCAGGTTGGAGAATGAAGATCATGTTGTTCAAGTATACAGAGACCAAAGCGTAGCAGAAGCTGTGCAGATCTTGTGCGGAAACCGGGTAGGTGTAATCGCAGTCGTGGAACGAGGAACAGAGAGGCTCATCGGCAATATGAGGAGAAGTGACATTTATCTTCTTCTGGAGAATGATAAACTCTACCATAAGAGAGAGTGAGTTTGATCTTTTCCAGTTTCAGGTCTCAATTTCGGACCCTAATAATGATCCATTGCGTGTTCCAGGACTCTTACAATGGAGGAATTCATTCACACGGATACTAGTAAAACAGGCTCAGATCCCAAAATGGAAGGACACATTGGAGCACTTCTGTCAGCAGGGGCTCTCCGTATGAGGAACAGCTTCCTTCCGAGAATGGACCAACCGATCACCAACAAGAAAACTGACCCACTCAAGCAAGCAATGAAGAACCTGGCCGGGACAAAGAGCTCTTTCAGTTTTCTAGTTGATGATTCGCAGCATGCAACAGGTGTGCTCACTATAAGAGATATAATCATCCAGTTCGCACCGCCCTGTGTAGACTCGAGCTTTCACGGAGATGGTTTCTTCGAATCTGCTCTAGAACAGACTGGATGCAAAATCGAAAATGGAACTATGTTCTGTGATCATTAATATGTCTACTTCTTAAATATAATGTCATGCTTCAGTAAAGAAAATTAATAAAACTTTTGTCAAAGTATTGCAAGATTTGCACAAAAGTAAGGGGGTCGATTATCAACAAGACATTAACTAGTAAGAACTCAAACAGTGTTTTTCTAAACATTAAACGCGATCTCTCTACTCAGAAATTAACCAAATATGAATAATAAGCAAGAATCAACCAATATGGCGGGGCTCAAAAAATAAAAATTTGCAAAGGTGAAAGTGAGCCACTGGTTCATTTTTCAAAACTCAAGATTCAGTCACCAATTTAAGTTCCAAGTCTAGGTAACTAATCAAATACAAAATCAGCACAGCATTGTAGAAAGAAAAATCAAGGAGAGAACATGATATAAAAACTTGACCACAGCTTTTGGAGATGTCCAAATCCTCTCATTTTCCACGTGTAAGATGATGTTTTTATGATAGTAAAGACAGTTAGCAATAGGAAGTTTATTCTCTGCTCCTCTTCTCAAGCCATCCTCTAATTTCTGCTTAAGAAGACAATGCAGCAGTTCATGACTATATACAGCTCCAACATCCAACCGTATACACAATTATTCGTCAACTATAACATTAACAACATCAGGAGAGTATCAGAATAGAAAAAGCACGATATCTCCCTACTAACTAGATCAGATTAATAATCTCTCAGTTAAGTGATTAGTAACTAACTACTTTTTTTTATAGGAAACTCGAACGATTTCATGCATTGATCAGGTTTCTTCCAGTGGGTGTGGAACGGTGGAAGGGCCAGAAACGGTAAGATTTGCAGCATAGCACAGTAAACTTAAATTTACAGTACAAAACGACAGGGCAAAAGACAGCAGCTGAAGCTCCCCTATCAACAAAACTATTCGAGTAAAATTCTTATTTGAACATTCCATCAACAAACCTATTTCCTTTTAACAAAAAACGGCGAAAACAAAAACAAACAAAACAAATACAAGCACAGTACATACCAAAGCAACATTCTGCTAAACAAAATTCCACATCCCACCAACTGATTTGGTTGCTATGAATGGCCAAAGTAGATCATTATCCTAGTGTCAATTACCACACACGAGAACCGAAGCATGATCTCATGAACTATCTTATCTTGCTGTTCATCCACTGCATGTATCAGTTGGGGAAGACTTATCTCAACTAAGTATGCCAAACAACATATGGCCCCTTTTTGCTAAATCCACATGGTCGGATATAGTTCAGGGCCTTTCCCATCATTGCCATAGCAGCAATGCTTGGAAACTGCTTCTTTTGAAATTCATCTAATGTTGCATTTAATTTTTGTGGCTCACAAACTACCACTGCTTCACGAATCTTCTTCATTGGAGATGCAACTCTTTGATGACATAATCTCTGAATCCAAGGATTCGCAAGACATATATCTTGACTCTTCCTCTCTGATTCACCAGAAGAGGACTCGCCGTTCCTTAATAACACTGTAGTTTGATCCAGTGCCGTCTGTTCTTTACCAGGGCGTTTACCCATTGTGGGTTCCGAACTATTGCTGAAGAACCTGTTAACCTTTTCATGAGAACAAGATTCTTCCATTTTAGCGCTTTTAGTACCATAAGGGGAAGAACCTGAAGCACTCGGCTTAAGACGTTTAACCCATCTGCTGCTTGGATCGGATACCTCAAGACCATCTGGAAAAGCACCAGATTTGGAGTTTGTGGGCAGCTCAGCATGGGAAAGGAGGTGTTCCACATCCAAACTCTGTGTTTTCGAAGAGCTTGTCTCCCTGTCTTCCACAGAACTAGTAACAGCAGGAAGCTCTTCGTTTATATCAGGTAACTCGGTTTTAGGCAATCCGCCACCTGTTTCCTCTCTTGATGAAGCAATTGCAGCTTGCAACGTTGATGATATAAGGCCCCTTTCGACAATCTGCAAAATTCAGTCATTACTAAGATCTACGGTATCGTGTTAACAATATGTTTCCTGCATTGTATTGTCTATAGATACCCATGTTACCTGGAAAACAAAGAGCACATATGTCGGAATCTAATTAAATCTTCTAAGAATTTTATTTTTAACTCCATATTAGATATGATCCTAAGATCTAGTAACAATATTTATGCAAGTATCTATGCTCATATATTAATGTATGTGATTTTAAAGACATGCACTTCACCTGTTTCATCAGTGGAAAACAGTTTTTTCAATCAACAGATTTACTTCAAATATAGTCCCTCCAGCACTTTTGCCATAAAAGTGTACTAACAGGGAAGACAGAGAAAATTTGAAAAAAGTCGTACGGTATCAAGCAGCAGGTTTTGTAAAGACATG
Source organism: Dipteronia dyeriana (assembly GCA_032871835.1). Classification (NCBI taxonomy): domain Eukaryota; kingdom Viridiplantae; phylum Streptophyta; class Magnoliopsida; order Sapindales; family Sapindaceae; genus Dipteronia; species Dipteronia dyeriana. The sequence continues at coordinate 94,168,854 of CM065295.1, read as the reverse complement.
TAATGTGTTAGGAGCATTATATATTAGTAATGAACCATAGAAGAAACAGACTATAAAAAGCATCTTCTTTTAAGTACAGCCACATATTAAACAGCGGCATTTGAGTGAAAGTGGTAACTCAAGCAAAATTTCAAGAGTACATCACTTGAAGGATCCAGATAGAACATTTACCTTATTCTTTGGAGAGGAAACCACACCTGCAACAAATAGAACAAATATATAATCACTAAAATATACAAAATCGAAAATGCTGCATAACTGACAAACTGACTTCTTTACTGTGATACTGTTCTAATAGAAGCCTATTTATCATACATAGGCATGATGTAAAAAGTGAGTTTATAAATCATGAATACGTGACAAAGGTACATACCAGAAAGATGACCCTTCTCGAAAACATCCATGTCCATAGTATCAGTATCAGCTGATGATTCATTTTTTTGACAAACTGGATCAGTCTTGGCATCTCCAAAATTTTCTTTTCCTTCACTATCTGTAGAGCTATGTAAAGACTCCAGTTTCAAACTTTGCTGGGCATGGAAACCAAAACCAGAAGATAAGTTGAGGAATTTGTGGACCATTTTCCCATCAAAATTGGTGGAAAAGGTCGAGTCTTTGAACCGTTCCTCTCCTTCAGACAAGTTAGCATCAGTCTTCTTAGTTATCATAAAACTGTGAGTTGTCTGATAATATTCAGGACTTGGAGATAACTCTTTCGCAGAATCTACAGCGGTGCATATTCTCTGTGTCTCTGCATCTTGAAGTGAAAGTGGAATTCTGGGTCCGGAGTAAAAATTACGAAACAATGTTTCCGATTTGGATGCATCTAAGGGACAGTTCCAGTCTGGAAACAATCTAGTACCAGAACCATTTTGCATCTTCTCGCTCAGTTTACCAACACAAACCGGTACTTGATTATTGCTTGCTGAGGGACTGTGCAGTAAGAGAGACAAATTATTCTGCCTTAATGATGATGAAGTCCCATATCTTCTGAAATCTATGGGGTTATAGAGTTTATCCTCGTTAATCAAAGGCATAGTAGAGTAGCTTTGAACTTTAGCATTTGTGAAGTGATCTTTTGATGCTACAACTGAGCTTGATTGATGAATCTCTTCTTGTCCGCATAAGAATGAATGTATAGGAGTCTTTCCTTTGTTATATATAAATGGCACAATTTTAGAACTTGGACCCACATCATGCTGATTAGATGTTGAAATTGATAAGCTTTTCTTCTCAAGAGATTCATGAGAATTTAGCTGCTGGTCCAGATTACCTGAGATGCCTTCGGTACGGAATTCGCTTGATGAAGCTCTCATTTCAGAAACTACCCCAGCACAGGATGTTACATTCTTCTGTGACATTCTACTCTCCCTATTTTCAGAAAGATTGAACATCGGAAAAGATTGGCTTTCTAATCTTTCCTTTCTGAAATTTATCAAACTTGGTATCAGACTATCATTCATGATATTAACTGTTCTGGACTCAGAAACTTCTCTAAATCCTTTGGAAGATTCTGAAATGCCAGGTGGTGACTCAGGCCCACGCTTTTTAATGTCACCATCATTTTCTCTGCGCTGATAAAGCATTGATGATGAATCATGACCATGGGTTTCAGGCTTATAACTTGAGTGTTTCCAATGCGCCATCCAGGCTGACTGGTGAGAATGTGTAGATTGTCTACCCATTCCATCACTATCATGATCTGATTGTACAGCAGGATCAGACATGATATGAAATTATGGGTCAGAATTCAAAAAAACTCCTCTTCAAAGCTTCACCAATGCTGACCTGATGCAACAATTGAAAAAACATCATCGGAGTCCAAACTGAAGTCAAACAATGTGATAGACATCTTGATCATTAAGCTAACATATAAAGTTTATGGGAGATAAAACCAGAAAAAGTTGACACGGGATGCTTTATCAGCCACAAAATCTGGTGCGGTAATTACTACAATTCGTCAATATCTCAAAAATTGGTTCAAGCTGATTCACACTCTCGAGGATTAGCTATAAACCAAATGAAACCATTTCTAGCTGTTTTAAGGATATCAAAGTAGACAACAGACCAAGTGTGGAAACAACACCGGAAGAAAATTAAACAAATTCCAAACTTCCATTGTCAGTTCCCCACTTCCGCACACTGAAACCAACCAAATCATATGTGAACTGAAGAGATAGGACCATCTACTTACACACTTATGTGAGATGGAACATTCTAATGACCAAGATACAAACTACCTAAATTCAGACAGCTATCAAGATTGTTAAAAAAGGACTAGCAATCAAACCTATGAAAACTAACCCGAATAGGCAACGCCTCACAAAACTTCCCATTCTCATCTCCTTAAAAGACACTAATTCTGGCAAAAACCTCTTTGCTTAATAGATCTTATCTTGTTTAACTAAAAGTTTATACTGAATGTGCTTATGTTAAATCACTTGCATTGCTTTGAGACAACCTTAACTTTATGAGACCCGCTATAACGCGTATAGGTAGAAATGCAACTAAATCCTTCCTTAATTAACCAAGTCACTTTCTCAGCGAAAAAAGAACACATATTCAACCAAAAAAAAAAAAACAAATATAACAACAAACAACCATTGTCAGACTGGAGACTATACATTCTGGTTTTTCACTTCCAGCTGTAACGTAAGTTCTTACCAAACATTTGATAACTACATCTTAATCCTTTTAATCAGTAAAATTATTCCCAAGAACATATTTCCAATGCATCCTTATTTCCAAAGCAAACACACAAACTCATTTCCCATGAGAATATATATCATTTCCCATGCTAATGGAATGTGTTTGTTGTCTCCAATGTAAGAAAGTTTTGTCTTATTGTTTTGCATGTGATGAGTGATGACTGTCTGACTGGTTCCCTTCACGTGTGTACCACAGGTGAATCTTAATAAGTTTATGGTCATAGTTAATTATAAAAAGAGCTTGAGAGCTCACTTGTATCGCATCACCAAAATGGGTATTCTCTCTTGAAACCATTTCTGGTTGTTTTAAGGATATAAAAGTAGACAAAGGACCAAGTGTGGAAACAACACTTGAAGGAAATTAACCAAATTCTTCCATTATCAGTTATCCGCTTCCGCAAAAACCAAATTATATGTGAACTGAATCAACTGATATATGACCATCTAGCTGTTTAAAGGAAACCAAAGTAGACAGCGTACCAAGTGTGGAAACAACACCAGAAGAAAATTTACCAAATTCCAAACTTCCATTGTCAATTCTCCACTTCCGCACACTGAAACCGAATTATATGTGAACTGATATATGATCATCTGCTTATGCGTATATGACCATCTAGCAGTATAAAGGATATCAAAGTAGACAAGAGACCAAGTGTGAAAACAACACACTGGAAGAAAATTTACCAAACATTGTCAGCTCCCCACTTCTGCACACTGAAACCATATTATATGTGAACTGAAGATGATATATGACCATCTACTTGTATGTATATGATCATCTAGCTGTTTAAAAGATATCAAAGTACACAAGAGACCAAGTGTGGAAACAACAGCAGAAGAAAATTTACCAAATTCCAAACTTCCATTGTCAGCTCCCCACTTCCACACACTGAAACCAAATTATATGTGAACTGAAGATATATGACCATCTACTTATACTTATGTGAGATGGAACATTCTAATGACCAATATACAAACTACCTCAATACAAACGGCTATCAAGATTATCAAACAAAAAGACTATCAATCAAACCAATGAAATCTTGGCCGAATAAGCTCTAGTTCTCGCATAAACCTCTTGGCTTAATAGATCAACTGTTGTTTACCTACAAGTTCAAGCCCAAAATGTGTTTATGTTATACAGGTCAGTTAGAAATGTCAGCAAATTCTTCCTTAACTACCCAAATCACTTTCACAACAAAATCAGAACACATCTACTCAACCAACAGCAAAAAATGCAGCAACAACAACAACAACAAAAACCAAGACTAGACATTCTGAATTTCACTTCCAAGTTCCAACTGTAACATAAGTTCTTACCAGATATTTGATAGTTAAATCTAATCCTTTAAGAATCTGAACCAATCCAATTGATAGATATTAAAACTAAGCAAGTGTGTCACACAATTTCACTGAATTAATCTTCAACACGAAACACAAAACAGTACAAAAATTAACAACCAATTAACAAACACTTCTTCATCATCATCATCATCATCATCAACACCACAAACAAAACTAAAAAAACACACAAACACACAAACACACGTATATGTAGACACCCACATAAAAAAGAAATTAAAAAGAAACTGAAACGAAAACGAAAACGAAAACAGAAAGAAACAAAAATCATAAAGGCATACCTGTATAAGCAAAAAGTTACAGCTTTCAAGTGAGAGATCATGGGATAAAAAGATCTAAAACAGAGAAAAATCTTCAGTTACATGAATAGAGAGACGGAGTGGTGGAGTGGTGGAGTGGTGGACTTGAAAGAGAATTGAGAAGTAGTGGGTGTGGTGGTGCTATAAGAAGAAGAGACTGTAAATAACAAAAGCCGAGCTTTGCATATATGCTTATTTAGCCACCACGTCTATATGTTCCATTTTTTCCCTTTTTTTGTATTATTATTATTATTATTATTATTTCAATTATTATTATTGTGTCATAATTCCTAAAGACAAGAATATCTTGTATGCTTCAAATGTTTTTTTTTTTCGATGAGAAAAATAAAATGAATAATTATGCCTTTTGTGTCTTTTTTTCTAAATTTGAATTTAAATAAATAAAAATATTATATGTAAAAAATGTATCTTATAGTTTCTAAATCTAATAAAAAAAACCTCAAAAATGATTAAAATTTAGGGGATTTATGGAAATCTCTTTAAAAAGTAAATAAAAAAATGGATTATATTTTGAAATGTTTTAGAGTTGTTCAACAAAGCTAAAAATTAAAATTCAATGGTTAAAAAGATGGGAATTTTAATGATTGAAAAAATTAAAAAGAGAAAAAAAAAATTAGTTGATTCCCTACTATAAAAGTAAATAGAATTTTTGTATAGCATAGAATAATATCCTTATAAATCAAATAAACATATTCTAAAAGTTTCGTTAGATACATTGATACACCCTTCATGTCTTTGTCACTTATTAAAGATATTCTAAAGATGAAATCAATGATGATGTATCAAACTTTTTTTAATGAAAATTGTGTAATACATCATAGTGTAGGTGCATTATTTTATATGGTACAGGAAGATTGTTTATAATAAAATACCTAGAATTGTTGGAAATTTCATATATTTTATCGTGAAAATTACTAGGTCATCAGCTATAGTAATCCCACGCTAAAACCTGCTGATATTTTTGTTTGGCAACTGGGATTTATTCAATATTTACATTTTCTACAGCCATGGAAATATTATCTTCATTAAAAATATCTTCGTACAACAAGTTACAAAATAGGGGGATCACAAATAAAACTTGTTCAAACCAATCCATTGAACTCTTATACGACAGTAATGAGGTTATGCCTTTTTCCAATGGTTGCAAGGAAACCCTCTTTTAAACATTTTCTATGTTTAGGTAAAAATTTGATCAATTATTCCATATATCATAAAAGGTTATAATTGAATTTGACGATTTAAAGTGTGAAGAATTAACTTTTCCGATATAAAGCATGACTTTCTAAATGTTTCAATTAATGAAAGTGATTAATAACCTAAATTTTAATTAATATAGCTAATCAAACCCATGTCTCAACAATCTTTCAAAAAATAAAAACTCATGTCTCCACAAAAGCACAATAAGATATAGATGTAAATCAGATTGGATAATTTGGATCCGGTCCAATCCGAATCCAATATAAAATTTTGGAAGAAAAAAAAGACCAAAATTGAAAATATCCGAATCCAGTTTTCGAATATAGTATATAGAAAAATACAATGTGTATTAGATAAATCTAAATCCAAATTTTTTTAGAATCCGAATCCAATCTGAAAGATATATTCCAATAAAAAAAATAAGTTTAGATTAAAAAAGAGTTCGAAAGAAAAAAATATTTACATTTTTTTTTTTTACATATATATATATATATATATGAAAGTCTAAAATTTGATCCGAAAAAAAAACTGAATCAGATTTTGAAGAATCCGATTTTGATAAAAAAAAAAAGATCCAATTCATTTGCAAAACTAAATTGGAAACCTATCTAATTTTGATATGAATCCAAAATTGTAATCCACAATTATGAATCTCATCAGGCCTGAATTTCGAATTAGAAGACAATTATTAAAATAAAAACCTTATTTAAATTATAATATTTTTTAAAACTAATTCCTTAAATCCGAAAAATGCAAACGTTTGATTTCACTACAATAAAAAGTGAGTTAGCCGATTTAAAAAATGGGAGTGGCTGAGCCGATAAGAGCCGAGCTGAGGAAGTGAAGACGTAAAAAGCAAGAGAGTGGACGTACAAATTTAACCAAGTGTGAACTTAGTAAAATAAAATAAAATTGTTTAATTAAAGTTTGCTAGATAGTTAGATTGCCACGAACGTTGCTTACCAGCCAAGCAAAAATAATTATGGTTCTCTTGGCTGTAATTTTGCCACATCATCATCTTAGGATCATTCTTTTACTTTCTAGGACCATACAGTACATTTCCACATTTGTTTGACCTCATCTTGATCGGAAGAAAATTGGTCAATGATTGAACTTAACATAGTCACTGTCCCTGATATAATTGAACTCAAATATCCCAAACCCCATGTTCGATTTATGAAAAGTCTAAACTGTCCTTAATCATAAAACAACAAAAATTAAATGTTAATTTAATCTAATTTTGTTTCTCTAATTTTTTATTATTATTGCAGTTTAATATGTTTCCATGTATTTAGTTGTTTTATTTGTTTCCGTTTTTTTAATACATGGATGAGTTAAAATGGAGTGCCCGGAGCAATGTTCCATCCAAGCACTAGAACAACTTTGCTGTAATTTTCCAGTTTGAAAATCTGGGTTTTTTTAAAAAAAAATTGATGTGATTTTGATCGGAGGTGATTTAGATTTTTGAAGTCTATTTGGATTTGAGTTATTGTCTGAATGGAAAGTATTTGTAACAGAGTTTGTTACAACATATTGTGTTGTAATTGGTTGTAATAATGTAAATCGATAAGGAAAATAAACTCAGACAAGTTTACAACAATTTTTTTTTATATATATATATATATCTAGATCCATTTTCCCTTGACATGAGCTGTTTGATATCTGGAAAACCCAGGCATCACACCCAGCCACCAACAAAATCCATCTCGCTCTTGCTCTTTCTCATTCTCGACCTCTCTCTCTCTCTCATTTCTCTGTCTCTCTCTGATAGATTGTGTGAGAAACAGCTTTGCATAGAGCTGTGGATTTTATTTGAGTTGGATTTTATCTGTTTTGATGAATTTGGGTTTTCAATTTCTTGAAATTTTGTTCGACCCCGATAAATATTAGAATTTTTAAAATTTTGTGGAAACTTGTAAACCATAAAATAAAAGTTTTCGTTTTATTTATTTGGATTATTGGAATCGATTTGGGTTTTTGTTATTGTGGAATTGATTTGTGATTTTTGTTTGTCGACTTCAATCAATTTTTCCTTTTTCATTCCATCGATTTTTTTTAATTAGTTAATTTTTTGAATCATTTTAAAATTATTTTATCAATTAATTTTCAGTTGTGATGAAGTTTCCAGAATTAAAGATGAACCGGTGGGGTTGAGCTTGGAAGATGAAGTGATGAGTGATGAAGTTTCTAGATTTCCATACCTACTTAGCCTTCTTTTTCCTTTTTCAAAAAATTACTTTGGTTTTGATTTTTTTAAAAAAAAAAATTGCAATATAACCCTTCAATGTTACATTAAAAATACAAATTGTATTTCCATAATAGTTGAAAACTCAAATTTTTATTCCAAATTATGTATAAAGTGATTTATAACTACCACATGATTTGTTATATTGTTAGTAATGCCGCATTCCCTAGTCAATAATCATAATGAGGGAAATAAAATTTAGTTCATGATTTATTATTACTATTCATAGTAAAGAAAGTCTAAATATATAAAGGGAAAATATCATTTTTTCCGTTATATTTTGATTTATTAGTAACTCTCCCCCTATATTTCCATTAATGGTCGTTTCCCCCCTAAAAATGAAAGTAATCACCGTATGCCCCCTTTTTGTTAGATTTCCCGTTAAAATCCTCGTTGACTGTTATTCTGTTAACCTTGAAGGGTAATATGGTAAAATCCCTTTCACATCATCTCTCCTCTCTCCTTGTCACTTTATGTCTCTAGATCAATTCCTCTCTCTCTGTCTCATCTCTCTTCTTTCTCGATCTCATATCTCTCTCTCGATCTTATCTCTCTCTCTCTCAAATTTATCTCGATTTGGTTTAGGGGTTTTATTTTGTTTTGTTTTTTAAAAAAAAAATGTGACTTGAATCTGGTTGAGATGAGAAAAATATCGAGGTGTTAGTGTGGTGGTGATATTGGTGGGTCGAACCTGGTTTATAGGTTTGGTGGTGATAATGGTAGAGAGAAACTTGGCTTGGGTGATGGTTGGGGTTGTTTTGTGGTGGCTGCCGGCAACAAGATCGAACGTTGATATTAGGGTTTGAAGTTTTGTTTGGTCATCGGTGAGGATTCGTGAAGAAGATGGATTTTGATTTCTTGGTTTTTTTTATTTGGTGTTATGGGTTTGGCGGTGGTGATGTGATTCGATTATGGGTTTTATGGTGGTGATGATGTTGGTCCAATTATGGTTCTGGGTGTGTTGTTTTGGGTCTGGGTCAGGGTTTGGTGTTGATGTGGTGTTCGGGTTGATGATGGTGATGTTAGTTTGGAGTGGACAATGATAATGGTGGTTGTGTTTTGGGTTGGTTCAGAACTTCAGATGGTGGTGGTGGTGTTCTCCATCGTATTGTTTTTCATTTTTCTTCTTTCCTTGTTAGTTTATTTTTTTCTTTATTGATAAGTAATTATCTTTTAATCTTCATCATCCAGATGAAAATGGACGGTCTAGATCTCTACCATTTTCTTTTTAGTTTCTTTTTTTCCTTTTTACCATGTAAAATATCTTTTAATCTCCGTCATCCATCTCAACGATGGATGGTGGAGACTCATTTAAGATTTTTTATTATTACTTTCCTTTTTCAAACCCATTTATTGAAACATTTTGAAGGGTGCAAATGTCATTTAATGTGAATTTAACTTTTTAGATGAAAAGTCTAACGAAAGAGAGAATGCAACAAATACTTTATGTTTTAGGGGGAAGACCAGTCGTTAGGTTCCCAGATAGTTTGTTAGCCATCGACATCCTTGTCCACCACACATTATGCATCACCTCATAACCAATGCTCGTGTTTAATTATGGACCCACTATCAGCAACACATCCTCATCCATAACAACTAGCGAACATGCCATGAGGATGCCCATGCCTCTTTAGAGGGCATCACTGTAGTTATCATACTCAAGAGAGACGATTGTTGGATCCCCATATTTGGAGCCTTTAGCCACACTCGCCCTTTTACTGTTACAATGTTTTCTCACATGTTCAGATTGCCTATAGTTCCAACAAGTGGCTTTTTTCCTTAGAGTTTCCCTTCTTCTTACTTTCAACCATAAGTACACTAGTATCAGAAGTTTTAAATTCATTACTCATCCTTCTTTACTTAGAGATCAATTTGTTCGCCACATCTCCAAAACTTATGGTCGGACTCCCATGCATCAGAAATGGCTTTATATGCGTATAGAACGATGGAAGAGACCAGATGAGTCTTAACCATTTGGCATCCTCATCAATTTTAACTTCAATCGACTGTAATTCGGAAATTTTCTCATTGAGCACTTCCAGATGATCGGAAACCTTCGTACCTTCAAACATCTGTAGTGAGTGAAACTCCCTCTTCATGTATAACCGGTTGCAGATGCTCTTCATTTGATACAATTCTTTATGCATTCCCCAAAATATGTCCCATGAATATTTACAATAACATTATTGACTGTAAATAGACTAATTGCAATTGCAACCCTCTCATCCAACTCATCTCAATCATCATTGCTCATCACATATTTTTCAGAACTAGTACCAACCACTTATTTTTTAGAGTCTCTAGAGTCTCAAGGGTTTCTAGAGTTTTCATGGGTTGACCTGCCTTTAACACCTTGTGTAACCCGTATTGGATTAATATATCCTTGGCTTAAACTTGCCACAAGCCAAAATTAATCTTCTCATCGAACTTTTAATATCGAATCTCATTGAACCCATCTTTCCAGACACAAACAGTTTATTAAAACCAGTATCATGCAACTTGAGCTATGATACCAATTGTTATCAACAATACAGATTGTTATGCTACATAGAAGCGTTGTTGAATAGTTCACAAACAAACACAATAATATTACCGAAAAAAAAGATAGGATGGAAAACATTTTGAAATCCAATCACGCACACGGTTTTTTTGTATGGAAACGCAACAACAGGGAAACAACCACAGCCGCCATGACAACAATATGAAGTTCCACTACGTAGTAAATTGTTACAACCACACACTTATGATTCTCTTTCTAAAATACCTCAAACTCAATGACACCTAATGTACACTCTCTGAGATCTCTATAGTATTTTGCTATTTTGCTCCATACCAAATAACCTAGTTATTAGGGTTTATTTATATTAGTTACCGAGAGTTTAAGTCCTACAAGGAAAATACTCTCTTTTACATATAAGACTTCCCGTTTTGCGAAAGTCATACTACTCTACGCATAAGAACTTCCTATTCCATGTAAAGTTATTTCATTTATGCATAAGTTTTTTTTGTTCAACATGAATGCAATTTTTTTTCCTTTTCCGATAAGCACAAGGAATTCCCAAAAGAAAACCTTTCCTTTTTTCATGGTCTCCTACATAATGCTGTAAATGTGGACCAGACCCAACTGGGTCGGTCCGTCCGGTCTGTCACCATTAATGGTCAGGTCCGTGAAATCGGTGTGCCGCGTGCCAGACCATGGATGCCGGTCGGCGGGCCAGCCTGCACGACACGACACGCCACGTCTGCTGGTCAGCATGCCAATCCGTTCTCCGATCCAGCTGTTTGGTCAGATTTTTTTTTTCCAACCAATCACTAACGGTTGAATTTTCAAAAATTCATCCGTTGGCGGAATTTTTTTATAAAAAACCCCTTAACTCTTATAATTTATATTTTGACCCACAATTTTAATTAAACTATAAATACCTCCATCCATTTCATTTTTTAATCACTTTCTCTCATTCTCTCATTCTCTCAATCTCTCAATCTCTCTTCATTCCCCAAATCTCTACACATTTTCATTCAATTTGATTTTTACTCTCTCTACACGAATTTTAATAGTATTATACTAATGTCCTATTATCTATCTATCAATTATTCTCTTCATTTTCCACCAACATACAAAAATTAACGATACATTTGTCTTTAAATGTTATTATTTCTTTATGTTAGTAAATTTATAATGTTATATAAACATTTTAGTTAATAAATTTAAATTTTTTGTTTAGTTCGTATATTAATTTTAATTTTTTCAGTAGTATAATAATCATTATTATGTGTACTTGTGTAGTAGTAGATATATATATATTGTGTTAGTAAATTAAGCATTATATGTGTAGTAGTTAATTTAAATATTCTTAAGTTAGTGAATTTATGATTTTTAAGTTCAGTAGTGAATTTAAATATATTTTGTTAGTAAATTATGATTTTTAAGTGTAATAGTTTATTTGAATACATTTTGTTAGTAAATTATGATTTATAAGTTTAGTAGTTTATTTGAATATATTTTGTTAGTAAATTTATGTTTTTTAAGTTTACTAGTTAATTTGAATATATTTTGTTAGTAAATTAAGATTTATAAGTTGAGTAGTTTATTTGAATATATTTTGTTAGTAATTTATGATTTTTAAGTTCAGTAGCTTATTTGAATATATTTTGTTAGTAAAATTATGATTTTTAAGTTTATTAGTATATTTGAATATATTTTGTTAGTAAATTTATGATTTTTAAGTTTAGCAGTTTATTTGAATATACTTTGTTATTAAATTTATGATTTTTAAGTTTAGTAGTTAATTTGAATATACTTTGTTAGTAAATTATGACTTATAAGTTTAGTTGTTTTATTTGAATATATTTTGTTAGTAAATTTATGATTTATATTTTTATTTTAGAAAATGAATCCTACCCAGGCACCCATCAATCTTTTTTCCCCGGACGGTTTTAACGTGCTGAAAGATGACCAACAGAAACCCAAGCGGGAACTTCCAGATCCGCCGCTACACAAACATTGCATTCCTAAAAATTTACATCCAATGTTTGCCATTGTTTTGACTTAGTACAAATGACACTCTTAGACGAGACGGCGAGACCCAAAGCTAAATGTAAATTTTGTCATAATGACTATTCCAGTAGTAGAAATGGAACCGATCATTTGAGAAGGCATATGGAGAAATGTATGTCTGCGCATTGACAAGTAGACACTAGAACCCAAATACAACTACAACGACACCCAGACGGGTCCGTTACGATGTGGCGGTACGACCACGCGCATGCTAGAGATTGCTTAGCACGATTCATTGCACAAATTGATCCATCGATCAATTTTGCTTACAATGTTTTTTTTTCGAGAATTTGTCACATCTGCATTAAACCCCCAATTTGAATTTGTTTATAGAACCACCACTAGAAACGATTTGATAAGATTGTTCGAAACTGAAAGAGATGAGTTGAGTGTTGAATTACAACATCTAAGTGTCCCTGTTGCATTAACCTCTGATATTTTGAACGTATGTTCCAAACATGACTATTTATGTATCACTGAACACTACTTAAATTCTGATTGGAGGATAACAAAAAAAAAATTGGTTTTCGTCGTATGAATTTTGCACATACCACTGAAAATATTTTTAATTTCATTCTTTTTTGTTTTAGAAACATATGAAATCACAAATCGTATCCTTTTTATTACATTAGATAATGCATATGCAAAGGCTAGCTATTTTACATTGTTTGTTGAAAGAAATATCTCGTAAGATGGAGGTTATTTATTTCATCAACAATGTGCATGTCATATCATAAAATTAGTTGTACAGACTGATTTGAAACAAGTAAGCGACCGTGTATATCGCATCAGATATGCAATTTCTTAGATTGATAGTTTTAATCATAGATTCCAAGAATTTCGTAGACACTGTACATTAAACGGTCTACGCTCCCGACGATTCCAAACTGATATGCCGGTAAGGTGGAACTCTACTCACTTAATGCTGCAAAATTGTTTGCCATATGATACAACTATTACAGGTTTTTATAACATGAAGCTGTCCCCGAACTTGGCATTCCACAAGCACATGCATTGACGTCAGAGGATTGGTATTTGACAAGGGTTTTTGTTGAATTTTTAAATATTTTTTACAATATCACTGTAACTCTTTCAGGAGTCTATTACTCAACATCTTCTCAGACAATCCATCAAATAGTAGAAATGTATGAAGTGTTAAACAATTATATGGAAGATGCTCATTTAGGCCCTGCAGTTGTTGTCATGGAGACAAAATTGAAAAAATATTGGACTAACATTCTTCTACTTTACACATAAAGTGTTATAGTAGATCATATGGTTAAATTATCTGGTTTAAAAGTTTTGCTTGAGTTTATTGTTACTAATTTAGGAATAGTTTATTCAGAAAAAGTTACGGAACAAGTTTTAGCGGTATTGACACCCAACCATCAGCAGAACCGAATATACAATAGAAACAAACAAGTTGGAGCATTCTTAAATGCCGAAAAAAGGACAAATCAAGATGTACTTCTTCAGGCCGAAGATCTAACCTATCTTCTTGTGCCAAACTGGATAGGTACCTTTAAGCATAATTCGATGATGTCGAAGTCAATGAAGAGTTTGATTTGTTGTTATGGTGGAATACATATACCTCCATATATTTGGTTATGTCATACCTAGCACCTGACGTACTAGTTATCCTCGTGTCTACGATGTTTTCAAAACAAGCATTCAACACCGGTGGATATATAATTGAATCAAGAAGAAACTGTTTATCTTTAGAGATGTCGGATGTATTAACATGTCTTCGGGATTGAGAGCATGCTAAGAAGAAGTTGCAAAACTAAACTGCAGATAATGAACTTATTTTAAATTTCAACAATCTATATGTTGAAGAGGCTTCCAATTTCAGTAGTAACAAGGTCCAGAACTAGGTTATACTTATACATGTTCATTTACTTATAAATTACTAAATTGTAATACGATTGCACTCTTTTTCCTTTACCAAATTTTTATCCCACTTGATTTTTCTTGATAAGGTTTTTAATGAGGCAATCATATAAATATGTAATACTGAATTTCATAAGTAAAAAATAAATAAATAATTCTTCATTTAATATTTTCATAACATCATCTATTTTATATTTTTTGTAATACTTTATCTGTATTCATTTTTTGAATTATTTTATTTTCAAAAACAGTCTAATCTATCTAACTAAAACAGTTGGAATGAAAAAAAAAACAATTTTTTTTAAATTTTTTCATAATAATTAATTACGAAGATAAATAAATTGCAATGAGAATTACATATACATAATTGAATTGTTAAATTGATATTAAGTATTTTAATTTGTAATTATGTATTTTCTCTAAACCATAAACCCTAAACCTCAACCATATAAAATATTATATATATATATATTTTAAAAAGTGGGCCCGGTATGTGGGGCTCGCCGATCCTGACCTGTGTGTCGGTCTGGTCTGGCACGTCGGCATGGTCTGTCAGACACAGGCCTCAGTGCTGTGCCGGGCCATACTTTTCAAAAACGTGCCGAACCTGGTCCGGCCCGCTCACGGGCACGGCACGAATGAAGCTCGACCTGTTTTCAAAAACGGACTTGACGCGCCGAACCTTGTTAGGCCGGACTGGTCCACATTTACACCATTACTCCTATTTTCAAACGTTTTCCATGTCTTCCGAAAGTTTTTGTATCGATTGAATTTCGTTCGATTACCATTGAAAATATGAGCCATATACAAGCCCCTCTTGGTTCTTAACTTGGTCCGCCGTTGAGTATGTGATATCCATTTTTTTTTAAGGAAGGCTAATAAGATCCACCGTGTTTTAGTTAATTTTACATTGTCTCGAAATTATGAATTAGCATGGATACATGAGGTTCACCTCTCCGTTTTATGTTTTGTTAGAAAAACCTCTGGAATATTTTGTTACTGTTATGTAACGATGAAGTTTTATTTCAAGAAATTAAAGAAAAATACAATTTGAAGTTTGGTGAAGGAGACATCGTTCATAATCGTAGCCAAAGCCAGTTTAATTGGCGTTAAGTGCTTAACAAACCTAATCTCACATTCTTAATAGCTCTTCAATTTAATTTCATCCGGTAAACAAAGAAAACTATCAAATCAATTTGGCAAAAGAGGGAAACTATCACCTTCCTGATAAAAGAAATGGACAACATTTTATAAATGCCAGTGATATATTTCTATCACATTCACACTATGGCGGAGGTCTCCATGTAGCCCACCCAAGTTTTTTGAAATTTTTTTACAAGTTTGGATTAAATTTGTTTTTTAAAAACAAAATTTAGTTATAACCTAAATAAATTGTTTAAACCCGAAACCCAAATAAATTAGTTGTAGTCCAATTTAATTGTTTAAACCCAACAACCCAAATAAATTGATATAAAATATTGTCTTTTTTCTTCACTCTCCCAAATCTCTCTCTCCACTCTCCAACATCACTACATCCGTCATTCTTCTTTGACCTCTTTCCTATTTTTTTTTCTTTTACTTTTCCAAATTTCAGATTAACTTGTGATAATTTTCTTTACTTTAATCTTTTCTTTTTATAATAAAATTAATTTTCGGTTTTATATTTTTTTGATTGATATTTATATAAATCTTGTGAACATATTATTGGTTTGAGGATTTGCTTTCTAGACAGTTTAGGTTGGTTTGCCAAAAGGAGAAAGTTGTGAGTTGTTGTTTTATATTGAATTTATTAATTAATAGTAATAAACTTAGGGTGTTTAGCGGTTAATTCAAAATTTTAAGACTTTTAAATAAGAAAATAAACTTTAGATCAGTTCATTCATATGTTTTTTTTCTAGCTACACCCCTAAATTTCACACCCTTTTTTTTTCCTATGCAATTTAAAGGTGGATTGATATCATTTCCGAAACGGTGTTTTTGAAATCTAATTTTAAATACGAAAATCATATTTTAAAAATCTAAACATATTTAGTACCATTTGTTAAAAGTAGTTTTCAATAACCGAAAAACAAGGTTAGTATGTTTAGTATTATTATTTAAAATGAGTACAGAGTTGTTTGAAAGTGAAAAATTGTGGTTTATTTAAAATGATGAAAATTAATAAAGTGTTATTTCAACTTTTTAATTAGAGATTTAGGAGTCATTTGGAACCATTTTAAAAAATGGTTTTTTTTTTTTTTTTTTTTTTTTTTTTAAACAACTTTAATATTGTTTGTTTACACGTTTTATAAAACTGTTTTTAAAAATAAAAAACATTTTTTTATATATATAACTGAAAAGTTAAAAAAAAAAACCTGTTATTGTTTTTCACCATTTTCAAAAACATCATTTCAAAACAAATCACATTTTTTCTCATCGAACAACTATTTTATCCATTTTAAACACACCAACCAAACACTTATATATCGTTTTCTGTTTTAGATTATTAATTAAAAAAATACTACCATACACATTAATATTTTAAAAAATATCATTTAAAAACATGATTTCTATTTTACAAAATAGTTTTTAAAAATACCATTTTAAAAACGATACCAAACGACTCATAAAAATAATATTTTTCATTTTCAAAAACACAACATGAAGTTACCAAACTCAATAAAATAATGGGGTCAAAAAAATATTGGCACTATTTGAGGGGTATGTTGTGCAAATATCACCACTTTACTAATGTATGTTTAAAATGCACCAAAAGAGCGTTTGAGACAAAAATACCCCAAAATATTTTAACAGTGAGGAAGTTGTCGTTTTCAAAGTCAGAGAGAAGCAACAGTCAAACCGACGGGAAACTAATCGACAGTGAAGTGACCGGAAGAGCTGCGATTGACAAAGGTAAGATTGGTTATTTTTCCTCGTTTTTGTTATTGTTAACTTGCATTACATGTTAGAATTGAGTTTTGTTGATAGGAATTGTAGAAACCGGTTAAAATATAGATGTGAGAATGGTTGTGGTTTAGGTTAGAGTTTGTAATTTGGTTGAATATCAGTTGAGGAAGATGAAATCTGGATTTTTGAGACTTTTTTCAAGAAAATCGAGCTTATTTGATCAGTCGAGCTATTTTTGTTGTGAAAAATAGGTTTTGGTAGATCGAGGTTTTTGGAAAGGAGTCGAGATTTTAAAAAAAGAAGAATCGAGTCATTTTGAAAAGGATCGAGCTTTTTTTTTTAAAAGGATCGAGCTTTTTTTTTAAAAGGATCGAGCTTTTTTAAAAAGGATCGAGCTTTTTTTAAAAGGGATCGAGCTTTTTTAAAAGGTATCGAGCCTTTTTGAAAAGGAATCGAGCTTTTTTTAAAAAGGATCAAGCATTTTTGAAAGGGATCGAGCGTTTTTTAAAAGTAATCGAGCTTTTTTGAATATGTTTCGAGGTGTTTTGAATTGAATCGAGCCTATTTGAAAGGGATCGAGCGTTTTTGAAAAGTAATCGAGTTTTTTGAATATGTTTAGAGGTATTTTGAATAGGTTCGAGCTGTTTTTGAATTGGATCGAGCTTATTTGAAAGGGAACTAGCGTTTTTGAAAAGGGCTCGATGCCATTTTAAAAGGCATCGAGCCATTTTAAAAAGGAATCGAGCTTTTTTGAATATGTTCGAGCTGTATTTGAATTGGATCGAGCCTTTTTTAAAAGGGAGCGAGTTTTTTTTAAAAGGGAGCGAGCTTTTTTTAAAAGGGATCGAGTTTTTTTTAAAGGGACCGAGCCTTTTTGAAAGGGATCGAGCCTTTTTGAAAGGGATCGAGCCTTTTTGAAAAGGGATCGAGCTTTTTTGAAAAGGGATCGAGCCTTTTTGAAATGGGATCGAGCCTTTTTGAAAGGGGTCGAGCCTTTATGAAAGGGATCGAGCAATTTTAAAAAGGAATCGAGCTTTCTTGAATATGTTTCGAGCTTTTTTGAATTGGATCGAGTCTATTTGAAAGGGATCGAGACCTTTTGAAAGGGAATCGAGGTTTTTTGTAAAGCAATCGAGCTCTTTTGAAAGGGATCGAGCCTTTTTGAAAAGGAATCGAGACTTTTTGTAAAGTAATCGAGACTTTTTGTAAAGTAATCGAGCTGTTTTGAAATGGATCGAGCTTTTTAATAAAATTTTGTCTAATGATGTTGTATTTCTGTTACATTACAGATGAGAATTAGGTTGAGGGATTCACTTAAAACTCCAGAAGAATACTGGTACGAGGGCAAACTGACACGACACAACCATTTTGATGCCCTCGCCCATATAGACGACGCGCTGAACCGTGTCCCTGTAGAATTTGCAAATGAAGACCGTCGGCGGTTCATGGCGTCTTGTTTCGGGCATTTCATGACGATGCATAGGGAGATGAAGTTTTCTGGTAGTATTATCCATCGGATGCTTTTGAGGGAGCTCAATTATAACAGCCCCACAGATGAGATGCACTTCATGTTAGGAACCCATTCGGTGAGGTTTTCGAAGGTGGAATTTTGCCTGATCACCGGACTGGGGTTTAGAGTTGTACCAGAGACCATAATGTATGCAGCAGTGGAGAATGGCATACATGAGCGATACTTTTCTGGAGCTGAGGAGGTGTCGCTGGAGTAGATTAGGGGTGTTATCACCGACACAGATTTCGGACAGGCGTACGATGATGTCAAGCTCTGCCTCTTATATATGCTGAACTGGATACTGATGGGGGTGGATGAGAGATTCAAGATTCCATTTTGGCAGTTTCGGGTGGTTCAGGACCTAGATGTGTTCGACGCGTTCCCTTGGGGTGCCTACGTGTACAGGCATTCTATTCACTCGTTCAAGAATGCGCTTAATGGTCGAAGAGACGGGTTCGAGCGACGCCGGCAGGAAAAGGGCGCTGATGTACACAAGGTGGAGACCTACAACATATACGATCTTTCTCATGCCATGTTGGTAAGAAGTTCGAACTACAAATTGTACTTTATTGTTGGTGCCCAAGATTGTATGGATACTTATCGTACTTATCCATGATACAGATATTTGCTTTGGAGGTGATCCCTGAGTTGGCCAAAGAGGTCGGTGTCCGGAGGGTTACTGATCTGACTCCTCGTATTTTGAAGTGGAAGTTGACCAAACAACCGAAAGGGAAGAAGGTAGCAAAGATTTTCAAAGCCAGAGTATGTATTTATTTTGTTAATATTTTTATTAGTTAGTATTTGTACAATGACATTGTTCTAACTAATATTTCAGATGTTTGCGCTCAAGGAACTGGTGCCGACACCAGCTGAGAGACAAGCACCGTATTATGCTTGCCTAGACGATGAGGGGAACATGTATGTAAAAGATGACATGGATGATATGCCACATGAGGTCCCTGATCAGACCACCTTAGGCGGGATCAGTGGTACAGACAGGACCATTGACAATGAGGGATCTGAGCCCGCTGCTGGGGGTTTGAAGCCAAGTGACAGTGAGGGATATGAGACAGGCCCTCAACGAGAAAGGCATAGGCGGGTTCGGTTTTCCACCCCCGGACATGGTACATCTGCAGGGGATTCCCGTGGGGGCGTTGGACGTGATGGAAAGGTCAGCTGAAAACAAAGTTAAGTTTTTTTTAGTAACACGTGTTGATAGTTTTGTACTAACATTGTAGACATGATTTCAGGCTCCGTGGACTGAAATGTTGAACGATGTGCGTGAAGCCCTCCGAAAGAGTGACGAGGATCAACAACGTCAACACTTGGAGTTGTTGGATATGATCCGAAAGAGTGATGAGGATCGTCAGTAGCAACACCGATTGTTACTTGATATGATCCGGGGGCTTCAAGGTTCGACCTTAAGTACACACCGAGATGGCCCCCCACCTCCTGATCAATTATTTAGTCCCGGAGGGTCGACTGATAGGTTTACAGGGGGGACAGACACCCAGGCTAAGGGCCCCCCCCACCTCCCATCACATCGATCCCCCCACCTCGCAGCACATCATTCCCCCCCACTCCTAGCATATCTATTCAACCACCGCGGTCCCCTCCCCCACCCAGCACGTTCATGGCGTCAGAGAGGTCCCCTCCCCCACCCAGCATGTCGTCCTGTCGGAACGGTCCCCTCCCCAACCTAGCACTTCAGTGGGGTCAGAGCGGTTCCCTCCCCCACCCAGCATGCCCGTGGGGTCGGAACGGTCCCCTCCCCTACCTAGCACGACCTTGCCGTCGGAACGGTCCCTTCCCCACCCAGCACGTCCGTGGCGTTGGAGCGGTCCCCTCCCCCACCTAGCACGTTCGTGGCGTCGGAGCGGTCCCCTCCCCTACCCAGCAAGTCCGTCCCGTCGGAGCGGTCCCCTCCCCCACCCAGCACGTCCGTCCCGTTGGAACGGTCCCGTCCCCCGATGAAGCTTTTAGATAAGCGCAGATGACAGTTGGTGAGCCCTTACATAGATCCATGCCGTCCAAAGAGGTTAAAGACACGGCCCGAGTCCGTGGAACACATTTTTGACCCCCACGGACTAGTGGACGGTGACCACCTAGCGGCATACAAGGCCTTCAAGAGGAACATCAACGGGGAACAGTGAGTCCAACTTTTTATAATACAAATGGATGTACATTTCTTGTTTATTCTAAATTATATATAGCTAAGGTAATTCAATCATTATACAGACGTGATGTTGACGTGTTGTCACCAGTTACCGCGGGATGGTTCGTGCGTATGCAGTCCAACTTCATGGACTTGGAGGACACGGTACATACTTATTATATTTCATATTAACTTTTGTGTAAGTATTGTTGAATTGGTAACAAGTACGGTGGTTTTATTGTTTGTCAGCATATGGATGCATACCTAAATATTCTACGCAAGCGTCAGCAAGGATTCCACAATGTGTACAACCAGAGGATCAACGTGTTGGATACACAATTTTATATAAGTAGTTATAACATTTGGGAATCACATCGGATTTTATGCTTCTGTATTAATAATACGATCTTGTCAATGCTTGTACAGCCACTTATGTTGTACATGTGGGAGAGGATGATGCCTCGTGATTCCCACGGTGCTGTGAGCACGGCAAGGTGGAATGTGTTACAGTCCCGATGGTTGGAAGATGACCTTCTCACGTTCCGTGGAGCAACCACGAGTGGAAACCTCCCATGGCACGAGGTTGACCAGGTAAGTGTTACATGATTGAGATGATTTAAAAAATAATTGTAAGTATATCCTTAGCTAACACGGCATGCAAACTGTTACAGATGCTGATTCCGTGCAACGTTGGGCCCCAACATTGGCTGGTGGTGAGCGTTAACCTTTGTCGCAAGAAGATTGATATTTATGACCCCTGGAGACAGGAAGTCCCTTATCAGATCAGGTACCAGCAAGTCCGGCCATTACAGTGGTTTTTACTCTCCATGTTGAGTGACTCAGGGTTCCACACAGCACGGCGTCCTGGGCGTCGGGCGTTCACTCGGGAAAATAAGCCATTCTCGGTCAGTCTGGTGCATCCTTCTACAGTCCGTCTGGTGCATCCTTCTACAGTCCCCCAACAAAATAAATCGTAAGATATTCTATTTCATTCACTTGTTTACATATTGTTTATGAACGATTTCTAATAGTGTTTATGAACGATTTCTAATAGTGTTTTATGCCCTGAATTGTAGAGGTAACCGTGGTCCCCATATTTTGAGAATTAACGAGTACATAGTGGCAAACCGAAGGCCTTTTGATTGGTCAGAGGACGACATGGGGATGATTCGGGAAAAAATGGTTGTGGAGATTTTTGCTAACTCCAGGCTCGCCAAGTGATTTTTTGTATATTACCATTTGAGTTGTGCCTACGTGTAATTAATTCATGAATATTATTTCATTCATTATTCATTCATTAATAAGTAATTATTGCAATTCCAAATTATGACAATATGATACACTTCCAAAAGGTTTCAATGTGATCAAAAAATTGTCATTCATTCCCTATTAGAGTCAATGTTAGGACACGTTTGTTTGTTGTGTCCAATTGAATGACAGATGCTACACTTGCGGTGGTATTCATACGGAACAGCTCTTCTTGTACCTTCATTAATCATCGGTGGATTAGAACATCTCCTGGAATTATGCCTTGGTTGTCCACATCTTCTACATGATTGTGTAGTTGTCCTCTCCGAAGATGAGACATGGTGACCCGCCCTCGGGCGTCCTGCTTGTCTCTTGGAGTTTGGATTCAAAATCACCCTCTGAGCAATGTCAGATGGCATAACCCAACCCAACCCAAGTGGAAGGATGGCCCACCGGCATAATAGGAACCGAGTACGCGTTAATAAGTGTCTGTGTCTTGTAGTAGTCCGCACATAAAGTTGTGAAGTCCAGGTTTCGCTCCCTGTAAAAAAAAATTGAAAACAATCAGCTTCACCAAGAAAATAATCAGTAGGTTTTCAAAGTTGTGAAGTCCAAGTTACAGTAATCTACCGTGCCGCCGCAAGGGCGTGAGAACATGGAAAATGATCCATTTGAAATTTGTTACAAGTACAAGTTTTCCAAGCTAAGTCTACAGTCCACTGTTTTTCAGACCGCCTGACCAAAAAAATGTTCCAGTCGACTGGATTAACGGTCAAATAACCACACTTCTCCACACGTTTTAAAAGCACAAGATGTGTTGCGTCGGTCAACTGATGACACATGGTTTGTGCAGCTCTATAGCGATCATGAAACCACCGTTGCAGCATATTCCTAATGAACTCAGCCAGAGTTAACATAGGCAGTTGGCGTGCAATTTTGAGATATGAGTTTATGCATTCTGAAACATTAGTCGTCATCACCCTATACCTTCTTTTCCGGCCAGTTTACACGGGACCACTTGTGTGGACCAACATCAATGACATAATCATATGCATTCTGGTGCAAGTTTCTTAACTCTTCCATATGCTGGTTATATTCAAACTCGGTGTATGCAAGTGCTGCTTTGTCCATTATTACGGCAACATCCTTCTTATGAAATCGCTTTTTGACATTTTCAGCAAAGTGCCAGCAACATATGGTATAGGTGGCATAAGGGAACACTTTAGAAATCCCTGCTTCAATACTTGCATGCCTATCGGAAATGAAAATTAGCTCATCAATATGACCTAAGGCACCCTTCAAGCAATCCAAAAACCATTCCCATGAAAGATTGTTTTCTGAGTCGCCGTACCCAAAAACAATTGGATACACCTGTTCGTTCCCATCTTGTGCTGTTGCAACAAACATTGTACCCTGGAATCGTCCCTTCAAATGGGTACCATCAACGGCAATGATTGGACGCATACACGTTCGGAATCCTCTAAGTGAGGCACTGATCGACATGAAAACGTATAGAAATATATCATCTTCGTTGCACTGTAAGTCAGTGATTGTGCCGGAATTTTGTTGTTCCAAAACGTAACCAAACGATGGAAGCAGTTGGAAAGTTTCCTAATGTGTTTCATATGTCAGTGACAACGCATAATCGAGGGCGGCGTGTGCCTTACTATACATGATTTGGATTCCATACATTGATTTCATATCGGCGATTATGTCATTCGGACGCATTAGTCGACCATCTTGTTGTTGAAGTCTAGGTGCAATAACTTCTCCAATTGTAACTGCACTAGCTTGTCGATGCCGGCGGTGAATTTCCTCTAACGGACAAGTGTGTTCGTTGACAAAACTTCTTACTTGAAAGTATGTGCCTTCATCTCTCCTCACCGCTCTTAACTTTCACGTACAATTTCTCATCAAACAAACTAGATGTAATGTTGTCTTATTGGACATTTTTACCTTCCACTCGAAGTTCTGCCGCATTGCAAAATGGCATACTAGTCTCTTCAAATCCTTTTTCGTTGTAAAAAACTGGCCTTTATATATCATGCTTGTAGGTTCATCTTCAAACAAGTTCCTGCTTCCACCAATACCAAACGAGTATGATTCTGCTCCTGGAATAACCCATGTTCTTGCATTATTTGAATCATCTGCAGTTACATTAGCCCTCCCCTCGGAGGTCCCAACTATATCTAGTGCACTGGAACTAAATCTCTGTACATGTCTTACACGTCTTTCCGTTTCGATAGGTTCTGTATCATCCTGATTGTCCTCTACATTTTCTACAGAATTTAAATCACCCTTACTATCCACCTCATGATTCACCCCAACATTCAGTGCTGTATTCTCCTCACTGTTGATGTCATTGTAGATCTCATTGTATTG
The DNA here is from genome assembly GCA_032871835.1 of Dipteronia dyeriana. Taxonomy (NCBI): domain Eukaryota; kingdom Viridiplantae; phylum Streptophyta; class Magnoliopsida; order Sapindales; family Sapindaceae; genus Dipteronia; species Dipteronia dyeriana. Next base: position 94,144,393 of record CM065295.1, on the reverse strand, counting down.
GTGGTTGTACTCTCTACCATTCATCTCAATATGACAACCAAATACATCATCGAATTGAGGTTCCGGTCTATTATCATGGGCGACTACTTCCGGTGGGACAACACATATGTTTTCCCGACCATCAATCCCACTTCTTTCTGTGAACAACTGGTTGCTTCCGCATGACGATCGAAATTGTTGGGTGTTATCAGGATGAGGGATATCTTCACCAATGACACCTCCCGCTGGCCTCTCGATTAGACTAACACATACTTGAGGGATCACCCTATCTTCCCCTAGCATAAACTGAACATCGTCATTGTTTCTTATAAATGTACGACATGTAGTCCCAAGAACAATTGATAGAGACTGTAGCTCAACATTGTATTTGTTCTCATCAAACTTCACAATGGTTTGCACGATCGACACCAGTTCGTCGTAACTCAAATTCTTTGACACATACAAACCTTGGTTATCGGAACCTAAATACCTCTGATTTCCGTCTGGTAATTGCTCCCATCGACCGTTGTAAGATATGACTTTTCTCACCCTATCCATTATCCTGTCAAAACCAACATAAAAAACCATTTATAAGGAAAAAAATATTTCATATTAGATTTACAATTATAAAGGATTAAACAAAAATCAAAAGTGTAAGATATGAAGCTTTTTTTTAAAAACAGATCGAGATTTTTTTGTACATGATCGAGCCATTTTTGTACATGACAGAGCTATTTCTAACGGGATCGAGCTTTTTTTGTTCAAGACCAAGCACTTTTTCTACATAATCAAGCTTTTTAATATATGGCTCGAGTTTTTTTTCATATGCCTCAAGCCTATTTGAAAGGGATCGAGTTTTTTTTTGAGGAATCGAGTTTTTTTTTTTAGGAATTGAGTTTTTTTTTTTTGTGAGGGATCGTGCTTTGTTTGTGCGGTATCCATCATTTTTCAAAAGGGATCGAGCTATTTGTGTGAGGGATCGAGCTACTTGTGTGAGAGATCGAGCTTTTTTGGCAGGGATCGAGCTTTTTTTTTTATGGATCGAGCCTTTTTTGCCAATGATCGAGTTTTTTTTTTTCAAGGATCGAGCTTTTCTTTTTACGTATCCAGCATCTACTTTTGGAATCGAGCTTTTTTAGAATTTGATCGAGACTTAGTTTCATATTTTCGAGTTTTTTTACAAATGTTTCGACCTTTTTTTAAAACATTTTCACCTTGTATGCCCATGATTATAAACTTATTTGCACCACTACAACTCAACTCGCCCAAATATATATACAAAAAAAATATGCATACATGTTCATTCATTCTTTGTAAAAAGTTTACAACTCCAAGACATCAACATAAAAAATTTCAGACAACATGTTCATAAATGTTCATACAGTGTTATACCACACAAAAATACAATAAAAAAATAGAAATGAAGATCAGAAATATTATTTTACCTTCTTGTGCAAAATATGGAATATGTGCAATATCTGAAATACAATAAATCTGGAATGAAGCTCGTTTTGTGAAGAAAAAATAGAGTATGTGATTGATTTTCAGACAATTTTATTACACGACAACCTTTAAAGAATAAAATATTGATTATTTAAGGGCAATTTCGATAGCTCCCCATAATAGATGCCTTTTAAACTTAACTTATTATAAATGTGACATCACTGCAATTGACCAATAAAAAGATACCATTCCTCACAATTTACACTAAAATAATAACCATGTTTTCCTTCCCTACATAATGTAATATAAAACTTCTCAATGATCTTAAATAAGATTAAACTGTGATCTTTATGCTTTTATTATTATTATTATTATTATTATTATTATTATTATTATTATTATTGTTTGAGTTGAAAAGGAATCGTAAATATAAATGTATTTTTACAATTTACATAATTTACACATATTGCTGGAGTACTGTTATCTTAAAAAAATCTCAAAATTTTAATTGGAAATGATGTTTGATTTGTATTTTGTAAACTAATGTGACGATACAGTTAATAATATTCTAATTACAAGACAAATTAAATAAGGGTCACACTACAATATTTTGTTAGTAGTGACAATTGACAAATGTTGTTAAGTTATAATTTTTAATGATATGATTAAAGTTTTAATTATTCTTAAAACTCGTAGGGTTAGAATTGTAGGTTAAACCAAAAATTATTGTGCAACACACTCAACGGTGCTTCTGAATTTTATCTAAATGATGTGATAAATTGGACAATACTTAGATACTGAACAGTCAATACCCAATATATTTATCTATGATTTTAATTGGTTGAAAAAACCATTTAAAGTGTTTAATATTAAATACATGTGGTTAGTGTCGGTTTTCTCAACCAATCAAACCATAAAGGTAAATGCCTTTATTTATTGGTATCCAAGTATTTTCCTAAATTTATTTGTCTAAATGATTATCAACTTCCGTATCATTAATTTATTATTTCAGAAAATCAATATAATTGCTATAAATAAACGTGTCACATTATTAGTCTGGAAAGTTTTATTAGTATGGTAATAACCCATATTTTATAGACCTCAGATCTGATTAATGGCAAGTATTAGAAAAAAATGTAAAAAAATAAATCTATAAATCCCCAACTGTTTGTAGCACTAGATTTAGTGAAATCCAGTAATCACAGCGATATACTGTATTAGATTTTGAAGGAAAATAAAATAAAAAACATAAAAAAACCTGAAAATTCTTTATCTTGGCATGTGCTGTGGGAATATGCGGTCAGGTAATTCCGTCATTTTAAACTACTTTTTCTTGTCGGTAATAAGTTAATAACCTCCGAAGAATATATATATATATTTATTCTCATGGTTTCACTATTTTCAAATAACGAAGAATTAGTGAAATTGTACTGTAATATTCTTATATATATATGACTTGATAATATATGCAGTGGTATTTCAGTCAATGAGTATTGATATATTATTGTATATGGACCATTGATTATGGAAATGTTTTGACAAGTGTATATATTTTGAGTCAAAATATATAAATATAATGGTCCACATCCAACACACTAACGAATTTATATCGGTACGTATTGACTTGAATATATATATATATATATATATATATATATATATATATAATGTAGTGTTATCTTACTTACTTAACAACTAATTTAATTTCAAATTATATTTGTTGTAACAAGACAATAAATATTCAATCTGTTTTTATACATCACCTCTTAGTAAGGATGGTTACCTAATGGACAGGGGTTTGAGTCTCATCGTACACATTTTATAAGTATGTGTGGAGAGTTTTCTCCTGCAACACTTTTTCGATTATGAGAGTTGTAATCCATATATAACCTCTTCCTGTTAGTGAGCATAATATTTTCAACCGTGTATATAGAATATAATTAATTTCAATAGATTTAAAAATAGTTATATTCCAAAATAAAATAAAAGTGATGTATATTTTTGTTTTCACAGGAAATAAAATAATTATATATAAATCCCAAAAGTAGTTATATGCCAAAATAAAATTATTTTCATAAATGGAAAAAAATAGTTGATATCACGGTGGTGAATATTTATATATATAATATATACAAAATAAACATAAAAAACAAAAAAAGGAAAAAGGTCCTCTTATTCTCTCGCAAGATCTGCTCGCATTTTGAGCTTCCTCTTCTTCCTCAATCAATTTGAGTCTCCGACTTCAACAACAGATAAGTCTTTTCAAGGTCATCTTCTGTTGCTTGCTCTCTCTCTTATTGTTTCGCTTTATTTAATGCGATTTCGATTTGTTACTCGATTAGATTTTTGGATGTTTCTCTGTAATTTGTGCTCCATGAATCTGTTTTTTTTTTTTATTGTTTTTGTTTCTGGGGTTGTCTCATTTTAGATCTGTCTTTTAAAGTTACCATGTTAATTTTTTAAGTAACTTAGCTTGTTGCGATATTGGGAAACCCTGATCTTATGTTTGGTTGATGGGAAAGTTTGGGATATTCAAACCAGGATATGATTTTTGGATCTCTAGTGTGTGTGGGTTTTCCTGGTAAAGAATTGGATAATATGTTCAAGTTGGGTAGTTAGATTTTAAGCTAAGATTTGTTTTTCAATTTCAAAGGTTCTAGTTTCCTGGTTGTTTGCATTTTGTTTTTCAGGGGTTTTTGAATTAGAGAACACCCATTAGGTATTTTTTTTAATATTATTTTTAGGAAAATTTTGTAGTAATTTTTGAGTATAAATGTGTAATTTGATTATAAATTAGTATTAGAATTAATTTGTGAAGCTAATTACAATGAATGGGGTCTTGATTGAGGCGTGTGAAGATCACACATATTTTGTAATCAGTTACGTGAATGTATATGATATAACTTGTGATCTTTTGTATACCATATTTGCAGATTTGCGAAACTTAAATTGAATGGAGGGAGTTGGAGGCGACAGTGCCTCAGCGGCATCACCTGTTTCACAATGGGGACACGATGTTTGGAGGATGTATCAATATTACCTGGATAAGACCACTCCGCATGCGGTTTATAGGTGGATTGGGACTCTTGTTGTAGTGATTATCTACTGTTTGCGGGTTTACTATGTGCAAGGGTTTTACATCATATCCTATGGTCTTGGTATCTACCTACTGAATCTGCTAATTGGGTTTTTGTCACCTCTGGTTGATCCTGAACTTGAAGTTTCTGATGGGCCTCTGCTGCCAACTAAGGGTTCAGATGAATTCAAGCCATTCATTCGTCGACTCCCAGAGTTTAAATTCTGGTAAACTACATATTTTGTTATAATAGCTTGGGAATTTCTTTGAAATTGTGGTTTTAACATTTATAGCTGATGGTTGTAGTCTTCTTTACCTCTATGGATTGCTTTGAGAGATTTGGGGCTTTTGTACTTTGATGTTTCTGCATACAGTAGCATGCCAGGAAATAATGACCCATTGGGAAGTTTGAGATACATGGTGGTTTATCTACCCTTGACCCTTCATATTCGAGTGATGCTACACTTTATTAATTTTTTGGAAATTGGTATATATATTGTTTCCTGAACCGCCCAAAAGTTTTAAGAAGCTTATGAGACCTTCTAGTCATTGCTGCAACTTCCGCATTATTATGCAAGGTTTAAGATTCTGACTTTAGATGATTTAGGCATTTATATGTCCTTTTAGTTATCTTAACTTCTATGTCAGGGTATTAACTAGAATAAAACTGTCAATTTCTCTTGACAGCTGTCTGGAAACTTTTTGATGGAATAATTATGAAATTTAAATATTTTGACAGCCTTCTTCTCAACCTATCCGTTACAAGAAAGATTGGCAAATTTCCTGGATAACATTTTGTGTTTCAGATATCCCAAATTGCGTTTTATTCATTTGCCAGTGGTCTGAACTGAATTCGTTGGCATCATGTGAGGCTTCAGACTCAGACATCTTTGTTGTGTTAGGATCTGCTTGCAACTTATGCCTATTAAGTTTGTTACATAACCTTCTTTGAATTAGAATAGTAAATGCAGTAATGCTACACATCCCACCATTTCCATTCCAACACACGTGGCAGCTTAGGTGTCACTTGGTGAGTGAACAAACATTAATTGGTGAGTGAATACATGGGTAAGAGAGATAATTAACAATTAATGTGTCACTCATCAAATGACACCACAACTGCCATATGTGTTGCGATGAAAATGGTGGGATTGTAAGTGGGATGTTTAGCATTATTCTAGTAAATGTCATTGTATTTTTTTTTTTTCAATTTATAAATCATCTTGAGGCTGTTTGCTTTGCATATCAGCATATTTTCTGCTTGATCTAGTCTTGGAAACTTAGTTCCCCATGGACCTTAGCCTTAGGAGCTTCTAACTGCTCATTATTTTGGCAAGACTCATAATGCTGGAGTGAATGCTCTAGTCATTATTTAGGAGGTCTATGTAATGGAGCTTTTTGAGGACGGAAGTGGGATCTCTTATTCAATAATATGCTGACTACAGCTGAAACTCTATACTGAGTCATCGGCGTAAGCTTTTTGTGACTAACCTGAAGCTTTGTGAGGCAATAATGCTTTGGGCAACATTGATAAATGCTCCTTATTGTGTAGATCCTCATGCTTTACCTTTCTTCTAACGTGAAACAAGGTTACTGTTTTAATATATCCCTGTTAGCTGAATCAGCTTATTATGACCTTTTGTTTTGTTTGTTCTTATTCCCCTCAGTCTCTCTGTCTGCGTGTTGCAAAAATCTATATGTTGTTGCATCACAATTTAGATTTATCTTTTACTTGGTGCGAAACAGTCATGTAGTTATTGTTTACTTGTATAAAGTTTACTCAATTGCATGGGCTATTTTGATTTTAATCATATCAGATAATCATGGCAATTTATTATCGTAATTTTGGAAATAATTTCCTGACAACCATTAAATCTTCTTGTAATATCCTTGCTAGTTAGATACAAGTCTCAATTGCCATATGTGCCAGTAGTTTAATGCACAATACACAAAATTCACTAACATCAAGGGTTCTGTATTTACCTGTATGATTGGATTTAAGCAATTCTGTTCAACCTTAATTTCTTCTGAACCACCCCTTGTATCATGTCATTTTCTTTGCACCTTGGTATCTTCTTTTATTTCCCTTTCTTTTATCCTTGGAATATGCCACAATCGTCTGATAAGCTGTTCATGTTAAATTTATAGCTCATTTTTCTTTGCCCTAAAGTTCTGGTTGTTGAAGGTTAATAGGAGATAATCTCTCTCCGTCATTGGATCTTTCATTTACATCATTATATGTATCCTCAGCATATACCAGCTCTATTATTCCTGCATTTTCCTGTTTGATGTTTGATTATTGAGTCCCTTGTGAAGTTGTGAGAAACTAGGTATGAAGAATGTCTCTAAATGTGCCATCACTTACCTTGGTTTCTTCTCGATATATAATTTTTTTTTATCTTTACACAAGCAAGCAGAATTTTGTACCAGTGTATCTAATTATCTGAACTCCAAGATTCTGAGGATGAGCTACTACTGTAATGGATGTTTTATAAATAGTTGGTGATTTGGTTACTTTTTAAGTTTTAGGTTTAGTAGTATGCCTAGGTTTAGTGTGATTAAATTGGTTTATTAATGTTGAGTTATTACTTTTCCTTTTGAGTAATTCTTGGCCTCTCTCAGAACTATTGAAAATTTAACAAGACATGCTTATTATCCTGTGGCATTTTTTTGGCGAGATAACTATTACTTGGAAAAGTATGATAACCATCTTCAAATCAAGTTTTGTGGCTGTGAGCTGATCCATCTTATTCCCTATTTTTTTGTTGACCTTTGTTATCTTTTTACTTAAGTCATTCTCATATTTTTTGAGCAACTGGAAGGATGTGATTTTGCTAAGATTAATATGTATTAGTTTGTGCAAAATTAAGTGTTTACCCAAATTTCAGTTGGCTTGATGAAACTTTTCCTTGTTATGTGGCTTGACTTAAAGATTTGTTCTGCTGCTTTGGTTTCAGGTACTCCATGACCAAGGCTTTCTGCATAGCGTTTGTAATGACATTCTTTTCTGTATTCGACGTTCCTGTCTTTTGGCCTATATTACTTTGTTACTGGATTGTTCTGTTTGTTCTTACAATGAGACGCCAAATCGCACACATGATCAAATACAAATATGTCCCACTCAACGTTGGAAAGCAGGTAAGCTCCAAGTACTTGCTTCTTGTGTTCACAGATTTAGTATGTTGTGCTGTTAGGTTAACAATCTAATTTTTCTGGTCATTTACAGAAATATGGAGGTAAGAAACCTTCTGGAAGTAGCAGTGGTTCCCGTGGGGACTGAAGCACGCACTGATTCATAGAGCGAATAGAAAAGAACCAGATGGGAAAAAAAGAAAAGAAAAGTAGGTTTGGGAAGATTCATGTTAATTGATATTTTTTCCTCTGAAGGGACATGCACTTTGTTACTATGAAATTTAGTATTCATTTATAAACCGTAAAGTTCAATTGTGCCCGAGGAGTGCTGAACTTTTGATTGTTTATACAGATGTTGTGGAGATTCAGTTTAGAATTTTAAGTTTGTTGACAATGTAATATGCATGGCCCCAATCAAGATTCAATGGGAAATTTTTTATGCGCTAATTGCTTGTAGTTCTCAAAAACTGTTAATCTAACTTTTGTAAAATATGTTGCTGTTTCAGTTCATTTTAAAATTTAAATGTCGAATTGATTATGAGTGTGATTTGTCTATGAGACTGAGAAATTTCAGTTTTGGATTCCTTTTTCTAGATGATCTAAACCATTTTCCAAATTTCAGCAAAATTTAAGTGAACCCCTAAGCTTGGTTTATTCAGATAATAAATGTAGATATTTTATTTTATTAAAATACAAATTTTATAAACCCAAAGTTCGCATTTTAATAACATATATATATATATATATATATATATATATATCTTTTTAACAGTTTTGTTTTTGTAGTTTTAATTAGTTTAATATACTTTTTCAATAGATTATAATCACATTGACAGGTTAAATATACACCCTTTTAACACAAAACTTGAACACAAACATACATGTACATAGGACAGACGAACAATATTCAGTAATAACCTTATGGAAATAAAATTAATATTACAATTATACGAAGAAAGAATAACGTCTCTATATATTTTTTTAATGTACCATCTACGATATATATAATTTAAAGATATTGTTAAGTTGAATGAATATTATTTACCACTAAACCATATTGTATAACAATAATAGTTTTTATATTATATTTCAACAAATCTAACCGTGTATTTTTATACCATGGAACGTATTCAAGAATCTCGTTGGTTCTTCTTATACAAAATTCATCATTTTAATTCACAATAAATTTTCCCATACACTATTAATAACACCTCCAAATATAAGAAAGAAATTAAATATATAAATAAATAATATTAAGGGAGATCTGAAAAAATCCTACTCAAAACTCAATTAAAGGGTTGTTTAAATAAAATTTGACACTACAATTTGGTTTTGGTAGAATACAACGGAGTTTTCGCCTAAATTCGAAATTAAAGGGTTGTGTTTGAAAACTAATCAAACCTTAGGGGATTTTTTGTAAAGATTTCATAATATTTGTTAACTTGACAAAACTGTGAGAGCTGCCATGTCAAAGTCAAAGAGTCTCTCATAAACCCTAAAAATCTCTTCTTTCTTTTGTGGGTTTTTGTATCGCAGACTCTCTCTCTCACTGATCAAAAATGGGAAAAGTGAAGGGTAAGCATCGTTTGGACAAGTACTACCGATTAGCCAAAGAACACGGCTACCGTTCTCGTGCTTCATGGAAGCTTGTCCAGCTCGACACCAAATTCTCCTTCCTCCGCTCCTCCCACGCCGTCCTCGACCTCTGCGCCGCCCCCGGAGGTTGGATGCAGGTCGCCGTCCAGCGAGTCCCCGTCGGCTCCCTCGTTCTCGGTCTCGACCTCGTCCCTATCGCTCCCATTCGCGGCGCTCTCACGCTCGAGCAGGACATCACCAAACCCGAGTGCAGGACACGTGTCAGGAAGCTGATGGACGAGCACCATGTGAGAGCGTTTGATTTGGTTCTCCATGATGGTTCCCCAAATGTTGGTGGTGCTTGGGCTCAGGAGGCCATGTCACAGAACGCTCTAGTCATCGATGCTGTCAAGCTGGCTACCCACTTCTTGGCTCCTAAAGGAAACTTTGTTACCAAAGTATGTGCTTTGTTGATGAATTGTGTTGCATTCATGTGTAATTTGCATTATATGTTGTGTTAGTTTATCAAAACGTATTAGATTTTATGTGGGGTTATTACCGAATATTTGTTTGTTGTTTTGTATTAGGTTTTCAGGTCACAAGATTATAGTTCTGTCCTCTACTGTCTCAAGCAGGTGATTTTAATTTTTGTTGTCGTTGTCATTGTTGTTCTTTTAAAGGGTATCTCGGTTATATGTTTCGATAGGTTAACTGACTTTTTTTTTTTTTTTTTATTTGATCTTGGATATTTTTGTTTTGCTATGTAGTTATTTGAAAAGGTCGAGGTGGACAAACCAGCAGCCAGTCGTTCGGCTTCTGCGGAAATATATCTTTTGGGTTTAAAGTATAAAGCCCCTGCTAAGATCGATCCACGTTTGCTTGATGTTAAGCATCTGTTTCAGGGGTCTGTAGAGCCCCAGCGTAAGGTAATTTAAATAAGAATGTCATGCTTTTGGTGAAGGCACACGCCCTTCTCTTTTTATTGTGCTCCTTGTTTTTGTACCTGGTTATTTTCTCATATGAATGAATTCGTAATTTAGGTGGTGGATGTACTTAGAGGGACAAAGCAAAAGAGACACCGTGATGGGTAAAATTTCGTTTTTCTTTTCTGATAGATCTCATTACATTCAAAAATTCTTCGTTCAGCTGTGTGAATGACATAATTGGAATTTCAAACAATTTAGTTTATTGCTGGGTGGTGGCTTACATGTCTCTTTTCATATAAACCAGAAGTGGTTGGTTTTTCTTGGTTGCAAAGGTCATGCTTTCTTTTAATGTGCTTGTGAGTACTAACAATCTACAATCTAATGAATTTTTACACCATTATATATATAGTGGTACAATTTGCAAAGTGCATATTATATTGCTATCATTTCACCTTCGGTGCATTTATCTGCTTCATTTTGGATATGGATATGCACAGTGGTTTTTGCTAAGTAAAATCCTATTTCAGATATGAAGATGGAGACACAACATTGAGGAAAGTTTCTTCAGCTGCAGATTTCATTTCATCCAGTACTCCTCTTGAAATCCTTGGTTCAGTTACTTCCATAAGCTTTGATGATCCGGCTTCTTTGGCTCTCAAGGATCATGATTTGACAACGGGGGAGGTAGTTTATCGTTATCATTATCTTCATCACCCAATCTTGTTCTGTATTGAAACCTGTTTTGTCTTTATATTAAAGTTTTATGTTTTGTGAACCTACACACTGGCTAGGTTAAAGCACTTTGTGATGATTTGCGAGTCTTGGGAAAGCAAGATTTCAAGTATCTGCTGAAGTAAGATATGCATACCTTTTATTTATGATTTATTTATTTATGTATAGCCAACATTTTGGTTTTTGCAGCTGCTTATACAACATATATATGGTTTTCTTGCTTATGATAACAATGGTATTCATTTGGATTATTGTTTTTCATGTAGATGGCGAATGGGCATGAGAAAAGCTTTGTCTCCTACGCAAAAGGCTACTCCTGCTCCTACTGCCACTGATGTCGAAGTTGAGGATGAAGATGAGAAAGTACTCGATGAAATGGAGGAACTGACATATGCCATGGAGCGTAAAAAGAAACGAGAAAAGAAGGTTCTGGCAAAAAAGCGGGCTAAGGTTGGTTGAACTCCCCTCTAATACACACACACAAACCCTTTTCACGTACATGCACTTTAAATTGCACGCACGTTCAAAAGCAAATTCTCTATTAAAAAAATTGAGGTGATGAATGGGATATGTTATAGTCCATCAATGCTGGCAATGATGTTGAAATAATTGTGCCATATAAAGCTGTCAAGGGTACTTTAAATGGACTTTAAAACAATTTACTTGAACACATAACTGTAGTTAACAGATTCATGAAAGGGATGAGTCATGACCTATTTAGCTGAGTATAACCATAAGTTCCAATATGTTAACTTTTAACCTAAGAACCTCTCTGTTTGCTTCTTTTTAATGCAAATGGATGATTTTTTTTTTTAACACATCAACATAAATGATAACGCATAATCCGGAAGTCTGTAAAGGTGTCAATTTTCAAGGAAAGTGTTTGCATTTGATAAATATGAATGGTTTGGGGTTCTACGAAGGTTTAGGTGGGCTTTCTGCTTATTTTTGAACAATTTTCCCATCTTTTGTTAAAGAATTTTTTAACAGACATCTTCAAGAGCATTCCATTTATTTTAAAATAACTCAACCAGATATTGATAAATTCATATCATTTCCTCAAAATAAATTTATCTAATTTAAATAAACTTCTTGCATAATTAATTGATCAATGTAGCATTATTGTTGCAGATTAAATGACACGACTTAGTTTTTGGGGGAAAGTTTCAGTTCTGCATTTTTAAATCATTTAATATTCCAAGTTATGCTGTTTTGTTGGTATGCATTTTTTTGACTGGTTTCTTGTTTTTCTTTCTTTAAATTCCAGGACAAGGTGCGGAAATCAACTGGGATGCAGATAGATGCCCTTGAAGATGGTTATACTGATATTGAGTTGTTCTCTCTTTCATCCATCAAGGTATGCTTCACTTCTCTTCGTTTCTTTTTTGTTTTTTTGAGTAATCGGATTTTGGTTTTGCCTCTCTTTGTGTATATCAATTCCAAGTCAAAACCCTGAGATAGAAATGACAATCAGATTTTAATTTCCACCCAATGTTTTCTGGCATTCTTTTATATAAATCAAAGCTGTACTCCATTTTACTTAGTTATGGTCTCTCTTTGAAGTGTGAACTAATGGTGGGTAGGACAATTGAACAATTGGGCATTGAAGTTAGTATGACAAAATCTATTTACTTTTTTTTTTTCTTCCCAAATTTAATTTATTACTAATATCTATATAAAAACATGTTATATGGACTCTACTCATTCTTGTTTAAACTTTTTGGTGGTTAATATGGTTCTGTAGGGAAAAAATGATCTCGCAGCTGTTGAATACGATGATGATGAGAATGTTGATACGAGGGATAGTGATGATGAAAAAACCTATAAAGAGACAGAAGGGGACTCATCCAGTGATATGGACTCTGATGAAGAGCGCAAAAGGTAATTCCTATATGCTAATAATAGGTGATGTAAACTTAATGAATATGAATATTACGTTACAGCTATATTCTATGTAATCAAATGACCTATTCTGATGTTAGATACGATGCGCAATTGGAGGATATTCTTGATCAAGCTTATGAAAGCTATGTGGCCAAAAAGGGAGGAAGTTCAAAGCAAAGGAAGCGTGCAAAACAAGCCTATGCTCAAGATGACCAACTAATGGAGGTACTTAGCTATCTGCCTAGTTAAAATATGTGATTTAATATATACGGCAGGCTACTTCTTTAGAATTGCAAATATCACCTGTAATATATTTTCTTTTGTAGGCATAGTATTGTTTGCAATTCCAAATTGAGCCCTTTTTTTACTGTGCAGGGAAGTGATGGTGATGAAGCTATTAATGCTGATTATGAGTCAGACAAGGACCAACTTGATCATGTTGCAAATCCTCTAATGGTACCACTTGATGAAGGTGGGCCAACACAAGAGGAAATTACGAATAATTGGTTTAGTCAGGAAATTTTTGCAGAAGCTGTAGAGGATGGAGATTTGGAGAAAGTCGACAGTGAGGATGAAATGCAAGTAGATAAACAGGAGAAAAAGCATTCTGTACCCGTAAAGGCCAAGGAAAAGATAGCAAAGAGTGCTACTGATACAAATAGCACTCAATTGCAAGCATCCAAGGCAGGAGACGAATTTGAGATAGTCCCTGCCGCTGCCACAGATTCAAGCGATGACTCGTCATCGGATGAATCTGAAGATGAAGATGTTCATGCAAAAGCTGAGATATTGGCTTGCGCAAAGAAGATGCTAAGGAAAAAACTAAGGGAGAATATGCTTGATGATGCTTACAATAAGTACATGTTTGATGACCAGGGTCTGCCTGAGTGGTTTTTGGATGAGGAACGTAGGCATCGTCAAATGATGAAGCCTGTTACCAAGGAGGAGATTAACGCAATGAAAGCCCAATTCAAAGAAATTGATGCCCGGCCTGCTAAGAAGGTGGCTGAGGCGAAAGCAAGAAAGAAGCGGGTTGCCATGAGGAAGCTTGAGAAGATTCGCAAGAAAGCAAATGTTATATCAGACCAGACAGAAATATCTGATCGTTCAAAGAGGAAGCAAATCGAACAATTATACAAGGCAGCTACGCCAAAAAGGCCAAAAAAGGAATATGTAGTTGCAAAGAAGGGAGTTCAAGTAAGAACTGGTAAGGGTAAGGTTCTTGTTGATCCAAGGATGAAAAAGGATTCGAGGACCCGTGGATCGGGCAAGGCAGGAAAAGCAGGAAAAGGAGGTAAAGGTGGTTCGAAGAAGGGTGGTGGTAAAAATGCAAAAGGTCAGAAAGGTAAAGGATCTGGAAAGGCTTCAGCGAGCAAGGGAAAGAAGGGATTCAAAGGAAAGTAGACGGCCATTCATAGCTGAGGTCACAAAGTTAAGAAAGATTCTGAATGTTTAATTCCATTTTTGTAGGCTAGTAATTTTCTGTTTTTGGCCATGCTTATCTTATTTTGCTTATAGTTCTTCCTTGTTTCACAGAGACACAAGGCAGAGCAATATGTTGTGCGTTAAAATTTAAGAAAAATGTGTTATAAATTCCGATTTCATTGATCCAAATTCATGTTGCAATAGATATATAATACATTGGTTTTGGCTGCATTTTATATAGCAAATAATAGTGATATTATTACTTTATTCTCTACAATCTTATTTCACACTAGAAAACTTGAGGCAGCAACCACCCGGTTATTTACAAATATTAAGATAATGCAGCAGTTCAGCCTGTTATTCACAGGAACCGATTGAGGTACTCATCCACTGTAGTGTACCTGACATCGGGATATAGCTCCGTCGCCTCTACTCCGAACGATGGCTCGATTTCGAAGTTAGTTTGATCTCCCTTCACAAAAGCTGAGTGTAGTATGGCTAATGCCACATTGACTGGAGCTGCAGCTTCTGCCAAAAAACAACAAATAAAAAAACAAAAATTCCAATCACAACTGTTGTCGATTTCACCCTCTCTTGACAACAAATAAAGTGATCTAACTGACCTTGTATATCTTTCAAAAGTTGCTCCTCGGGAATGTAGATTCGTTCGAGGGTTTTACCGATCTTTTTCTCCCAGAGAGACACAAGGTCGTTGGAAGAGTAGATGTTATCACATGGTATGATGTAAAGTATTTTGTTCAAAGCTCTCAAATCATCTACTGCTTTAATAGTATAGGTTGCAATATCCTCTTCTTTGACATAAATTGCTGTTGTGTAGATAAAAAAACTCATGACATTCCAACTTTTCTCTGTAAATCAACAAGTTTGTAAGGAAATTCTCAATGAAAAATCTTCTGTTTTTTTACCTTTCGGATTTCCATCTCCTAAGATGATCACTTTATCCGTTGGGGGAGCTGCTGCCGTGGCTCCAACCTGTGACAAATTGGCAAGGTAGATGCCAGCGAAAAGATTAGACGATACATATGTGTACGGAATTCCTTCAGCTTCAACAGCTCGCCGGATTTTAGCCTTCCTAGCAAATGCTGCTTTTGCTGGCTCAACAGCATGGCCACGATCAACATCAGTTCCGAATTCTGAAGGGAAGAATCTCTGAATAACAACATACAATTTGTTATATATGAACAATTTTTTCTACTTATTTTTCAACAAGTTTGAAACTAGAACTAGAATTTGTTGCTGTCAGAATGAAAAACAACATTACCTTGATGTTTCCAGCTTCTTTAATGGCAGATATGATCTTGTCTTGATCTGCTAATTGATGGCGAGCTATTGTAGATATCACCACCTCCACTTGCTTCATTGCTTGCACCAAACTTTCGTGATTATATAAATCTCCCTACAAAACCCCCAAGAAGAAAATTTGCCAAGTTACGGATTATTGGTACGTTAAGGATCTATAAAATTAACAAAACATTAACAACGATTTACGACACTCGTTCATGACGTGTTTAATTCCTCTTTTGTGCTTACTGTGTCTACTTCGTAACTGGTAAGGGAATTTGATTCCCTCTACCCACCTAAGGAATCAAGTTCACTTTTCTGAATTTTTTTCCTATGAAACTTGATTCTCTTTTATTTCATCCTGAATTAATAATAGAGAACGAGTATAAAAAATATATTTGAATAATCTCGATTTTTAGAGGATATTGACGATATTTCCAATACTTCCACCGATTCCATAAATTTAGTAAATTTCATTGAAACTGATATTTACCTCCTTGCGTGTCACATTTACAAAGGCCAAGTGAATTAGTGTAATTTTTTTTCCCTCATTTTCCCGGCAGCCAATCATTATGCAATTTCATTTTCACAATTTTTTTTTCTCAAGTCAACAGAACTCTCTAAATTATATATATCAAAATCACCAGAACAACATAGCATCGAATCGAATCGGCACCACAACAAAGTATTATAAAGTTTGGCGGGAAAAAGATGAAAATCGATACTCACAATGATGAAATTGACGCCGAGATTCTTGAAATTTTGGACGACTTTCGCTCTTGAAGCACTAGACAGAGTGGACTCTCTGACGAGCACGAACGTCGGGTTACCAGCTTTGGCGCTCGCTTCCACGATAAATTTCCCGATATATCCGGTCCCACCGATTATAAGAATCTTGCTTTTCGATGCCATCGTCGCCCAATCTTTCGTACAAAATCGGATTTTTTTTTGTTTCCAAAAAAATAAAAAAAAATTGTTTCCGGCGACGTTTGAAGATTGAAGAGTCAGCCAAGGTGAGCTGCTATAGAGTATATAGAATAGAGAGAGTGGTGTTGGTGTAGACTGTTGATGCTGTGTAATTACGATATTACCCTCTGTTCTTATTTATTCATTTCCCACCGGATAATTTAGATTTTTTTTATTTATTCAGATCGGACACAAATTAGGCCAAGGTGTGCCGAGATCAACAGCTATAACCCACCTAAAAACTAAAAAAAATTAATGTCTAGATTTCATTGACGGGGTTAGAGGTGACCCTATGATAAATCATTTACACTCGTATAGTCGTATCAATGAAATTATAGGATTTGAACCCCTTACCACCAACTGAGGAAGGAGAGTGCACCAACATATCTACTAAAAGATGATGTATAATGAAATTACGTTTGAATCGTGTAATAATCCATTGAAAAAGTCCATGACGATATCAGTTCAACCTTAGTTAAATAGAGTTAACTAAGAATTTTATTATATACATTTTTAAAAAATGACACTAGGCATCTTATGAGATCAAGCAAGCACGAACCAAATAGCCACTTCCATTACAATGGATTGGTTTTCCCTCAATTTACGATTTAATAAACAAATATGAAACTCTAACCTCTATCACAAAAGTAGTATGAGAAATATACAACAACTTTGAAAAGACTAGATGTGCATAAGTTTACTCTTTATGGTCAGGATCTTTGCATGATTGCAAGTGCCATGAAATCAATTTCACAGAAAATAGAGATGTTATAGTTTATAGACACTACTACTATATAACACATTTTGTGAATTAATTGTTCTAGTGTGTGAAAAATTAACTCAAACCTATACTGGAGTCCAAATGAAATTTATAATTTAAATTAGCATAATCAACATAGTCTTACAACAAAATCCACCAAACTGTAAAACGCACTATATTTCAAACCATAAAACCTGAGGCAGCTAGCAAGCAACAGACAGCTCAGTTATTATTCATTTACACAACGCAGAAGTACTTCAACATCTCCAAAATTCACACCAATAGATTGAGACACTCATCCACTGAACAGTACTTGACATCATGATAAAGCTCTGAGGCCTCTACTCCAAACGATGGCTCAATGTCGTAGTTGGTATGATCTCCCTTAACAAACACAGAATGCACTATAGATAATATCACATTCAATGGGGCTACAGCTTCTGCAACAAAATTCGAAAAAAAAAAATTTAACGGTTAGCAATGTCAAAAGTTTTACACTAATTCTTACAAGTAAACTAAATAATCACTAACCTTGTATATTTTTCAGAAGTTGCTCCTCTGAAACATAGGTTCTTTCGAGAGTTTTGCCGATCTTTTTCTCCCACAAAGACACAAGATCGTTGAATGAATAGATGTTTCCAGAGGGTCTTATGTGAAGGCTTTTGTTCAAGGTTCTCGGATCATCTACTGCTCTAATCGTATAGGTTGCGATATCCTCTTCTTTGTTATAAATTGCTGTAGTGTAGATCAAATAATGAAGCCAATTAGATTCATCATTACAAACTTGCATCAACCTGTAAAAGCTTGTAAGTTGTTCAGGTCCTTTCTCTAAGTCTCAATGAAAACGCGATCTTTACCTTTCGGATTTCCATCTCCTAAGATGATCACAGTATCCGTTGGGGGAGCCGAGGCTCCAATCTGTGATATAGTAGGCAGGAAGTATCCGGAAAAGAAATTGGAGGTTACATAGGTGTATGGAATTCCTTCGGCTTCAACAACTCGTCGGATTTTAGCCTTTGTAGCAAATAATGTTTTCGCTGGCTCAACAGTGTGGACATGATCAACATCATTTGCAAATTCGGAAGGGAAGAATCGCTGTATAACATAAATGCACTTTAAGAACAATATATTGATTTTGTGGAGTCAACCAAAATCCAACTAATTGCAATTCATTTGTTAGAACAAGATTGACAATGATGGCTAATCAATTGCATATTCAAAAAGTTCTGAGAATTGATCAACACAAGTTGATAAAAGAAAAGCATATCAATTTCAATTGAAAACCAGCTCAATTAACTAAACATGAAACAAAATGACAATCAAGAATTTTTGGTTGCTATTTAGAATCAAAAAGTGTATAGCTAGTTACCTTAACATTTCCAGCTTCTTTAATTGCAGCAATAATTTTGTCTTGATCAGCTAATTGAAACAGACCTAAAGTACATATCACCACGTCCACTCGCTTTATTGCTTCCACCAAACTCTTGTGATCGAATAGATCTCCCTGCATAACCAAAAACAACACATACAAAAAAATAAAAAACATTAGCTTCTATGTCACTAATGAAATGAGGGTTCCCAAATGAAAAAAAAGTGCTTGATTTCCCACACCTGCTAATTTTCATTATCAGCTTTGGGATCCCACATTTTTTTATATGCCAGATACCGACTCTACAATGTTAGAGAGTGACTTTGAGTGTACTCTATAACTTTACAAAATTGGATTTCATACGAAAAAAACATATTGATTCGTCTCTATAAATGACTACAGGTGAACCGTGTAACATCACAAAATTGAATTTAACACGAAAAAAATAGAGCTTATCTTGCACCTAATTAGTCCATATCCAAATATTGTTAAATATGAATTTATCAAAAAATAGACGAAATATAGAAAAATTCAAGAAAAATAGTTCTATTACTTGAAAAATTATCAAATTTTGTTTAAAGGTAGATTTCAATAAACTCATCATTTATAAAAATATTCAAATTAAAATTCATTAAAATCGATATATATATATATATATTTCTATTGTCGGTTCGAACTCATATAACATATATCGGTCCCTTGCATGTTGACAATTGAATTTAAATATTTTGATTTAATTGTATGCACTTATCATCAAAACATCTTTTAAATCCAATGACCTACATACAAGGAACTATATATATATATCCATGCAGAATTCTGACTACATAAATGTTACATAGCGAACCTTGAGTAAAGTTTGTAACATTAGAATCGAATCCAATCCCGTACCAAGGAACATGCATAATCCCTTGTAACATTACAAACGAATCTCATACGTAAAAATATGCATAATCAACAAACAAAATATATACCCAATTAATAGGAATTATCATATTCGTGATCTGTACAAATTTTTCGTACGGGATCCTTAATTTCCACCAACGGCAATCGGTGATCCCGTACGAAAGATTTGTACCGGATCCTGCACTTGATAACTACTCTCCAATTATAGTTATGAATAGTTTATCTCAAAATTATGATTCATTACTCATTTTGAAAACACAGTTTTATATATGTTTAACAGATTTGATCATTTTTCTGGTTTAAAAGACTTGAAAATAATATTCTATATTTAAAGATAATGGAAGTAAAAATAAATAAATCTCAGTTATTTATTACACATATGATCAGAACTATATAGTTTAGGACAAAGATCAAATCAACAAAGATCTAAATTCATTTAACAGTCGAGACAGATGAGTCACTCACGATAATAAAATTGACGTTGAGGCTCTTGAAAGTCTCCATGACTTGCTCTTTGGAAGCACTACTAAGAGTGGACTCTCTAACGAGCACAAAGGTCGGGTGACCAGCTAGAACACTCGCTTTCACGATATATTTACCGATGTATCCAGTACCGCCAATAAACAAGATTCTGCTCTTCAATGCCATCGTTGAAATGTTCCTTACATAATTCGAGATTTTTTCTTTTTTATCTGAACTAATACGTTTCTGGAGCATCAACCCATACTATCTCTAAAATAGAGTTTTAAAAGGGAATATTCTTTTCAGATTCCTTTCAGATTCCATCTCTAGAATTCTCTATCTATTTCTATTTCTATCTTTAAATAATTTATATTCATTATTATTTTTTTAATTTCTTTAATAAATTATGTTTATATAATTTTATTTTCCGTGTTGTTTTTTTGTGCTGGATCCGAACTCTATAATGTTACATAGAAAGTTTAATTTCATATGAAAAAAACATGCAGATTCAATGCTGTAACATTACATAGATCACTTTACTACCCAGTAATGTTACAAAATTGAATTTCACACAGGAAAAATATAACTTATCTTGCACTTGATCGGTCTTCTATATATATATTTTTGATAATTTCTGTTAATCCGGGATCATATATTTTTTTTTTGTTAAAAGCTTTCGCTTTTAGTAGGATTCGAGCCGCCGACTGATTAGTCTTCTATATATTTTTGTGCAGACTTCCGACTACATAAATGTTACATAGTGACTTTGAGTAAAATTTGTAACAATATAATTGATTCTCACACAAAAAAACATGTATGATCTATTGTAACATTATAATCGATATGCATAATCCCCAAAAAAATCCAATCAGAGTTATTAATAGTTTAATTTATATCTCAAAATTCCGATTCATTACTCATTTTGTGTGTGTGTGTATGTATTTATTTTTTGTTTTTAACAAGTAATAACAGATTTTGTGAATTGTTCTAGTGTGAGAAAAATGAAGATAAACCAATAATGGAGTCCAAATAAAATTAATACTTTAAATTAGCATAGTTAACATAGTATTACAAAATCCACCAAACTGTAAAAAGCACTATATTTCACACCATAAAACTTTAGGCAGCAAGCAACAGACAGCCCAGTTATTATTCATTAACACAATGCAGAAGACAGAAGTTCAACATCTGCAATTCACACCACTTGATTGAGAAACTCATCCACTGAACTGTACTTGACATCGGGATAAAGCTCTGAGGCCTCTACTCCGAACGATTGTTCGATCTCGAAGTTGGTTTGATCTCCCTTCACAAACACAGAATGCCCTATAGATAATATCAACTTCAATGGGACTGCAGCTTCTGCAACAAAATTTGGAAAAAAAATATATTTACAATTAGCAATATAAAGTAAATTAAATCATCTAAGATGATACTTTTAAATAATCACAAACCTTGTATATTTTTCAGAAGTTGCTCCTCTGAAACATAGGTTCTTTCGAGAGTTTTTCCAATCTTTTTCTCCCACAAAGACACGAGATCGTTAAATGAGTAGATGTTCCCAGGGGGTCTTATGTAAAGGATTTTGTTCAAGGTTCTCGGATCTTCCACTGCTCTGATCGTGTAGGTTCCGATATCCTCTTCTTTGTTAAAAATTGCTAAAGTATAGTTCAAATAATGAAGCCAATTAGATTCATCAATTACAAAGTTACATCAACCTGTAAAAGCTTGTAAGTGGTACCTGAAATTCTAATTGTATTTCAAGTCCTTTCTCTAAGTCTCAATGAAAATGCGTAATTTACCTTTCGTATTTCCATCTCCTAAGATGGCCACTGTATCCCTTGGTGCAACCGCGGCTTCAGGCTGTACTAAAGTGGGCAGGAAGTAGCCGGAAAATAAATTGGAGGATACATAGGTGTACGGAATTCCTTTAGCTTCAACAGCTCGTCTGATGTTAGCCTTTATGGTGAATGCTGTTTTCACTGTCTCAACAGCGTGGACACGATCAACATCATTTCCAAATTCGGAAGGGAAGAATCTCTGTATAACATAAATGCACTTTCAGAACAATATATTGATTCATGGAGTATCATATTGCAATATGTATGGATGGCAATGTAACAGATTGGGGACTGAGGCCCCAATCTCCGTTTCCGTATACATCACCGTTTTAAATTAGGCAGCAGGGCGGGGCGGATATAGGGAATCCCCAAATCGAGACAGGATTATCCACCCCCGCTCCGTCAATCCCCATTGTAAGAACAAGATTGGCAATGCTGGTTAATCAATTGCATATTCAAAAATTTCTGAGACTTGATACACAAGAAAAGCATATCAACTATAATTGAAAACCATCTTAATTAGCTAAACATGAAACAAAATGACAATCAAGAATTTCTGGTTGCTATTAGAATCAAAATGTGTATCGTTGTTACCTTAACATTTCCAGCTTCTTTAATTGCAGCAATTATTTTGTCTTGATCAGGTAATTGATCAAGACCTACTGTTGATATCACCACATCCACTTTCTTTATTGCTTCCACCAAACTCTTGTGATCGTACAGATCTCCCTACAAAACCAAAATCAACACAAAAAAACAAAAAATCATTAACATCTAAGTCACCAAATTATAATGGGTTTTCTTAATGAACTACCAACAATTATACATATATATATATATAGTGAAAGAGCCGATTAAAAACAGGATCTCTAATGAAAAAACTACATGATAATATCCTTCACCTGTTCATTTTTCTCTATGTATATATATAATTATTTTTATGTCAGATCTCGATTCTATAACGTTAGAAAGTGACTTTATATAAACTCTATAAAGTTATAAAATAGAATTTCACACTGTAACGTTATGGAGTTCACTTTAAGGATCCGGTAATGTTACACCTAAACTATGTAACGTTACAAAATTGAATTTCATACGGAAAAATATGGCTTATTTTGTATCTGAATGGTTCTCTATATATTTTCTAGTCCAGAATTCCGACTATATAAATATAACATAGTGACTTTGAGTAAACTTTGTAACATTATAATCGAATCTCTTAGAAAAAAAACGTGCATAATCCCTTCTAATAATTAATAATCGAATCTTGTACAAAAAAAAAACGAACACAATCCAAATTACAGTTATTATTTATTTCTAACTTATGATTCATTATTCATTTTAAAAACAAATTATATATATATATATATATATATGTATGTATATATATAAGAGACAGAAGAGTCACTCACAAAAACAAAATCGACGCCGAGGCTCCTGAAAGTGCCGATGACTTGTGCTCTGGAATCATTAAGGAGAGTGGACTCTCTGATGAGCACGAACGTCGGGTGACCAGCTAAAATGCTCGCTTCCACGATATATTTTCCGATATATCCAGTTCCGCCGATAAACAGAATCTTGCTCATCGACGACGCCATCACTGAGAAATTGCTCCGTACAGAATCCGATATTTTTGTTTTTTGTCTCTAACTTGTGAACCAATAGGTTTTTTTTTGGCGTGCTTGTGTTTTCATTATATAGGGAGAGAAAATGACTAAACAGTCCTTGGTGGTTTAATTAAGATTCCTTTTTAGAATCGGATTTGAGGATATGATTGAATCGGATTAGATACTAAATTCTTAAATTCATTGGATTGGATTGGATGATTTCCATATGAAAATCTGCAAAAATATAAGACATATTTTATGTTGGACTACTTTTTTTTTTGTCATAATTAGATAAACATTAACCAAATTTTGGATAGTATTGTATTTTATTATAACAAATGAGTATATTTTTATCTCAAACTCTGGATGATTTTATTTATGTTTGTATTTAGAACTAATGTTTAATGTTTATAATTTTGTATACCTTTTGAACTATAAAGTGTACAATTATGCATTATATAAAGATAAATCACGGAGAGTTATGAGCTTAGAACTCGGTTTTAATTGGGTTTTCAGGTTAGAGAGAGAAAATTGAATATGTTTCGGGTTAGAGTTGTTTTTGAATAACTACACCATGGAGGTCGACATTGAGTGTGATTTGGGTTAGAGTTGTTTTTGAATTACATCTACACAATATAGAGGTCTAAGTGTCTAAAGTTTGACTTCCATAAGAAAAGTAATAAAAGAATAAGGTGATGATATTTTTATTCATCTATGCTATTTAAATTAAAATTATTAATCTAATGACATTTTCAAAAGTCACTATGGATTTGGTGCTATTTATATATACTTTCTAATTTTTTTTTTCAAGTATTATATAAATTTGGGGTTTTTTAGAAGGGAGAAGACTCGAATCCCTAATATCGTGATGTAGGTGTGAGGGGTTTATCACCTAACCAACCCCATCTCGTCACTTTATTTAACTGGTTTATTATCATATTATTCCTAGTACTTAATTGATTTATTGCCAAATTGGTTTCTAGTCATTAACACAACCGAACTTGATCCATGAATCTCACCTTTCAAATAGATAATAAATTAGGTGATTAAATCTACAAAAGAAATTCGAAATTTATGAATCATAAAATAAATGTCAATTGTGCTAAGAATTTACACAGTTGAGAATTCACAGCACGGTTGAGAATTCACATTAAGTTTCAAACCAAGTTGAGAGTAACACAATTCGTTTGACAACATTTCTTAAGAAATCCTTAAATCAGTAAATGTCTAAATCCATAGTGATAACGTAAAATCGACCATAAAAACAATACATTCAATAAAGACCCATGTTTTTTTTTTTCTTCTCTAAATAACAACGATTTTGTCAAAAATAAAGAGGAGATTAACGTAAGAACTAAAATTGATAACAAAATCACATTTGAAGCTTTCAATTGATTTGCAATTTTTTGTTCGTGAATATATAATGGATTTCTCAAGTACAAATATAGGTCGATGATGTGCAATGGTGGAGTTTGGGACAGTGTTGAGAAAAAAGAAAAAAAAAAAAGAAAAAAGAGAGAAATTGGTTATGCCATAGAAAGGAGAAAATTAATCTTACAAACATTTCCATGTTAAGACATAATACCATTGATTGAAGTTGAGTCCTTCACACTTGTATCAATAAAATTGTATTTAAGTCCTGTAATAGTTCATTGAAAGGAAAAACGACCAAGTCTATAACTGTTGGATAAATAGAATTAACCAAGAAATTTACTATATATATAACATCAATTGGATACCACTATATGGGACTATAAGTCTCTCCGTACTTTAGGATTTAATAAAAAAATACGAAACTCAGACCCCTGTTACAAAAGTAACGGAAGAAGTGCACAGCCACATTGCAAGAGCCATGAAATCAATTTCGAACAAAATACTGAATTAGAGATGTTATATAGTTTATAGGCACTATATAACAGATTTTGTGAATTGTTCTAGTGTGTGGAAAATTAACTCAAAACAATACTAGAGTACAAATGCAATTTATAATTTAAATTAGTATAATCAACATATAGTCTTACAAATCCACCAAACTATATTAACGCACTACTATATTTCACACCATAAAACCTGAGGCAACAAGCAACACACAGCCCAGTTATTTATTAACAATTTAACATAATGCAGAAGAAGAACCAACATCTCCAATTCACACCAATTGATTGAGAAACTCATCCACTGAACTGTACTTGACATCAGGATAAAGCTCTGATGCCTCTACTCCGAACGACGGTTCGATCTCGAAGTTGGTGTGATCTCCCATCACAAACACAGAATGCCCTATAGATAATATCGCATTCAGTGGGACTGAAGCTTCTGCAAGAAAATTGGAAAAAAAAAATTACAATTAGCAATGTCAAATTACATTACTTCTTACAAGTAAATTAAATAATCTAAGATGATATACTTCTAAATAATCACTAACCTTGTATATTTTTCAGAACTTGCTCCTCTGAAACATAGGTTTTTTCGAGAGTTCTACCGATCTTTTTCTCCCACAGAGATACAAGATCGTTAAATGAGTAAATGTTGCCGGGGGGTCTTATGTAAAGGATTTTGTTCACAGTTCTCGGATCTTCCACTGCTCTGATCGTATAGGTCCCGATATCCTCTTCTTTGTTAAAAATTGCTGTAGTATAGATCAAATAATGAAGCTAATTAGATTCATCAATACAAAGTTACATCAACCTGTAAAAGCTTGTAATTTATATGTGAAATTTTAATTGTATTTCAAGTCCTTTCTTAAAAGTCTTAATGAAACTGGGCAATTTACCTTTCGGATTTCCATCTCCTAAGATGATCACTTTATCCCTTGGGGGAGCCGAGGCTCCAGGCTGTGCTAAAGTGGGCAGGAAGTAGCCGGAAAAGAAATTGGAGGATACATAGGTGTATGGAATTCCTTCAGCTTCAACAGCTCTTCGGACATTAGCCTTTATGGCGAATGCTGTCTTCACTGGCTCGACAGCGTGGACACGATCAACGTCATTTCCAAATTCGGAAGGGAAGAATCTCTGATAACATAAATGCACTTTAAGAACAATATATTGATTCATGGAGTCAACCAAAATCCAACTAATTGCATCTATATATCCCCGATAAAGAAAAGCATATCAACTTCAATTGAAAACCAGCTTAATTAGCTAAACATCCATCAAACAAAATGACAATCAAGAATTTTTGGTTACCTTAACATTTCCAGCTTCTTTAATTGCAGCAATGATTTTGTCTTGATCAGGTAATTGACCCTGACCTACAGTTGATATCACCACATCCACTTTCTTTATTGCTTCCACCAAACTCTTGTGATCGTACAGATCTCCCTACATTACCCAAAACAAGTAATCACAAATAAAAAATAACATTAGCATCTAAATCACTAAATTATGATGTGTGTTCTTAATAGAGAACAATTATACACACACACACATCTATATATATATATATATATATATATTTATATATATATATGTGTGTGTGTGGAGGACTACCGAGTTTATATATAACATTATTTTTCGTACCAAATCCCAACTCTATAATGTGTTAGATTGAACTTTATAACGTTACAAAATTAAATTTCAAACCGTAATGTTATAGAGTTCACTTTTACCAACCCGGTAAAGTTATAGGGAGACTTTTTATAGTGACATGTAACGTTACAAAATCAAAATTTACACGGAAAAATATAGGGTATCTCACACATTTGTAACATTACAATCGAATCTCATACCAAATTAAAAAAACGTGCTTAATCCCCAAACAAAATATAAATCCAACTACATTTTATTAATAGTTCGTCTCTAAAAATTACGATTCGTTACTCATTTTGAAAACGTAGTTATCGAAACAGAAGAAGAGTCACTCACGATAATAAAATCTACTCCAAGGCTCTTGAAAGTGTCGATGACTTGTGCTCTGGAATCACCATAGAGAGTGGCCTCTCTGACGAGCACGAGCGTCGGGTGACCAGCTAAAACGCTCGCTTCCACAATGTATTTGCCGATATATCCGGTTCCGCCGATAAACAAAATCTTGCTCTTCGAGGACGCCATCACCAATTGTTCTGTACAGAATCCGACTTTTTTAAATGTTTCTTTTTTGTCGGGAACTTGTGAACTAATAGCATGTTTGGGTTTTGATTTTATAGGGAGAGAGGATGATTAAACTGCCCTTGGTTGTTTAATTAAGATTCCTTTTTTAAGAAAAAGGTTAAAGAGTCTAATTTTGGATTACGGAATGTTGTCATAACTGTCGAGTTCATTCGTTTTGATTTTCTGTTAATAGAAGTGGGGTGGATGATGTAAGCGTGACGGTTCAAGGTTTTATGAAATTACACGGATATGACAGTTTTAGCAATATACGCATAAACTTCTCTCAATATTTAAAAATGTTGCATAAACATCTCCTGCCGTTAGATGAAACCGTTATTCGATAGTCAAACGTGTAAAAAGTCTAAAATACTCTATATTATATTTTAAATAAACTAAAAAAAAATTATAAACAGATACAAAAATATATTTTTTTTTAAATATGAATGTATCTTAAATCTGAAATAAAGAAAAAAAAAACCATCTTACAAAAAAAAAATTGTGCAATTCCCCTTTGATTTTAAATAAATTTAAATTTGAATTTTATTTATTATTAAATTGTTTAAAAAACAATTTTTTATTTATAAAAATGAATTTTATTTTTCAGGTTTCAGATTTAAGATACGTTCATATGTTCGCCAAGTTTAGATATCTACTTCCATATCTATAGGTGGAAGCACTATATGTTCAAATATCTATTCCCACGAGATCTGTTAAAATCAAGCACTACATGTCTAGATATCTATTCCCAACCGATGACATATATTCACACAATATTTGAGATGAAACTCATCACACTGTGCATAGTGATCTTAAACCTCCCCTAAACCTCCCTCACAGTAAATGTGAGAGAGGAGTTGCACACCACTTAGTTGAGAGGAGATTTGCTATTAATTTATTTAAACTTTTTTTTTTCATTTAAGTATAATTATTGGGACAATTGATATTCACTGAATTGTAAATCTAATGTTTAAGAAAAAAAGTTGATTTTCGAAAATATTATATATATAAGAAAAATCTATTGGATTTTCTTGTAATCCTCCGGTAAACTATAATGATCACACTGTAATAACAAAATCCATTGTAAAAATGAATAGGTGACACTAGTTGTAACTTAAAAAACATTTTGAATTTGACTTGTATGAAAATTAAAAACACCTATGATAACATGTTAAAAGCTGAGTTATATTTATCTTTTGAAAAAAAAATGATTTTTTGAAGAAGTTCCGGATATATATATATATATGGGTGAAGCTAGAAATTCAAGATTAGGGAGGCCAAAATATAAAAACAAACCCCCCCTCCCACCCACCCACCCACCCACCCACCCACCCACCCAAATGTATATGTATATTTTTTTTTGACAAGTTATAATTATGTAACATACTATTGATGTAAGGATGGATTTTAGTGAGATTTCACAAGACTTAAAAGAGGCCACAAAACTAATGTGGTCATCTCATCACATGAACCATATGGCCAATCAGCCAATGTGAGTTGGTAGATCATATGTTTTATGCCCATAAAACTTAGCTGGCAAAAGAATTAGCCAACGGTTTTGTAGTTATCAAAATTCAAAATCATTTATTCATGATGAAATAATATTGGTTCAATAGTATATCCTATGAACTTGTGGGTTCTAGACTTGTCTCTAAACCCTAAATTTAATGCAATAGTTCAAAAAATAATAAAAAAAAATAAAAATCATTTTTTCGATGTACGAGTTTGACCTTACCAGCTCTAAACAAACGCACTGAGTGCAACTGCCCTCGGACCAAATGTTTTTCATGAAAAACTATTGCAAGATGGATGGGGGGGAACTAAAGTTCAACTAACCATTTGATTGAATTTTATAATATCTAATGTTTACAATTGATTTGATTTTCTTAAAATTAATAAAGAAAAAACTACCGACAACTTGTAAAAACAATTATTAATTCAAAGTAACTGTTAATGAATGGTGGAGTGATAAGTGAGATTATGCTGGGAATAGTTGAAAAGAGAGAAATTTAATTTGGTGGGTGAGTAAATGCAAACAACTTTTAAATAAAGAAAGGTATATAATTTTCTTTTTAGAAAAAAAACATTTCAAGTAACGTTTTAAAATTATTACATTGTTTACCTATTTCAAAATTAATTTTTGTAAACAAAATCGACTTTATCCATTTTTTAAAATAATTATTATTTTGTCATTTTTCATATTTTATTAAAATATAGTTTTTTTTAATAAAACTAAGAAATTACTCTATTTTTATTCTCTAAGAATTTTAACTGTCTCATGTTTTATGAGTTTTTTGTTTCAAACACAATTTAATTTTGAAAAAAATTACGTTTTATACCGTATCCCAATATTACAATTACTATTATTATTTATTAATTTAATATGATTAGTACCAATAATTATGATGAATTCAAAAAAAAAAAAAAAATCTTATGCTACCTCAATCGATTCATAAATTAGAGGTAGAGATGACAAAAATCTCCGATCCACCCCAACCAGTGGGGATCTGATCCCTTTGGGAAGAATTTAGAGCATTTAAAACAAGTATCAGGTGGGTCTATATCAAACATTGTTGACTTGATTTGTAACCGAGTCGGGATTGGATCTAACAACTATACATGATCCGTTCTGGTTGATCCAATATTTATATAATTTTTAAATATATATATATATATATATATATATATATATATAATAGGTAAAACAAAACTCTATTTTTTTTATCTCTCTACTAATTGTACTTTATATTAAAGTTATGCTTATACATGAATTTAAATGTACGCTGAACTTTAAATTTTAATATTTATTTGTAATTTATATATTAAATTTAAATATATTTCTCAATTGTACGATAAAATTCATATATTTAATGGTTTGAACATTTTTTTTTTGTTAAATGATACAGATCAGTTCAGGTCGAGTATGTTAAAATTCATGCTATGTTATTGAATCAATATGTTACTGAACTAATAACTAACTAATTGATTGAATTTTATAATATCTAATGTTTACAATTGATTTGATTTTCTTAAAATTAAAAAGGAAAAAACTACCGACAACTTGTAAAAACAGTTATTAATTCAAAGTAACTATTAATGAACGGTAGAGTGATAATATGCTGGGAATAGTTGAACAGAGAGAAATTTAATTTGGTGGGTGAGTAAATGCAAACAACTTTCAAATAAAGAAAAGTATATATATATTTTTTTAGAAAAAAACAATTTAAGTAACGTTTTAAAATTATTACATTGTTTACCTATTTCAAAATTAATTTTTGTAAACAAAATCGGCTTTATCCATTTTTTAATAATTATTATTTTGTCATTTTTTCATATTTTATTAAAATATAGTTTTTTTTAATAAAATTAAGAAATTACTCCATTTTTATTCTCTATGAATTTTAACTGTGTCATATTTTATGAGTTTTTTTTGTTTTAAACACAATTTAATTTTGAAAAAAATTACGTTTTATACTGCATCCCAATATTACAATTACTATTATTATTTATTAATTAATTATGATTAGCACCAATAATTATGATGAATTCAAAAAAAAAAAAATCTTATGCTACCTCAATCGATTCATAAATTAGGGATAGAGATTACAAAAATCTCCAATCCACCCCAACCAGTGGGGATCTGATCCCTTTGGGACGATTTTAGAGCATTTAAAACAAGTATCAGGTGGGTCTAGACCAAACATTGTTGATTTGGTTTGTAACCGGGTCGGAATTGGATCTAACAACTATACATGATCCGTTCTGGTTGATCCAATATTTATATAATTTTTAAATATATATATATATATATAATAGGTAAAACAAAACTCTATTTTTTTATCTCTCTACTAATTGTACTTTATATTAAAGTAATGCTTATACATGAATTTTAAATGTACGTTGAACTTTAAATTTTAGTATTTATTTGTAATTTATATATTAAATTTAAATATTTATTCTAAATTGTATGATAAAATTCATATATTTAATGGTTTGAACATTTTTTTTTTGTTAAATGATACAGATCAGTTCGGGTCGAGTATGAGTCACTCTGCCTCAAACGAGTTCAGATATGGGGTAGAAATTAAAAACTTGTTTAAGACACGGATCAGGTATAGAGAACTTTGCCTCAATTGGGTTTCAGGTATATGCCATGTAGATCCGATCCCAATCTGACATGTTGTTGTGTCTAATTTAGAGGTGGGCACCAAAACTGGAAATCACCCAAACCGAATTGACCTTAACCTGTTTGGTTATGGTCACTTTTCTCATAAAAAATTACCTTGCTCAGTTAAAATACATGCAAACCGAAATTCTGTCGGGTCATGTTCGATTTTGGTCTTGGCCTGACTCGACCTCAAAATGTCCACCCCCTATTCATAGTAATTGAATTATTTAAAATGAACTAAACAATCAATTCTAACATTTATCATTGATAATGGAACAACATACAACCTGACTTACCAATGAATTACTCGACAAATCATGTTGTTGCCAAGCTTTGAAGTCTTTGACCTCTATTTGTTCATAAGTCTGCATTCGACATCAACCCATGAAGCATAACACTCGATTAAACATAAATCATCATTCACCACCTTACCTCCACCTCAAGCCCTAAAATTCAACCCACAGTGATCTATCGTACTTCGCTATACCATTATTGGAAAAACAGTTTGATCATCATTTTATTACTATTTTCGTTTCATTTAATTTTACTTCATTTCATATAATCCCAACTAACTTAAGCGTTAGAGTCCACTTAGCTTGCTACCACTCTAGTCACCCAAGTGCCCCTCGATCGCTACTTCCATTTTACAAGTTGTCGGTATCCATTCATAAAATAGATCCAACCGCCTACAAATGTAAGTTTCATGTTTAAAAAAATGATACATTAATGATAATTTGTTTTTGTTTTTTCCATATTGAGTATCATATTGCTTCCAATGCAATTTTCTACGATTGCACTAATTTCAACATACATCAAAATCTATTTACATTGACAATACAAAAAAATGTACATTAATACTTGCATGAGCTTTATCATGTTTTATGATTTATGTAAATAAAATTCAATAAATTTAATTATTTAATTTCACATGTGGTTCATATACACTTTAATTTCAAGTTATATTAAAAAAAAATGACACAAATAAAATAGATAATTAAATACTCTATCACAAAAAATATGTATAATTTAGTATTTTAGTGTCAGGATATATCATTGAATGAACAAATATATAAGATATTAATATTAGATATTTTTATGTTAATTAATTAAAATAAATTTAATTATATAATTTCAAGATATATTTCAATTTAAATTGGATATTCATGAAACTTATATATATTAGAAATTTTCAAGTCAGTGCGTACTTAAATAAATTATTCAGTACGTTGGATGTGGACCATTAGATTTACATACTTTGACTCCAAGTGTTTACACTTGTCAAAACTTCTCAATAATCAATGGTCCACATACAACGCGTTGATATATCATTCCGCACTATCTGAGAAACCACTATAATATATATATATATATATATATGAGTCAATGTTACATACGTCGAACCGTTGACTCAATTGTTAAATTCTACCAAATAAATATTAGCATAGTTTGATATTATGTTACGTTAAAAGACTTAAACTCCACAAATTATGTTAACATTCATGTAGAAATTATATATTGTTTTAGAGTTACATGAGGTTTCTTATTTGCATAAATGTAGTCATTGATGAGAACAAAGTGATTAATATTAATAGTTTTAGTTTAACTTCATATTTTTTAAAACAATTTTATCTAATATTGGCATTGTATATTAAATTCTAAAAATTTTATTTACCAAATTTATCACATTGTGAAAAAAATATTCTAAAAATTTTATTTACCATATTTGTCACATTGTGAAAAAAATGTTTCTTGTCTAATGGAAGTGGCTATATACATAAGTTGTAACATTTTATTTTGGAAAAATATTAAAAATTTTAACTATATTATTAAAACTATTAAAAAAACGGTAGAAAAATCGTTACTTCAGGAATAAAAGTGGTTACATGTCTAACAAAATTTTAACATTCTAATTTTTTAAATATATTAAAGATATAAAAAAGAACAAGCTTTGACTTGAAAGAACATGTTGTAACTTATTATAACCTTTAATTATTTCAATTTCAACTTTTTTTTGTTGCCACATGGCAGTCTAACGACCAATAAATTATTAAGTAATTACAAAGGATTTTCACATCCTGTACAGTAGCTAAACCCAAATTATGAATACAAACAGGGCCGGTCCTTGGTTTTGATGGTTATAGAGTTATACTATAGAAATTGAGCAAGGAAAACCCTGGAATTCAACATTTTTTAAGGCTCTGCATAATATTTGCCCAGAACATATCAACATACAGTCCGAAAATGCCAAAAAAAAAAAACCATAATCAAATAAATAATAAAAAAAAAAACATTTAACTAGAAAGCTTAACGGGTTGTTAGTTGATATATATCATTCAACAAAACAAAACATGACATGAAACAGATGCATGAGAACAATGAAATGTTCCATTAAACAAGAAGAAGAAGAATCATTATGATCTCTATTGGTCAAGTTTCATTGGAATTTCGAATCGGGACAAGAACGGTGTGGTTACTCTGGGTTTGTATGTACACGTTTGGTAGGTATTATATCCACGTCGTGGATGCGTAAACGGTAAACCAAGGCCTTCATCTTTTATGAATCGGTAGAAATAAAATTTGGTTAACAGAATGTTGGTAGTATTTCTTACAACAAGGTGTCTAGATACTGGCTAATTGTTGTGTATTTCAAGAAAGGATAGAGTTTTGTCCCTGCCGCCCCACTGGAGGACTCGACATCAAAGTATGTATGATCTCCTTTTATAAGGATAGAATATATGAAAATCATCTCCATGTTGTCTGGATATGGAGTTTCTGCAATGCAACAATCCACACAGTATGAAGAAATAGAAAACTAACCTTGTAAAATCACATTCATCAGCTATGTCTCTTTTAGTCCACGAGAAATGCAATTATGAATCGTACTAGCAGTCTCATGTATAAATCATATAAATGTCGACAAAAAACCTTTAATTTTCTTAAGAAGTTCCTCTTCTGATACATAAATCTTCTCAAGCTTCTTCGCAATCTTACTCTCCCAAGCATGTTCATTGAGTAAATATTTTCCAACGGCCTCAGAATCTCAGATACAACACCTTATTCGGTGTACGCGGATTGTCCAATTGTCCAATGTACTAATTGTGAAAGCAGCAACATAAATTGATTTAACGAAAACATCAAATGGACCCCACTATATGGGATTACAAGTCTCCCCACATTTTACGATTTAACAAAAAAATACGAAACTTAGACCTCCGTTACAAAAGTAATGAAAGAAGTGCACAGCCACATTGCAAGTGCCATGAAATCAATTTCGAACAATATACTGAAATAGAGATGTTATATAGTTTATAGGCACTATATAACAGATTTTGTGAATTGTTCTAGTGTGTGGAAAATTAACTCAAAACAATACTAGAGTACAAATGCAATTTATAATTTAAATTAGTATAATCAACATATAGTCTTACAAATCCACCAAACTATATTAACGCACTACTATATTTCACACCATAAAACCTGAGGCAGCAAGCAACAGACAGCCCAGTTATTTATTAACAATAATTAACATAATGCAGAAGAAGAACCAACATCTCCGATTCACACCAATTGATTGAGCAACTCATCCACTGAACTATACTTGACATCAGGATAAAGCTCTGAGGCCTCTACTCCGAACGACGGTTCGATCTCGAAGTTGGTGTGATCTCCCTTCACAAACACAGAATGCCCTAAAGATAATATCACATTCAATGGGACTGAAGCTTCTGCAAGAAAATTGGAAAAAAAAAATTACAATTAGCAATGTCAGATTACATAAATTCTTACAAGTAAATTAAATAAAGATGATATACTTCTATATAATCAGTAACCTCGTATATTTTTCAGAACTTGCTCCTCTGAAACATAGGTTTTTTCGAGAGTTCTACCGATCTTTTTCTCCCACTGAGATACGAGATCGTTAAATGAGTAAATGTTGCCAGGGGGTCTTATGTAAAGGATTTTGTTCACAGTTCTCGGATCTTCCACTGCTCTGATCGTATAGGTCCCGATATCCTCTTCTTTGTTAAAAATTGCTGTAGTATAGATCAAATAATGAAGCTGATTAGATTCATCAATACAAAGTTACATCAACCTGTAAAAGCTTGTAATTTATATGTGAAATTTTAATTGTATTTCAAGTCCTTTCTTAAAAGTCTTAATGAAACTGGGCAATTTACCTTTCGGATTTCCATCTCCTAAGATGATCACTTTATCCCTTGGGGGAGCCGAGGCTCCAGGCTGTGCTAAAGTGGGCAGGAAGTAGCCGGAAAAGAAATTGGAGGATACATAGGTGTATGGAATTCCTTCAGCTTCAACAGCTCTTCGGATATTAGCCTTTATGGCGAATGCTGTCTTCACTGGCTCGACAGCGTGGACACGATCAACGTCATTTCCAAATTCAGAAGGGAAGAATCTCTGATAACATAAATGCACTTTAAGAACAATATATTGATTCATGGAGTCAACCAAAATCCAACTAATTGCATCTATATATCCCCTAGAGAAGACCATTTTTATCATATTGCAATATGTATGGATGTCAATGGAGCAGATTGGGGACGGATGCCCGAATCTTCGTTTCTAAGTAAGCAAGTGGCGGATCTAGGGAATCCCCAGATCCCCGATAAAGAAAAGCATATCAACTTCAATTGAAAACCAGCTTAATTAGCTAAACATCCATCAAACAAAATGACAATCAAGAATTTTTGGTTACCTTAACATTTCCAGCTTCTTTAATTGCAGCAATGATTTTGTCTTGATCATGTAATTGACCCTGACCTACAGTTGATATCACCACATCCGCTTTCTTTATTGCTTCCACCAAACTCTTGTGATCGTACAGATCTCCCTACATTACCCAAAACAAGTAATAACAAATAAAAAATAACATTAGCATCTAAATCACTAAATTATGATGTGTGTTCTTAACTAAGAACAATTATACATATGTATACGGAGGAGTACCGAGTATATATATAAAATTATTTTCGTACCAAATCCCAACTCTACAATGTGTTAGATTGAACTTTATAACATTACAAAATTGAATTTCAAACCGTAAGGTTAGAGAGTTCGCTTTACCAACCTGTAAAGTTACAGAGAGGCTTTTTAAGTGAAATGTAACGTTACAAAATCGAATTTCACCCGAAAAAATATAGGGTATCTCGCACCTTTGTAACATTACAATCGAATCTCATACCAAATTAAAAAAACGCGCATAATCCTGTGTAACATTGTAATCGAATCTCATAAGAAAAAACATGCCTAATCCCCAAACAGAATATAAATCCAACTACATTATTAATGGTTCGTCTCTAAAAATTACGATTCGTTACTCATTTTGAAAACTCAGTAATCGAGACAGAAGAAGAGTCACTCACGATAATAAAATCGACGCCGAGGCTCTTGAAAGTGCCAATGACTGGTGCTCTGGAGTCACCATGGAGAGTGGACTCTCTGACGAGCACGAACGTCGGGTGACCAGCTAAAACGCTCGCTTCCACGATATATTTGCCGATATATCCAGTTCCGCCGATAAACAGAATCTTGCTCTTCGACGACGCCATCACCAAGAAATTGTTCCGTACAGAATCCGATTTTTTTCTTTTTCTTTTTTGTCTGTAACTTATGAACTAATAGCGTGTTTGGGTTTTGATTTTATAGGGAGAGAGGATGACTAAACTGCCCTTGGTTGTTTAATTAAGATTCCTTTTTTTAAGAAAAAGGTTTAAGATTCTAATTTTGGATTATGGAATGTTGACATTACGTGAACTGTGTCCAGGTTCATTCTTTTTGTTTTTCTGTTAATGGAAGTAGAGTGGATGACGTAAGCGTGACGGTTTGTTTGTATTTGGTTGGAATTCAAGGCCAGGTTCGCTTTGTTGTTAAGACTTTCTCTATTGGGCATATAGGGGGCCCAACAGCTAATTGGATGGTAGGTCCACTTCTTATTGAGCTCCCAATACAATTTTTGAGATTTATTTATTTATTTATTTTTAAACAAACATATATGTCTAGCACTACATGTTCTGTGGGTTTATATATCTACTTCCAAAACTGTAGGTGGAAGCACTGTATAACCAAAGATCTACTCCCATGAGATCTACTCCTATGAGATCGGTCAAAATCAAACACTACATAACATATATTCATACAATATTTGGAATAAAACTCACCACATATAATGGTAAATGTGTACGGTGGACTTAAACCTTCCCTACCGTAAAAGTTTGAGAGGAGTTGCACACCACTTGGTTGAGAGGAGATGTGCTATTAATTTATTTAAACTTTTTTTTTTTCATTTAAGCATAATTATTGGGACAATTGATATTCACCGAATATTAAATATAATGTTTAAGAAAAAAAAAATGATTTTTGAAAAATTATATATATAAGAAAAATCTATTGGATTCTCTTGTAACCCTCCGATAAACTATAATGATCACACTGTAATAACAAAATCCATTGTAAAAATGAATAAGTGAGACTAGTTATAACTTAAAAAACATTTTGAATTTGACTTGCATGAAAATTAAAAACACCTATGATAACATGTTAAAAGCTGTGTTATATTTATCTTTTTTTAAAAAATGATTTTTGAAGAAGTTTTTGATATATATATATTGAGAAGTTATAATTTTGTAAGGAAGGATTTTAGTGAGATTTCACTAGAATTAAAGGCCATAAAATTTCAACAAAGACTTGTGTGGTCATCACATGAACCATATGGCCTATGTGAGTTGGTAGATTATATGTTTTATGCCTATATAACTTAGGTGGTTAGGTAGATCCACCCAAGTTTCCTGGGCTGGCAAAAGGATTGGCCAACAGTTTTGTTGTTATCAAAATTCAAAATTATTCATTCAGATAAGATAATATTGGCTCAATAGAATATCTATAAAGTTGTATGCTCCAGTCTTGTTTCCCCGAATTTATTGCAGTAGTTAAATGATAAAAAACAAAAAACAAATCATTTGTTCGGTACATGATTTTGACTGTGCCGGCTCTAAACAAATGCACCGAGTGCAACTGCCCAGGGAACAAAAGATTTTAATGAAATACTAAATTCAACTGTAAGATAAATTCTAGAGTTCAATGAAAAACTGACCCAATAAAGGGATTCAAGTTTTTTAATTTTTTAAAAATAAAATTATAAATACGAACAAATATGTCATTTTCGATTTTTCGCCTCAAACCTTTGATGGTTATACGGTTATACACTTTTTTTTTTTAATTACAACTGCTGGGACCTTGACGAGATATAAATCTACTAGCACAGTCCAAACTACTACTCCTACAATAGAGGAGAAATAACCCACACTTGAGATTAATGGCCAAGAAGGGACAAATAATATATATATATACATGCACCACAGGCGTTGAACAGTTGTGGTGGAGACTCCAAAGGAGAGTCCAACCACATTGGCATGAGGCCTTGTACATACAGTTATACACATATACTATAGAACTTGAGCACCCTGGAATTTAACATTTTTGAAGGCTCTGCATAATATTTGCCTGGAACATATCAACATACAGTCTACAAAATGCCAAAATTAACCATAATCAAATAAAACAAAACAAGGCATTTAGCTAAACAGCTTAATGGGTTGTTTGTAAATATCATTCAAGAAAACAAAACATTATATGAAACAGATTTGTGAGAAAAAAGAAATGTACCATTAAACAACAACAAGAATCTTTATGATCTCTATTGGTCAAGCTCCGGTGGAATTTGAATCGGGACATGACCACAAGAACAATGTGGTTACTCTGGATTTGTACAAACATATTTGGTACATATTATATTGAGGTAGGACCAGAAGGAAATAGAACCAGAAAAGGGGATTGGAAAACACAGCAATTCAATTCTTTATTCAATTCATCAAGTCTAATTACAATAGGCTCTGAAGGAGTCTATTTATAGCTAACAAAATGATAAAGATAACAACTAACTAACTTCTGATAAAGATAAATAAAACTGAAACTAATCTCTTAATGAGATAATTATTCTAAAGACACTATGATAATTACTAATATAATAATCCATATCTAATTCCCTATCATATATCCAAGTCATGGATCCGTAAACCAAGTCCTTCATCTTTTATGAATTGGTAAAAACAAAAATTTGTTCACGAAGAATGTTGGTAGTAATTCTTACAACAAGGTGTCTAGATACTGGCTAACTGTTGTGTATTTCAAGTGCGGATAGAGTTTTGTCCCTTCCACTCCACCGGAGGACTCGACATCAAAGTATGTATGATCTCCTTTTATGAAGATAGAATATACGAAAATCATCTCCATGTTGTCCGGATATGGAGTTTCTGCAATGCAACAATCCACACAATATGAAGAAATAGTAAACCAACCATGGCAAATCACATTCAGCTATGTCTTTATAGTCCACAAGATGGCAAGAAATTCAATTATGATAAACGACCTAATTAAAACAACACACTAAGCCGAAGCCTCGCTTTCTTGGAGCCCTGTCCTGAACTCATCGGTCTACCAACTTGTTAACATGTATGACATGAACTACTTTGTAACTATATCATCATATGTACGGTTCTGTTCCTTCGGAAT
The DNA here is from genome assembly GCA_032871835.1 of Dipteronia dyeriana. Classification (NCBI taxonomy): domain Eukaryota; kingdom Viridiplantae; phylum Streptophyta; class Magnoliopsida; order Sapindales; family Sapindaceae; genus Dipteronia; species Dipteronia dyeriana. Next base: position 94,104,169 of record CM065295.1, on the reverse strand, counting down.
TCTCAAACTACCCAAGTTATCCGGTATAATTTTATGGAAATCTAACGGTTATTCAAGGAATTTAAAAACGAATCTATTACTCCTAACAAGCGTTTCATCATCAATTTGGCGGAACGATTCTAATTCATTAGTTGTACAGTCATGCATTCTGAATCTAGCAGTCTCATGTATCATATAAATGTCGACAAAATACCTTTAATTTTCTTAAGAAGTTCCTCTTCTGATACATAAATCTTCTCAAGCTTCTTCGCAATCTTACTCTCCCAAGCATCAACCAGCTCATTCATTGAGTAAATATTTCCCAGAGGCCTAAGGTACAACACCTTATTCAGTGTACGCGGATCGTCCAATGTACTAATTGTGAAAGCAACAACATCACTGTCCTTCACAAAGACACCTGCATAGAAGAAACAGTATATTATCATATATAGCGCCTACTACCCGACAATACAGAAATCAATAATAAGGGATCAAGACAGCTTGACTAGCAAACCTTTAGTATTTCCATCGCCAAAAATCATGACCCTATCCCTCGGAGGAGTGTTTAGGCCTGGTTGGACAAGCGACGGAAGTAAATATCTCATGAAGAGGTTGCAGCAAATGTAAGTGTAGGGAATGCCTTCAGTCTCTATGAGACGTCGAATCTCAGACCTCCGCGAGTAGAAGTTGTGATCTAGATCGGATATTTGAGATCTGTCCGGATCTGCCCCAAATTCTGACGGAATGAACCTCTGAAATATTTTTGCCAGTATGTACACACGACACACATCCATAATTATAATTAAGCATTAATCAACATATGCCAAAGGAATACTCCAAAAACTCTAATTTCACTTAAGATTTTCGACATAGTCCACCACGTAACGTGCATTTCTCTACAAAGTGAATGCTTGTACCACCAATAACAACCTTTAACAACGCGAAAAAATGATAAAAAATCTGGTTCTTAAACATGTTCAATGATCAAAACATCACATTATTTGCTTGAACCTCTGAAATAATTTGCCAGTATAGGTACACACACACATAATTATAATAAAGCATTCAAAGTATGCCAAATGAATAGTTTGAATAGTGAATTTTGCTTAAGGTTATCGGCATAGTCCTTTCCGTAATGCACATTTCTCTACAAAGCGAATGCTCATACCATAAATACCAACCTTTAACAATGCAAAAAGGAGAAAATTCTGGCACTATAACATGTTCAAGAATCCAAACATCAAAAAAAAAAAAAAAAAAAAAATTAAAGAAATTAAATCCCAAATGAAATAGAAAATAAAATATGCAAAAATGGACCTTGATGCAACCAGCTTGTTTGATAGCTCGAATGAGAAGCTTTTGATGAAGAACTTGTTTAGATGGAACAGCACATATCACTACATCAACTTGCTTCACTGCTTCTATTAGACTCTTCTCATCTTCAAGCGATCCCTAAAAAAAAATTAAAAAATTGAAAACCCAAGTCCAAATAAATAAATAAAATCAGAGACCCAAATGAACATTTTGTTGATAGAGTGAGTGACCTTGAGGAGGGTGGCTCCGGCGGTGGAGAGAGAGTGGATCTTTTGTTGTCTGGTGGTGTCGTCAGAGGAGGAGCCTCTAATGAGAACAAAAGTTGGATGAGAAGATTGAAGGCTCAATTGAGCCAAATGGAACCCTAAACTTCCTGTTCCTCCAATTATCAACACTTTGCTCTTCTTCTTCTCCATCTCTCTGACTTCTCTGATTCTTTGATTCTTTGATTCACAGACACACGTGTTCAGTGAGTTTAACTCAGCTGTTTACTCTTGGTAATTGACGAGTTTCATGTTCCACTGATTGACTCAACATGTCTCTCCCACAGGGCCACAGTCCCACAAATGAAAAATATGGGAGAAACGTTCTTCTCTGTCCACGTGGTGAAACCATTGATGAAATTGTGTTATTTATCGGAGTTCATTTTTGCTGATCCTCTTAGAGGTGACCACTACCCCCTCCTCTGTGTATATGGATGACATGTATCATGAAAAAATAAATTAAATTATCTAACGCCTTTAAAGAATAAATAAATATATAAATATAGACAGTTAACATGTGTCCTGAACATAACTTAACAAGTAACAACTAATTTATTTTTATAAATTGAAATAAAAGATATTTATTATAATTAATTGTTATCCTATACCACACAAATTAACACTACCGATAAATATATTATAAAACTCTAATTTGATTCAATTTTATTAGACGATCTTACCAATTAGACAGCAAAACCGTCACATACAAGATTTTCTCACTCCAAATGTCAATTTAGGGTATAATGTCAATCTATAGTAAAATTTATTATGTCTATCGTCAATTGTATTACAGTATTTTTTAAAAGATAAACCTAATGGTATAAATGTGAGGGTACACCTTCGTCAAACAAATATGACTTAATAAATTAACCTAGTAACTGTTTTAAAAAAAAATTATTACAATATACAATATCATGATCAGGAGAGAAGACATACTCGAACCCACAACATCTTTAATGTAAATGTGAGAGGATTTACTATCAAACCAATATTATCAACTTATTAACTGTTACTACCTAATTATTCCGTTAATTTATAAAAAAATAACCATTTATTGAGAAATTTATTTAATAAATTAACGGACTACCTAATTGGAAAGAATCAATCTTTCCCATTGTTAAGGAATTAGTGGTGTCAAAACAGGCATGCCTAGCTTGATAGGGAGACAGACTGTGCCGGACCGACCTGTTTGGGGGGAGGGTGGGCCCGGCCTGGGCACTTGGCCTGTGCGGGGGCATGCCAGGTTAGGCCGAGGTCGGGTCTATAGGTGGCCAGCCCGTTAAGGCCTTAACGAGGCGGGCCCAACGGGCTTTAAATTATCATTATTTTAATATTTAAACATTTTATTTATACAATATTATTGTGTATACATTGTAATAGTTTTATGAAATTATTAATGTAATAATTTTAACATGGAATATAACATTTTTCATTTCATACAATACTTAATTAGTTTTCGATGAATAATATATTTATAATTTTATATTAAATTGTGGTGAAAAGTATAAAATACAAATATGTAGAGACTGGAGAGTGAGAGGTATCAAGTATATACTATAATAGTATATAGTATATAATGTATAGTATATTAGTATAATAGTATATAGTATATAATATATTAAATAAATAGAATAAATTACAAAAAAGTTGAAAGAGTGAGTGAGAGATGTTGGAGGTCGTAGAGAATAGAGAGAATAAGAGAGTAGAGAAGTAGAAAAAATGCAGAGAATGAGGTAAGGGTGGTGAGGGTATTTATAGGAAAATGTTAGGTTAGGGTATAATTGGAAAAAAAATGTAAAAGATTTTTAATTTTTTTTTTTAAAGTGTTGGACATTTTTTTTTACCCTCAACAATCACCAACGTTCCTATAAAAGTAATCACTCAATTCAAATTTTAAATTTAAAACTTAAAAAAAATTAAAAAAATAAGGGCCCACCAAAATTTATTTATTTATTTTAAATAAATTGGGTCCACATGTTTGGCTTGCCGTGTCAGGTCGTACCACTTGGGTCTAGCACGACACGTTCTCTAAACAGGTTTAGGCCCAACCTGTTAAGTCGACGAGTCAGACTGGCCCGGGTACGCAACCGAAACAGGCCAAACCAACGGCACGCCAGGCCCGAGCCCTTTTTGCCAACATTAAGTAAGATTTAAATAGCGATCCTTAGATTTAGGTGTAGTTAATGTCTACTTATTCTCTTTCCTTTGTATATTGCTCAATTATAGGCTTATGCTATAGATGTTTTATACTTTATTAGGATACACATTATTTACTGTATAAATCATTTTTTATGTGAATAACAGAACTATACTTTTCCTCATTCAACTTTATTGTCTCTATACTACCTATTACTACCAAGTAAATCTCTATAGATTAAGGGGTAGAGTTATAGATTTATCTATTTTTTTTTTTAAAGGTATTAAAATATTGTTAACTCAATTACACATTCGAATTCACTCAACAAATGTAGATAATCAACTGTAATATAATTTCCATCCAAAGAAGATATATATATTTAAAAAGGTCTCATGAAAGTTAACATAATTTTATATAAAAAAAATCTCAAAATAATCATGTCAAACTATTTAGGAGTTCAACTTAAACTCAATCCGTTTAAATACTTTGATTTAATTCGTTGACCCAAATCCGATAGAGACCAAAATCAAATAATACCTAATCTAAATATGTTAATTTTGTGTCAACCGTGTCAACAATTGCCACCTACCATTGGTGATATTCTCCTGTTAATTTATAGCAAGCCTATTTCTATCTCTTTTACTCCTAAGACAGCAAATTCAGTCGTTCATGGTCTTGCTAAGCTGGCGCTCTCTTCTACAGAGGATAGTTCCTGGATTGAGTTGTGTCCTCCACTTGGAGAGTTTAGTCCTGCATGATGTGCCTCCTACCATTGGTGTTGTCTTTGTTTGCTTTGTTTCTCATCTTCAAAAAAAATATAAAAAAATTGCCACCTACCACTCGAATTGCTGAAAAGCTACTTTTTGAAAGTGAACTTTTTTCCGGGTCACTTCGGGTTTCGGTTACGAACCCGGAATCGGTTACTTGGGTTGTTATCGAGTTTCCTGATATAAACGGCTATTTCAGGATCCTTTTAAATTTCAAAATTTGAAGCCAAACCAATGTAACTGACGCCATAGCCATGAATGACTGTTCGTATCAATATCTTGATATAACTTTCAAAATCTTTCTTCTTCTTCTTTGTGAAAAAAAATCCCTTTAAAGCTTTCAAATTTGATCAGTGAAAGACATAAAAGCAAGGAACTTAACATCCATTTTTTCAATTCAAGTTCTCCCAGGAAATTATTTACTTGGTAAATATATTAATTATTTTTCCTCTGTTTTTTTTATTCAATTTCTGAGAAATTGAAGCTTTTTCACAGGTGGGTTGCTGCAAATTTGTGTGAAGATGAATGATCTCATGACCAAATCATTCCTCAGTTACGTGGAACTCAAGAAACAAGCCATGATAGACCGTGAAATCGAGACTGACCTTGAAACAGGCCACGGACTCGACTCTACCGATGAGAAAAACCTTTCGCAGTTCTTTGAAGAAGTAGGTGCAATCAAGAATATCATGGAAGAGATCACCAATCTCCTTCTTAATCTTCAAGACCTTAATGAAGAAACAAAATCCATTCACAGCACGAAAATTCTCAGAGGAATTCGAGATAGAATCAAGTCGGATATGGTCACTATCCTTCGGAAAGCTAAGAACATCAAATCAAGATTGGAATCACTTGATGAGTCCAATATTGAGAATCGAAAACTGTCAAAAGGTTATAAAGAAGGGAGTTCTGTTGATCGAACTAGGGTTTCTGTGACGAATGGCTTGCGTGTCAAGTTAAGAGAGATGATGCAGGATTTTCAGTCCTTGAGAGAGCAGATTGTGAAGGACCACAAAGAGGGACTAAAAAGGCGGTACTACAACATGACCGGAGAGCAACCAAGCGAGCAATTGATAGAGAAAATGATTCTGGGAAGTGGGCAAGAGAAAGTTTTCGAAGGGAAAGAAGAATTGTTCGCGGAGACCCGAGAGAGGCAAGAGGCTTTAAAGGAGATTCAGAGGAGCTTGACAGAGTTGCATCAAGTGTTCCTCGACATGGCTGTTTTAGTCGAAATACAAGGCGGGGAGCAGATCAACGACATCGAAGAGAACGTAACTAAAGCTAATGTTTACATCAATGGTGGCACAAATCAGTTGTTCTATGCTAAGCAAGTGAAGAAAAAGAAATGGAATTGTGTTTGGTTGATTAGTGTTTTTGTGATGCTTTTGATTTTTGTTTTTGTTTTTATTTTCGTTAGGATTTGAAATTCCTGCTGTTTTCTGCTTGCATTTACAAGATTTTCAATGAAATTACTGTTTGTTTTATTAGATGTCCAAATAACAATATATAACATATACATGGAATGAATGATTAATCAAATTCTTCAATTAATTCCCATCAGTGTTCACAGCTATAGTTGTAGTGCCTCTCTTGAAGTTTTTCGGTGCAGGTCGAAGCCAATCTTTTCCCCCAATAACATCCTTTGTCATGAAAACAGCAGCTTCATCGTTTGATAGGTTACGAGACCATAGGACCCTTTGCGATCTATCAGCTCCAGGGCCATAGTTTTTGAACTCGCCGTAGAACACAGTACTGCAATGAGTAAACACAACGAACGAAAAACATGTTCAGACTTCCCAATAGCTATCATAATCTATTGAATTAACACCGTTATCTATTAGGAATCCTGTATGAAAAAACGTGCGGGATTCTGTCCCTAATAATTTTCAATTTTTCATATATACCTGTGCTTGGAATTGTCTCCCCAGTCATCCCATCCTGCTGGAACTACCACACTTGACATGTAGGTGAAGGCATACACCACCTTGGAGTAAGCACCCCATGGCCTTCCAAGCACAGCAGTTCCATTTCCGGTTATCTTGCAACCCAAGAAAGTGAATCCAGTATTCTCCGACGGTGATTGTCTACCCTGAGCAGTGATTTGAGCAGGGTATCCGTTGCTTTTGAACAGAGTATGCACATGGCATTTCTGCATGGACATTTTAAATCAAAATTTAGATTCAACTCAACTTCATAAGCTATAACTTCTCTTGGGAATAATACTTACTTCGAAGAGGGAAGCAGCATTTCCGAATATGAAATCAGTGGCTCCTTCGATGTAGCAGTTGCTGTAATAATGCTTTCCAATGTCATCCAGGAGAGTATCTTGGTAAGACGTAATGCTGCAGCCATAGAACGCCGCTCTATCGGCTGACACTCTCAGCGCCACAGCTTTTCCAGCCGATCCATATGTGTTCTGTATATATAAGTAAAGATTAAATGTATAGAAACTCTCAGGTTAGGACGTAGAGAAATCTGAATGGATGAATGTTAATAAAATGCAGACGTCTACATCGAGAAAGATAGAATGTGTGTCGACTACCTTGATTGTTAGAAATCGTGCAACAAAATCAGTAGCCAAAACAGTGAAAGTTGCAGTTTCATAGATCTCCCCACCATCACTGGATGTTATTATGGTGTTAGAAGGCTGTGTACCACTCACTGTAATGAAGGGCTTGTCAGCAGGCACAACAATCTTTTCTCTGCTTCACCACAAACACAAAAACAAAACAAAAAACAAAAAACAAAAAATCCCATGAATCAAAAACATATACAAACACCATTTTTTGTTGTCACATTTTTTCATGCGGATGTCCAAATAGCTACCGATAGCTACGGGAAATGTAATTTTCTTGTATATAGATATAGCAGACCTGTAAGTTCCAGGCTTGACCCAGATGAAAACCAACTCAGAATTATTAGAAGGAACAGAATCAATGGCATCTTGAATAGTCTTGAAATCTCCTCTCCCGGATAGATCAACTCTTATCAGAACAGCAGTCGACATGTCGTCTATGGAGTTTGTTGAAGAAGAAGAAGCAGCTGAAACAACAAATGCAACCACAGGAAGAATGTTGACAAATGCTGCATATATCTTCATTGCAGAAGCACCCATGTGGGCAGGCATGTGATTGGTTGGTTGTTTTTAGCGTTCTCGATGGAAGTGAAGAGATTAATAAATTTGAATATTGATTGATGAAGCAAAGGTACATGAAATTTGGTGATTTATATATGGCTCTGAAGAAATGAATTGGTCAACTGATTGGTGGGCTGTGGCCGATTTCTTATAGTTGAAGTTCAAAGAAGAAAATGATGGTTAACGTGAATATGCAAGTACATTACAGGAAGATTATTCGCAGGTTATGCTTGGGATGGAAGAAAATTAACACTTTGTAATTTCACTCGACGCGTTATACGTGTGACTCGTTATATTTTTAATATAAAATCTAACTAGTTGAGCTAGCTAATAATATAAGCAGCGCGTTAACGTGTAGGTAAAAACGTTTTAGAGAGTATAAACAGGATTTAATGAAAAAGTATGGGAAGAAAATGGTGATAGAAGTCGAAGACAGAATTTTCTTTGGAGAAGAAATATGTTTCAAATTGATTAATTTTATGATTATAGAGAAGAAAATCTTTAGAAATAAGAAAACATAGGAGTTATTAAAAAGTGGGATTAGTGTTAATTCAGGTATATACATTGATTTGGAAATTGACGGGATGAAGTTCGCACTGTAGTATGCCTCATGCCTATTGTGGGATCGAATCGTGTTTTCTTTCTTAAATCACAAATTAATTTTAATAATTTTTTAAATATATATATATGTAAATTAAAAACTAGAAATATGAATATTAAAAAAAAAACTTGACTTTCTTAAACAAAAGGTTAATTAAAATAAGAATAATTTCGTAGAATAACAAAATGCAAATGGATAGTTAAATTAAATAAATAGAAATCATTTGAAAAAATGGTTATGAATAGTATCACAACATGAGTTGTGTGGTTGACCATTTTCCATTTTCTTGCTATTGCTTGTGAGTTATGAGCAATTCTTTTAAAGTAACATCAGAAGCTTCTATACAATTCAGAGTTTTGAAGATGATTTGAATTTAGTTAAGTTTCATTCAAGAGCCAGCCATTTCTAACAATACGAGTGATGCCAAAACTTCCTTTACAATACTTAGGTGTTTGACAATTGAACAATTATGGTAATAGACGGTTTTTAGACAAATTATGACACGATTTTTTTTTTCATCTCATACACCGATCAAAACATTTTAACAACTAAAATTCCATAACAGATGTAATAATCAAAGAAAAATATTAGAAACAAACATGCATGTCAAATTTCATAGAGCTGTTGTTGATTGTATAAAACAAATAATTAAAACATTCAATATGCTGACAATTTCACTTTGAAAAACAAATAATTAAAACATTCAATATGCTAACAATTTCACTTTGAAAAAGTTCTACTCGTAAAAGTTCTACTAATTAATGAGATCCTTGTCGTCAGGTTTCCGAGATACGAAGTCTAAGAGAAGTTTGGTATGTTGGTTGATAATTATACTAACCATGCTTCAATGTCAAGGAGCCATCAGACATCCATTTCCAACAAAGAAGCAAGATGGAGGTATAAATTTCAACAGGAAAAATTTAGTTTAAATGCAATTAATGTCCTCAGATTCAGGAGAGGAAAAAAAGTCCAATACATTTGGCTGGCTTTGTAATTGGTTTAGGAGTGAGATTTGCCAACAAAATCAAACTTATAAAGTGTAGTTGGTTTATTTTTATTTATTTATTTGTTTTTTGTCAAAAGAAGAAGCAATGACAGCGTGTATAGAGAAATTTAATTAAGTGAAGATCAATAAAAAATACGTACAATTATTTTTTTCTGTTCATGTGCCAATTGGTCGAAGACTTACCTGAGTTTGCCTAATTGATCAAAAATGATGATGTTTTTTTTTTCCTTTTGTTATAAGGATATTTATCTGAATATAAGACTAAATTGACATATAATTATTGTGATAACCTAATTTAAATTTGTTTAATTAGGCGAATTGAAAAACATCTTTTTTCAAACTAATCAATGACTCTTGAAAATCACTAACATAAGTACCCTGTACATGAACATGACAATCTTAAAATTACTACTTAGTGACCGTTTGATATTGGATAATCTTTATACGGGAATGAATCTTTATTTGGTGCAAAATGAATTAATTAATGTTAGAGACTTGTCGAGATGATATCGGTTCATTGATATCATCAAACCTACACTATAAAGTTATATGTTCGAGTCTTCCCTTTTTCAAAACCCGAATTTTTATAATATTTCATAAAAAAAAAAAAAAAAAAAAACTTGTGAGAACGATTTTCATTTTTCGGCCCAGCCTTTCCCTTCGAACTCCGGATCCTCTATAGCAAGCCCAGCCCACCCGGTCATAGATTTTGGACGTGGGCCATACCCTTAATTTGTCGGCCGAGATCGGGCCACTAGGCCCATTTGAAACCTCAAAGTGAAGAAATAGAAATATCAAGGGTATAGTAGTAATTTACCCCCTCCGTCGTGGCTATAAATATAAGAGCAAAACCCGACCCTAAGCCTCAAATTAGGGTTCGTCGACTTGTCTGCTGCTAATCCGAATCTGTTTATAATAAAATTCATTCAATCAAATGAATAGAAGTAGTTGTTTGTCGGAAGAGATGGTGCGATGATGATGAAATAGATAATCTCGTTAATCTGATATTAACATGAAGACATTTTCTATTCCATTCTTATATTTCTGAGCACCTTCTCTTTCATTTCTTTTCAATCTTCCGATTTTTTTTTCTGGTGTCGATCCAGATTCCATAACTGGGAACTCGAGAGGTCTGGTTGCCACATTTTCGAGCATCGAAATATTTTTACAATTTTCACTGTATTTATTGAGGAGTTCGACAAATTTTTTTTTTATTACAATACTTTTTTTGTAAAGGTTTGTATACTTTCTCTTATTCATATTTTTCCATTATTTTAAATATTAATGATTTTTCTTTAAAACAAAAACAGAAATATTAATGATTTTTTTTTTGTAGTTTTATGAAGGTTTTTTTTTTTTTAATATAGATATCTTATATGTAAGATTGAAATTTTACTATCTATAATTTCCTGGAACTCGTTTTAAAAATATGAGAAATCAATAGAGGAATACATTGAGCGTATTTTAAATAAGAAATTAACAGATTTTGTAGTAATTGTTGGATTGAAAATTCCCCCAGTTGTTAAACATTACGGATTTCCTGAAAATATAGCCAGCAAAAATGAAAAACTTTCATTTAAATTCTAGTAGGACATACAGCAATTTACTTGTTTGAGTAAACCTAGTTCACTAAATTTTGGAGTTACCTAGTATTTGTGAAAAGATTGTATGCTCAAATTGTGTAATTATTCAAAATATAATATTAATAAACTAATAATAATCTTTACTATGAGATTATATCAGTCTAGATTCTGGGTTTTAGTCTTGTAGAATGTACATTACACCATAAAAAATATTGAAAGTCCAAGCCCACTACTACCATCCATTACCTAATGGGTTTGGCTAGGCCACTTAAACTTGATTAATTATCTATATTATAATTAAATAAGAAATTTGTAATGATTAGTACTTTGTACAATACTTTTTACAAAGGTACTAATTGTTTACTTCTTTATGTCAAGTAATTTTGTTTAAAGTTATTTTGTATATTCTTACCAAAACCTTGAATTGTTCATGTAATGCAAGTCCAATAGGCCCTTTAAGCTATTTAATTTCAATTTTTTTTAAAAAAAATAATAAACTCGATTGCCATAATTATGGGTTTGAATTTCATTATACACATTTTACAAACCCATAATACTCAAAATAGGATTAAAAAGTTGATTAGTTTAGAGAAATTATCATTTTACCCTTTAAGGTTTGTCCTATTGTTAAGACGAGATAAAGTTTGACTTTATTGACCATTTTTCCCTTTAAAATCAAATAAATGTTAAAAACATCCCTTCTGTTATTTTTTCTATCCATTAAATATATTATATATCCTTTTGACCGTAAAAATTGAATCAAATTATCGTTTTATCCTTCAATTTACTCTATCTAATTACTATTTTACCTTCATAATATTCATTAAATAAAAAATTTATTAAAAATAGAAAACAAAAAATAACTATAATTAAACAATATTTTTTTTTAAAATCTTCAATTCTTGTCTTCTCCACGACCACATTATCTGGTGCCAGAATCATCATCAATCATCATCAATCATCATCACCTTCTTCACCATAATTTAATTTGTAGATCTGGTGCCAGAATCCAGATACATTTCTTTGATTTCCACCATCATCCACAATCATCCACCGTCACTACCAAACTAGAAATCGAATCCCCTCTCATCAATATAAAAATTACCACCACCATTATTAGTATTATCAACACAACATTTTGGCTCTAGAATATCACCACCATTATCGGTCCAAATTCAACACCCAAACCCTCCACCTCTATCAAACCCAAACTCAGACCACCACCGTGAACTAGCCATCACCACCCCCAAATCAAGACCCACCACCACCACGGCACCACACAACAACCCATCCAAAATCCATACACGAAACCAAATCAGCCTAAAATCAAATCGACCCAAATTGAAATCAAATCGAAACCAATCTACCCCCACGTGCATAACACTCCCATGAACCCAACCCAGATCGGAAAAAATCCCACACAGTGCCACCACCTATATCTCCAACACCATCCACCCAAATCCCACCAATCGGCAGCCTTCTCAATAACCAGAAGGAAATCGATGTTCTAGATCGATCGACGATCTTCTCATCTCTCAAATCGGGGTGCCGATTTGGGTCGATGATGATGGATGTGTTCTGTATGGGTGTTGGAGAGAGATCAGTGTGATGAGAGAGACAAATGAAATCGAGAGAAAGATGGATTTGGTGGTGGTGATTTGGTAGAGATAAATTTGGTGGTGGTGGTGATTCGGTGATGATGAATTTGGGTGTTGGAGATAGATGAAGATGATGGTGTGTTATGTATGAATGATAATCAAGATGAGATGTGTTTTTTTTTTTTACTTTTTATGTTTGCTTTATTTTTTTTTATTTTTGTGAAATGATTTTATTTTTTTATTCTTCGGGTTTGGTGATACACGAATGAGATTACGAAATTACCCATTGGATTTTAGCAGTCTGCATGATTTTGGATGAAAAATATAACAGATTTGATGAAAAATATGACAGAAGGGATACATTATGCATTATTTTCATATCGGCTAATATAATCAAACTCTACTCTCATCTTAATAATAAGGCAAACATCGAGAATAAAATGATGCATTCCCATTGGTTTAAGCATGTTAAACCGGTGCACCGTTAAATGGTTCACCCGACCATTAAATAACAAATATATAGCAAGAAATAAGTACAACATTTATATTACATGTGATTTTTGTTCCATAGATATGTTCTTAAATGATCATTGGTGCACCATGGTGCACTGAAAATTTTCTCTTTGCATACACTTCTCACATTTTTACCAACACGTATGTCGTATACAAACACAACACGCAATTTCATGGCGGCTGTCGACAAAATCACAATGTACTACTGCTATTCAAAACAATCAAACACAGTCCCACCTACAAAACCTAATCATAAATCAAATCCCCTTTAAAGATTTTTCATTTTCTGCATTTTTGTTTTTTTGTTTTTTGTTTTGTTTTTGTTTTTAAAAAAAGCAGAGAAGAAACAGAAGAATTAATTAAAGCAAAACACAAATGGAGCCAGTAATGGAGAACGAAGAACATTTCAGCTGGAGAGAAGTGAAGCTACCATCTTCGATTCTAGAGCCGGAGCCGGAGCCGGAGCTGGAGCGAGAAAAAGGAGATAGAAGGAGAGGCAGAGACATACTGATCGCCGTCGATCACGGTCCCAATAGCAAACACGCCTTTGATTGGGCTCTTATACATCTCTGTAGACTCGCTGACACCATCCATCTTCTCCACGCAGTTTCTAGTATGTGAAAATAAAAATTCAATAATGTTGTTCAAATAATATAATTCTGGTGATATTTTTAGATATGTTCTTGAATTTGGAAACTGGGTTGTGTACCAATATTTGCTTTCTAGGATAATAGTAAGTGAATTTTGAGATTTTGTTATGTGGTTTTGATTTGTTAGGTGTAAATAATGTGATTGTTATGTTGTTGAAATAATATAATTCTGTTGATATTTTCGATATTTTCTTGAATTTGGAACCTGGGTTTTATCCATCTAAACCAATATTTGTTTTCTAGGTTATAAGCTAGTGAATTTTGAGATTTGGTTATTTGGGTATTGATTTGTAGGTGTGAATAATGTGATTATTATGTTGTTGAAATAATATTAATTCTGGTGATATTTTTGATATTTTCATGAATTTGGAAAGCGGATTGTGTCCATCAAACTGATATTAGTTTGATTTCTTGGATATTAGTGATTGAATTTTGAGATTTGGTTATGTGGGTTTTGATTTGTAGGTGTGAATAATGTGATTGCTATGTTGTTGAAATAATATAATTCCGGTGATATTTTCGATATTTTCATGAATTTGGAAACAGGAATGTATCCATCGAAACCAATATTAATTTGATTTCTTGAATAATTAGTAAGTGAATTTGATTTGGTAGGTGTGAATTATGTGATTGTCATGTTGTTGAAATAATATAATTTTAGTGATTTTTTTTAAAAAATATTTTCATGAATTTGGAAGCAGGGATATATCTATCGAAACCGGTATTAATTTACTTTGTTGGATAATTAGTAAGTGAATCTTGAGATTTGGTTATGTGGGTTTTGATTTGTAGGTGTTAATAATGAGATTGTTTACGAGATGAGTCAGGGGATGATGGAGAAGCTTGCTGTGGAGGCTCTGGAAGTTGCCATGGTCAGTGATTTGATCTTTTTTCATGAACAATTAATCTTGTGTGATTTTGATTTCCTGTTAGATTCAAGATGTGAGGATTTGTTGTTTCTAATTTTAATCTTAGTTACTGGTTTAACTATAACTAAATAATAGTATTCATTCTTTTAAACATTAAATGTAGTTAAAATCATTTAGATTTGTTCTTGCAAGTCATTTAGTTTAACAAGTTTGATGATCAATACCTAGATATGCATTAATAATATGATTGATTGAAAACAAAATCATAATTCCAACTTTAACTCCAGTTCCATCAAGATCGATACTTTGTTATAATCTTGATCATAAAAGTTTTATGTTAAATTAAGTATAGAAAATGAAGAATTTTTTTAGTAATTTCTGTAATGGGGTGAGACAAGTAGACAAGACTCACAACATACAGAATACTGTCTCTTGTTTCAATTCCCTCCACTTCGATATGTTTTATATTCGGCATCTATTGGAAACCATTTTATTTTTTTCAAGATATCGTATGCAATGAAAATCGTTAATGTGATTTTAGTTTTTAACTAGTATAACTTTGGTGGTCAATCAATGATCATTGAATACTTGGTGTGTTTTGGGGAATGTTAGCTTCAAATTTAGTAATTTATATGGACCAGATAAGAAGTGAGGCTCGGATTGTAGAAGGAGATGCGGGTAAGGCAATTTGCGTGGAAGCTGAAAGATTAAAGCCAGCAGCAGTCGTCATGGGTACTCGAGGCAGAAGCTTAATACAAAGGTGGGTATAAATTCTCTGTGTTTGTGTGTTTATGTGACGATGGTTATATATGCCTCGGATTTTGTATTTATGCAGTGTGTTGCAAGGAAGTGTGAGTGAGTATTGCTTCCACCACTGTAAATCTGCTCCTGTTATAATCGTTCCCGGTAAAGGTACTATTCTCGATTGATTATATAATTATATTCTTCCATTTCCATCCATTGAGTTATTTGAATTTATTATGCTGAATTGTTTATATGGAATTATTGTTTTTTGGATTGGCAGAAGCTGGAGATGCATCTTTGATATGATGGAAAACTGTAAGTCACCATGAACTTAGAATGTACTACAATATCGTCATTGGTTGTTTTTGTTAGCGAGGTTGTGATTTGTGAAGAAAGCATTTTAGATAAAATGTAATGCAAATATGTATATCATGTGTCAGTGTTACAATGGTTGGTTTGGTCATATGTGATGTAAGCTAACTAATTTTCCTGAATCTGATATAGACTTGACATTTGATTGAATTAATGGTTGTTGGAATTACCGATTTGGTGCAAATTTACATAAATTCATGAGAGTAGGCAGTTCATATTCATGGATTTAAATACTTTTCAGACCATCAAGCAACCGCAAAATTTAATTCAGTGTTTTTATTGTCTGATGCAGTCAAATAATATCTAGACCACCTAAGCTTGTTTCAACAGCAGACCCTTCTCTAGCTCTCCGTTTTCTGCTAATATACCATGTTGAATAATATTTTTCCAAGATGTTAAATAAATACGATGATAGAGACAATCAATATAGCACTTCAGTGTTGAGTTTTCGGATAATATATTTCGAATAGAGTTTCTGCACTATTGTTGCATATTATCAGGATTATAGTGTAGTAATTTCAAAATGCAGTTTTACGTAGTTCTGTTCTACGTCTGTTCAAAGAATCTTATTACTCTCCGGCAATGAAATCTTATCTCCAGTTTTGTTCGATGTGATGGATAGATTGATTCATCACAAATAAGTCTCAAATCTACACATTCTTTCACCATTTACATATTTTACATGTTTTATTATAGGACCACACATGGATTTCTGTACATTTTCTTGGCAGCAGCATAATCTATGGTTTGGTTTTATCTTGTCCACAAAAATTTCTAGAGACATTCTTCTTATTAATTATTATCATCAGATATTCCATTCAAAATTTAGAACCAGAGATGAAAAATCACACAATTATCTTCTTTTCTGGTGATAGAATTCTGTTGTTTTTTTCCTGTCTTTGGAGACGTTGCAGAGAGAGGCTCTTCTTTGCTATAAAAACTTTTCAGGATTCTTTTCATGTGTTGCACTAAAATACAGACATGTCAAGACTCAAAGAATCTTTTGTGGGTTTTTTTTTTTTCTTTTTTTTTTTTTCTTTTTGTAACTTTTTATTCCTTGGAATTGAACAAAATGTTAGAGGTGGACAGAGAAAGAAACCTCAAATAAGAATAGATGAAAAACAATAAATTTATTTATTTTTCTCACAGAAAAGCTGAAATGGGCCCAAGAAAGAGAAAAGGCAATATCATCTTTCAATATCTATAGAAAACAAAGAGAATCAAAGAGATCTTGCCTGTGGAAGAGGCCAGGTCCACTCCTTTCACTGTTGTATTATATGGCTTGTAAATGAAAGAAAGGAAAGCGGAGCCTATGGCAATATACATTGAAGGTGTTTGTTGGCTCTTAACATTTTCTTGGTCCCCCATTTCACTTGCCCTTAGAGACCCACTCTGAAAACCTCCTTTCTCCTCCTCCATCAATGCTTGATTACATGATAAATATCACTATGTCAGTACATATCTTGTCCGTTATCTTCGTACAATAACTCTTATACGGAAGGTTTCTGATAAATTTCAAGAATATACGTTTTGTACTTGTTCCGTTATCTAAATACCTCATTTCTCCTCCATCTCCCTAATTACATCCTAGGTGGTCGATCCAAATGGGTTGTTTTCTTCATATAAAACCGCTTCTACATTAGGTTTCTGAAAATTTTTAAGATATGTGTTTTGTTCTTATAGGGTTATTTGAAAACCTCATTTCTCTTCCATTAGTGCTAGATTACAGGATATATACCAGTATACCTCATACATACATCTCCCTAATTAAAAGCCTTGGATGGTTTATCCAATTGGTCTGTTTTTTTGTACAAAAAGTGTCAAAAACTCTTATACAGAAAGTTTCTGATAAATTTCAGAAAACTGTGTTTTGTACTTGTACGGTTATCTGAAAACCTCCTTTCTCCTCAATCAATGCTTGATTACAGGATATATACCGGTATATCTCATACATACATTTCCCTAATTAAAGCCTAGGTGGTCAATCCAATTCTTCTGTTTTCTTCATACGAAAACTCTTAAACAAAGGGTTTTTGTACTTGTATAGTAATTGTAATTTTAGTCAAGTTGTTTCAAGACTACATGTCATGTCTTAGTAACAATTAAGGCTCATAATCAGAATTTCACCATCTAAACCACCTACATCAAAATGGGAAAACTGAAAAAGGGAATTTGGAAAACTGGAAATCTATTTTATTTTATTTTTTGCCAAGTTCTCTGCCTGCATTACACACTCTTTTATGTTGATTCTGTTTTTTACACTACTCTTTTTTGTAGCAATGCCCGGTTTTAGTAAGAACTAAGTAGGCATAACCACAGTTCGGTTTGAACCGTAACCGTGTGAAATGAATCGGAACCGGAATCGTGGAATCGATTCTGGAACCGTAACCGTAACCGTAACCGTGGGGTTTAAGGTTCGGTTCCGATTCTTCTAAAAAAAAACCGGTCTGGAACCGGCGGTTTGGTTCCAGCCAATTTTTCATTTCTTTATTTTTTTTCTTTATCTCTTGTCTCTTTCTCTTTCTTCAAATCTCAGACATCCCTCTCTGGCTCTCTCTCTCTCGTTTTTTTTCTTTCTTCGATCTCTCTCTCTGATATCCCTCTTTCTCACTTGCTTCTTTCTTCTTTCTTCTTTCTTCTTTCTTCTTTCCAGAATACCCACATCCATCCTTGATCCACAAATCGATCCATCCAACGATTCTATCCATCGATTTCATCTACATGCATCGATTCCATCCACCGATTTCATCCACAGATCCATCGATCTCTCTCTCTCTCTTTCACAGATCCACATCAATTCCATCAAAGATCGATCGATCCACGAACAAAGAAGATGAGACGAAGATTAAAGAAGAAAATGATGGCTGGATGAAGAAGATGGTGATGGTGGACCAGTGAATCCGTGATGTGTGATTTGTGCGTGTGTGAGATTGAGAGAGAGATATATATGAAGATGATTTCAAAAAAATTGGGGGAGATTTGGGGTTGAACGTATATAATCGGAGATTTTGTTATTTGGGTAAATATGGGAAAATCTGGGTTGGGAAGATTGGGAGATCAGAGATGTTGATATGATATTTGGTTAAAAAAAAAACGAACCGTCGGAACCGGTGAACCGAACCGGAACCGGAACCTGAACCGGTGAAACTTTCGATTCCAGGTCCTCTGGAACCGAAACCTGAAACCGAAACCGATTGTTCGGAACTGAAACCGAACCGTACCGGAACCGTGGTCATGCTAGGACTAAGGACTTAAGGAGCCATTGCAGCTTTTGTACTGATAGATAGATAAATCAATTCTTTATCCTACATCATATAAAACAATGAATAAATACAAAGCTATACTTGATTGAAATCAGAGTCATTTTCAAGTTTCGACAACTTTATCTACATTATTATCACAGCATCAATCAATTTGCAGGAAACCAAAAGATCATAACTTCAGTGATCTCCATTTTCAGAGTCTATTGACTAATCATTTCCTAGTGGTCTCATTCATGTACCTCTGATTTTATTTAATTATTTATTGTCTTTCAATGTAGCGAGATAGAGTGACTCTCAGTACACAAAGTAAAAAATAATAATAATTAAAATTGCAGAGAATGTAAACAAACAGGATTTCTCATCTGTGTTGAATTGTGGCCATTGATTGTTTTATAGTTTTCAAGTGTATAAATAATAACAATTCAACATGTTTATATGATCATAATGCCAATTAATAGAAGGTTAAAAGTTACTAGTTATCGGTCTTATTCATACTATGTCTTGAAGTAGTATACATACAAATATATATACGGGATATGTACTTAGCAACATTAGCCAACAAAAAAGAAAAAAGAATCCGGATCAGATCAAAGACGTGTCTCGAATAGAAGGAAATAAATCGTAAGATTGATGACGATGATGATGGTGATGGTAATTCTGATTCACATCTCCGTCTTTAGATTGCTAGCTTCAATGGAACCTGCAAGAAATCAGTTCAGATTACTGGGAATGAAATTTTTTATCAAAAAAATGGGGACCCCAGAATTGCGTTATGTCATTGTATATGTGTATGCACTATTAATAGGTCACTTAAAGAGGCTAAAATGCTTTTACAACTTTAATTGTTTCCACTTTCTAGAAAACAGTTGAAACGGAGAATATTATTATTACGGTCATTGAAAACAAAAATCTATTGTTTAAATCATTGTAGATTGAAAAGGATATAAAGTTTTGCAGAGGACCCAGTTCTTCCAAAGTGAAAATCATTCACATTTGTGGGGCTCTATAAAGTCTTTATTATCACTAGTTAAAAATAATAATAAAAAAACCTCACTTTGCTTTCATATTTTTTTTGGTTTAAACTTGAAAAAGAATCTAAAGAAGCAAAGAGTAAAGAGTAATTGATAAGACGGGGTAAATTCTCTGTTTAGGTCGATCCTGATATCCTGATATTTAGCTGTAAATGGCAGATGATGAGATGGAAAGGGTGTTTGTAAAATAATATATATATAAACCACTTTGCTTTCTTTTGTGTTTTGCCTTAAACTTGAAAAAGAATCAAAAACAAACGAGAGTAGATTGATATGACGGGTCAATTCTCTAGTCGGGTCAATTCTGAAAATTACCTGTAAATAGTTGATGAGATGGAAAGGTTGTTGATCTATCTTGATCAAAGGGGAGACTGTAAAAATTTTGCAAATCAGCATCCCAAGTTGTTGAAGAGGGCAATAGATGCTGTAATTGCTGTGATGGCAATTGGCAACAAGTGAAATTCATGTCAGTAAAAATGAATTGATACAAGTATACAACCACAAACATGAAACATGTACAAAGTAAAAATCAATAGCAAGTGTAGATGGAAATTACAGTGAAGCAAGACGAATCGAGGAATGTTTCAGGGATTGATACAGGAGCGCTGATTGTTCTACGGAGCCCCATATCAGGAGGGTTTATAACCATTTCATTACCAGAACATGAAACTATTTGTTGTTGTAATGGATTGAACTGGTGTTGGAGGTAAGCAGGATTAGTATTCATTTCGGATGACATCCCAATTGTCGGAAAATTCGCAGGAGGACAGGCAGGAAACACCTGTTTTTCGAGTTATTTACACGAAATTAGCAAAGAAATCACATTCTAACAACATGAACGTATGCAAATTCCTTCTCAATTTCTCACCTCTTTAGCAAAGAAATTGTCTATGTTGAAGTCGAGCCTCGGATTCACAGCAGCTAGTTTCATTGACAGGAACTGTATGTGTTCATTGTAATTATATGATCAGACATAACAACAATCGATGATTCCATAACAGGGTCTGCTAATGAAATTGTTAATCAATTACCTCGACTTGCCGTTGAAGAGATTGAACATAATTGATAATCTCATCAAGCATTCCAGCTTTTCCTGTAATTTTGTTGCATCCTGGTACTAAATCCTGTAAATACTTCATTCTTTCACTGATTTTTTCCCTTCTCACCTGCCACATAATTTCGATGTTAGAATCCAAATCACAGTAAAAATTTCAACAAAACAAATCGGATATGAGTTTTAACTCACTCTTTCAGCTAAGCTGTGACTGTCAGTGGCCTGACCGCGACGTGCCCGGACATGAATGTAATCAGGCTTTTGAACATCAGAAACCTTTGAATTTTCTTTTGAATTATTGTCAGAATTTTCTTTGTTGTTGTTGTTGTTGTTGTTGTTTTGATCTGTGATCTTTGAGTCTCCTTCCTCTGCACATCCTTTCAATCTTTTGTCTTTGATTTCATCTTCTACAACAACCTATATATATATATATATATATATATAACCCAAAAAAACAGAGACCTCCATCAATAATTTCACCCAAAAAAATTACAACTTTCTTTTTAAGATCTTCAAAACAGAGAAAAAAAAAATCAGACCTTTGTGTTTTGAATCTTATCATGCTTGCGTTTCTTGAAGCTCACTTTTCCAGCTGCAGCAGCGCCACTTATTTTGTCCTTCACCTCCGCCGTCGTCGTTGCGGCCGCCGCCGCCAGCGGCGTGCAGCTGGCAGTTCTTGAAATGGAGAAATTCGCTTCGAAACCCGGAAATCCAAAACCAGGCACTAAAATCTTGCCCATTTCAGACCACCCGTTTTCCGATCCCGGGTCGGCCTTGACCGGCCCGATCATTGAATTCCCAGCAGCAGCACCATCGAAACCCGGCACCTGACTCACATGACTCGGCCCGGAAAACACACCACTCAACTCACTGAAATAACCACTCCTCTCCTCCACCTCTGGCTGCTGATGATGAAACTGGTCCTGTTGCTGCGACTTCAAACGAGCTCTTTGTCTCTCCAACACAGTCATGTCCGTACAGTGCAACATCTCCGTCAACGATCCTCTGTTCATCGATCAACGCCACCACCACTACACACCCAGAGCAGAAAAAAAAAAACCCAGCTGTTGTTGTTTCCTTCTTCGCTGAAAATTAAAAACGAAAACGAAGAAGAAATCAAAAGTGTAGTGGTTGTTGTTGTGGTTGTCGTACGCTTAGCTAGCACACGAGTTCGTCGTGAGGAGACGACGAAGAAGGTACAATACGTAGCCGTAGCCGTTTTGGTGTAGTAGTGGTAATAGTACAAGTACTTTTTAGTAGCAGTAGTAGTAAAAGAGAGATTATTATATATATATATATAGAGAGAGAGAGAGAGAGAGAGAACAAAAACAGGTGGCCGGAATATGGCACACAAGTGACCGGAATTTATTAAGAGAGAGTCGATGTGTTTATACTTTATAGAGAGAAAGAGAGAGAGGTACGGAATGGAAGGTATCCACAATGAGACTAGGAGAGGCCGTGGGAGATGGGACCTAATGACGTGACCGCCACGTGGGACTGTCCCAAGCATTGGATTTTGGATTTGGAATTCCAATTAGAATGGTTTTTTTTTTTGTTAATTAATTAACATCGAACGGGATTAAGGGTAAATCGGATTAACCGCGTTTAAACTCAAACACAAGAGGGAAGGTTAAAGGATATCACAATCCCTGTCCCCAAAGCCGTTTGAGAAATATATAGCAGTGGGATTCAATTACTTATTATGTTTCTCATATTATATTCACTAACTTGAAATAAATGTATCAGGGTTAGATTTGAACCCCACTGTTAACATGAAACCACAAATTATCGGAACTAAAATTAAGGGTGTATGTATACTCATTCTGAAGGCTTTTTCTTTATTTTTTCATTCTCTTCTCCTTTGGATCATTGTACGAGTGAATGTGGGGTTTAGGTTCATTTTGTTGTTTTTTGGATTCACCAATGTTATTATTCACAATAAGCCATTTTTGTTGACCATGTTTTGAGATGATATATATGAATTCTTTTATTCACTTTTTTTTTTTTTTAAGTAGGAATTGCTAAAATTATAAGAAATTCATTTTTAACCTTATAGAAAATTTAATTGTTAATAAAAAAAATTAATAATAATATATATCCTTAAATTATAAAAATACCTCTAACATTAATTTTTCTATTTTCTTTTGTTATTCTTTTTACCTTCTTCTTCCTTCTTCTCTTTTCATCCTTCCTCATTGGATTCCAATCGTTGTTCCTGCAAAACGAACACCAATGACTGCACCATTGTTGTTCCTGCAAATCGACTAATTAGAGGATGGTTTAATCTCGGAATCACGTTAAAGATTTGAATAAGTGAATGTAGAAAAACTTTTCCAATTAGATCTAAATCGGTTTAAAGTGTGTAAATATATTCCATTTGTTCATTAATTGAGTTGCAAACATTTGTTTTAACATGGTTTTAACGTTATTGTATTACTTTTGTGTGTTTTTGTAAAGAATCGAATCAAATAATGTTTTGTGATTTCTTTTCCATAAGATTTCAAATTTTACTGTTTCGAAAACTTGAAATATTCTGTTAAAACTCGAAATGTTGATAAAATTGAAATATTCTATAAAAACTCAAAATGTTGACAAAACTTGAAATCTTCTTTAAAAACTCGAGTTGTTATTAGAAAACGTGAAATCTTTAGACAAAACTTGAAATGTTTTGAAAAAACACTTGAAATCTTACCGTTATTAGGAAAATGATTTTTTTTTTTTGAAATCAATCTTCTCTGGCTAATGGTGGGTTCGTCTTCGGGCTGCGGCGGTGATCTTTTCTCTTCCGGTTGCTTCGGCAACGGCGATGATGCCATCTCCTCACTTTTCTCTCTCGACGACAACACATTTTCCTCTCTCTTCTCTCTTTCTCGCCTGTTCATAATTTCTCTCTACTTTTGTTTTTGGTTTTTTTTTTTGTATTTAAATATGGGTATTCAGGTAATTTATCAAAAAATATAGTTATTAACAATTAAACTTTCGTATGTGGTTAGAAACGAAATTCTAATGTTTTGAATGACTACTTTTGGTTCTCTCTTTTGCTTTTGACTCATAATATGTAGATCGTGTTAACATAACCTAATGTATGGGTTTGTTCCACATCATATTAAATATACTATTATGCATGGACATATATAATAGGTAATTCCATTTTAATCCCTATAATTTGACATAATATACAAACTGGTCTCCCGATTTTGAGCTTTATCTTGACAGGTCCCTCTAGTTACCAAAAATCTAGAATTTGGTCTCTACCGTCCAATTCTGTTAGGTTTCTGTCATATCAGTAAGGGTATAATAGTAAAAACTTAGTTAAAATTAATAATTACAAATAAAAACAATTAAAAGTTGATTTTAAAAAATAAAATTAGGAAAAAAAACCAATCATTGTCAAACTAAACCTAATAACACCGGATCTCTCAACCTGATAACAAATCTCTCTCTCGTTGATAACAACAGAAACCTTACTTTCTCTCTCTTGATCCCACACCAGATATCCTACTTTGATAACAACACACTCTCTCTTGTTGATAACAACATCTCACGTCTCACTTTCACCGGATCTCCCACACTCTCTCTCGATCTCTCACTCGCGATCCCTCACACTCTCTCTATTGATCTCTCATTATCGATCCATCACTCTCACGACCAATCTCTCACTCTTTCTCTTTCGATCTCTCGATATCTATCCATCACTCTCTCTCCTGAATGGTTCGCCGTTTGCGGCTTCGTTTTAGGTTTGCTTGGTTTGGTTTATGTGTTGGGTTTGTTGGGTATGGTATTGGTTTCAGTGGTGGGAGAAGAAGGGTTTGCTGGGTTTGGTCGGGGAGGGTTTTATTTGAATTTCGTTTTGGTTGATTTCTAGATTAATTGTTTTTGGTTTATGGGTGAACGAGGAATGGTGAATGGTGTGTTGATTTTGGAATGGTGAATGGTGGTTTCTGGGTGATGATTTTGATGAATTCGTTTTTATGTGTTGTGTGTGAATTCTGAAGAAAAAAAATTGATTATGGGTTGGGTTGATAGGAAGATGATTTGTGTGAATTTCTCGATCTCTCACTCACTCTCGAATATACCGACTTTGGTGACCATTTGAGGTTTTTGATTTGGGGGGTGGTGATGGTATGTTACTGGGGTTTGGTTCAGTTGAAAGTTGATTGTGGATTGATTTCTAGGGTTTTGACTAGGGGTTTGGTGTGTTTATGAAATTTGTGTTTCCGGTGAATAAATTTGGCGATGATGAAGATGATGTTGAGAGGTGAACAAATTTGACAGTGAATAAAATTATGTGTTTCTGGTGTGAATAGTTTTATGTTTCTGGTGTGAATAATTTTGTGTTTCTAGAATGAATAAAATTGTTTTTGATGTTAAACTCAGAACTGAGTTTGTAGTACTAGGTTTGTAGATGATGAAGATGATGTTAAATTTGTTAAACATAACAACGATGATGTTGAATCGGTTTAACACAAAAATCAGGGGCTACATGGTTATTTAACCCTCTGACTCTGTCAGGAATCACTTTTTGAACGAAAAGTTTAACAGAAGGACTTAACGAGATATTTCTTAAAATCGGGGGACCTGTTTGTGTATTAAGTCAAACTAGAGGGATTAAAAAGGATTTCACCCTATATAATATCTTATGGTGTATATATTATATTGTAATTGTTAATATATTTTTTAACGAGCTTCATATATAAAACATTGTTCACTAAGATGCTGTGTTTTAAGACAAGGTGATTATCATATTTAAAAAATAAGGACAACATAAATATGTGGAAAAAAAAAAGTGTGCTATAGTAGTACTCGTGTGACAAATAATACACCATCTCAATTCTCCATCTACTAATTCAATAAACTCCAACTAATTGATATAGATTCAATATTTAGTTTCACGGTCAAAAATTACTTGTACATATTTACATACTTTTGACGTCGAATACATTACATAACATATACATAAATTCTATTGAAATCACTGTAAGTTTCATAAATTACTATCTTAATTTTGATTTAAGATAACCCAGGTATAATATATGTAATAGGAGAATATAGTACCCGAAACCTTAATAAATCTATATCAACATCTTCATTTTTGTAATGTTATAGAGCTAATTCAATCGATAATATATGTTTAACTTTATAAAGACATGTGTTAAAAAAAGACATCATGACTCGAGAAGAATTCACTGAAACCCTAACAAAAAAATAAATTGTATAATATTCGATTAAATCATGAATATTCATGTTCATGTAATAAGAATAAAAATCAAGGTGGTTACACTGCATTGCATTTGTATAGGAACTCACAAAATTGGATTCATTTCATTTCATATAAATTATAATTAGAGGTGGGTCGTGGTCGTGGGTGCATAGTTTCTCTCTGCGGGTTTTTGGGCCCGAGAAGGCTGGCGGGAAACCAGGGCCTCTGTCAAGGGATTTACACGTGTCACTATCTCCCGCTTCTGATCTGACAAATCAGTTCGATGACGTGGCACATGAAAGAAAACGGGGTTTCAGTTTTTGATTGATAGGCCAACTTCGGTACCTGCGAAGTGGTATTTCGAATTTCAACAGTTCTCCTTCAGAAACGCGTGAACACCACCGCGAGCGTGTGGATATTGACCACATTCTGCGGGTACTAAGGAGTTAGTCCCTACTAAAAATAAAACGATGTTTTCTAAAAGAAATATGGTTAATTTCTTTTTAATCCCTCTAGTTTGACCTAATAAATAAACTGATCCTCAGATTTTAAACTTTATATTGATAGATCCCTCTAGTTATCAAAAATCTGGAATTTGGTCTTTACCAATCAATTATATTAGGGTTCCATCAGATCGGTAAGGGTATAATGGTAAAAGTAGAGTTAAAATAAATAATATCAATTAAAAAAATAAAAAAAATAATTTCAAAAAATCAAATTAAAAAACTAAATAAAAAGTAATTATTATTTAATTTAATTAAAAACAAACATTCACATTCACTCTCTCTCACTTACCAAACCCATTACCAACCAATCCCACCTTCATTTCACTAAAAAAAAAATCATATCTTCTTCAACACATAAACCAAACCCCTAGCCACCACTACCACTCTAACACCAAACCCACCGAAATTACACCAATCGCTACCCTTACAAGCGTTGATCTCCTCCTTCCCGCAGTTTGATCTCCTCTTGTCACGAATCCTTTCCTTTCTCTGTCACGTTCTCCACCATTCTTCTTCTTCTTCTTCTTCTTCTTCTTCTTAATCTCTCTCTCACGATCTCGACACACACTATTCTTCTTCTTTTTCTTCTTCTCACGAATCTTCTTCTCGAGGATCTTCTTTTTTCTTCTTCGTCGGTTTTTGGGTTTAGGTGTATTGAGAATGATGTTCAGTGGTGGGTTTGGGCGTTCAATGGCTTGGATTAGGGTGTTGGATTTGGGGTGGCAGTTGTGGTTGTGGTTGCGGTTGCGGTTGCAGGTGCGTTTGGGTGGATGGGTGTTGGGGATGGTTTGGGGTGGATGAGTTCCTGATAATGTTTGTGTTTGTGGCTAGCTGTTGAGAGGCGAGTTACCTGAAAGGAGTTGAAATCGAAATTGATGAAGGTGGTTTGGGTGTGGATTGGTGGTGGCGATGTGTGGATTTGATGAATCTGAAATTTTTTCTAGATTTAAAGAAGTTTGGAAAATTTCCCATATTTCATATCAAATTCTTGCCAACTGATTTTCCTTGAAAATGAAACTAATGTCAGCTAGGTTTGATTTTGGGTCTGTGTTTCTAGTGTTGGTGGAAATTTGGATGAAGTCTGGTGTTGATGAAAATTTTGATTTCTGAAAATTATGATAAAAGATTCGAAGAAAAGATGTTTGGGTTTCTGGGTTGTTGATGATGATGGTTATGGTCTGATGATGAAGATGATAATGGTGATGGTCGATGATGACGGTAATGGTTGATATGGTGTAATGGTGGTAGGAACCCAGAACTAGTTGAAGATGATTTCTGATGTTGGTTTTAATTTATTATTATTATTTTTTTTCTTCATATTTTTATATTTTTATATTTTTATTTTTAATCAGGGGCAGCAGGGTCAAAACCGGATGATCAGTTTATGTATTAGGTCAAACTAGAGGGACGAAAAATAAATTAACCCAAAGAAATATCTAGAGCATATTTTATAAAAGTAAGAACATCTCCAATATTATGTCAAATCAGTGTATCAATGTTAAAATTTAGTATAAAGTGTAAAAGTCTTTCTTTAATGTAGCGTCAAATATTGTACCAAATTTGACATATGTTATATTATGTACTAAATTTGACACACAATATAGCATATGGCAAATTTCGCACAACAATAAATACACTTTTTTGAATTATAAAACTATCACTTAAAATAATTTAAATTTAATGTACATTAATGATATTTCAATCAAAATCTATTTTATCCAATCATTTTTCAACATTTTAATAAATGCATTAATGGTAAATGTTGACTTTTATAATTTTAATAAATAAAATAATAAACATAACATGTTAAATACAACTGTGTATTGGAACACAATGCTAAATTGTTGTATCAAATATAACATTTTACATTTTTTTATACCAAATTTTGTATTGTGAATAAGATATGCATCGGAGATGGTCTAAGAACGTAACCAAAATTTGATTATTTATTTTAAAAACACTGGCAAACAGAGTTATTAAAATTTAGCAGTTATCAATAATCAAATTGTCTCTTCAATAATCAAATTTAAAGATTGATTTTCAATCATCAAATACAAACTTAGCACAAAATAAATATTGTTGTAGTTTATCATTTCTCTCTCATATGTGGTGTTTTTTTTATCAGCTATGTATCTCATCATTGTTTCGATCCTAAAAATTTCAACCAGGTAAAATTCGTCTATTTATTACGAATATATCAATACTTATATCATATACCTTCTCTTGTCTTTTAAAGTGTTTTTTTTACCCTTAAATTAAAAATGAGTGAGAACAATGAAAAATGAGGTGAGATTGGATTTTTGTTATAGAAAAAGTAGATTTTTGATTTAGATAAATTGTTTTACACAATTATCAAATTTAATCATCCCTGAAAACAATTCTCAAATGCTGAGAATCTGAGATGACAACTTTTGATGATCCAAATTTACTTATACCATTAGAAATGCTCTAAATACATTATCCAACACTCTCTCAATCCACTCGCTCTTTTTTATTTGATAAATGTTAATATTTTACCTTTTTATATGAAAGTTGAGTCATAATAAATGGTTTGTCTGCTCATATTATTCACAACTCAAACAAAACATCATCTTTCCAAATTGCCCTTTTACTGTTTACCAATTATAATTTATAATCTCTTTTATATAATAAAAAAGATTAAGTGTGTATATATATATAATGATTTTTACAATAAATTTTTTCATTTTAAATAAACGTTGAATGGAATAAATGGAAATATAAATTATTTTTTAAAATAAATATGTTTTTTAAAGGAGAATAAATAATGTTTAGAAGTAAAAAAAGAAGAAGAGGATTTCAGAGAATTAGATGAAATATATTGCAAATTATATTTGGTATAAATTATGTTTTTGAAGGAATATAAATGATGTTTAAGAAAAAAAAACTTAATTTTTGTCAAACAAAAGGATTTTTAAGAAAAAAATATATTTTCTTCATATCTAAAAAATGAAAAGAAAAGAATTATTTGAAAGAAATTATAAATTATAATTAATAAAAAGAGCAATTTGGGAAGAGAATGCTTTGTTTGAGTCATAAATAATATGAGCAGACAAACCATTTATTATGGCTCAACTTTCATGTGAAAAAAATTAAATATCAACACTTGTCAAAAAAAAAAAAAGAAGAGAAAGTTGATTGAGAGAGCATGCTTAGATAGTGTATTTAGCATTTTTTTTTCAAAGGTAATTACCAAATAGGTCATGGCCTTTTTTTAAAATTTCAAATTGTTTGTGACTTTTACAAAAGTGATTAAATTGGTCCTTATATTTTTTTCAAGTGTCAAATCAGTCCCTCTAACTAAGTTTTGTCAAACAATTTTAATTGTATAGAGGTAAAATTGTACTTTATTCATAAACAATATAATAATATTATAACATAATTTTTGTTAACACATGTATATTTTTGTTTGTTTTATTTTTGGGTTTTGATTTATAAATAATTTTGAAACAATGCTCGTATGATATTAACAAAAAAAAAAACAATTATATAAAGATGGTAAAAGACTAAACTGAAAATGAATGGTAACTTTGTTTATAAAATAAGGGTAAAATTGACATTGACTTACTAAAATATTTTAGATTTTTTTAGATAATTTTAATTAAAAAATATACAAATGGTGTCATTAATATTTTTTTTGGATTTTGTTGTAATTATAATGGTGAATTTAATGCATAAAAAAATAAAATAACTTTGCTATAATATGACAAATAAAAGGTATTTACGTACATTAATTAAAACTGTTAAAGTCAACTGTTATATTTAACACCGTTAAATCGTTAGAGAAACTAATTTGACACTTGAAAAAAACGTGATGACCAATTTGGTCACTTTTATTAAAGTCGCAAACAACTTACAATTTGGGACGATAATGTTTTGTTTGAATAATAAATAATATGAGTAGACAAGCTATTTATTATAACTCAATTTTAACGTGAAAAAATAAAATATTGATACTTATAAAAAAAAAGAAGAAGAGAAAGTGGATTGGGGAGTGTGTTGGGATAGTGTATTTAGCACTTTTTTTTTAATAAGGTTTTTGTTTTTAAAATAGGGTAGTGTTAGGATACATGATATATATATATATATATATATATAAAGCAAATATTAATTATATCTATTGTGTTAATTAATGCAATAAATATATATTTATAATAAATGTTTCCATTTTTAGTTATTAACCTTGACCCTTAGGACATTGATTAACACTACCCTTTCAAGTATGTATAAAAACTTTTCTTATTTGTAATTTTGTATATAATTAGCATGTTTATGTAACTAACTTTATATAATTAAAGACATAATTAGTCGCATGCTTTTATTAAATTTTTATGCATAATATCCTTTTCATTTGATAGCAAAATATTTGTTTTTACTATTAAATTTAGAAAGACACACTTTCTTATAAAAGAATATATATATATATATATTGTTAATAGCAAAATTTGGTTAGGGGATCAAAGAGAATTTTTTCACCCTCCTAGCTCGAATCAAAGCCCGAGTTCATCATTCATTGAACCCTGGGCGAGCCATAAAGCTACCCTGCAGAAGCAAGGAAGGGTCACCGGGCTTCAGAACTATCACGAATGACGCTCGACACGACCAGGTCGAGCCCTCACGCTAACACTGGAATTCGGGCAAAGCCCGATGCGCGGTTATCCGAGCTTCTCAAGATCACATATCCTGGAACCCCGATTTCTGGGGCCTGCCTCCGGAACCACCCCGTGAAAACAAGGAAAGGTTGTCGAGCTCAGGAAACATTTGAGGTGAAGCATGACACAAACAAATTAAGCTCCTTCCAAATCAAGGTTTTCCGAGGTCGAAATAAGCCCGTCAAACTCTACAAAAGCCCGTTATCCATTCCAGACACGAAAAATGGGGACTTTAAGGGGATCAGATTCATGCTATAGCAATGCTCCAATTCGCCAAGGGAATCTTGAACCTACATGGACATGAAAGAAGAAGCTCGCCTAATCCACGCTACCCCTAGTTAGTGTCCACAAGGACGTCTCAAGCTCTAAAGAACCATGAAAGGTCAGGTCAGGCCAAGCCAAGCTTCTAAGACCAGAACTAAAGCATGGGTCTACCTTGCTCTACGAAAAAACGAACAGCAAACTCGATGACCCCAATAAAGAGTCATGCCATGAATACACACAAGATCATATCTACACTCCAACGAATATTAAAACTCTGCGTACGTGTAAGGTAAGAGATTGAGTTCAAAAAGGAAACAAACTTATCTCCACCAAAGATATCCTCGAATCTGTTATTAATTCGAAGTCAAAGACTCTCAAATAAGAGATCTCGCCTGATAAAGAGGGAACGGATTCAGAGAATCATGGCAGGAGATTCACTGGTTTGAACTACTAGTACCATGTTTAAGTACACCCGACATAAACAAAAAAAAAGGGAGGAAGAGAGTTGGAGACTTCGACCTAAATTCTGTAATCAGAACACAACCTCAACTATTATTAACTATTCGACAGACACGAGGTCGCCACCCTACTGTATCCCAGAGAGATCATGAGTGTTTAAGAGTCCATTTGTACCATATTCACAGTTAATAATAAATTCATTACATTCTCGTCTTCATTGCACTTAGATTCATACATCCATCCTTATTCAACCAGGTTAGGTGCCTAAGGTACCAACCCTGACCATCGCCTATTTGGTGGTGGTCTCGAGGGTGTTAACCGGAATTTCTCACATCGAGCAACTTTTCCGTTAACATATATATATTATAGTAAACTATGCTATGCTATCATCAATCAACCATTTCATAATTTGTTACATATTAACTTGACATGCATGCCAAATTTTTGAACAATGTATATCAGTGTTCTTATAAAAAACGGATTACATATTGCATATATAACTATCATGTATATCATTTTTACACCGATATAATTGTGTTATAGATGAATTGAATCAATCTTTTTTTAATCTAACACCATTTAGATAATGGGTTTGTCAGGAATATGAATTTGGATCCTCTACTGACAGTGCCAGTCCTTAGGTTTTGGAGTCCCCTGGGCGAATATTTAAAATTGGGCCCTTTGTTCAATTTCACATCTAAATCTTGTAAAATATTGTACTTGATAATATATATATATATATATATACATATATACATATATATAAGTTTTTAAGAAAAAATATAAAAGTTTAATCAAAGTAATTTTTATCAAGTTTATATCACGATATATAGAAAAAACAAAACCGAAAAAAAAAAGTTACGAGCAGATAGATCTGCATGACAGTTTCCACTGAAAGAAATATCGTATGTAAATAAGAAGATACAAACTTATAAAATGAAAAGGGAGGAGACCTCCTCATTTTTTATTTTATTTTATTTTATTTTTTATTTTTTTAGAATTTTAAAAAATAAATAAAATAAAGGGTATATTTGGTAATGTTTAGGCTGTGTTTACAAAATATAATTTTTTAAAAACTCTTAATGAGATGTACATGCAAAGAGGGATGCACATACAAATTTTCATGGGTACAAATATATTTACTCATTTACTTTTAATAATTTTGATGAAAATTCATACTTAACTTAATCTTTATATAAGAAGTTGATTTCCACATCTTTTTTTATTATTTTGAACCCAAAAATGATATAATTATATGGATCATGTTGTATGTGTCAAATGTGAGCAGTACCATCATTTTCTAGACCCCTTATTTATCAAAGTAAAAAATGTGAATATTAAACAAATAAAAAAAAAGGGCCTAGTGCCATGCCTTAGGGCCGACACTGTCTACTAATATGATTTTTTTCCTGACCTCATATAATCTTATGACACATAAGCATTGCAATGAATGTGTGATTGATTTTCAAAACCACTTTACCGACAACCAATCGTATGTTTTAAAAATGTTAGAAAAAATATCAGATCAATAGAGATCCAAATCCCAAGAATATCTCTTCTTCCCACGTTTTATGGTTTTATGTACAAATATGAGACAAATGATACAAATGATACCAAGACTCAAAATCCTGGTGTGAGCTTCACAAGGTAAGGACATTAACGGTTTGAATGAACACATTTTACCACTAGAAACCATGTTGAATAGTGGTAGATTTTTTATTTATTTTGACTCCAGGAGAGAGGACGTGTTTGTTTTGTTGATCGACTTACCTAAATTGTTTAGTGTAATGTTAAATTATGAGTCTACTTCATTAACTTTATTTTTAGTTTAGGATACAGTTAAATTTTGATTTCAAGTTGAGATTAGACTAGAAAGTGATTGAAAGAATATGCAAAAAATGGTGTTGCCAAAAGGTTGGTTGATTAAGCGACATCTAATCCATGGTTAGTATAGTGACACCAACTTCATGAATAGCTAATTGTTTAAGATATTATTGTAAGAATTATTTAAAGATAATTAAATCTCGTATCGTATACATAAGTATGAATAGACGTGTATCTGGAAGTGCAGTGGAAACCATCCAATTCATCGAGTCTTAATCCCGAATCCATAATAACTCAATAACCTGAAAAGAAAAACAACGAAAACAATAGAGATACTTCTACACTCTTCTCATCTTTCTCAGATTGTCTAATGGGGAGACAATTC
Source organism: Dipteronia dyeriana (assembly GCA_032871835.1). Classification (NCBI taxonomy): domain Eukaryota; kingdom Viridiplantae; phylum Streptophyta; class Magnoliopsida; order Sapindales; family Sapindaceae; genus Dipteronia; species Dipteronia dyeriana. Next base: position 94,069,981 of record CM065295.1, on the reverse strand, counting down.
TGTAACACATTATGTGAGTGAGAGTAGGGACCTCCTATATATAGTATCATAAAGGATTCTCAAAACCCTAATAGGATGGTTAGTCCTAAAAGGAATACTAGACCCACACATATACAATAGTCCATACCATATCCTACATATATTTAATGTAGCTAAGGTGCATCAAGCCCAACAATGTCGATCACATTTAAACGGGTTTTATCCTGTCAACTCTCACTTACTTAAATACTCCAATCAATTCGATTTTTCATAAACTCAAAATATAATGTTATATGTTGCTCACAATTTTTATAAAAATCTTACGATTATTGTTTTGGTTATTTGTCACACCACACAACTGACCTAATTAAAAAAAAAAACATTTTGAGGTAATTTAAGTTGGATTTCATGACCTAATAAGCAATATCGTTGTCAACGATTTTGTTCGTTTAGTTAGAAATTTACAATAATGCGACAACTAAACAAAAAATCTTGCCATGAAATGACATGCTTGATCATGTTTATATATAATGCACTAATTGACCTTGTTAGGATTTTGTCTCGTAAATCTCAATTAAACTATTACATCTATAGATAAAAACCGGGAGAAAATCTTAAGTGAACTGGGTGTATTGCTGAGTGGTGTATTCGATCGTCGGAGAATAGGCATGCGGAACAAAAATCATATATAGTATAGATGTGACACTTATTTTTTACCACATATCTGTTCTCCAGATTTTTGTTCCACATGTGTATTCTCCAGTGACCGGGTGCACCACTCAGCAGTGTACCCGATGCACTGAAGATTTTCTCCAAGACTCGAGTCATAGATTTCAAATGCATCATCCACCGTAAGCAAAGTGGTTGTGTTGATAGTGGTTCGAGTCTCACATTTATTCACTAATTCGTAAAATGTGGAGAGATCTTTCTCCAATAGTGGAAGTTACATTCGGAATCGTATTTATATAGCGGTTGATCTCGTCAGGTACCTACAGATTCTTGACACGGAGAAAATCTTCAATTGGACGGTCTCATTGCCACTTGGTGAGACCGTTCAAATGAGATTGCATCATTTATCTCGAATACATAAATATATATTATAAAACTATAATCTGGTACAATCTCATTGGAGTGGTAATGAGACCGTCCCATTGGAGATTTTCTCCTTGACACGATTGTCATCGGATTTCAAAAAAACTGAGTTGTAGGTTTCAAACTATAAAATAGTCCAAATCAAGCTTTACTTGGAGTGTTAATTTATGTACCATTTGAGTCTTAAAGCAATGGAAGCGGGGAGGGAGGGAGATATATATATATATATATATATATATATATATATATATATATATATATATATATATATAGAGAGAGAGAGAGAGAGAGAGAGAGAGAGAGAGAGAGAGAGAGAGAGAGAGAGAGAGATTTGGATTTGTGGGAACAAGTCCAGAGAGGTTGAAGGCTACTTGATGCATTATCATCAACCATTGGGGTCCTCTTACGCCTCTCAATCTTCCTCTACTTTATTGCTAAGTCTCTCTCTCGATCTCTCTCTCCCCCTCTCTCTCTATAGTTGCATACACCTACACATGACCTTGTACCACAACTAAAGGCAAATGGGGCCATTTTTTGTTTTTCCTCTCTATCTCAATTTTCTTGGGTCGTCACTTTCTCTGCAGTTGTCTTGATCAACAGAAAAACTACCCAGTTGTCCCTCATTTTCTTTTGTTTGTGTCTTTCATTTTCATGCTCACTTATAAACTTATTTTCTACTTTTATATAAATTTCCATTGACTAATTCCCAAACTAATAGTATTTCTTACCTCTAATGTTTTCCTTTATGGTATGCACCATAGATTTTGCATGATGAATTGATGATCACATAATTAATGGTTTATTATATAGCATTCTTCCGTTAAAGGGTTTCTTGGCAATTAACCTTTGAAAATTGATCAAAAATTGCAATTACGTAATTAGAATATAGTTGATTCTAGGGTTAATTTGCTTACTTTTTATAAACTTCATAACAACTTTGTCTCAAATCTCTCATTTCGACAGATTTTAGTGAAGATTGATCATCGACGAAAATATATATAGAGATTTTAAATGAATTTAAATTAGAATATAGAAGAACGGGTTTCAGACAAATTTTGATCTTACTTATTTCTTTTAATATCAATTCCACTAACAGGCACATATATGCGTGCACTATTCTGAAAAACTTTTTAGGTTTAGTTATAAATGTAGTCATGCCAATATACGTGGAGTGGTCCAATAATGAGATTCTATGGTGATTCTCAACAATTGTGAGCGACACAATTGAACAAGCAACTCCCCATCAGAAAATTACATAGATTGTGATCTCAACACAATTGTGTCCTTTCGTGCTATGAATGCTCAATTCTTTCTATATAATAATTATATATATATATAACTTGTTGAAAAAAATTATATTATATATAGTACCGGTAGCTAGTTGCATGATATGATAATAAATAAGTGAAGAAACCGATGGTCGTATATCTTATCTTTCATAGTTGAATGAAAATAATAATAGAGGGGAGAGATATAAGATATGGGTAGAGAGGGAGGCATTGAGAGGCAATAAGAGCACGCAGCAGATCCGATGTTAATGGAATCCTTGTTCTTGCTAGTCTCCTCTCCCTCTCTCTTTGCTTCTGGTCAAGTCATTCGTAAAATTTTAGAAGTTACATAATGTTACGAAGAGGTTTTTGTCTAGAGAATCATTCATATTTAACGAGCTTGAGAGAGAGACTTGTGTTTGGTGACTGTCCTGTCTCTTGCCCCATTCCAATTTCCAATGAAGCTATTATTGCTATTTCTAATCATTTATACAGATGAATTCTATGGGTCCCCCTTTCTCTCCTTTAATGCACCAATGTGCCTTTTTTCTCTTTTTCAACTATATATATATAACATTTCGATAGGCTGAATATACAGTATCGTATCTACGGGTAATGAACCTACCATTGATATGAAACACTATATATACGTTCCTATTATCTATTCTTATAATTGTTATATATGTATCTTTTTAATGGATAAAAATAAAACAATATATATGATATTATAATTTAAATTCCGATGATAGAGCTTCGTTTTAAAAACCACTCGAACAAAGGACCATTGATGACAGGTATATATTATAATAAGGTATGCAATTAATAGACATTTAAGATTGTTATTGTGATATTAACAAGTGATTAAATGATAAGCAGATTCAACCAAATAATTAATAAATAAAAAAGATAAGTAGATTGAATAATCGATTAAACATCATATAATCTTGTAATCCATCTATTGTTTAATATTAAATTTGATAATTTTCTCTCATTTGTCAAATAAACACAATCTCAAATGTCTATGAATTTAATTCTGTTCATCAAAGCGGAGCTCCCCCTTCTCTCATTTGTCAAATAAACACAATCTCAAATGTCTATGAATTTAATTCTGTTCATCAAAGCGGAGCTCCCCCCCCCCCCCCCACATAATTGTTAATTTGTTATGTTATTTAATAAATATTTCGTTTCCCTTTCTGATCCAAAACATGATGTCTTTATTAAATATTAAAAAAAAAACATAAGAAAACAAGTACACAATCACGTGAAATTGAAGTGAGGGAGATCTTCGGTGATGGCAAGACCCGTGAAACAAGATAGCATTGCTTTTTTTGGATTATAAGAATCTAATATTCAAACCTACAAGTACAAAAAATAATATATGCAACAGTCCCACAACAAAATTTGTTAATTTTCATACAGCTATGTTACGTTACATAATTTTTGTACAATAAAATTGATAAAGTTGTTATATAACATTAAATAGTTACAGTTCTTATATATATATATATATTCTACAGAATCCACCGATTAAAGAATCACTTTGTATATATCATATTATAATTTATAACATCATTTTTCAACTTTAATTAAAAAAAAAATCTGTTGTACTAAAAAATAGATAAAGTAACTAAAATTTTGTTTAAATCCTACTCTTCTCGAAGGGCGTAGTTCAATTGGTAGTAGGGATAGACATTGCTCACATGCGGTCTCACCCCCACGGGGCACCACCCCCAGTTGGGGGCAAATTTTACCCCCATATGGGGTTTGAGGGTGAGGGTAGAGGTGGAGACAAATTTTTCTTCCAAAACCTAAATGAGGCCTATTCTCCCCTTTCTTTAAATGGCGGTGGGAGTGAGGTCCCGTTTCCCCATTTTTCCATATATATTTATATATTTTCTTAAAAAAATAACTTTAATTCTATTACTGATTTACTCTCTACTCATTTCTTATATATATTTAGGTGTAATACTATATTGTTATAGTTATTTGTATTAATTTTGGAATAAATTATATATTTTATATTATTTATTGGATTGGATATCGAAACAGGGTGAATTGAACCATTGGAATGATCGAATTTCAATTCCTGAATTTTAAATTTCAGATTTCAAATTGAAAAATAATAATATTGAAAATGGGAGAAATGGGGGAAAATGGAAAATGGGGGATGGGGGATGGGGCAGGAGAACCTCCCCCTAAACACCCCCATCCCCACTTCCCCCAAATAAGGTTTGGGGGTGGGGGTGGGGGTGGGGGGACCCTTCTCCTCCGAATAAGCCCTTACACCCATCCCTAGTTGGTAGATTTACAAACTTTGGGTTTTGACAATGACTTACAAATTAACGGTTCGAATCTTATCAATAATAAAAAACGTCAAAAAATACATGTTTTAGATAGGTGGATATATAGCTTTTTGTTTGGATCCTACTCTTTTAAGTTTGCCTTTACATTTATTTGACTACTTGATTTTTATCCTTTCTTCTTCTATTTTTTTTTTTTTTTAAATCAATACTTGATTTTATGAATAAAAATGATAGGGGACAATATTAAAGATTGAAATAATAATAATAATAATAATAATAATAATAATAATAATTAATTTTTTTTCTTGTTGTTGAAATATTTCATAAATTCAGAGTTTTACTCGAACCCACAATCGTATGGTATAGGTGTGAGTGGCGTATCACTTGACTAATCTTATATCGTCAATAATAAAAGAGTTAGTTAAGTTGTAAACTACAGGTATATATATATATTCAAGTAATTACGCACTTAAATAACTTTATCAGTGTGTTGGATAGAGATTATTAGATTTACATAATTTGATTTAAAGTGTATGTTTGTCAAAACTTCTTCCACATGTAACACACCGATAGAAAAAAAAAATATATATATATATATAATCTAAAGGTATTGAAAGAATAAATATGAATTATTTATTTGATTTTTGTAGCCTTATCATGTGGTCCTATATGTTAACAAGTTTGTTTTATGAATAGAAATATGTGAAATATTAGTAGAATCGATACACATATTTTATCAATTGCTTCTATATGATACAATAGAAGTGCAACAGATTTTCACACTATTTTAAAAATTAATTAAGTGTTATAAAAATCATTATAATCTAAAATATAAAATATTATAATTAAAGCACACAAAATATATATTACAACTTTGCCAACCTAAACAGCTTTTCAACGTAAAATATTGTAATTAAAGTATACAAAATATTACATGTTTGATTTGTTAAATCAAAGAATAGAAAGAGGAAAAGCAATATTTTATTTAAACATAAAAACTATAAACAATTATTGATTAATTAAATTTTTTGATAATATATTTTTATATTCTTGTCCTTCCCTAAATAGTATACAGGAAAAAAAAAACATATGTAAGCTCCTGTAAATTATTGTTTGAAACCAACTTCTGTATATAGAATCTATTCAATCCAGTGTTGGATGACATTTTCCTAGTTATATCAAACTTATCCAATATATTGTCCATCCAATATGATGTTCAATGGGATTTTTGTAAATAACTAGTAAACCATCCAATTTTACTGTATATACAAATAGTGACAATGACATTTTTATAGATAAATCGAAACCCAATCAATTGAGCTGTTCACATGAACAGTCCAATTTTACGAGCAAACAGTGACAATGATATTTTTATAGATAAATCGAAATCCATTCAATTGAACTGTTTATGTGAACAGTTTAATTTCAAGAGCAATTTTAGTATATATAATAAGTCGTACAACGTCAGATCGAAGGTCACGTGTTCGACCTATGTTCGCAGTTCTTTTTTTGTTTTTCTAAGACTTTATAAAATTTTGATTTATCGAAACAATTTGTTTAAATTTTTTAACCAAATTTTCAATAAACACATTTAACTGTAGGAGTTGTCAAATGGCTACATGTCATGTCCTGGTATGGAAACCTAACCAACTAGCATGTCTCATACAATGCTCAGAACATTAATTGCCATTTCAAATTACGGATGCTCTATCAAACATCAGGATAAAATGTTTTTCCAGAATCCAGATATTTTTTTACGTTAGATAAATAGTTCTCTAGTATTAAAGTTAAAGAATCGAGATGTCACACATAACAGTAGAGAAGTGATTGTCTAACGTCAGTAATCGTGAAAGTTGTTAGTGTTAGGTGCATATTTTGATGGAATCAAAAATAAAACATGGTTTGTCAAAAATAAAGTCAAGGTTGCTTCCAGAGAAACCAAAAGCTCTGGTTCTCCCAAAAGGTAGAAAAGATAATCCATATATGACGCATTTATTAATCATGATTCTAATAAAGGGAAGAGAACTTAACCTCTAATTTATGGTTCATGTGCTTATAAAAATCAGTTGGAAATCGGGGTTACGTGTGGATCTCATGCATAAATTAAGAATTATTATCTCCTATGAAATTCTCTTACATTTCATATATGGATTGAAATTAACTCATCTTACTATTATTGTTTGCAAGTCTTTGTTTATACAAGAAAATATATCAATTGATGCCAACAAATAAAAGATTAGACTAGTAAACATGTCATTGAAATTAACTCATCTTACAATTATTGTTTGCAAGTCTTTGTTTATACAAGAAAATGTAACATTTTGATGCCAACAAATAAAAGATTAGATAGAATAAAAATACTATTCAATAACAATATATTCAAGTTTAAAACCCAAACAATTTTTTTTCTATATATTTAAATCAAATAAATGTGATCGTGACATTCAGTTATATTACTTAAATAATTATATTACTATGGCTAGTTTGTTTTTTCCACTTAAAACTTAATGGGTATGAATCATAATTATTAAGTTTGTTTTTAAGTTGTCAAACAACTTAAAAATATATTAAAAAAAACTTAAAATAAAAAGTAAAAAAAATTAGATTTTTCATTTAATTACAAATTATATAATTGTATTAAATGCAATCCAAAATCTTTCTTCCGATACTATCCCCATATATAATATATTTCCAATTTCATCATAATTATATATGGTATATAAATATTTATTTTAGTATATTGTTTATTTCAAATAGCTTTAAAATAAAAAAGAACTCTAATAATTTATCATATTAGTGTTTAATATCAATACTATATTATGATATTAGGGTAATGTATTTATATATTATTTTTTTGAGTTTTCCTGCTCCTCTTTTATTTTTTGAAAAAAAAACTTTCCTTTTCTTACTAAAAATGAAGTTTGTTTATAATAGAAGAAGATGATGATCGTATGTTGTCGTATGTAAATTGTACTAGACGTACACGTCATCGACAAAGAGGATAAAATTGTCAGGTATACGTCCAAATAGGCGTTCAGAAAATATCCTGCAAGAGATCACCAAAGAAGAGAAGCCCGAGTAAACAAGTATTGAACAAAACCTACTCGGGGTCAACTGACGTCATATACTACTCGGGGTAAGTTAAAGATAATCGGGGCTAGTTGATGAAATTTTCTACTCGGGATCAGATGACGTCACTCGGGACTAGCTGATATCGTGTTTTACTCGGGATAAATATAAAGAAAATTGAATAAAAAGCCCAGCGTGTAGCTTACACGAATCGAGTCATTAAAATACGCGAAGATATCCATATAAAAAAGGAATTCCAAGAAGAACAGAATACTAAGCAGAAAGGGTTCATAATCAGATAACAATTTTATTTCTTCAACAAGACTGCGCTATTATAAGGAAATAAGTCCTAACTAGACTACGTTATTAAAGTCTCATTTCAATATCAATACAAGTCTCCGAAACAGGAAAGAAGACAAACTACTTCGACCAAGTAAACAATCATAATTAAATACAAAGATCTTTTATTACTTGTACAGAGAGGATTAGGGTTTTATGAACATATAAATAGACCCATAACCTTTTCACAAAAGAGATACATAAATCATATAGAAAAATACAGACAGAAAAAAGAGAGATCGAGAATTGTAATTATTTTATTCATAGTGGATTTTGGCTTGGTTGATCATTCAACCACCCGTGGACGTTTCTCCGGTCATCGGAGTTTTACCACATAAAAACTTGTGTCTGATTACTTTCTCTTTCTCTTTTTCTTTGAAATCACAGCTAAAATCCAAATCTTGTTGGCTTTTCTCATACAACCAGAAATCGACGTCAACATGTGTGTTCATATATAATTAATATTTTTTGGATTGTTTTTATTCCATATTATATATATAATTTTTTACATGGGTATAGATTTAAAATTACTTATTTTCAAACAATTTTACTTTAAAAAAATAAACATGTGGACAATACATTCAGATATGAGAAAAAAAAACGTGTCATTCAAATTCATATTTTAATCCCTGTTCGGTCTATAGAAAAATCTAGAATTGTTCAGTTTTCAGATAAAAAAACAAACAATCTCAAATCTCTTAACCTAAAATAATAATAAAAAAAATAGTCGGCACGAATCCTTGGGATAAATTTCACTATACATCAATGATCTAACATTTACTTAAATTACCTTCTTCTCATAAGAATCTCCTCCAATAAATGACTAGTGTCCCCGGAGAAGAAATGGTAGATTTTCCACATCTCATGATAAAATCATCAATGCCTTACTTCATGTATAAATATATTTCCAGTACTTCTGGGTTAATAATTAGCAAGAATCATGAAGTGGGTCTCACTCTCTGATCACCAAAGTTTGTGCCTGGTGGTGGTGTTTGGTGCCTGTGCCTCTCACAGTAAGGGCCCAAAAACCAGTCCACTACCTAGCATTACTTCGCACGTTTTCGGCCGAGGCACCTTTTTTTCATCGTGTGCTCTGAAGAAGTGAAGATATACTTTAACAAAGCATTATGTAATGTAATGGTGTTAAAAATATAATCGTATAGACTCCTAGATTTTAGAATTTGTTTTTGTTAATATTTAACCCTGTACAATCGCTTAATGTGTGCTCAAAAGATGGACATTTCCCCCCGAAATCCTCATTTCTCCAATGTCCATCCCTAATTTCCTGAAGAAAAAAAAAACATGAGGAAATTGAAGAAGATGGGGATGAATGTCATCCCCAAATTGAAATGAGGATCAGGATGAAGGGACCTCCCCCTATACATATTTCTCCAAAAAACTATTTTTTATTTTTATTATCATTAGTTTTTTAATAACAAGTATTTTCTTTTCATTTTCATTTGTATTGATATTATTTTAGCATGTTATAACTTATATATATAATATGTGTGTGTGGAAATACACCTAAATAGCACTAAATCCATAGTGACTTTTAAGACTAGCACTAGATTAATAATATGAATTTAAATAACATTAATCGATAAAAATACTTGAACCTTCTTCTTTTATTACCTTTTTTTTTTGTCACCATTTTTAGGTTTGATTTTTTTTTTTCAAAAACCTCCATTGATGAAGGATCAATGGAGATGGAATAGACCTCTAGCGGAGATGAACAAAAAAAAGTGAAACTTTTATTTTTAAACAATAAGTCTCGAAAACTATAAAATAAGTCTTTAAAACTATAAGATAAGTTTCAGAAATATAAAATAAGTTTCAGAAACAACAAACTAAGTCTAAGTCTCGAAAACAAGAAAATAAGTATCCAAAAAAGAAAGAAAAAAATCACGAGACTTATTTTGTGAATATGTTTTAAGGTATTTTTGTTAGAACAATAGTTTAGGTTCTCTTAAAACTTAAGTTATTGAGTTTATGCTAGTCTTAAAAGTAAGAGAGTAAAGAGTGCTAATTTGTTTTTAAAACCTTTTTAATTTTTAATATGCAATTTTTAGTTAAAGGGTCAAACTAGAGAAAGAGAGAAAAATATTCAAATTGAAAAAAAATAGGAAAAATGGAGAAAACAGGAAAAGAGGGACGGGGATAGGGATACCTCCCTCCAAACTCCCTTATTCCCATTTTCCTTAAATTGAGAAATGGGAAGGGATGGGGGAGGGTTTGGGAAATAGGGATGGGGGACCAATATCCATCTCTATGCCCATGACACACGATAACACGACTACATGACCCTATATGTGTGTTTATATATAGTCTTTATATTATCGGTTTGAATTGATATAAGATATATATGTGGACTATTAAATTTAGAAAGTGTTTTGATAAATACATATAGTCAAATTAAAACATTAAAATCTAATGATCCATATACAAAGAACTTATATATATATATAAGTTAAAAGCCAATGAAAGCAACGTTTGTGCACCCCCTTTAATTGATATGAAAAAAAAAATGGTAGTAATTAATTAATTTGGTCCCATTCACTTGGGATCATGAATGTTAGAAAACACTTTGATGGTTTTGTTTTGTTTTGTTTTTTTTACATTCATGATCCCAAGTGAATGGGACCAAATTAATTAATTACTAACATTTTTTTTTCATAACAATTAAAGGGGTACACAAACATTGCTTTCACTGGCTTTTTACTTTGATATATATATATATATATATATATATAGAGAGAGAGAGAGAGAGAGAGAGGAAAGATTGCACTGACTCCACCTTTATGTATATGCAAAACTGTATTGCACCGGTAACTAATGTCTTAATTACGCAAACACTCCTAAACTCCGTTGACTAATGTCGAGCTCCTTAACTCCATTAGAATTTAACTGCCACAATCTTATATAAGTTCCGTCCTGATTTCTTTTTTTAAGACCGATTTGACTATAAAATTATTATTGTATTTTTTATATATATAAATTAATCCCCGTCTTTCTTTTAAGAGAACAAATAAGGGATTGTAAATGATAGAAATTATTTAGAACTATATAAATATACTAAACTTTTTCTTTATGTGTAAGAGGATCAGCCAGCTTCAAAACAAAAAATTGGAAAGAAATGGTTGCTTTCTGAGATTGAATCATTGAAATAATGAATTGTATGTACACTATAAAGATAAGAATAGACAGACATGATCTAATTAAAGCTAGCTAGCATCGATCTCTTGCTTTTGGCAGAGAGAGGCCGTATATATATAAATATTATGTGCATGGATGCATTGCATGAACACAATATGAGTCAATAATCTCTCTCTCTCTCTCTCTCTCTCTCTCTCTCTATATATATATATATATATATATATATATTGGAAATATATATGGAGTACAACAATATATGCCAGCGTTTGCAGTATCAAAGAAAGCAGTAAAGACAAGTCTCCATATCCAAAACCCTACTTCTGTTATGTTCTGTGCATTATCTCCAAACTTTAAATCTCACATTCAAATACTCACTCTATATTATTAATTACTATCTTGATTCTGTCCATATATGTGAGATTTTTTTTTTTTTTTTTGGTTTTTTATAAATATTCTCATATATAGTAGTTTCGATCATCCTCTCAACCCTCTTGAGGACTAGTAGCAAAACCCATCCTTGGCAAAAGCATAATAGCATTAAATAAATATGTGCTATATATACATCATGTTTTTTGTAATAAAATATAACTAGCACTATATTTAAAAAAAAAAAACTAGATAAAAACTTATAAATTATAGAGTTGTAAATTGTATAGCATTATGAAATGAAGGTCCTAAGAAAATAAATACCATCCTTAGAAAAAGTAATTGTAAATAGACAGGGACAGACCCACCTTTTGACCAGGTTCAGACGGGGTCCATACCCTAACTTAATTTTTTTTTAATAAAAATAATGATTTTGTTTATTTATATAATATATAAATATTAATTAACATTTACTACACCATGATATATCTTAGACGTTCAACGGTGTTCATGCCTATCACATTGCGCGCTGGACTGGTTTTGCCATCTTTTTAGATTTTCAAGGTTTTTGTAGTTTTTTATCAACCTCATAATCTCATATATTTCATTTTATATATTTATATTTGGTATTAGTTATATATATATATATATATATATATATATGAAAATTTTCATATAAATATACTGATGGAATTATTTAAAAACATTGAATGTGAATCATTAATTTATTTTATATATTTTAACTTGGTATGTATACACTTGTCAGACTTCTTTTATAAATGAGTGACTGACATTCAATGTACTTGTATAATTCTATCAGTACACACTTATAATTCCATCGGTGCACACGATAGAAAAATGACTATATATATATACACACCATCTTTTCCAAATCTTTTCTCAAATTTTACTATTCTCATGAAATAAAACATTTTTTTTTTGTCGTTATCAACTTTTTAACCGCCGTCATTCAGTGGTTTACTTAATTCAATTTTATTTTATATTAAATTATCTATTTTATAATTTAGTTTGATATAACTAAACAAATCCAATCAATAAACCCTAAAATCTCAAATTTATATTTATAGTATTAAAATAGCTCATTTATTAGTATGATTCATTTTATTTTATCCTTATTATTATTCTTTTATAGTTTTAATTTATTTAGTATTAATAAACCAATAATTTATCAAAAAAGTAGAAGATTAAAAAAATTCAAAAACATATCTAGTAATAATTATTAAGCAATTATTTTTATAAAAATTTAAAGTGAATTAATTATAAATGCAAAATAAAATTTCTTATTATAAAATTATATTGTAATTTATTATTTTAAAAATAAATATTGTAATTTTTCATTGTTTATGTTTTTTTTTCTTGTTATTATTTGTTTTAATATTGGGTTTTTTGTTTTTTTTTTAATGTAAGATGATTATTTAGTTTATTTTGAGTAAGTGTTCTATTTGTTTTATTTAATCTTTCTTTATATTTTAAAAAATATTTTTTATTTTAAAAAAGCTCATTTTACTATGATCTTAATTTTTTATCTTTTTTTAATAGAATTGTTATTTTGTTCAAAATATCCCACTTTATTGAAATTCCTGGGCCTGTCACTGTATACACCAAATAAAGTGCTATACATACATATACTAATAGGAAGATATATATATACATATATAAATTTTAATTTAAGAACTGCATTTTAAAGCTTCTTAATCTTGTAATATAGATTTCTAGATTCTCTTATATTAGAACAAAAATATAATGGATTTGTAGGTGTCAATATTTATAAAGTCTTCTATGTAGTAGAGAAAACCTTTATATCTAAAACTATACAAATTTCAATAATCAATTCCCAGCTAGCTAGCATATTTGGACTATTGTTTTTCTAAGCTGGACAAGCATATATATGATATATCAAGTAGCTTTTCATGATCTGATGGTAGAGTTGCATATAAAATACATGAATTTTTCCCCTAAAATTATATATTAGTGAATTTATGTGTGCTCCCAGAATTATGGACAGAAGGAGAGGGGAACCCATTTTGTTACAAGTAATTTACAGTACTTAGGATATGATAATTAATTAAAAATATATAAAGAAATTGATCAAAGACAAAGGGAGGGGAATGGGTATTAATATATATAATTAAATAGTTTATAAAGAGGACTTGTATTGGAGTAGTGATGATGTTGAGGCAATTAATATTAATGAGATTTTTTATTATTATTTAAATTATTACGAAATTTAAAGAAAGATATGACTTAAATTCATAAAATCTTCGATATAGTTGAGTGGGGTGATGAAGGAGACCATATATATATATATATATATATATATATAGGGTCTACGTGGGATTGTTTGGAGGATCTTTGTGAATTGTGATGCATTAACCTTTACAAGGCCATATGGGTTTGTTTCCTCGTGATGCTTTTAGGGTTTACAAATTAGACCACCAAATCTTTAATAGTGTTTTTGCTTACATGCACCAACTCATAATTCTCTCTTGCTAGCTTCTGTCTCCCTCATCACCAAACCCACTCTATTATATTTATTTATACCAACCAATTATCAGTAAATGCCAATATAACTTGATGAATCTCTCTTTCTCTTCTATATATCTCTCAAACATGTATGTACATAATCAAATCGCATACTGTATATTTATATATCGGTAAAAATGAATTTATTTTGATGGAAGATTTGCGAAATCCCCATTGAAGTTTGGTTTTGATCGAATTTAGGTAACAGCTCTCATATTGTATATCAAAAGTTTCAAAATTTAGTGTTTTTTTAATATATATATATATATAAAACACTCTAATTGTGTATCAGCAGAGGAGGATTTTCATTTAAATTTGAAACTAGAAGGTTGTTTTTTGAAAAACGGTTAAACCTTAGGGGTTATTGAGAATTTCTCCTTATTTTGTTTCTAGTTTATATAAAGTTTTATAAAATTAAAAAAAAAATGAAAAATGTTTTTTATCACTTTTATGAAAAATCTATATCATCCGATCCAAACTGCATGTCTTTCAACATTAATATTGCAGGCCAATCTGATCATCTCATGTCCCTTTTATATGTGGCATCACCATGGAAAAATTAATTAATTGGATCATATTCATATATAAGACTTGGAGAAGTAACTCTTCTCAGAACGAAAATGGAAAATCAATGATAAGGAAGAAAATGACTGTTTATAAATTCATCATATATATTTCAAGGAGCATTGAAGAAATAATAATCAATTTGACAGGAAAAAAATTTGTCCAACACTTAAAATCCTTCTTGTGTTCACCGTTAATTTAAACTAGTTGATCCCCTGTTGCTATTTGTGTTAAACTTCCATTTGAAACTATATACAGGGAGAGTCAGTACGTACTAATATAAATTCATTAGTGCATTGGATATAGAACATTATTGAATAAACAATTTACCTTTCCTTTTTATATCAGTGGTGAGGGATTGAAATCTCAATATATTTATGTTAAAAGTACGTGTGAGAAATTTTCTTTATGATATTAAAACTATATATATAATATTTGATATCGATATATTCCGATAAATCTTAAATATGTTCGATATTAGAATTTATTGTAATAAGCAGAAACAATTTACCAAATGTATATATATTAGTTAGATCTTGGTCGAGTGAGAGTCCCTGTATAATGATGGGATTTGAAGAGTTTTGAGACCTCATAAAAAGGGGTATAGGAGGCATTTCATTGCTTGAATTTTGATTTGATAGTACAAATGGCTGGGGCAACTAAAAATGTGGGGTTCCTTCCTCTACTCATCCTCAAAGATGTAGAGCTGGTGGGGGATCGAATGAGTCTTTGGGGACTATGATGGTGCTTGGTTGGTTGTCACTTGTCGAAACAAAGTCAATTCGATTATCAAACAAGCCAGCTGTACTCGGTTATCATTTTATATAATTTTATCATGATAAGTATTTAGAAATCTAGAGAGAGAGAGATTCTTAATATTCTTTTTATAGCACTCGTGTAGAGAAAAGAAGTACACTTTTAGAAATGGCCGGTCTTTGTTGGTTGCATGCATAATGATGATTTAAAAGGACACATAGAAAAGAATAATTATAAAGGATATTTTAAAGTTGTAAATTCTTGGAGGGTAAAAAAGAAAAAAAAAATTCTACACTAACAAAGTAATAATGTTTCAATGCGGCAATGCCTAAATGATGAGATTTTCTGATATCTTTAATGGAAAAATGTTGATTATTTATTACGTATTTATTATATACGTCTAACTCATACAAATCATATCATATCATATCATATAAATGATCAATAAATAAGATATATATATATAAAAGTTGATTGAATGTATATATCTAAACATATGTATTAAAGCTTTTCTCCTTCGATGCAATATGAATGTTCAATTGAGTTCCATGTCTTTTCCACAACAAACATGAACTTGATTTGCCAAGTAAATGGGTTACTTGAATAGTTGAATCATAGTATATACTTAATTGTTTTGTGGATTACACTAAATCAACTTAAAAACGTATGATTTTGATATCTATTGATTAATTTTCTTGTGATTTAAGGGTTGTCATCCACCTTGTATTCATGGATAAAACTAGAAATTCAAGATTGAGAGATTAATATATAAAAACAAAAAATTTGAGGGACCAGAGTGAAAAAAGTTAAAAACTTTTAACTATTTTGTAATTTTAAAATTATGAACTTCAAAGGAGTGGGGTGATGCCCCCCACCAGCCAGCCCCACTCTCCCTCCACCACATGCTTTTACCGAACGTTTTTTCTTTTCTGAACTTCAGATTATAAAAAAATAAAATGAATGGATAAATGTTAAAGTCGTATATTTAAATCAATATTTTACACTATTTTTTAATTTCAGATTCGAAAGATACTCAACCTTAAAATCATACATTTTTTAATTTTTAAATTATCTTTGTCATATCATATGATCATAATTATCTTATATTTTTTTAATAATTAATTATAATTAGGATCCATATAGTTTAGGTAAAAGTAAGATCAAATCAAAATTAGAGGATCCATGTAAAATTTGTTCCATGGAAACAAGAGGTGATCACATGCAACTTTTTACCTTTAAACAAAGTTATGTCGGTTGGATTTAACCTTGATACTAGTTGTTTGTTAGTAGTATGGTCCGACATATAATTTGTTTGCACTAAATTAAAATTAAAATTTAACCCTTTTTTATTACTATAATTAGATATCAAGCACTCCCTCCTAATTTAAGATTAGAAAGATATTCAACCTACACATTAAAAATTTTAATTCAACTCTCTCATATAATATAATTATCATATAATCTTATTTTTTTTATTAGTAATTAATTATAAATAGGATCCATATAGTTTAGGTAAAAGTAAAAACAAAATTAGAGGATCCATGTAAAATCTGTTCCATAGAAACAAGAGGTGATCACATGCAACTTTTTAACTTTAAACAAAGTAACGTCGGTTGGATTTAACCTTGATAACCGAGTTGTTTGTTAGTAGAGGGAGTAGGAATGACTAAAAACATATTGAATGTAAAAGTATTTTGTATATATAAGACCGTTATGATAATAATATCAAGAAACTTGTTTTTTGTATAGTATAAAGATAGACTTGATATATTCCCAATTCAAAATTTGATTTATTAATTTATATTGAAAACACATTAATTTTCAATGACATGTCCATTTTTTTTTCTATATTAAAAATAGATAAAAAAATAATATCAATTTTAAATATTTATTGAATCAACTAAAAAAATAAACGTGGAACAGACCGTCTGAAAATAGACGATTATGTTGACAATATCTAATGTGTACAATTGCATTGGAGATATATTTTTTAATAAATTGTCTATTTATCCTATGTGTAATCTCCTCTTCTTTTTTTTTCACAAACCATTCTTACATTTGGAGATGCTTTAAGTTCTAGCGTTCTAATTCCTTTATGTGGCACCAACATTAAATTCCATAATTTCCTGTTTTCTAAATAATGTAGGTTAAGTAGGTATGAGAATGGATCAGATTCAGACAGATTTTGAAAAAACAAAACCCATATCGACGAACAAAAGTGAAATCCAAATCCGTCCACAATCCCATTAAATATAGTGGATTGGGGTTCTAGTTTCACTTATGGATTTTAGGAACATACTTACCCGTAAAAAACTTTCGGGAAAAAAAAAAACTTAGATAGAGAATACCCTGACCTAATTTGAGACAACTTTCTACTCAATTATTTCATATTCTAAATAATGGTACCATATCTAAAGATCTAAAGCTATGGAGTAAAGAGAACAAACGAAAGTGATTACAGTAAAGTTGAGATCCCAGACAAGGAGAGAACCAGAGGAAGAACTCGAATTTTCGCGAGAAATAAAAAATGGTGGGTGCTAGAGTAATAGGAAAAAAATCGTTATTTTATTTTATTTTATCTTATTTTTCCTTCAGCGATGATCATCTTAAAAATGACTGCAGCGATGAAAAAACGTAGAAAAACTGAGAAAATTCATGGATTTGAAAAAACAGAATCAGATATTTTTTTTAGGAAAAAGCCCAACTATACTGAATGCTCAATGGGATGTTGACACGTGGTAAAAACTCTTTAATTTTTTACCATTTTCTCCTTACTTTGGATTATGTGGTAACCAACCATTGATTGGTCGGTAAAAACTCTTTAATTTTTTACCATTTTTTTTTTACTTTGGATTATGTAGTAACCAACCATTGATTGGTCAGTATAGCTGGATACTGACCGGACAGCACCCAAACAATATATTTTTTTTTTTTTAAGCTTAATTGCATGAATACAAGAAAAGTTGAAGGTAAAACGATTTGACTAATAAAATGCACACATTTTTCAAAAATAATAATAAAAGGTACACACAAAGAAATTAATACACATGAAATACTAGAAGATGTATTTTATATTTATTTA
Source organism: Dipteronia dyeriana (assembly GCA_032871835.1). NCBI lineage: Eukaryota > Viridiplantae > Streptophyta > Magnoliopsida > Sapindales > Sapindaceae > Dipteronia > Dipteronia dyeriana. The sequence goes on along the minus strand of CM065295.1, from coordinate 94,051,466 downwards.
TTTTAAATTAAATGGGTTGCGGGCTCGGATGAGGGATTTTTATAAACCTGAACCTCGTGACAGGTTGAAAATTTACACCTAAACCCGTCTACGGGTTCTATTTTCACAATCCATATCTTCATCCAAATGATTGGGTTTGGACGGGTGCCTTTCGGTGAAATTGCTACCCCTACTCTTGGGTTCATGGGTTCATTAAATGGGTTGGGATAATCAACATGCATAGATGAAAGCTTGCACGATGCCCATCCATTAGAAATTAAACTTTGAAGTCAACTGTGTACTATAAAGCCCATCGATAAAATATTGACATGGGCTTAAATTTTGTTAGCCAGTGCCAGTCACTGAAACAGCCCATTATGCAGATTATATGCCTTGAGTTGAGTTTGTTGTGATGCTTGCTAATTTGTTAAAACTTTTTAGTAACTGCATTTGTATTTGTGTTTTATTTAAGCTTATGATTGTGTTTTATCCAACAAATTAATTGGATATTATTACGCGTGTGAGCACAGATGATAGTACATATTCTTTTCCACGTCAATAGTGGGGGCTGAGTTTAAATTTCACTATATGTATTTTATAAATACATATGACAAAAATGATATTATCAAATGACCATTAAACGATAAATTCAGTCCAAAAAGAAGAAGGTAACCAACTTGAAGAAGAACAGAGAGGAAATAGGAAAAATTGTAAGGAAAAAAGATGAGACGATGAGTGGATCCAGATCCTATAATTAATATTATATGTTCCCTCTCTATTTGCCGATTTTAGCGCTTTTTTTCTTGTTCGAAGTGATTATATATGCATATGCATATATTGATGGACTTTAAAGGAATATTCTATCTACATATAGAGCGAATAATAATCTGGACTTCTTTTGGGTTCTTGAAAAGTCACCGACTAATTAATTCCTTAGCTTTCAGCCATTCATGAGCCAAGATTAGAAAAAGTGTTTGTGGGATTTATTTTTTCTTTAAAGAAATCTAACACTCCGAACGAATTTAAATAGATCCTGTTCAGTTCTGCCAAAAAAATATCTGTTCAGGCACTTGAAAATGATATGTAGACTTGAATTATTCACAAACCATAATGATCCAACAAAATCAACTTTATTTTTTATTTTATTTTTCCAACTTGTGAGGAACGACCACACTGTTTTATATATAGGAAAAGAAATCGGTTAATCTGATTTAATCAAAAAAAGACAAAAAAAGAAACAGTTCTTCAATTTGCTATATATGGTACCAAAGAAGATGGTGACCCAACCGAGCTTCATCTATGTTTGGATGCCTGGAATTTGATTGATCAATGAAAAGAAATTATGTATTTTTAGAGAGAGATTAGAATACTTCAACATGGACGTAGCTCAGCCGGTAAGATGGACGAGCTTGGAGTTTAGAAAAATGACTCCCATGTTCGTACCAAAGTCGACAGCAATTTTTTTAAAAAAAAAATACCTGGTCCACTCCCGAATTAATAGGTATTGTAAAAAAAAAAAAAACTTCTATAATTATAGCACTTTATGGCATATATACGATGTGGTACATATTATCTAATTAAATTCGAAAGTGGAGTGTGATGAATATTTGTTTTGTTTTGGGTTGCATTTTTTAAATTTGAAATATAATTATGATATATGTTAACTAAATTGGTTGATTGCTGACATTGTCTATTGTTATATGTGAATTTTACCAAGCATACACGTCATTGACAGGAAGGAGAAAATAGTCAGGTGGACGCCCAAATGGACACTCAGGAAATATCCTACGAGGCATCATTAAAGAGAAGAAAAGCCCGAGTACGCATATGTAGAATGAAACCTACTCGGGATCAGTTAACAACACACGGGACTGGTTAAACAACGCTTCCACTCGGGCTCAAACGTCGCTACTCGGGACCATCAGGTATTATTCTTACTCGGGAATAAATACAACTCGAGTAAGAACTTGATGCTTATTTCACACGGATTAAGTCATTAAATACGTGAAGATATCCATCAGGAAGGAATCCCAAATAATGGAACTTTAAGTTAGAAGAGTCCCCCAATCAGGAAATAACTTGATTTCTTTACGAAGACTACATTCTTATAAGGAAACAAGTCCAAATTGAACTACCCTACTAGAATCCCACTCGATTTCCGTAAAAGACTCCGAAACAGGAAAGAAGACAAATCAACCTCAAGCAAGTAACCTGTCGTATGTAAATTTTACCAAGCATACACGTCATTGACAGGAAGGAAAAAATAGCCAGGTGGACGCCCAAATATGCATTCGGGAAATATCCTATAAGGCATCATTAAAGAGAAGAAAAACCCGAGTAAGCATATATAGAATGAAACTTACCCGGGATCAGTTAACAACACTCGGGACTGGTTAAAACAACGCTTCCACTCGGGCTCAAACGGCGCTACTTGGTACCATAATGTATTACTCTTACTCGGGAATAAATACGACTCGAGTAAGAACTTGGTGCTTATTTCACACGGATTAAGTCATTAAATACGTGAAGATATCCATCAGGAAAGAATCCCAAATAAAATGGAACATCAAGTTAGAAGAGTCCCCAATCAGGATATAACTTGATTTCTTTACGAAAACTACATTCTTATAAGGAAACAAGTCCAAATTGAACTACACTACTAGAATCCCACTCGATTTCCATAAGAGACTCCGAAACAGGAAAGAAGACAAATCAACCTCAAGCAAGTAACCGAATCACAATTAAATACAAAGATCTTGTATTACTTTTACAAAGCAGACTAGGGTTCTATAAGCATATAAATAGACCCATAATCTGGCTCCAAAAGATAAAGGCAATATAGCATACAACAATTATAGTAAATACAGAGAGAAAAAAAGAGATCGAGAGCTTGTAAACATCTTATTCTCTTAGTGGATTTTGGCTTGGTTGATCCTTCAACCACCCGTGGATGTTTTACCACGTAAAACTTGTCTTTGTTACTCTATCTGCATCTCTTTCTCTTTAATTCAATAGTCGAAATCCGATCCTTGTTGGCTTTTTTGGCATAATCCAAAAATCGACGTCAACAATTGGCGCTAGAAGGAGGGGCTGAACCTCCGAACTTGTTAAAAAGCAATGGCAGGAAGCAGAAGTAGTTTAGGGAATGACCAAAAATCACCAGGCGATTTCCATATTGGCAATACATCACAAGATCCTGCAGCAAACACGGAAAATCAGCCTGCGCACCTGACGGGGATCCAGCAAGTTCCTCCAACCAACAGAGATCTTACGCTGCGTTTCCAAGGGGCAGCAATTGGTGACGGACGCAGCAAGGGAAGGGATTGATCTACTGGCCGCAGGAGCACATACTCCCAATCCTCCACCCGCAAGGCTCCGTTCAATGGTGGTGGGGCCAGGAATAACTATGCAAGAAACCAGAAGGAAATCTTCCTCAATCAATCCAGCTGGACAGAAAACACTAGAAGAGGAAAATCACCAGAGGCTGGATCACAATCAAACAATACGTGCCAGAGATCGTAAATATGATCGGTGCAGATGACGGTCATCATCAGAAGACAGTGATCAACACCATCGTAAACGTCATCATGGAGTCACACGAGGGTTCCGACATCAGAGTGAAGAGTCTGAGGAAAGAATGACAGTTACCCAACGGTTCAACTGTCAAGAAAGCCCTGTGGGGGACAAAGATGTCACAATCCAGAGCCTAACTCTAGAAGTAGAGAATAACAGGCGACAGATGGAGGCACTAGTCAGACGTTACGGCTGTAACGATCTATCCGACGATGACTCTGACAGTCCATTCACCAGGGAGATTTTGTGGACCCCTTTCCCAGAAAGATTCATGATGCCGCATGTGGAGCAATTCAAAAAAGATACATATCCAAAGGAGCACGTTAGACGCTATAAAAGTGTCATGGCTCAATATGCCCGCAGTGTTTCCGTAAACACTGGGGGACACAGGCTCAAGATGGTTCGGAAGACTACCCCCGGCAAGCATCAGAAATTTCAGCAAGTTGAGCAGAAGCTTTTCAAGGCAATTCCTGAGCAACGTTCACAGAAAGAATTCGGTGGCCTACCTCTCTCAAATAAAACAGATGAAGGACGAGTCATTAAAAAAAATACTTGGGCCGGTTCGGCCAAACAGTATCAGAAATTGGCAGCGCTAATGATGACGCAATTATTGCTGCCTTCACCAATAACTTGCAGTATGGACGATTATCCTTCGATTTGAGAAGAGCGCGACTGACTAGGTATGCCGATATGATGGATATGGCGGGAGGATACGCTCTGGCCGAGGAAGAAGAGTTAGCTACAGGAGGAAGCTATATGCATGGAGGAAAGCCCGAACAGAAGAATACCGAATCCAAGGGGAAGAATCAAAAGAAAAACGGAAGGGGAACAGCAATGAGAAAAATAAGGATGAGGGTAATAGGCTCAACGCCGAACAGTCCATAGAGAAATACCAAGGCAGATATAAAAATTACACCCCTCTTCGGAAGAAACAAGAAGAAATTCTAGCCATCTTGGAAGAAAAGAATATGGCGCAAGAACCGCGGCAACAATCACAGTTTGCCCGGAGAGATACAACCAAGTATTGTAGGTTTCATAAAGAAACCGGGCATGAAAATTCAAAGTGTTTTCAAGTCAGAGATTACATCGATTCTCTTATTCGGGAAGGGCACCTGCGGGATGTAATCTTGAAAAAAGATGAGAGACCAGAAACCAAGAAAGTCAAGGTTGATCACAACCCTGGTCAAAATCAAAGAACCAGCCCCAAAGCCAATCAAGTAATACATACAATTTTCGGAGGACCTTCTACTGGGAGAAGCAACAGAGAACGAACTCAGGAAATCAGAGAAGCAGTAGAAGCAAGGAATAACTTCGACGTAAACTCGGTTGAACCAGACCCGAAAAGGGTAAAGGAAGGATGGGACCCAATAGTCTTTACAGAGGCAGATTCCCTTGGCGTCGATGTTCGACCTAACGACGCCTTGGTTATAAGTGCCAGGATTGGCCATAAGGAAGTCCGGAGAATTTTAATAGATAATGGGAGCTTAGCAGACATCCTAAGCATGGCCGTATATGACCAGCTAAGACTAGACCGAAAAGATTTACAGCCTTTCCATACTCCATTAAGAAGATTTGGGGGAATAGAGGTCAGGTCACTCGGGACTGTAAAACTACCTGTGAAGATCGGAACGGCACCGTGCCAGAGGACTGTCCTGCTCGACTTCGTGGTAGTTGACTTGGATAATTGGCCGTATAATGCATTATTGGGCCGGCTATTCCTGAATAAAATAAAGGTCTTGACGGCCACTTATGCATTAATGATCAAGTTCCTAACAGAACAAAGGGTTGAAATAGTCAAGGGATCCCAAGAGATGGTCCGAAGAGCAAATCTGTCAGTATATAGAGACAAGCATGATGCTGAACAAGTGTGCAACATAATGCAGCCAAATCAGTGTAAAAAATCCTTGTCATTCGAACTAGATCCAAGGGAGGGCTCGAATAAATACAAAACAGAATTGGTTGAAGTGGTACTTGAAGAAGACAAACCGGACAAGAAAATCAAGATAGGGGCCAACTTGGATGGAAAAGTCAAGCAAGACTTAACCAATCTGCTTAGAGAATACAAAGATGTATTCGCCTGGAGTCATGAAGATATGATCGGGATAGATGCCCGAGTAATATCCCACCATCTCCCAGTAAGCCTGAATGCAAAACCTGTAATACAGAAGAGAAGATCGTTCAATCCTGAAAGAAGTCAAGCAATCAAAAAAGAGGTGGAAAAGTTACTAGCGACTGGATCAATCAGAGAAGTCAGCTACCCTTAGTGGGTCGCCAACGTAGTCCTCGTCCAGAAGAAAAATGGACAATGGAGGATGTGCGTAGATTTCACGGATCTAAACAAGGCATGTCCAAAGGATAGCTTCCCACTTCCAATGATAGATCAACTGGTGGATGCCACAGCAGGTCATGAATTACTCAGCTTCATGGACGCTTACTCAGGTTATAATCAGATCCAGATGAACAAAGCTGATGAAGAAAAAACAGCTTTCACAACGGATCAGGGTTTATATTGCTACACAGTAATGCCCTTCGGTTTAAAAAATGCAGGAGCTACGTACCAAAGGTTGGTCAACAAAATCTTCACTCGGAAAATAGGAAGGAACATGGAAGTATACATTGATGACATGTTGACTAAAAGCATCTCAGCAGATGAGCATGCCCGCGACCTCCGATAGACATTTGATGTTTTGAGAAGATACCAGATGAAATTAAACCCAAACAAATATTTATTCGGAGTCCATTCAGGAAGATTATTGGGTTTTCAAGTCCATCAAAGAGGAATCAAAGTTAATCTCGAGAAGATCCAGTCTTTGCAAGAAATGACTTCACCTAAAACATTGAAAGAGGTGCAGCGCTTAACAGGGTGTTTAGCCTCCTTGGGAAGATTCATCTCAAGGGCTACAGACAGGTGCGCACCTTTCTTCAAGATAATCAAAAAAGGGAAAGGCCTTGAGTGGAATAAAGAGTGTGAGCAGGCATTCTTAAAAATAAAAGAGTACCTGGGGCAAGCTCCCATCCTCTCAAAACCGTAAAAAGGGGAAATATTTCAGCTGTATCTGTCAATAACCGAGCTTGCAGCAAGTTCAGTCTTAGTCAGAACAGAAGATGGAGTACAGAAACCAGTGTATTATACTAGCAAGGCACTCATACTGGCCGAGACCAGGTACTCACAAGCAGAGAAGATAGCCTTAGCATTGGTTTCAGCAGCAAAAAAGCTGAGACCATATTTTCAGGCCCATACGATCCAGGTTCTCACCAATTGCCCATTAAGGCAAATCTTACAAAAGCCAGAGATATTAGGAAGACTTACTAAATGGGCAATCGAGTTAAGTGAATTCGATATTCATTATGTCCCCAGAACCTCCCTCAAAGGACAAGCGGTGGCAGACTTCATAGCCGAGTTCACATAACCAAACCTGGAAACAAAAAGACTGTTGGATAAAAGTTTCCCATGGAAACTATATGTTGATGGTTCTACAAAAACTCATGGCAGCGGAGCAGGGATCGTAGTTCGCACCCCAGAAGGAGATGATGTTGAATGTGCCATGAGATTTGATTTAAAAGCAACCAATAATCAAGCCGAATACGAGGCAATGTTAGCTGGACTCAGAGTCTGCATAGCTCTTGGGGCAGATGAAATTGAAATATTCAGCGATTCACAGGTAGTTGTCAACCAGGTTATGGACGAATACCAGGCCAAAGATGAATGAATGATTGCCTACCGTGACATCGTAAAACAGCTCCTCCAAAAATTTAAATAATACAATATCACTCAGATCCCCAGAGAAAAAAATGAAAAGGCAGACACATTATCTAAATTAGCGTCAGCAACAACCTCAATCAGACCTAAAACCATTCCAGTTGCACACCTCCTTAAACCGAGTACAGCTGAACCTAAGCATTTGGAAATTTCAGAAATCCAAACACCGCAAGACCGGTGGATGGTCCAGCTGAGAAGGTTTCTGGAAGAAGGCGTACTCCCGAAAGATCCGGTATTAGCAAAGCGCATCAGGTATCGATCGGCTAGGTATACAATGATCGGAGGAGAATTATACAGAAGGGGGTTTTCTCGAGCTCTCTAGAGATGTATACCGGAAGAAGATGCACATCGAATACTTCAAGAGATCCACAGAGGAGTTTGCGGAAACCATATTGGGGGTAGGAGTTTGGCGCATAAGGTACTCAGGCAAGGCTATTATTGGCCTACACTTTTCTCAGATGCACAGCAATGGTCGGAAAGTTGCAACACCTGTCAAATAATTGCCAACGATATCCAACAACCCCCAGAAAAGCTCAGAAATCTCACTACCCATGGTCATTCGCCATGTGGGGCCTAGACCTGATTGGGCCAATGCCAGCTGGGACAGGGGGTGGAGCAAAGCACACCATAGTAGCTGTCGATTATTTCACAAAATGGGCAGAAGCTGAAGCGCGGATGCATATCACGGAAGCCAACACCATAAATTTTGTAAAGAAAAACATACTTTATAGGTTTGGAGTTCCGGACACTATAATCACCGACAATGGCACTCAGTTTGATAACCAAAAGTTCAGACAGTTGTACGAGAAGTATCATATTGCTAACTACTATGCGACACCAGCTCATCCACGAATAAACGAGCAAGTAGAAGCAGTAAATAAAATTATCAAGCACACCATTAAAGCAAAGTTAGATGACAAAAAAGGAAGCTGGGTTGAAAAGCTTCCTGAAGTATTATGGGCATATCGGACGACAACAAGGACTTCAACAGGAGAAACTCCGTTCACCCTAGCGTTCGGAACAAAAGCTGTCATCCCCGTAGAAACATCGTATGCCCCCCCCCCCCGGGTCAGGCTATACGATGAAGAACAAAATGTTGATACGCTACTACAAAGTTTGGATGAGCTAGAAGAAAAAAGGGAAAAGTCCCGAATAAGAAATACAGCCTATCAACAAAGAGTGGCTCGCCACTACAACTCTCGTGTTCGGATCAAGAAATTTCAGTTAGGAGACCTGGTGCTTAGGAAAGTGTCATTGAACACAAAAAATAGAGCCGCAGGATCCCTGTCTGACAAATGGGAAGGTCCATACAAGATCGAGGGGATAGCTGGCCATGGAGCTTATTGGATTGCTCGACCCAATGGAGGGGTGTTACCCCGACCATGCAATGCCCAATACCTGAAGATTTTCTATCCTTAAAATATACATATATTTATATTGAATATTTTATTTTTTTATTGGTAGGATAAATATTCAACTGTAATTTAATTCTGTCGATTTTTTACAGTAATAAATAAAATTACTCGGAATTTCCGAAAGGATAGCATCTAGTTCGGGATTTAAAATAAAAAGGCATATGATAATAAGAACATATCGAAGCAGAGCATGATAATAAGAACATGCAAATAGAATTCTTGGGAACATCAAATCTCGAATGGGCGGAGAAGCTCGTAGGAGCATGCCAGCCGAGCAGGGTCAAAATAACCTTCGCAAAAAGGCAAACCTGATGCACCAGATTTTGGAAAAATGCTCGGGACGCTATCGGGAGAAATTCCGGTGAAATACATAGCTGTGTTGAAGCAACTTTTTTTTTTAAAAGAGAGCTCAACGATTCGGCAAAACCTTGCGCATAAAAACTAGGGAGACGTCCTTGGTATTACGTAAGGACTCGAACGTATGATCATGGTGAGCCTTGATGTAACGTTCGGGTAGCAACCGGGTATAAAACACATGTAAAATTCTGTTTCAAGATGACTCGATTAATAATAAAGAGCCAGTTTAATAAGATACTTGGCAATTGAAGTCATTCTGGTAACAACCGGTTTAATAAGATACTCGTTTAAGTTACCCGAACATCGAAAGAGCCAGTTTAATAAGATACTTGGCAATTGAAGTCATTCGAGTAACAACTGGTTTAATAAGATACTCGGTTAAGTTACCCAACCATCAGCCAGTTTAATAAGATACTTGGCAATTGAAGTTATTCGGGTAACAACCGGTTTAATAAGATACTCGGTTAAGTTACCCGACCATCAGCCAGTTTAATAAGATACTTGGCAATTGAAGTCATTCGAGTAACAACCGGTTTAATAAGGTACTCGGTTAAGTTACCCAACCATCAGCCAGTTTAGTAAGATACTTGGCAATTGAAGTTATTCGGGTAACAACCGGTTTAATAAGATACTCGGTTAAGTTACCCGACCATCAACCAGTTTAATACAAGACTCGGCAACAATTAGAAAAAATAGACCAAAAACCATTCAACTCTTCATCAAATCTACAAAATTAAGGTTGCGAGGATTTCGAGCCTTTGCCAATACTCGGATCTGGCACCATCTCGTATTCATGAAGCAAGCTCTCATTAGACGGCCAAGTAATATAGTCGACAGTATCATCCCTCCACTGGCTGTAATCTTCACCCTGGACTGGCCCGATATCCGGGACTACACCCTCAACCGACTCTTGACTCGCATAAAAAGTCGAGAGAGAATGCTAGGATGGAATCTCTAAATGTATAGGATGGGTCTCTTTGCCTTGACTACGACAGTAGGCTCTTCATTCCTTCATCTGAATCCGAAGAGATTCCAAGGACCGGTCCACATGGTGTTTGATTGACAGCTCCCAATTAGCACGGGCTTTCTCAGTCGCCCTATTCTTGACTTTGAAGAACTCACCGGCCGAAACTATCCCACGTTGAAATTCCCAAAGAAGTAGGGCATCGTAAGCAAGGGATCTTTTAAAACCATCCACCCCTTCGACTTCCTGTTCCAACCTGGCCTCTCGGGAAAGGGATTCAATTGTCAGCACTTGGCGCTCTAGATCTTTAATTTTTTGGTCATACGCCGACTTCGCCTGCTCCGCCTCCTGCTCGGCCTTAAGCATGGATTCTTCAGGGAAGAAAGAAGATTTTGAAGCGATGCAACCTTCTCCTCTGCTAGAGATGCCTTGTCCTCGGCTTCAACATGCTTCACCAGGCAGTGGTCGGCAAATTTCTATACAGAGCCGACCTCCTGCTGATAAGCCTGCTCAGCTCGAGCATGACCCTCCTCACTCGCCTTCAACTGAGCCTCTAGACGCCTTATCCGATCGGCATGACATTGTTGCGTCTAAACAAGCTCAGCAAATTCGGCAACCATCTGTAAAGGAATATACTTAGAAATCTGACAGAAGCAAAACAATAAAGGAGTCAGAATTAACTGAGTTAGACTTAACTTACATAAGATGCGCCGTTGAAAACGTTTTGGAGACGTTCGGTCAGTGAACCATCTTTAAAACCGCTCCAGCGGTCCTCCCCGATATAAGCCCGACCGGAGGACATCCCCTGTAGCATATCTTGGGGAGAAAGGAATAAAGGAACCCTCGAGGGTTCAGCTCCCAGATTTCCAAACTCGGGGGCAGGAGAAGCCCTATTCGGCTCTAAGGATGGAAAAGGAACCCCCGAAGGTTCAGCCTCCATATCTCCTTCTTCGGGGGTAGAAGAAGCCCTACTCGGTTCTGAAGTGGCTGCATCTACTGATGCTCCAGCACCAACACTCGGGGAAATCTCATCCGCAACATCTTCGTCGCTGCAGTCAATGAATGAGACTACCCGAGGAACTTTGAGAGGACGAGACGGTGAACTAACCGTCTTTTGCTTCTCACCCCGAGAACAGTGGAAGTTAAGATCAGCGGCAGGATATTCCTGCGGATCGTCCCGAAAAGACTCAAAGAATTCGACACCAGCAGGCACTTGATCAGTCGAGACGTTACCACCGTCGCCAGCTTCAAACCGTCCGACAGGCTCTTCACCTGGATCCTCATACTGCCTCTCCTTATTTTCAGGTAGTAGGGTGTCGGTCGACTCACCTTGGCCAATTGGACCAGCAAAATTCTGAGTAGAAGGCTGAGCTTCCCGATCAACCCACTCGGGGAAATTGCTCAGCAATATCAGTTTCTTTATCAGGCTCAGGTGAAGCAATACCCTCATCACCCTAACAGGAAGCTTCCTTTCTACTCACTTGTAGAATCGCCTTCACCTGGCGAGCCTGAAGATCGCTGACAACGTCGGTATTAAACACTAAAAAAATTTAATTATGTTTAAAAAAAAAGCAAAGAAATACATCATAATGGGCGTCGGGTTACTTACATCACCTGCGATGGCCCGAAACCTGTCTGAAGAAGCCGAGCTTTATCAAGTCATCCTCTTTGAAAAGATAGCTCTTGCTACTTTTTGAAAAGAGTACGAACTGTTGCCCGAGTCAGCCTCTTCAGCTCTGAATCACTATAGTCAATTGTTTTCTTGTTCCACACTTCGGGGGAACAAAAGAAGCGGGGAACACTCAACACCATTTGGGAATCCCCAGATTGAACAGTGATATCAAGTCCAAGAGCCCCTCCAGCAAAAAACCAACTGTTCTTCCAAAATTTGTTGGATGTAGGGAATCCCCATATGAAACCCTTCTTTTTTGGGTCATCAGAAGCATCGACCCCCCGATTCGCCTGTGCTTCTTTGGGGACCCAACCATCCGAAGAAGTAGACGCAAGAAAATAGGTCCCCGTTCTGCTAACCTGCCTCAGCGTAAAGAAATGCCTGATTTCATTCGGGGAAGGCGGCGAAAGGTTCATTCGACTGAACATCTGCCACATACACATCAAGGCTTTGTAACTATTCAGGGCCAACTGAGCTGGGGCTATCCCTGCTTCAGCCAAAAACCAGGCAATAAAAGGCTGAAGGGGAAGTGTGACACCGCAGCAAAGCATCGATCCGTAAATCGTGACCATGCCCTCAGGAGGATTCCATGCGGCTCTATCCCCCGCAGGAACCAAAGTGACTGAGTCGGGCAAGTCGAAACGGGAGCGATATTTTTCTATCTCAGCTGGCCCGACCACATTCGGCTCAGTATCATAGCCACTCGGGTGAGTATCAGAAAACAAAAGACGAGACACCTTGTGCACTTCATCAACGTCACCCTCGTTAACAGTCTGTTCCCTGGTCTGAACGCTGCCCGAGCCGTACTTGTATACCTTACTTCTGCTCTGATGTTTACCAATCCTTCGAAAAGATATCTTGTGATCAGAAATATCAGGATCAGAAATATCAGAATCAGAATCAGAACTAGATGGAGAACTCGATACAGGGCTGAAAGCGATGTCAGGGTGAAGCCCAGAAACATCAACCTCTAAGAATGGAGGTTCATCTATTGGGATATCCCCCAGTAATCGTTTAATGCAAGATACTAACTGAAAATCCCCACGTTCTAATGCATCAAAAACGATTTTAAAGAGACGATGGCAGGAAGATGGCCCCATTAAAACTAACCTTGAATTAGAGCTGGCAAAATTGACCCGTAACCCGCCAACCCGACACGAACCCGAGGTCAATAAACGGGTTGGGTTGGCTTCTAAACGGGTTCGGGTTGTAATCGGGTCAACCCGTGTAACCCGTTTACTATACGGGTCGTGTCGGGTTTGGATTCACGGGTTCGCGGGTGACCCGTATAACCCGTACAGTTTTACAGATAGATTTTTAATTATTATTGTTATAGGGGTTAAAAATAAATTTTAACATACTATATAAACATTCTTTTAATACAAACCCTAACCCTATCACTTGCTCACTTGCTCACTTGCTCACTTGCTCATTGCTCTCAACGGCTCAACCTCTCAGCCGTTCAGCACTCAACGTCTCAGCCCCTCACCCTAACTGCCTAACCCTTTCAATCGCTCACCCTTTAAGACTCAGAGTCTCAGTCACTCTCCTACGCCGTCGTCAACTTGTCATCGTCTCCCACGTCCGTCGTCATCCTCCCTTACCTGTCAATCTGTCATCGTCATCGTCGTCGTCATCCCTCACCTGTGGTCGTCGTCGTCGTCGTCGTTCCTCACCTGTCGTCGTCGTCGTCGTCGTCATCGTCCCTCACCTGTCGTCGTCATCGTCCCTCACCTATCGTCGTCATCGTCGTCATCGTCGTCCTCACCTGTCATCGTCCCTCACCTGCCAGCGTCGATCTATCACTCGCCTTCTATCACTCTCTGACGGTGACAGATCGCCAACGACAGATCGCCAACGATAGATCGCCAGTCACCTTACGTCGTCGTCGTCGTCGTCGGAAGTCAGAGCTGCTTGGTTGGTCGTCGTCCGTCACCTGTCGACAGGCTGTCGTCTCCCTCACCGGCTACTGAGATTTTCAAGCGGTAATTCCAAATTTCCAATATTCCAAATGACATTTATTTTATATTTTTATGGAATTTTTTAGGGTTTGAAACGAAATCGAAATGTTGTTTGAATCTGTAATTGTTTTTGTGTTTGTGGGTTTGGACTATTCGTATATGATATTTGTTTTTGTTTTTGAATATGGAATTTTGTAGGCAGACCTGCAAGGGTCTCAGTTGTTTGATTGTTGTTTGAATGTGGAATTGTTTTTGTGTTTGTGGGTTTGGACTGTTCGTATATGATATTTGTTTTTGTTTTTGAATATGGAATTTTGTAGGCAGACCTGCAAGGGTCTCAGTTGTTTGAATGTGGAATTGTTTTTGTGTTTGTGGGTTTGGACTGTTTGTTTGTTAAATGTGAAGGCAGTAAGGCAGATATATATAAATAGATGAAGCATAGTGTTTGTTTGAATCTGAAATTGTTTTTGTGTTTGTGGGTTTGGACTGTTTGAATATGACATTTCTTTTTGTTTTTGAATCTGGAATTTTTTAGGCAGACCTGCAAGAGTCTCAGTTGTTTGAATGTTGTTTGAATCTGTAATTGTTTTTGTGTTTGTGGGTTCGAACTGTTTGAATATGGCATTTTTTTTTTGTTTTTGAATATGGAATTATGGCTTGGTAAGTCTTGGTAAGTCTTGAATTGTATTGAATTTATAATTTTATATGTTGTTTTACAGCAAAATATATGGATTCAAGTTCAAACAATGACGTTATTCCAAGTTTGGGAGAGGAAGAGGAAGGTAATGACACTATGGAGCCAGTGGAGGCAAATAGCAGGTCTAATACCCCGACTGGGAGTGGTCAAGATCGAAAAAGAAAGCGCACTTCCGCTGTGTGGTCTTCGTTTGTGATTGTAGGAAAAAATACACAGGGAAAAGAATGCACGACCAAACAATGCACGACCAAAGTTCAATTCAAGGCTATTAAATACATATCCTGATCCATCAATTTCTTTGGACAACAATTTGGACCAATTTGTGATTATGGATGACTGTATGAATTATTTATGGATTATTTATGGATTCATTTTTTTTTAAACTTTGTAAGGATTATGGATAAGTGGATAACTATATTTGTCTTTCGGGATGACTGTATTTAATTTTATATTTGTTGTATTATTTAATGATATTAGATTGGATTTGATTGGATTTGATTATTAAAACTTATTACTCTATAAGGTAATAAGGTTTGATATATTTGTGTTAGATTAATATGATTTTTTTTTTAAATGTTAGGTAAATGTGTTAAACGGGTTCGGGTTAAACGGGTCACACGGGTCAAACCCGACCCAGTAAGACTCGATTAGATTATTAAACGTGTCACGGGTCAACCCGTTTAACCCGTGTATTTATTCGTGTCGTGTTGGGTTTCAGACGGTTAACCCGTTTAATTAAACGGGTCGTGTCGGGTTGATAGTTAATTCTATTCGGGTCGTGTCGGGTTGATGTCAACCCGACCCATGAACCCGAATTGCCAGCCCTACCTTGAATTGAGATGGATGCAAGATCTTCAAGCGGAGAATCGTGAACTTCTGGATAAATAAATCTGAGTTTAAAGAAATTTCTGCTGAATTTTTAAGAATAAACCAACAATGTCTCTCAGTGAAGAATTTAAAGATGAGACGGCACGAAACTTTAGGAATTCAAGAGGAAAAAAGTTTATGACGAAACTAGACGTAGGCGGCGTTTGGGGAAACGTAAAAAATCACTTTTCATAAATGATATTGAAAAACGAAGAGACAAGGGACGCGTGTCAAAACAGGAAGTAGCCCTCAACCGTCAGAACTTCAAAACGTCGCTATCATTTAAGATCTCGCGTGATGGAGCTAATCGAAATTACAGAGTCACCATTAAGACGCGTCATTATGACAAGACTGCTATTCTGTCGAGAGAAATTTAAGATGATTAAAATACTCTTGCTCGAAATGAAATTTTCTCGGCAAAAATATTTTAAGGGGGTATTGTCGTATGTAAATTTTACCAAGCATACACGTCATTGACAGAAAGGAAAAATAGCCAGGTGGATGCCCAAATGTGCATTCGGGAAATATCCTATAAGCCATCATTAAAGAGAAGAAAAAAACGAGTAAGCATATATAGAATGAAACTTACTCGGGATCAGTTAACAACACTCGGGACTGGTTAAAACAACGCTTCCACTCGGGCTCAAACGGCGCTACTCGGGACTATCAGGTATTACTCTTACTCGGGAATAAATACGACTCGAGTAAGAACTTACTGCTTATTTCACACGGATTAAGTCATTAAATACGTGAACATATCCATCAGGAAGGAATCCCAAATAAAATGGAACATCAAGTTAGAAGAGTCCCCAATCAGGAAATAACTTGATTTCTTTACGAAGACTACATTCTTATAAGGAAACAAGTCCAAATTGAACTACACTACTAGAATCCCACTCGATTTTCATAAGAGACTCCGAAACAGGAAAGAAGAAAAATCAACCTCAAGCAAGTAACCGAATCACAATTAAATACAAAGATCTTATTCTGTTAGTGGATTTTGGCTTGGTTGATCCTTCAACCACCAGTGGATGTTTCTCCGGCCATCGGAGTTTTACCACGTAAAACTTGTCTTTGTTACTCTCTCTGCATCTCTTTCTCTTTAATTCAATAGCCGAAATCCGATCCTTGTTGGCTTTTTTGGCATAATCCAAAAATCGACGTCAACATAACCAAATCACAATTAAATACAAATATCTTGTATTACTTGTACAAAGCAGATTAGGGTTCTATAAGCATATAAATAGACCCATAATCTGGCTCCAAAAGATATAGGCAATATAGCATACAACAATCATAGCAAATACAGAGAGAAAAAAGAGAGATCGAGAGCTTGTAAACATCATATTTTCATAGTGGATTTTGGCTTGGTTGATCCTTCAACCACCCGTGGACGTTTCTCCGATCATCGGAGTTTTACCACGTAAAAATTTTGTCTTCGTTACTCTCTCTGAATCTCTTTCTATTTGAATTAATAGCCAAAATCTAATCCTTGTTGGCTTTTCTGACGTAATCCAAAAAACGACGTCAACAATTGGCGTTAGAAGGAGGGATCGAACCTCCGAACTTGTTAAAAGCGATGGTAGGAAGCAGAAGTATTTCAGGGAATGACCAAAAATCACCAGGCGATTTCCATGTTGGCAATAGGTCACAAGATCCTGCAGCAAACATAGAAAACCAGCCTGTGCACTTGGCGGGGATCCAACAAGTTCCTCTAACCAGCAGAGATCTTACGCTGCGTTTCAAGAGGCCTTGCAGCAATTGGTGACGGACGCAGCAAGGGAAGGGATTAATCTACTGGCTGCAGGAGCACATACTCCCAATCCTCCACCTGCAAGGCTCTGTTCGATTGTGGTTGGGCCAGGAATAACTATGTCAGAAACCAGAATGAACTCTTCCCCAATCAACCCAGCTGGACAGAAAACACTTGAAGAGGAACATCACTAGAGGCTGGACCACAATCAAACAGTACGTGCCAGACATCGTAAAAACAACCGGCACAGAGGTCGGTCATCATCAGAAGACAGTGATCAACACCATCGCAAACGTTATCATGGAGTCACACGAGAGGACCGGCATCAGAGTGAAGAGTATGAGGAAAGAATGACGATAACCCAACGGTTTAACCGTCGGGGAAGTCCGATGGGGGTCAGAGATGTCACGATCCAAAGCCTAAATTGAGAATAACAGGCGACAGATTGAGGCACTGGTCAGAAGTTATGGCTGTAACGATCTATCTGACGATGACTCTAACAGTCCATTCACCAAGGAAATTTTGCGGACCCCTTTCCCAAAGAGATTCAGGATGCCGCATGTTGAGCAATTCAAAAAAGATACAGATCCAAAGGAGCACGTTAGACGTTATAAAAGTGCCATGGCTCAATATGCCCGCAGTGACCCCATATTGTGTCTCAACTTTCTGCAAACACTGGGGGACACATGGTCAAGATGGTTCAGAAGACTACCCCCGACGAGCATCGAAAATTTCACGAGACTGAGCAGGAGCTTCTCAAGGCAATTTCTGAGCAATGTTCACAGGAAGAAGTCGGTGGCCTACCTCTCTCAAATAAAGCAAGTGAAGGACGAGTCATTAAAAATGTACTTGGGCCGGTTCGGCCAAGCAGTATCAGAAATTGATAGTGCTAATGATGAAGCAATTATTGCTGCTTTAACCAATAATTTGCAGAATGGACGACTGTCATTTGATTTGAGAAGAGCACGGCTGACTAAGTATGCTGACATGATGGATATGGCAGGAGGATACGCTCTGGCCGAGGAGGAAGAGTTAGCTACAAGAGGAAGCTATATGCATGGAGGAAAACTCGAACAAAAGAATACCGAATCCAAGGGGCAGAATCAAAAGGAAAAACGGAAAGGGAACGGCAAGGAGAAAAACAAGGATGGGGGTAATGGGCTCAACGCCGAATGGTCCACAGAGAAATACCGAGGCAGATATACCAATTACACCCTTCTTCGAAAAAAACAAGAATAAATTTTAGCCATCTTGAAAGAGAAAAATATGGTGCAAGAGCCGCGGCGACAATCACAGTTCGCCCGGAGAGGTACAACCAAGTATTGCAGGTTTCACAAATAAACCGGGTATGAGACTTCAAAGTATTTTCAGCTCAGAGATTACATAGAGACTCTTATTCTGAAGGGCACCTGCAGGATGTAATCTTGAAAAAAGATGAGAGATCAAAAACTAAGAAAGAAGTCAAGGTTGATCACCACCCCGGGTCAAAATCAAAGAACCAGCCCCGAAGCCAATCAAGTAACACATACAATTTTCGGAGACCCTCTACTGGGAGAAGCAACCGAGAACGAACTCATGAAATCAGAGAAGCAATAGAAGCAAGGAATAACTTCGAAGTAAACTCGGTTGAGCCAGACCAGAAAAGGGTAAAGGAATGATGGGACCCGATAGTCTTTACAGAGGCAGATTCCCATGGCGTCGATGTTCGACCTAATGACGCTTTGGTTATAAGTGCCCGGATTGGCCATAGGGAAGTCCAGAGAATTTTAATAGATAATGGGAGTTCAGCAGACATCCTAAGCGTGGCCGTGTACGACCAGTTGAGACTAGACCGAAAAGATTTACAGTCTTTCCATACTCCATAAAGAGGGTTTGGGGGGATAGAGGTCAGATCACTCGAGACAGTAAAACTACCCTTGAAGATCGGAACGGCACCATGCCAGAGGACTGTCCTACTCGACTTCGTGGTAGTTGACTTGGACAATTGGCCGTATAATGCATTATTGGGCCGGCCATTCCTGAATAAAACAAGGGCCGTGACTGCCATTTATGCATTAATGATCAAGTTCTCAACAGAACAAGGGGTTGGGATAGTCCAGGGATCTCAAGAGATGGCCCGAAGAGCAAACCTGTCAGTATACTGAGACAAGCATGATGCTGAACAAGTGTGTGCACCATAATGCAGCCAAATCAGTGTGAAGAATCCTTGTCATTCGAACTGGATCCAAAGGAGGGCTCGAATGAATAAAAAATAGAATTGGTTAAAATAGTACTTGAAGAAGACAAACCGGACAAGAAAATCAAAATCGGGGCCAACTTAGATGGAAAAGTCAAGCAAGACTTAACCAATCTTCTTAGAGAGTACAAAGATGTATTCGCTTGGAGTCATGAAGATATGATCGGAATAGATGCCCGAGTAATATCCCACCACCTCGCAGTTAGCCCGAATGAAAAACCGGTAATACATAAGAGAATATCGTTCAATCCTGAAAGAAGTCAAGCAATCAAACAAGAGGTGGAAAAGCTAATGGCAACTGGATCAATCAGAGAAGTCAGCTACCCTCAGTGGGTCGCCAAAGTAGTCCTTGTCCAGAAGAAAAATGGATAATGGAGGATGTGCGTAGATTTCACGGATCTAAACAAGGCATGTCCAAATGATAGCTTTCCACTTCCAAGAATAGACCAGCTGGTGGATGCCACAGCAGGTCACGAATTTCTCAGCTTCATGGATGCTTACTAGGGATACAATCATATCCGGATGAACAAAGCTGATGAAGAAAAAAAAGCTTTCACAACGGATCAGGGTTTATATTACTACACAGTAATGCCCTTCGATTTAAAAAATACAGGTGCTACGTATCAAAGGTTGGTCAACAAAATATTCACTCGGCAAATATGAAGGAACATGGAAGAGTACATTGATGACATGTTGACTAAAAGTATATCGGCAGATGAGCATGCCCGGGACCTCCGAGAGACATTTGATGTTCTGAGAAGATACCAGATGAAATTAAACCCGAACAAATGTTTATTCGGAGTCCATTCGGGGAGATTCTTGGGTTTTCAAGTCCATCAAAGAGGAATCGAAGTTAATCCCGAGAAGATCCAGGCTTTGCAAGAAATGACCTCACCTAAAACATTGAAAGAGGTACAGCGCTTAACATGGTGTTTAGCCTCCTTAGGAAGATTCATCTCAAGGGCTACAGACAGGTGCGCACCTTTCTTCAAGATAATCAAAAAAGGGAAAGAACTCGAGTGGAATAAAGAGTGTGAGCAGGCATTCTTAAAAATAAAAGAGTACTTGGGACAAGCTCTCATTCTCTCAAAACCGCAAAAAGGGGAAATACTTCAGCTGTATCTGTCAATAACCGAGCTTGCAGCAAGTTCAGTCTTAGTCAGAACTAAAGATGGAGTGCAGAAACCAGTGTATTATACCAGCAAGGCACTCGTACCGACCTTAGACCAGGTACTCACAGGCAGAGAAGATGGCCTTAGCATTGGTTTCAGCAGTAAAAAAGCTGAGACCATATTTTCAGGCCCATACAATCCAGGTTCTCACCAATTGCCCATTAAGACAAATTTTACAAAAACCAGAAATATCATGAAGACTTACCAAATGGGAAATCGAGCTAAGTGAATTCGATATTCATTATGTCCCCAGAACCTCCCTCAAAGGACAAGCTGTGGCAGACTTCATAGCCGAATTTACATAACCAAACCTGGAAGCAAAAAGACTCTTGGAAAAGAGTTTTCCCATGGAAACTGTATGTTGATGGCTCTTCAAATACTCATGGCAGCGGGGCAGGGATCGTAGTTTGCACCCCAGAAGAAGATGATGTTGAATGTGCCATGAGATTTGATTTTAAAGCAACCAATAATCAAGCCGGGTACGAGGCATTGTTAGCTGGAATCAGAGTCTGCATAGCTCTCAGGGGCAGATGAAGTTGAGATATTCAGCGATTCACAGGTAGTTGTCAACCAGGTTATGGACGAGTACCAGGCCAAAGATGAAGGTATGATAGCCTACTGTGACATCGCGAAACAGCTCCTCCAAAATTTAAAGAATACAAGATCGCTCAGATCCCTAGGGAAGAAAATGAAAAGGCTGAAGCATTGTCTAAATTAGCGTCAGCAACAACCTCAATCAGACCAAAGACCATTCCAGTTGCACACCTCCTTAAACCGAGTACAGCTGAACCTAAGCATTTGGAAATTTTAGAAATTTTAGAAATCGAACACCGTAAGATGGTTGGATGGTCTAGATGAGAAGGTTCCTGGAAGAAGGCGTGCTCCCGAAAGATCCGATATTAGCAAAGCACATCAGGTATCGATCGGCTAGGTATACCATGATTGGAGGAGAATTATACAGAAGGGGATTTTCCCGATCTCTCTAGAGATATGTACCGGAAGAAGATGCACATTGAATACTTCAAGAGATCCACAGAGGAGTTTGCGGGAACCACACTGGGGGTAGAAGTCTGGCTCATAAGGTACTCAGGCAAGGCTATTACTGGCCTACGCTTTTCTCAGATGTACAGCAGTTGTCAGAAAGTTGCAATACGTATCAAAGGATTGCCAACGATATCTGATATTCGACATCCTTTAGAAAAGCTCAGAAACCTCACTGCCCCATGGCCATTCGCCATGTGGGGCCTAGACCTAATCGGGCCAATGCTAGCTGAGACAGAGGGTGGAGTAAAGCACGCCATAGTAACTGTCGATTATTTTACAAAATGGGCAGAAGCTTGAAGCGCTGGTGCATATCACAGAAGCCAACACCATAAATTTTGTAAAGAAAAACATACTTTATAGGTTTGGAGTTCCGGACACTATAATCACCGATAATGGCACTCAGTTTGATAACCGAAAGTTCAGACAGTTGTGCGAGAAGTATCATATTGCTAACTACTATTCGACACCAGCTCATCCACAAACAAACGGGCAAGTAGAAGCAGTAAATAAAATTATCAAGCACACCATTAAAGCGAAGTTAGATGACAAAAAAGGAAGCTAGGTTGAAAAGATTCCTGAAGTATTATGGACATATCGGACGACAACAAGGACTTCAACAGGAGAAACTCCATTCACCTTAGCGTTCAGAACAGAAGCTGTCATCCCCGTAGAAACATCGTATGCGTCCCCTCGGAACAGGCTATACGATGAAGAACAGAATGTTGATATGCTACTACAAATTTTGGATAAGCTAAAAGAAAAAAGAGAAAAGTCCCGAATAAGAAATACAGCATATCAACAAAGTGTGACTCGCCACTACAACTCTCGTGTTCGAATCAGAAAATTCCAGCTAGGAGACCTGGTGCTCAGGAAGGTGTCATTGAACACAAAAAATAGAGCCGCAGGATCCCTGGCTGACAAATGGGAAGGTCCATGCAAGATCGAAGGGATAGCTGGCCATGGAGCTTATTGGATTGCTCAACCTAATGGAGGGGTGTTACCCCGACCATGCAATGCCCAATATCTGAAGATTTTCTATCCTTAATATATATATATATATATATATATATATATATATTGAATATTTTATTCTTTTTTCTAGTCAGGACAATATTGGTAGGATAAATATTAAATTGTAATTTAAATCTGTCGATTTTTTGCAGTCATAAATAAAATTACTTGGAATTTTCGAAAATAAAGCATCTAGCTCGGGATTTCTAAAAGAAAGCATATGATAATAAGAACATATGGAAGAAAAGCATGATAATAAGAACATGCAAATAGAATTCTCGAGACCAACAAATCCCGAATGGGTAGAAAAGCTCGTAGGAGCATGCCAGCCGAGCATGGTCAAAATGACCTTCGTAAAAAGACAAACCCTATGCACCAGACTCTGGAAAAATACTCGGGACGCTATCGGGAGAAATTCCGGTAAAATGCGTAGCTGTGTTGAAGCAACTTTTTTTAAAAAACAAGAGCTCAACGATTCGGCAAACCCTTGCGCATAAAAACTAGGGAGACGTCCTTGGTATTGCGTAAGGACTCGAACGTATGATCATGGTGAGCCTTGATATAACGTTCGGGTAGCAACCGGGTATAAAACACGTGTAAACTTCTGTTTCAAGATGACTCGGTTAATAATAAAGAGTCAATTTAATAAGATACTTGACAATTGAAGTCATTCGGGTAACAACCGATTTAATAATATACTCTGTTAAGTTACCCGAATATCGAAGAAGCCAGTTTAATAAGATACTTGGCAATTGAAGTCATTCGGGTAACAACCGGTTTAATAAGATACTCGGTTAAGTTACCCGAACATCGAAGAAGCTAGTTTAATAAGATACTTGGCAATTGAAGTTATTCGGGTAACAACCGGCTTAATAAGATACTCGGTTAAGTTACCCGAACACCAGTCAGTTTAATACAGCACTCGGCAACAATCAGCAATGAACAGATCAAGACCATTCAATTCATAATAAAATAAGATTTTATTGCTCCTAAAAGAATGGTTACAGTTCAAAGAATGGTTCTGTACAAGTAAAAAATAATCAGAAATTTCTACAATTTTACAAAATCAAGGTTGCGAGGATTTCGAGCCTTTGCCAATACTCGGATCTGGCACCATCTCGTACTCACAAAGCAGGCTCTCATTAGAAGGCCAAGTGATATCATCGACAGTGTCATCCATCCACTGGCTGTAATCTTCACCCGGGACTGGCCCGACATCTGGGACTGCACCCTCAACTGACTCTTGACTTGCGTAAAAGGTCGAGAGAGAATGCTCGGACGGAATCTCTAAATGCATAGGATGGGGCTCTTTGCCTTGACTACGACAGTAGGCTCTCCATTCCTTCATCTGAATCCGAAGAGATTCCAAGGACCGGTTCACATGGTGTTTGATTAACAGCTCTCAATTAGCACAGGCTTTCTCGGTCGCCGTATTCTTAACTTTGAAGAACTCACCGACCGAAACTAGTCCACGTTGAAATTCCCGAAGAAGTAGGGCATCATAAGCAGGGAATCTTTTAAAATAATCCACCCCTTGGACTTCTAGTTCCAACCTGGCCTCTCGGAAAAGGGATTCAACTGTCAGCACTTGGCGCTCCAGATCTTCAATTTTTTCCTCATTAGGCTCGAGTGGAGCAATACCCTCATCGCCCTAACAGGAAGATTCCTTTCTACTCGCTTGTAGAATCGCCTTCACTTGGTGAGCCTGAAGATCGCTGACAATGTCCGTATCGAACACTAAAAAAAATGTTAGAAAATAAAATGAAAAGCAGAGAAATACAACAGAAAGGGCGCCAGGTTACTTACATCGCCTGCGATGGCCCGAAACCTGTCTGAAGAAGCCGAGCTTTATCAAGTCATCCTCTTTGAAAAGATAGCTCTTGCTCCTCTTCTCCAGAGTATGAACAGCTTCCCGAGTCAGCCTCTTCAACTCAGAATCACTATAATCAATTATTTTCTTGTTCCACACTTCGGGGGAACAGAAGAAACGGGGAACACTCAGCACCGTTCGGGAATCCCCAGATGGAATAGTGACATCGAGCCCAAGAGTCCCTCCAGTAAAAAACCAACTGTTCTTCCAGAACTTGTTGGATGTGGGGAATCCCCATATGAAACACTTCTTTTTTGGGTCATCAGTAGCATCGACCCCCCGATTCACCGTTGCTTCTTTGGAGACCCAACCGTCCGATGGAGTAGACGCAAGAAAATAGGTCCCCATTTTGCTAACCTGCCTCAGCGTAAAGAAATGTCTGATTTCATTCGGGGAAGGCGGCGAAAGGTTCATTCGACTGAACATGTGCCACATGCACATCAAGACTTTGTAACTATTCGGGGCCAACTGAGCTGGGGCTATCCCTGCTTCAGACAAAAACCAAGCAATAAAAGGCTGAATGGGAAGTGTGACGCCGCAGCAAAGCATGGATCCATAAATCGCGACCATGCCCTCGGGAGAATTCCATACGGCTCTATCCCCCGCAGGAACCAAAGTGACTGAGTCGGGCAAGTCGAATCGGGAGCGGTATTTTTATATCTCAGCCGGCCCGACCACATTGGACTCAGTATCAAAACCACTCGGGTGAGTATTAGAAAACGAAAGACGGGACGCCCTGTACACTTCATCAACGTCACCCTCGTTAACAGTCTGTTCTCTGGTCTGAACGCTGCTCGAGCCATGCTTGTATACCTTACTTCTGCTCTGATGTTCACCCATCCTTCTAAAAGATACCCTGTGATCAGAAATATCAGAATCAGAACTGGATGGAGAACTCGATACAGGGCTCAAAGTGACGTCAGGGTGTAGCTCAGAAACATCAACCTCTAAGAATGGAGGTTCATCTATTGGGATATCCCCCAGTAATCGTTTAATGCAAGATACTAACTGAAAATCTCCACGTTATAATGCATCAAAAGCGATTTTAAAGAGACGATGACGGGAAGATGGCCCCATTAAAACTAACCTTGAATTGATATTGATGCAAGATCTTCAAACGGAGAATCACGAACTTCTGGATAAAGAAATCTGCGTTTAAAGAAATTTCTGCTGAAATTTTTTGAGAATAAACCAACAATGTCTCTCAGCGAAGAATTTAAAGACGAGACAGCACGAAACCCTAGGATTTCAAAGAGGGAAAAAACTTATGACGAAACTCGATGACATAGGTGGCGTTTGGGGAAATGCAAAAATCATTTCTCATAAATGATATTGAAAAATGAAGAGACGAGGGACGCGTGTCAAAACAGGAAGTAGCCCTCAACCGTCAGAACTTCAAAACGTCGCCATCATTTAAGATCTCGCGTGATGAAGCGAATCGAAATTACAGAGTCACCATTAAGACACGCCATTATGACAAGACGGCTATTCTGACAAGTGAAAATTAAGACGATTAAAATACTCTTGCCTGAAATGAAATTTACTCGGCAAAAATATATTAAGAGGGTATTGTTGTATGTGAATTTTACCAAGCATACACGTCATTGACAGGAAGGAGAAAATAGCCAGGTGGACGCCCAAATGGGCACTCAGGAAATATCCTACAAAGCATAATTAAAGAGAAGAAAAGCCCGAGTACGCATATGTAAAATGAAACCTACTCGGGATCAGTTAACAACACTCGGGACTGGTTAAACAACGCTTCCACTCGGGCTCAAACAGCGCTACTCGAGACCATCAGGTATTATTCTTACTCGGGAATAAATACAACTCGAGTAAGAACTTAGTGCTTATTTCACACGGATTAAGTCATTAAATACGCGAAGATATCCATCAGGAAGGAATCCCAAATAATGGAACTTTAAGTTAGAAAAGTCCCCCAATCAGGAAATAACTTGATTTCTTTACGAAGACTACATTCTTATAAGGAAACAAGTCCAAATTGAACTACACTACTAGAATCCCACTCGATTTCCGTAAAAGACTCTGAAACAGGAAAGAAGACAAATCAACCTCAAGCAAGTAACCAAATCACAATTAAATTCAAATATCTTGTATTACTTGTACAAAGCAGATTAGGGTTCTATAAGCATATAAATAGACCCATAATCTGGCTCCAAAAGATATAGGCAATATAGCATACAACATACAGCAATCATAGCAAATACAGAGAGAAAAAATAGAGATCGAGAGCTTGTAAACATCATATTTTCATAGTGGATTTTGGCTTGGTTAATCCTTCAACCACCCGTAGACGTTACTCCGATCATCGGAGTTTTACCACGTAAAACTTTTGTCTTCGTTACTCTCTCTGAATCTCTTTCTCTCTGAATTAATAGTCAAAATCCAATTCTTGTTGGCTTTTCTGACGTAATCCAGAAAACGACGTCAACATCTATCAAAATCTAAATCCGAATATGTTATTTCAATATATATATATGATATCTTCATCCACTTAGTTCATGGAAAGACATGAAAACACAGTGAAACTTTAGAGAAAAAGCAGTACCAACCAGCTTTACCACCCAGCAATGACCAATCAGTGACCACCCAGAAGCACATGTTGACTTGACTGTGCATATATACAAACATACATGAAGCAACAAGACAATCAATAATCCAAAGTGATTTCAGTTACCATGGTAAGGTCTTCAGGTATCCAGCTAGAAAGTTTTTGGATTCTTTTACTGAGCAAACATCCGAAACTCTAATTCCAAAGATCTGAAACGAATCAAACAAAAAAATAAAATCTACAATTTAGTCCAAAGATTTTGTTAGTCTCTCCTAGCTCTCTTTCAATTCAACTCAACTCAAGCCAAGGGTTTGAGTACCAGATACAATATATCATTTCAAATATGTAATTATCCATTACTTTCCTAATACTACAGTAAGTGTAAATAAGGGTCTATTCTACGACATTATAAAATGACATGGTTATTATGGAATATGCAAACTCAAAAGCATAAAAGTAATCGGATAATCGTATAAGAACAAATAAAGAATAATAAAAAGAGACGAGATTTTAATTTGACTCTCTATATTCTTTTTTCTCTCTTTGTTGTACCGAAACCCTAAGAATACAACATATCTTGAAATGGGTTAGTGTAGCACAACATTACTTATCCAGGCTTCATAATCCAATAATTGTCACTTTTAGGAGAGCAATCAGGCCATTCTATAACGGGTCTATAATTTTTAAAACTGTGTCCTGATCCTTCTTGTGGTTCCAAAGAAAACTTGTCACACTTTAGGCTGATACTATTTTTTGGCTGTATAGATTCGCCAACTGGCTCCACAAAACACACCACCACACCTTTTTCCACTCTACATATATTATATAAGCAGCTGCTCCCATAGCAATCTCTATAACAGGCACAAGCATAGACCCTCTTATTATCTTTCACTGTAATTAGCTCATCAGAGTCTGTGTGTGTTATGGCCTCAAGCTCTCAGAATACAGCTTGGACACCAAAGCAAAACAAGTTGTTTGAGAGAGCCTTGGCCATGTATGACAAGGACACACCAGACCGATGGCAAAATGTAGCCAAGGCTGTGGGTGGAAAATCTGTTGAAGAAGTCAAGAGACACTATGAAATCCTCATTGAGGATCTCAAGTATATCGAATCGGGTCGTGTTCCCATCCCCAACTACAAGCCCACTGGTAGCCGCACCACCTTAAATGCCGATGATGAAGAGAGGTATTGCTAGCTAACTTGCTGTGATCATATAAGCTAGTTCTTCATATAATGCTTCTGTTTTTACGATAATAATTCTCTAGTTAGGACTGAAGTTACATAATATTAAAGAATCGGTTTCACAACATCATATAACTTCGGTCATGAAATAAAATTTCAGATCAACTGACATTACTAGAGAATGACTTATTATTACTACTCAAAACTGCATATATTTGAAACTAAGAAACCTATCTATGTATAATCTATTGCTTATATCCAAAACTTTGGTCTCAGCTAAGATTTTGTAAATGCAATTTTAAATGTGAAATCAAACTAAAAGATATATATACATGCAAATGCAAACTTATGGAGGGTTTCAAACGAGACCTCATAATAGAAAACTTGCTTTCACAATACGAGCAATTTCGTGGATGTGCATTGAAGTTTAAAGTTGGCAAAGAAGATTGATGGGTCATAATCTCTGCTTGAATGATGCTTGAATGATTATAAAAGTTTGCCAAACTGTCAAAAATTCTATGGCTGTGCACTAAAGTTAATGTTACTTTAGAAGGAAAGCTATATATAGGTCAAAATCTGAAAAAAATTGTAAATTGCTTCTGGTGGCCCAATTGATATTTGAGTTTTCCAAAACTCCAACTCCCTTTTTCACAATTAATACTCCACAATATCCTTTGTTTATACCACTAAAGAATCTAACATCCCTTTCAGCTTCTTATCCTGTCCGGCTGTCCCTAATCTGATAGTCACTCCACATGAGATTCTATGTAATGCATAGAATAAATTATACATGTTATATTAACGTTCGAATACATTATACATATAATGTATATAACGAGATTTTGTTTCTTTCTGACTTCGAAACATCCTTAGTTTTGTATCAATAACTCTTATCATGTCTATGGTACGAAAGAAACTCCACATGAAATATAATATATTGTGATTCCGATCCACACGTACTTAATTGGCCTTATGCTTAAAGCATCCAACCATACGGATAAGGGCAAACAAAAATCTCGAAAAAAAAGTTGAACAACAAAGTAACTTTTTCTCGGATTCATTAAAGCTTTTCCTTAATGTATGTGTTTAAAGCATACATAATAACATAAACAATACCAATAAAAAAGCTTGTATTACATTGTATATATAATTTTGACAATCCTTTTATATGACCTTTTTTATTACATTTTCATTATGTACAAAATTTCTATCAAAAGTTTCCATTTATATTCTCTATAATTTATTTCTTGCATATATAACAGGCTTTTGAAGAGTCTTAAGCTGCAGTAAAGTCCAAGGATCTGCTGCTTCTTTAACATATCTTAACATCACATCTATGCAATGGATTTATTTTTCTTCAGAAATATGGTTTCTTTCTTCTCCTGTATTTTCGTTAAAATCACAAAGTTAGAGAGACGACTCCCCTGTCGTGGGAGTTGCTCTCCAGGAAAAATAAAAATAAAATTTGCAACCCTTGAGGTACCCCAATGACTGATTTTTTTCTTTTTCTTCTCGGTATATGGTGGCGGTGACGATAACATGAGACATAGACATTGTTGTCAGGCCAAGTGACAGAATTTTCAAGCAATGCTAATCACTTAAAATTCACGTTAGTTACATGCATAATTTTTTATTTTATTAATTTTATTTTCATAATTTTAAATATAAAATATTATCTTCGAATACCTTAGATCAATCAAGAAAAAAAAAAAGTAAAGTAGAGAATCCAAATCAGAAAGAAAGATATCAGATGGACCAACTAGCAAGAACATTTAATTAATTATCTATATTATACAACATAAATAATTAATCCAATTTATTTTTTTGAAAAAAAATAACCAAAATTTCAACCCAAACGATGTGGTAAGTGAGTTATCATCATTTTATACAATATTGAATGTGTTGTTCTTGACAAAAATTACTTGTCACATCATTATTGAAATTTTGACTAAATTTTTGGATGTCTAGTATTAGTGTTTAATTAAACCTGTTAATTTAATTAGATTAAAAAAACAATTAATTTAATTGAGATATCGTTCAAACAGAACAATTTTAAGGCCCCGTATATATTTGATTATTCAAACACAATCAATTGAGAAACCCAGGTCCAAACTGATAAAAAATTGTCCAGTTAATATCTCCAAAAAACCAAGAACCGAGAAGTCCAAATCAAAACCGATCAAAAATAGCCCAGTATCTCTAAAATCCAAGAATTATATAGATGTTTTTTTTAAAAAAATTATTATACTATTGCATACATTTAAGTTTTTTTTTAGAGGGGAGAACTCAAACCCGCAACTGTATAGACATCTGACCAACATCATCTCATAAGAATTATATATATGTTAGAGAATGAACATGTAAACAAAAAATCAGATATGTTTTTATAACATTACAAAACCGGTTCCATTTTATTTCTGGACATGGCTAAAAAGCACCCTATAAAGTATAAACAAATATCTTATCTACAACCACCCTTTTTGTTTTTTTAATACTACTCACATATAAATCAATCCCCGGGTTATACATTGGAAATTTTATTCAAATCAACACCCAATTCACATGGATAAAAAATCATTGAATTACTCTCACTAGTTGTTGTGTTGAGCCTTTTCTTGTACCAAAGAGGCAAGAATTTTCCTGAGGTGGGTGTTGTAAAGGCATGGTCTCTCTATGTTGACAAGATGACCTGCCTTCTCTATTGCCTCCAGTGTAGCTTTCTCGCCCACTTGCCTGTCATTTTAACACCAATTAATTAAAGCCAAAAACAATCAATTTTTCCATATAATTAATTGTAGCTCACTATCAAATAAACTAATCAGTTACTTAGAAAAAATAAAATAAACTAATCAAAATTTAAGTCAACATGGTTTTGTTGCAGCTAAGCTATCAAATCAACAATTAATAAAAAAACCAAAACACTTTAACTCAAAAAATACAACAAAATAAAAAATAAAAAAAATTAAGCTCTATATGAACATAGGATCATCAAACTAGATTTCACAATTATTCATAATCCAAGATTTCCCATATGCAAGTCGGATCATCAAACTAGATTTTGATCCTTTTGGTATCTTAATTTTTATATAAACATATATATATATATATATATATATATATATATATATATATTTCTATTTTTCTTTCTTCTTTATTTATTATGGACATCAGTACATACAAAAATTCAGATCACAAGAGAATCCATATCTTATCTAATTAGAATGTTTTGACCTTGTATTTAATAGTAAATAAATTAAATAAAATATGTATTGTGTATGAGAAGGTAGACTTACTCTTTCAAGTTCCGGGCAGTTTCCATGTCAAAAATCAAATCATTTTCTCCCCACAAGAGATGTATTTTCTGCAATAATATTTAATTTGCAGCAAATTGTAATTAATAAATGCATCTGATTAATATTATAAAATTAAAAGAAATCAAGTGCACTTGCATCCAAATCGAGTAATATTAAACCAAATACTGGGAGTCCTCTCTGGATAGATAGCTGGAAATTGGAAATATTAAAACATTATAATAATTTATGGGGTTTAGTTACAATAGGATAGCTGGAAATTGGGAATATTAAAACATCCTAGTAATTTATGGGGTTTAATTACAATACATAATATGTATTGTTAATGGATAGTTAAGTGAGAAAGAGTTATTTATTTTTTATATTTTTAAATTCTTAATTTTTATACACTTTTAAATTAAAATCTAAATGATAGAAATTAATATGACAATCATATATTCATGTACAATAGTTGAACCCTAATTTATGACACCCGAATTCTTTAAATGGTTCGAGGCAGATAAAGAGATCAGACAGGTTAGATTAGATTTTCAAAACTTTGAAAAAATATTATATTAATGGATTAAATTATAATTAAGATATATATATATATATTAACGTGTACTTATATCGTAATTTTAAAAATGATTGAATTGGCAGTTTGTATTGTTATATATATTTATATAATCGTCACATTTTAACCTCATTTATAACGTTATTATCTGTTTTGTGAAAAATACTGTATAATCAAATTTATGAAAATATCTGATATTTACTTGAAGCAAAAAGAGTGCATGTTTCATACAAATAAAATAAAACAACTTTGTAAGGTAACGTTTTTGCTTTCTATAGCTTTCATTTGTTTTCGAAAAACAGATTTTTGAATTTACTAGATTCGAAAACATATCTGATAACAAGGGTTGAAATTCGAATAATTAAAACATAAAAAATATATCCGGTAATAATACTTGAAAATGGAAAAACAGATTAACAATATAGACAGACATTTTATAAGGTTTAATTCAATTAAATTTTTTAAAAATTGAAAATTGAATTGAATTGGATTAAAATAAATAAATAAAATAAAAGCAGATATTTAAAACCAAAAAATAATTATCTTTTATTTAAAAATGGATCTAAGATGGATGATGGAGATCAAATAGATTTTTATTTTTAAAAAAGATATAAAACAAATGTAAAAACAAACAAAAAAAACAAAACAAAAAAAGACAAAAAAAGGAGAGAGGTGGATTGATCCAGATTGGTTCTGGAGATCGGATGTCCACAGTGTCAGTGATCTATGGAGATCTATGGTCTAAGATCGACAGAAGAGAGATAGAATATAATAGGGAGCTGGTGGTAGCTGTTTATTATTGCAGAGAAGTAGCGTGTTTATCTGGGTTGATCCCATAAACAGAAACCACAAGAGAACTGCAAAGAGGCAAATTTGTGGACAGATTCGGCGAGACCCAGATTATTGTGTTTGATTTTGATAGGCTAATAATGTAAAACATAATTCTTCTTCTCTATTGTACATTAAAATTTTATTGTCCGAATGTCAACAAGGTACCACAAAATGACAAAATTAGAGAGCAGAGGATAGAATAAAATGAGTTCATTTTTTGCCCATTCTATTGGGAAAGTGATTACGGATCTTCTTTAGGATGATATATATTTAGTGAGGAATAAATTTACTTTTAATAATGATAATATTTATATATATATATATATATATATATATAATACCGAAGGGAATAATATATGTCCAACCTAAAGGGTTGAGTAAAAGTAGGCTCGAATAGAATAGGGAGGAGAGAGATAAGATCGAGAGGATAGATATGATTTATCCATTAGGATAAAAGGAGTAGGTGGGTCGTACAAAAACAATAGAGAGAAAATTGTTTTTGATGAAATTTTCCATCTTAATTTCAAATTAAACAAAAGACCTTTTGACTTTCCTATTCAATATCTATCAAATTTGTCTCGATCTTAGTTTGGGTTTGAATACTTTTCAATTAAATACTTGTCAAATTTCAAAGGTTCAAAAGTTTTACCCAAAAAAAAAAAAACACTACTGAAGTGGTAAATTAGTAATCATAATCTAATTAAGTCGTGAACAACAACAACAAAAAATAACCAGAATAGATATATTTTGAAGTACCTGTGGTAAACGTGGGATTGTAAATGCTTTATCACTTATAACCAATGCCTCTAGAAGTTCACTTCTCTCCTTTCTGTACTTATTATACATGACCTGCCATCAAGCAATTATAAAACTACATCAACGTTTCGTTACAAATCTATATAACAATACGAAAATGGAATCCGAGAAACCTGAGAATTGTGTGTGTATATATATATATATATACAATTTATTAATTTGCATACCTCCAACATGCCTTTGTAAACAAAATAAGGCAGGTTTGGCAGATTGTAGGCGGCAGAATCAAACATAATTTTCAAGGCCATGACTGACGTGGGAAGCAAGTAATCAGACCAGGAAGGGAAGCCGATTCTATCGAGTGCAGCATTGCTAACTGACTCGGTGAGCGCCATGACCGAGCAGGTCACGACCATCGACTTCACCAATTCCGGGTACATCTCCGCCATCTTAAACCCAACCATCCCTCCATAGCTGACCCCCACCAGGGTGCAATTCTTTAAAACCCCAAGTTGCCTCAACCCTTTCGCCATGCATTCAGATTGGAACTCTACCGTCCTGTCAGCCCTGTCCGTGACTGACCCGCCGAAGAATACTAAGTCCGGGACGTAAACGGCGTAGTTTGATGATCTCACTAGGGAAAGCACCTGGGGAAGCCAGGTTGTGATTCCATCCATGGCAAAGCCATGAAGAAACACAACTGCTGGCTTGTTGAGTGGTTTGGTTGGAGCCCAGATGTTGAGGACCGTCCCGGTCTCGATTTCGACTCTTCTAGGGCTCATGCCGGCAAGCTTCATGAGGCCATGCAAGATTGGATTGAATATTGAAAATACATTAACCATGATTGATGGTTGATCTCTCTATCTCTCTAGCTATGCGCGTGTGTGTTTTTTTTTTTTTTTTGTCGGTTGGATTTTGATATTTTGTAGGAAGAAGAAGATGAAGAGATTGAATATATATAGTGGTGCAAACGGAATGTGAACTCAAATTCTCAATCGATGAAAATCGATCTGAAGTGTGTTGAATATTAGTTAGATGATAATTATAAATATCAGTCAGGTCAAAGATCATACAAGTTTTTTTTTCATGGAAAACTCAATTCTGTATATACACTGTCGACGCAGACCTTGTATAAATACAGGGGCGAACCGCCGTGGAGGCCAGCAAGGGGCCACGTCTCCCCCAGGATTTAAAAAAAAAAAAAAATGATTTTAAGTTATTATTTCAGTATTAAAAAAAACAATAGTAACAGTCTATATTCTATGCACACTTCACGTGGCTACGGTGGAATACAAGTTCTCTAGTGTCTATTTTTTTAATAATAAAATTATACATTTTGCTAACATCTCACGTTTTCCTCAATCTACCCCCAATTTCCAACCTTAAGAAAACTTTCCACTCTTAATCTAATCTGTCAGTCTCCCCTGCTTAATCAAGATTCAAGACTCAATTCAAGGATGTAAGGTTAGATTTTATTTCAATTTTCTATCAAAACTTATTATTTTTCTTTTTTGAATCATCAATTAGTTATTGTTGATTTGTTTTGAGTCTTTTGATAAAAAGAAAAAGTATGTTGGAAGTTCTTACTTAACAGCTCAATTTACTCAAATACAACTCAAGGATCAAGGTTGGATTTTATTTCATTTTTCCATCAAAGATTTCTTTTTTTTTTCTTTTTTTAAACATCAATTAGTTATTGTTTATTTAATTTGATAGAGAAAATGTTACGGAAATATTAATTAGCTATCGCCTTAGAATTGTGATATTGATTGAGTTTATTTATATACATTTTTCTATTTATGGAAACATTATTTAGTTGATTTTAGTGACATGAAATATGTATATGATTTTAATTTCTAAAATTTATATTTAATCTTACAATTGGTTTTAATCATCTTATTTTTTGAGTTAAAAAATTCTTGTATAGAACTTATATAAGTGAAAATATAAATTTAATTGTTTATGTCATAGTCGAACATACTAAGTAAAAAATTCATCCACCCCACCATAAATCACATCAAACTTTTGGTTCCGTCCCATATAAATATATACTTAATTTCATTCTTGAAAGTAATTTATCTCAATATGTATTAATTTGTTTTCTAATATAAATATTAAACATTTTACAAGCACTGCTTTTCACTGTGCGAGTTTTATTGGGAGGTGATTGGAATATTTAAGAGTTTATTATTAGTTAATAATAAAATATCAAGGTGGAGAAATTAGATTTCTTTTCACGTGTTGTTCTAATTAAGTTAACCTTTTTTCTTTTTTTTTTTAAGAAAAGAAGAGGAAAAAGGAATTTACACTCATTAGGTTAGGATCCTTCCATTGTTTATGTGGATTTCTAAATAAACTAGCTGTCAAAGCAGACCTTATATAAATATATACTTAATTTCATTCTTCGTAATTTATCTCATAAAAATATTATATATTTCATTCTACCTCTGTCGGTTCAAGTGACGTACACACAGGAGCAAAGGTAACGGGGTGGGGTCATGGCCCCCACTTCAAGACTTCAAGTTGCGTACACCCGGCAAAGGGAGGCCCACAGTAACCATGCCCCCGTCAATAAAAAAAAAAAAAAAAAAACTTATATTTATATAATATAAATGATAATTTTATTTTGATCCCCCTGTTTTACTGATAAAATAATATCTTCCATAATTAGTTATTTATTTTGGTAAGACAAAAGCAATCCCTTATATATAGTATTTTAATTTTTATAATTTTATATATTATTTCATAATCTAATCTATATATGGGTTACACGTTTACTATTTAGTTACAGGACTAATTTTCAATCATTGGATTTCAATTCAAAGATCTATACGAATTAAAAAATTTAAATTTAAAAGAAATTAAAACTAAAAGGAATTAATATCATCTCGTAATTACTCATACCACTATACATGAACAATATAATACTTAATATGGTTTGTTTACTCACAGTTTTTTTATTTGACTGTTAAGATTATTTTTATGAACTTCTAAGAATTTAGGTTTGAGATTATAAACTAATAAATATTTTAATTTTATTTTTCAAGCTTGTGTTATTATATATATATATATATAATTTTGTTAGGTTGCTAATATAGTTTTGTTAACTTTATTTTACTCATTTGTTATTTAAATTTATTCATAAATATCTATAAGTTAATTTAGTTTGATATGAATATTATAAAGTTAAATTATAAGTGTATAAATAATCGTTTTGTAAATATATTAATGATACAATAATATTTTCGTACAAATTCTTTGATTAATGAGCCATTGAAAGAGATATTTCATCTATGCAATAAGGTAAAAGATTATTTATCAAAAATTCTTTGATTATGTATATTTAAATAAAAACCGTAAAAAAAATTAAATAAATTTAATTATAGATGATTTCTTATAAACAAAATAGAGTCAAGTTCTTTTTTTATTCTCAAAGTTAGTGTGTTATTATTATTATTATTATTATTATTATTATTATGTATCATTAGCTTAAAGACTAAACATTTACATTTTGGTATATTGATATATTTTTCTTAGGTGATCTTAATATTAGTTTCTATCTTGACCCCCTCAAGACCAAAATAATGGTTTCACCCTTACGTACACACCCGTTTTACCATATGTATTACCCGTATATACGTGTTTGGAATTTTCTCTCTGATGTTTGTAAAAGTAAATAATTTTTTTCCGGTTTTGAAAAAAGATATACGGATTATTCAAGTATTGTTTAATCTCAGTAGAGTAACGTTAGGTTTTAAAAAAATATATAAATAGTATTGTCACGTGACGTGTCAATATTATATAAATCATAAAATTATATAGTTATGAGATTATGTAGCGAGTGATGTAATGTTAATACCTCGTATACCAACACTGATCGGAAAGAATTAAGAAACAAAAATTAGAAATTACTCATCTCAGAAAATCCCTGTGAACCTTTGACCAGAATAATGATTTTTTTTCATTTTTTTAAAACAAAATCTTAGACTCGCTCTCTTGGTGGAGTTGTCAAGGAATCCAAAATAACAGTCTGGCGGAATGGCGGCGTGTAGGGTGGTTGGTTGGAGGCTGTAAAGTTTTTTATATCAACGTAAAGATTACCAAAACGCGTCATTAAAGATGCATATAAACACATGAAAACAAAACCAGAGACGTTTGCAATAATTAGTATATAAAGCCCGATGAAATATTGGAATTTCTTTATAGTTTACAAGGGAAAAAAAAAACAAGGTAATTACAACTTGCTTGCATCCTTTTGGTCTCCACCTACGAATGTTTGATTAAATTAATAAATTGAAAAGATCATTGTATATTATACCAGAAAAAAAAAAGATTTTATTTTATAGTGAATTAATGAGAGTTGTATTTTAAATCGAACTTATAGAGTTTAATCTCGTTCGATTTGATCCATTATTATATATTGTAATCTTAGGTTAAACCTGACTCGAAATGGTGTCAAATATTTTTTAAAAAATCCACAATGGTGTCAACTTAAAAAAAAAGTGTTATCGTGTATTAATTGTCCACTAAATCATTTTATTATCAGTATTACAATGTACACTAATTACAATAAAATTTCCATATGCGAAATCATTTGTATGATCAGACATTTGGGATATTTTTTCAAAAGTAAATAGCAAAATAATTGAAGTTCTATTGACACTGTTAGGGGTGGACGTTGATCGGAGTGATTCGGTTTTTCATAGAACCGATAAAAACCCGATAAAATCCTGTTTTTTAAAAAGTGAACCGATCCAATCAAATTGACATTTATCAACCAATAAAAAACCAACTGAATTGAACCGGTTCGGTTCGGTTTTTTTTTTTTTTTTTGGACCTGATGGACCAAAATTCTAAATTTCATTTATTACATATTTAGTTCATTTTTTTAATCTATTGGACCAAATTTATTTATATCACAATACAAACATATTAAAAAAAACTATAAAATCCAATACAGAATAGTAAACATATTTCAAAATACATGTCAGCCAAATTTTTTGTTGTTAGCTAATAGAATAATCAATACCAAACAAAGTCAAATTACATTTTAAAATCCAATAAAATATACCTAATAATTGAAGAGTGAATAGTGGGAGTTAGAATTAGTTTTTTTTTTAATTTATAGTCAGGTACCGGTTCGGTTATCCGATTTTTGGAACTAAATCGGACAAAAACCGATCCAACCGGGTTTTTTAAAATTAGAACCAAACCGAACCGATCACCCAATCAAAACCGGTAAAAAACCAATTGGACCGGTTTGATATACTGGTTCGGTTCGGTTCATTGGTTTTTTACCCACCCCTAGACACTATACTTGATATAAATCCTACATTAGGACATTAGGGATATTTTTCAGACAAGTAATATTGATTGGACTCTAATATAACTAACAAAAAACTTCCTCAAAGAAAACTATACTTGATTTAAACCTTAATTGTCTTTTTAAATGAAATTATCATTATAATTTATTTATTTTACTGTTTTACAGAAATATTATTGTATACATGATGGTATTCATAAAAATGTGAAACCTTTTCTCAATCACCTTCTGTTCATATAAATCTAAAGAAGAAATAGGGGTTAATTGCACCAAATGGGTTTCACGTCGTGGGGATAGCAATGAGTTTATAATTCTATGTTTTTTTAACACCAAGGTATGTAACAGACAAAAATGTCTTTCACATGACTTTTTTTTTTCTTTCTCTCTCTAAGAAAACAACTTTTTTCTTTATATTTTTTCAAGAAAAATGAAGAATCTCTTAAGAAAGTTGTTGACAGATTATGATTTTATCTCTTTTGTAATTGTTCAAGACGACGAAAGAACATAAATCAAAGAAAAATGAAAAAAAAAGACGGAGGTCTTTTCGATCTCAATTAGAGTTCTTTTCTACCTCCATTAATGGAGGCCAAACTCTATCTTGGGGGGGGGGAATCAAAGGGAAAAAGGATACAATAAAAGTAAATATTGGGGTATTTTTACCCATCAATCCGTCACCATATATTGGTGCTATTTAAACTAACATTATTAAGTTGGTGTTAATCTCAAAAGTCTTTTTAAAGAGTTCTATAAGTTTAAAATGTTATTTTATTAAAAAAAAAAAAAAGAAGCTATATTTACGGTGACTTTTTTGGTACAAATATAAATCAACAGTATATTTTTTGTTGCCGTTGATTTAAGTCTTAGGTCCGGGATGATATTCGCGGCAAAGAGAATTTTACAATAATTATAATCCGTGACAAAACTTTTTGCCACGTAGAATATCACTTTAGATTATTATTCTAAATATCACTGTTTTTAGAATGACTAATTGCATGCATATATCATCCAAAATTCCAAATTACGTGTATTTAAAGGGTTTGGAATACAAAAATGATATAAAATAAAATATAATATACTGTAATTTTTAGTTTTAGAATATATAATCGTGTCTTAATATTTTTTGGAAGTTTAGGTGGTTGAAAGTCCCAACTCTTGTTTCCTTCCATTAGTCTTTATTCGGGCATTGTTTAAACTTTAAATAAAGGGATATTAAGATTTTAATCATTTTAATTAGTGTTAATTCAGATTTGGTCCATTAGTTTTTTAAATTATTAATTTTAGTCCTTCTATAACGGTTTACGTTAAATGATGAGGTCAGATGGTAAAATAACCATGTTGCCCTTGGTACTTGTAAAAAGACCATTATGCTCTTCATGTCTTCATGAAGTGGGATGTTGGACCTGCTAAATGCACCCCAACCCATATCCAATTGCACCTTGAATCAAATCAACTTGGGCGACTAAGCATACCCCAAAGATTGCTGAGTACACCCCTTTTGATTTCAGCCAACACGAAACCGTGAGCAGTCATCTTCATCTCTATCTCCATCCATCTTCATCTCATTTCACAGCCACCACCAAATCCATATCCAACCATGAACCACCCATCATCCACAACCACCACCATTCAACCACCAAAATCAACCCAACAAGCAAAATCCACCAACATCATCAACCAAACCACATCACCACATTACCACAACACCAACACAAACCCAGAACTAACACCACCAACACAAACCTAGAACCAACGCCATCACAAAACCCAGAATATACAATCATCGTTACCACAACCAAACCACCATCTCTCTCACTCTCTCTCACGCAAGCACACGAAGTGACCATAAATGGATGGTTGACCACCGGAGATGAGCAACCGTTGAAGACGAGGCAACGACCACCAGAGACGAGGTCGTCGGCGCGGCTGAAGAGCGGCAGTAGTGGATGAAGAGCGCGACTGAAGATCTGCAAATCTAGGTTTATTCGATTTCAAATTTTTGGATCTTCAAATTCATATGTGGGTTTGACTGAGAGTTGAATGAATGGGATTCAAATTCATAGCTGAAGATCTGCAAATCTAAGGATTCGAATGGGTTTTGATTTACAAAGAAAGGGATTGCACAAGGAGATGGATGGATTCGAGAGAGTGAGTGAGATTTGTGGTGAGTGATGTGGTGGTGGTGGTGAACAAGTGAGAGACCGACAGAGATGAGGGTCTGGAGAAATGCGATGAAAGGGATATTTGGTGTGTTGGGGTCAATTTCATATTTCGTAAAGTTTTATGGTGATTGTTTAATTACTATGAGTATTTGGATAGATATATAATTATATTAATTTGTCAAGTGTAATTATATAAATTTATTAAGGGTATTTGTGTCTTTATAATTTTTAATTTTCTATTTTTAATGTTTAATATTAATTTTTTTAATATATTTTTTAATTTTTAAAATGTTACATTATGAAATATCAATTTTACCCTTGTTCTAGAAAAGCTTCTAGAAGCTTTCATCAAATTTCTCATATTACCCCTGTTGACCTAACGGAAATCAACGAAAAATAAACGGAATTGGATGGTAGGGACTCGAATTTGTATTGTCAGAGAACTGGTAGACTACAGTTAATAATTTAAAAAACTAGTGAATCAAACCCAGATTAAGGCTAACTAGAGGGACTAAAATCTTAATATCCCTTAAATAAACTATAGTCAAAAGCTTAATATTATTTGCGTATTATTAATTATAAAATTTAAATTTTTAAGGCTCAGTTTGGTATTGTTTTTTCCAGCTGTTTTTGGGGTCAAAAGTGATTCTGGATCTCAGATAGAGTGTTTGGTAAAATCGTGGGGAAGTACTTTTGGTCACTTTTAGCTTCTCCCAACTGAGTTTTTGAGAAGTTACAAATACATGATTTAAGATTTTGGCTTCTGCTTTTAGAAAACGCGCTACAGTGATATTAAATAAAATTTTACTAACTTTTCAATTTTGTCCTTGCCTTTAAAGAAATTTAACAAAAAAAAATTGGGATTATATTTTTTTATAAAAAAAATGTTTCTATAATTAATTCAATAAAGTAAAATAAAAATGAAATAAAAAATAAAATAGAATCAAATAAAGAAATAAATAAATAAATAAATAAATAAATATGACTAATTAATTAAATAAAGTAGAATAAAAAATATGGCTAATTAATTTAATAAAGTACTATAATTATATAATACTTAACACTAAATACAAATAAACAAGTAAAATATAAAGTATAGCAAATTAGTACCATTTAAATGTCTTGGTTCTTTTAGTAATTTTACACACTCACAACATTTTTTATATCAGTTTACTAAACACATTGAAATTGTTTTTAGTTCTCACAGTATTTTTGAAAATCAATTTACCAAACACTCAGTTGATTCTTCCCATAGCAATTCCAAAAGCAATTTCCCCCACAATAATTCCAAAAACAATTTCCCCCACAATAATTTTAGAAACACTTCTCCCCACAGTACAACAATACCAATCGGAACCTAAGACTAATGGTTGCCTATACTGAAATTAATAAAATATGTTTCTTCGTTGAAAATCCCGAAAGCAATTACTTGCCAATTTTTCACAAATCAAATACACGATGTATCACCATCAATTTATTTAAAAATGAGTGTCAATGTTGAGCAGATAAATAAGAGACTATATTATTAGACCATTTTCAATATATGTGTTATTATTAATATTAAATTTGATATAAAAAAATATAAAATATTATATTTAACATAACAATTTAATATTATACTTCAATATATAGTCATATTTAACTAGGGATGGTAATGGAGCGGGGTGGCCTTCCCCACATCCCATCCCATTTATTTTTTGAAAACTCATCCCCTCATAAACCCCCATCTTAGATGGAACGGGTTGGGGTGATGCGGATTACAACGGGGAGTGCTTTCCTCATCCCCACCTATTTACCTCATTTATAATTTTATTTATTTATTAAAATTACAAATATATAACCACTGCATATGACAAAATATATAAAGTAGTAAATAATTCGATGAAACTATTAAAAAAAACATCTCGTAAACATAATTCTCTCAAGTAAATTTTGTCATTCTTAAACATAAACATAAAGTATGAAGTCAAAATGTCGAAAATCGTAACGTTATCATCTAATAGTTGCATCTATTTCTCTTATTCTCTCTTCGTAATATCAACTTCATCTGACATCTCCTCAAGATGTTAACACCCACTCACATGGTTTATGCAACATTCCGAAACCAAAAAAAAAATGTATTCAATCTGATTTGAATATCAATAACTTAATTTGATTTAATATGCATGATTTATTTTACCTCATTAAAATATGGTTCTTCAAGGCATGTGGAACGTTCAGTTGTTGTAGAAAACATGAAGCTAATCATAAGATAGAAAACTTAATGTATTTGAGGTTGAAGTTTGAATGATGAACTTTGAGTTGTTTGTGGAATAAAGATTTAGAGTTGCAGTTAGCGGCTAGAGTTTTTTTAATTATATTTTATAATGTCACTTTATGTTAAATAACGATAAATATATGTAATGTTATGGTTAATGTATTTATATATATTTCATTTTTTAGATGTATTTATTTTCTTTAAAACTACGTAGTTTAACTA
The DNA here is from genome assembly GCA_032871835.1 of Dipteronia dyeriana. Lineage (NCBI taxonomy): Eukaryota > Viridiplantae > Streptophyta > Magnoliopsida > Sapindales > Sapindaceae > Dipteronia > Dipteronia dyeriana. The sequence continues at coordinate 94,007,968 of CM065295.1, read as the reverse complement.
AATATTATTTTAAGCGAGGGGGGGCAGGGTGGGGCTGGGTGGGGTGGGGAGTATAAAACTCATCCCCGTCCCATACCCATTGCGGGTTAGACTATCTATCCTCATCCCTGTCCCATCTCCACTAAATTGAAACTCATTCCCACCCCAAAAGTACGGGTCCCCGTCCACACAGATAATGTTGTCATCCCTATATTTAACATGTTATTTTATTATTTATTATTTTATTAATTAAAATTATAAAAGTCAACATTTATCATTAATGCATTCATTAAATTGCCGAAGAATAGTCGGATGAAATAGATTTGGATTGAAATATAAAAAATGTACATTAAATTTAAATTATTTTAAATATTTAAAATATATATATAATGGTATTTTTATAATTAAAAAAATATTGTTATGTCAAATTTGGTATATTCTATATTGCGTACTAAATTTGACACAAACTTTGATACAAAATTTAACATAAAGTTTAGCACATGTCAAATTTAGCATAGTATTTGACGTTGTATTGATTGAAAGTTTTTACACTCTATGCTAAATTTTAACAATGACACATAAATTTGATATAGCATTGGAGATGCTTTTATACGTGGTTTTCATTTCTCGATTAAATTATGTAGAGTGTAGTTGGTGCAACATTTTAATAAAATGATTGTGGACTTTTCCAACATATCTATGGTACGGGTTTGAGTATTATATATATCTATAAAATAACAAAGTGTGGAGAGACTCTTTCTATATAGCGGGAGTTAACTCGTCAAGTCTCGGAAGAATCCGAAACCGACCAGTGTCAAATTTGGAAAAAAAAAATTTATTAATGAATAATTGGTTTAATTGAAAAACTAAATAAAATAGATAAGAATATCTACCCATATTCCCGATTAGAAGATCAATTGTATGACTATTACAATTTACACATTTCGTTGGACAGAGCCTAATTCTAATTCTTTTGGTTTCAAACGAAATGTATCCACGAGACTAATCGATGATCACCAACCCAAATCTACTTCTTTTGTATCGAAAGAATGATATCCATGAGACTTATCACCCTATTCAAATATTCAAACCAAGAGGAAGAAGTATTGGATTCTCTTTCAAATAAATCATGAAAGGAGAAGGCTCGTCGTAATGTCAACAAAGGCCTACTATTATTGAATTCACCCAACCCAATAGTACAAATTAAGTTAACGCATGAATCCTTAAAATAGACTATTTAAGACCGTCTCTAATACATGTATTATTGTTAATGTTAAATTTGGTATAAAAAATATAAAATATTATATTTAACACAACAATTTAGTATTGTATTATAATATACAGTTATGTTTAACATGTTATTTTTATTATTTTATTAATTAAAATTATAAAAGTCAACACTTACCACAAATACAATCATTAAATTGCTGAAGAATAATTGGATGAAATAAATTTTGATTGAAATATCATCGATGTATATTAAATTTAAATTATTTTTTATATATATATATAGTGGTATTTTTATAATTAAAAAATGAGTATTTATTGTTGTACCAAATTTAATATATGCTAAATTTAGCACAGTATTTAACGGTGTATTGGAGTAAAGTTTTTACACTCTATGTTAAATTTTAATATTGACACACTAATTTGATTCAATATTAGAGATACTCTAATATACTTTTTTTTTTATTGTGATGCAGACGCACATTTTAAGTTATATATCGTATTAATCTATAATTCCCGATTAAGCATATAGTTGGGGGAGTGGCTATTACCATAAATTCAATGCCAATAATATCATTAAAGTCTCGTATGATCAGGCAATGATTTTTGTACCAAAAATAAAGCAAATGCACTAAAAAAAACTGATAAAAAGTAAGGATGAAAAAGGCTCATGGTCAGAATCGTAGCAGTATCAAATATATCCCCAATGAGATAAAAAGGATTGGAACAAAAGCTATTGCATGCTTTATGTATCTCAAGGCACATGCATTTTAAAGTTGCTTTATCTAAAATCCAGCTAACCCTTTATAGCTGTAACCAAACCAAAACAAGCTTCAAATACGGTTTTTTCTTTTTCAATGTCTTATAGGGAGAAATGCTTCGGTACATCGGTATCTACGTCTAAATTCATTCAAATCATACCATACGATATAAATAACCAATCACGTAAAAGATATGTGCAAATGGCATAATATAAATGAATTTGAACGTATTGAAACTTTTCTCCTCATAAGGAACTCTGCATGGAAAATTGAAACATAAATTTAAAGGCAATAACAATCTAAAAAATATCTACTCAAGAAGCTAAAAAAATAGTGAATCGAATCTTTACTCGTGTACAAATCAAAGCATCTCAAAACCGAGGTCAAGGAGATTATGAAATATATAAAAACATGCCTGAGCATATACAAAAGTGAGGAATCTGTAAACAATGTGAAAACTTGATGTTTATAAAGAGTAATGAATGCTACATTGTCAACAAATTTCCTCAAATGATTTGTAACTAACACTTCATCTCATAATCAATAAGGTTACTACAATCCGGTTGCTACAAATCAGCTTGCCGCGTCAGTTTCAGAGCGTTAGATGGAATGAATTTGGTTTACATGTACAATTTATATGCCCTTAAAAGAAGTAAAAAACAACAACAACAAAAAAAAACCATACTGATTCAAATACTTGTATTCAGCATAAATATTATCAAAGCATCAAAGTACAAGAACCAAAGTTCAAAAATTTAAGCCAACCAAGATAACTTAATCAAACAATGCAAGTGACACTGACTTTCAAGACCAAAAAGCATCCACAGCCTGAACCAAAAATAAATTAAAAGGAGAAACAGAGAAAGGGAATAAGAAAATACACAGTATCAACTTAGTTAATCTGTCAAGATACGCTCTTCTAAGATTCTCTAACAACGAATTGAGGCCAAGCTACATAACCGTCTGAACCGGATACTTGTGAATGCAATCTTCCCATGGACTATTAGGAGATGGTTTCACATTCCGGAGAGCCTCCCAGACTGCACTGTTACACTTGAAACCACTACCGAAAGCAATCTGCCAAACCCTGTTCCCCTTTCGCATCCTCCCTTTTGCCTCTGTATAAGCCAGCTCATACCAAATCGAGCTTGATGAAGTGTTACCAAACCGATGTAACGCCATCCTAGAAGCCTCAACGTGTACTGGAAGAAGCTGTAAGTTCTTCTCAAGCTCATCAATCACAGCCCTCCCCCCAGCATGTATGCAGAAATGATTGAAAGCTAGCTTGAAATCAGGAATATAAGGTTTGACTCTTGCATTGAACAACCTCTTCGCAACCAAAGTCGCGAAGAATAGAAGTTGCTCGCTTATGGGAAGAACAAGGGGACCTAAGGTAGTGATGTTAGTCTTAAGTGCCAAACCAGCAATTGCCATTAAATCCTTAGACAACGAAACCCCCGTTTTCCCAACATCATCCTGCTCCTGATAAACACACCTAAACGCATTATCATTGGCCCCTTTATGCGTTCTCACCACATGAACAATCTTGTACTTAGCCCTGTGCTTATCCTTAGGCTTATTCGACAACAAAACTGCAGCACCCCCAACTCTAAACAAACAATTGGGTATCAACATTGATTTCTTGTTCCCAAAATACCAATTCTGAGTGATGTTTTCGGTACTAACAACGACAGCGTAAGTATTCCTAAGAACTTGTAACATATCCTTAGCAAGATCAACCGCTATAACCCCAGCACTACAACCCATACCCCCAAGATTGAAACTCCTAATATTTCCTCTCAATTTATACTTGTTAACAATCATAGCAGATAACGATGGTGTTGGATTAAACAAACTACAATTAACAACAAGAACACCAATATCTTTAGGTTTGACATTTGTATTAGCGAAAAGATTATCCAAAGCACCAAACATCACCTGTTCTGCTTCCTCTCTCGCTGCAGCCATTGAAGGTCTTGGTGGGAGATAATGCATAGCTTCAGGGACATATGTTTCTTCACCAAGACCCGATCTTTCCAAAATTCTTCGCTGAAACTCCAATGAAGATTCATCGAAATCGCCAGTGAGCCTCGAATGCTCCATGAATTGTTGGTACTTGACTTGGAGATGAGACGGAGGACGGTAACAGGAATAATCAACCAAGTAAACGGATCTGGGTCGGGTCATGATGTAAACGGTGGATCCAAAGACAAGAAAAGCAGAGCAAATGACGACACTGACGAGATTGTACTTGAGATGCAACCAGAGTTGATGAATGTCATCTGGGTTCATCTGAGATGCTTGAATGATAATGACCGCCATTAATGGTACCAATAAAAGGGTCAAGAGATGGGTCATCAAGTAGTGATAACCCAATTTGACGTACTTCAAGTTGACACTCTGCAAAAAATCAGGAAGTATCCTGCTCTGCTGGATCTGAACACCTCCGCCATTGGCGCTATCAGTAGTAGTACTCATGGCGAGCTCTGTATTACAAAACAAAAACAGAGTGATTCCTGAACTGGGTTTTTTCACTAGCACAGAAACAGAGAGACAGAGAACGACTACGTAGAAAGTACGGATCTGTGTAGAGAGAAAACAGTGATGTTTTTGGGGGTGTGTTGGGTGGATTTGGTAAGAGTCGATACAACTACAACAACGACCAAAAACCCATTATCAAAACACGTAAATTGATGATGATTATTAGTAGATTTTGAGAGAGAGAGAGTTTATGCGGCGTTGCTCTGCTACTCTCTCTCTCTCCGTTTAACTACCACCAATCTGTTCGATGAATGGTCAATGACTCAATGAGAGAAGCATAAAAGGTATCGTTGAAGTAGAAGCTTTTGAGTGAGAAATCGAAGTGAAATGGAAAATTTTAAAAATTAAATAAATGAAAATTGTCTGGGGAAGTGGGGTTGGCTGGTGGAGGTTTTATAGACACAGTTTTAGAGAGTCAAACTACGATTTCCGGAAATTTCAAAGCCGACTTACTTGCACGTCATCGCTCTTGGATTAGGATGTAAGAAGAGGGGTATTTTTGGTATTTTATATCAATTGCTTTACTAATTAAGTTTGGGGTATTTTTGGTATTTTATTATCAATTGCCTTACTAATTAAGTTTTCGGGGTATTTTTGGTATTTTATTATTAATTGTCTTACTAATTAAGTTTGGGGTATTTTTGGTATTTTACTATTAATTGCATTACTAAATAAGTTTCTTCCAAAAAAATAATAATTCATCGGGTGAGTCTAATATCACTTCAACCCTAAACTTAAACATTAAATCATAAACTCTCAATCTAATTAGGGGTGTGCATTTTCGATTTGGGTTGAGTTGAAGCTCAATATCAAACCAAACCAATATGGATCGATTTGGTTATATTTCAATTCAATACAAACCAATTTGATTTTTCAAACCGATTCAAACCAAACAAAAAAATGCCAGGTTAGTTTGGATTCGTTTATCGGTTTAAATTTGAACTCAAAAATCTTTTATTTTTTGATATAATATTATAAAAAATATATTTTAAAAAATAATCATAACATGAAATATTATATATATATATATAAAGGAAGTACAGAAAAGTCAAATAAATAATTACCAATTAAAAACATATTTGACATCATCTATCCTTTTAAAACAATAATACATCAATCAATCAGAAGAATTGTATCAAAACAAATAAAGATACTATAAAAGCTTAAAGTAATTGGTCAAAGTTATAAAACATAGACTGAATAGAAAACGTAAGTGAATTTTATATTTTAGTTTTACTTTCTAAAATATATGGTTTGGTTTGGATTGGTGAATTATTTCACTCAACCCAAACCAAACCACCTTTAATCGATTTGTCCAAAAGACAAACAAACCCTCCCATTTTTTATATTTGTAATCGAACAAACCCAAACTTTATGGGTTGGGTTGGTCGGTTTGGTTCGGTGTGTCGGTTTTTTACACACCCCTAACTCTAATGTTACTCTAATGTCGGAAAGAAAATATACCACCACAATCAAAAGATCTAAAGTTCAAGTATTGATGATAAATCCATATGGTTTTTTTCTTTTCTTTTTTTGGGGGGGGGTGGGGGAACCTCATGATGTATGTGAGAAATGTTTACCGACAAGATTAACCGTATCACCTAAAAAAGAGACTATAGTTATCAGTGAACCTAATAATATTCATCGAAATTAATATAAGTGCAACTTCGGGTTTGAACTGGATTATTAATGGAAACTTTACAAGGAAAAGGGAATGTAAACATAACTTGATAATATAGGGATTAATAAATTCAATTAGGAATTAAGTTATATGGACGGTAGACATCATACACAAACTGAATTAAGATCTTATTGGAAATAAAATTTAATTCCCTACACGTCCAAAGAATTAAGTCCCCATTTCTATGAAGATTTTCATTCTCGATTAGCACGTGTGAGCTAATAGTTTAAAATCAATAATTTTATATGACCCAAAAGAAAGAACCTAAAAATCAAACCCAATGGACGATGACATGGTAAATGATTTGATTTTATCATGTTAGTTACAAAATCATCGAATGATTCAATTGCCACATTATTTTGATTGTTTTTCTAGCCAGTTTTGTGTGATATGTAACATTATTTAAAAAAATCAAAACAGTTAAAAAAAATTAAACAAAGAAAAGACTGAACATTTTTTTCTATCTACAACTACAAGGGCCTTGTAACAATTTCTATTAGAATTCATCAATTTACATCATTGGCCCTCAGCTTGTGCTGGACCACCAAAAATAAATTAAAATCTACTGTCAACCTGTTCAATTTCTTAATTGTCACGACATTATCGTGACCTATATGTATTTTAAATGTTAAAATTAAAGGAGATTTTTTCGTACGCAACCCACAGAATACGTGATTGGGAAAATAGTTTTTTTTTTCCTTAATTTTTGTATAATCCGTTCGATTTTTCTGAGCTCTTTCGATCAACAATTACAGCACACGGTTTGAAAAGTACTTCACACCATAAAAGAGGAGTCTCTCTACTCTAAGCGATTTTATAGAAAAATATAGGACTTCATCGTTGTCAGGACATGACAAGATCAACCGTAATAAGTAAGGTCCGAAAGACAATTCTGGTTACAGTGAAGTGGTCTTTCAACGGTTGGCAATTTCAGAGGTGGAATTAAAATTGTAGAATTTAGGGGGTTAAATAATAAAAACTTAAAGATTATAATACTAAAATATAAAATCCATATATTTTTTAAAAAATTATAAATTTATAATTTTGTAATTATCATTTTTTTTTCAATGGGCTGGGAAACTTTTATCATGTATGTAGAATGAAAAATGCATAACCACTTAAACCATAAATAAATGTACAATTTCAAAGCAATTTAGAATAACGAGTTATATCTGATGAATATTTTTTCTCAATTGATCCGCTTGATTTTGCTTTCAAGTAATTATCAAAATCAAGTAGAGTGTCTAAAATTCTGTACTTGCATGATACATTTTCTATATTTATTGTTTTGTTTCGATTAAAACATTAAATAAATTAAAATTGTTCCTTCAAAGTGATGTTACGAGTGATATTGTATCTCAAAAACTTTTACACAATTATAAAAATATCTCATTTATCAACAACTAAGATTTCAATTCCGATGATCTTAAATATGTTGAATCAAATTACATGAGATGAATTCTCTCTTAATCCAAACTCATAAAAAATTTAAATAAAATAAAATTAGTGACAATGTGGAGGAAAAATTACGTGAAACCGACCCCACGTATTACCGGTTCTAATGTTTTGTTCACATCACCGTTAATTCATATCATAACATGATTAATGGACAGCCTTTTGGTTTGACTTAAATAAATAAATCATTAACTCATAATTACTTCACTACCTAGGGCACCTCCAACTACCTTCTCCAAATTTTAGCTATTTTAACCCGCAAATTTAATAGAATTAAGTCAGTTTGGTATTCTTTCCCAATTGCTTTTATGGTCAAAAATGATTCTCTATCTAAGATAGGGTGTTTAATAAAATCATGGGAAAATGCTTTTGGTCACTTTTAACTTCTTCAAAAAAATTGGGCTTAAATTTATGTATAATTTTTTTTTGTCATAACTGTATAACAAAATAGGGATAATTAATTCAATAAAGTAGAATAAAAATGAAATAAAAAATGAAATAAAAAATGAAGTAAAATAAAATAAATAAATAAATGAGACTAATTAATTAAATAACATAGAATAAAAAATAGGACTAATTAATTCAATAAAGTATCATAATTATATAACACTTTAACACTAAACACAAATAAACAAGAAAAATGTAAAGTATAGCACATTAGTATCATTTAGATGTCTATGTCCTTTTAGTAATTTTACACGCTCACAACACTTTTTATTTCAGTTTATCAAACACATTGAAATTGCTTTTAGTTCTCACAGTACTTTTGAAAACCAGTTTACCAAACATTCATCTGATTCTTCCCACAGCAATTTAAAAAACAATTCCCCCACAGCAATTTCAAAAGCACTTATCTCCACAGCACAAATACCAAACTAGGCATTACTCTGATCATTCTTTCTATTATAGCTTAGTTATCAATATTTTAATATTTTTAAAATTTAAAATATAAATAAATTTATTTTATTTTAAATTGTATTCAAAATTGATATCATTTTTTAAATAACAAAATTAGTTTAAAATAGAGGTTTTTTTTATATAAATAGCTATTTAAAAAGTGGTATAATAATTTATAATCATAGTATCTTATATTTTATTTTCTAATCATTTAACTATTGTACGGATAAATACCCCAAACACTATGTTTAATATTTACAGCAAACACAGAGTCTATTAAATTTAACTTTTTTTCCATGGTGGTCTTCACTGTTGTGCCAATTCACGGGGATAAAACGACATTTATATGTTCTTTTGACCTTGAAAAGGAGCAATTCCAACCATTTCCAGGTCCTCCAATTCAAGACCATGGCCTCTATAGGCCTGTTAACAACATTTCTGTGGCAGTTTCAAGAGGTTAGCTTTATCTATGAGACGGTTTCCTTAAATCAAATATTGATATCTGGGTAATGAAGAATTATGGGGTGAAGATTGAATAGATCCTGGAGTAAAGCTAGATTTCATTGTCGTGAATCTATTAATCACGAAGCTTCAAAGGATTTTTGGATCAATACATATTCTAAACTATTGTGTTAATATGAGTGATGAGGAAGCAACTGAAGATGCATAATTAGTAATTACTAATGTTGTTTTATTCCGTAGATTTGCTTGCTTACAATGTTAAAAGCAAACAAAGGTATCAGAAAAGAGAAAACCGAAAACTTGGCATTCAATCAAACTACAAAGTGATTCCTTACATTGCTAGCCTTCTTTCAATAAAGGATGATGTGATGAGAGTACGTGTTCGTTCGCAGATAAAACAGTTTTCGTAAAGGCTTCAATTAAGTGAATTTATGTGGGTAAACAAAGAGAAGAAATTTGGATTACACTCATCGTACTTTCTCTTTCTTTCGGTATAACTTTGTAAATATTTACATGAATTTCCAATATCTTGTATTTAATTATAAAATTTGTATTTAGGTTGGCAACAGTAAGTTAATCAGTTTGCTTAAATGGATTAATGGAATTGGATTCCTGAATTTGGTCTTTTCAATTATGTGGTCCTTGTCTTGTTACGTTATTTTATTTTTATTTTTATTTTAATTTTTTTTACATGAAAAGAAACTTCGTCAATCAAATGCAAAGAAACAAAACAAAGAAACAAAACAAGTATGGGTATTCATCTAGAACCACTCTCATAATGGACAATCTTCGATCCAAACATTCTCACACCGATCAAAAGACAAAGCAAATTTGATCAAATTATGAGCCACTCGATTACACCTACTAGGAACAAATTGCGCTTTATCAAAAGGGATACAATCAATAAGCTACAGAATATCCCCCATCAGAGGAGGAGGCCTGGAGGTAGCACCGTTAACAACATTCAAGGCATATGATTCTAAAGCAACAAGCACTTAGGCAGCATACCGCATTTCACAACAAGATGCAAACCACACAACATAGTTAATTAGAGCTCCCGCAACCGAGGGAGACACCAAAATTCAGAACTCGAGCACATGAAGCCATCACAATATTATCAGAGTCCCAATTTGCTTGTTTTCATCTTCACTTTTATTTATAATATACTCTATTTTGATGTAAATGTTAAACCTATGGGTATTTTTGTCCATACAATAGTTAAATGATTAAAATGAAAAGCCGAGGTAATACTGTTACAAATCATTGCACCACTTTAAAAATAGCTATTTTTGTAAAAAAAACTCTTAAAAATATTTATAAAAAAAAATAAGAAAGAGAAGATAGGAAACTTTAAATGACTCTCTACATTTAGAGGGTCCCTTGGGTGGTTCCTTAAAATATGGAGTCATGTGGAGATCCCCTTAAATCATTCTCACCGGTTATTTTAGTTAAGGAGTAGGTTTAGAAAACGTCCTTATAAATGTTTTAAATTGGTTCAAAAAGAGTTTCTTTTGAGATTTTTTTTTCTCACTCCATGTATCCAACACCATTTTGGTGTAAAGGAGTATCTTTATAAAAATATTCTCTTAATAAAACTTTATACAATACTAATAAATTTCTATTAGTTAATTTATAGATAATTAAATAATTTTTTGACATTAAAAATATTATTCTTTAATAATTAATTACATAATATAAAAATAATAATAATTACTCACATGATTTACCTTAAATTTTCACCATAATATTATTTAACTTATTTATCCAACTAATTTTCATTTAATTATTTCAACTAAATTTTTTCATATCGATTTTTTCTCATGTATTTTTAAAGAATTTTGCTATGTATTTTTAAAATATTTTGTCATATATTCAATTGCACTAAATTAAGTTAATCTGAAAATTTATCATTAGTTAAATATATAATTAATAATTAAAATAAATAATTTATATATATATATATATATATATATATATTACATACAACATTTTTTTAGAATAAATTTAAAATTTAGAAGAAATTACAAGACCGAAACCCACCATTCCAATATGTCAAACCAACTCAAATTTTGTCAAAATCCGAATTCAATTTATAACGAATCAATTTTACTATATAAAAAGATCTGAAGATAAAATATATGAATTCATATATATATGAATATTCTTTAAAAATAATATTTATACTAAAAATAGCACACATGCTGACAGATGAGAAGATGTTAGTTTAATAATAGGCTTTCATAAATTAATAAATTTATAAATAATTTTAATAGTTAATAAAAGAATTTATATTTTTCTTAAAGAAAAATAAAATGTTACATTATAAATAAAACCAAAAATAATAAAATCCTATCAAACAAACAAATAAAGATTCGATGGCAGACAAGGAGATGACTTGGGTCACAACGAAACTTCCTCTGTTGTCTGTTGGGGTCCCAGACTCCCAGTCCACTATCAAAGTCTGACCTTTTGTTCTTGTTCCAATAAAAAAAAGTCCCATGACAATATTTGGAGTACCAGCGCGTGATTATTATTTACTACACACCGACTGTCTCTGCTCAGCCAATCATTAGCCTCCACCTTTACATGTACTTTAAAAATAAAAATAAACGTAGAAGCATCTGCCACGTAAACTAGAAACTAGTTGGGTAGCGATCCAACTAGGAAGACCTAACGCCTTTTGTCTTTTTAACACTGGAGAGGTTAGAAGTTTGGTGTAAAATTCTTTAGGTAAGACAAGGGGCCTCTGAGGTAAAATAACCCGAAGACTAAAATGATCCAAACAAATAAAAAAGATCCTAGACGGCCCAATAATTGAAATGATCCAGGCCCAAACTAAGAACCCGACAAGGCGACCCGGTTTCAGCAGCAACAATAAATGGTGTGTTTCGAGATTACGTATTTACAAAAGACTTCCATCCACGTTTGTCCTCCAAATCCCTAAGTTTTACTTGCCTTACATAACTCACCAAACAAATTGAAAAAGACCAGAAGTCAAGAAGAAGAACTCATGAAATGACTGTCATGACCGGCCGACGGCGACGGCAACGAGTGGCGGAACTGGAGGTGTCGTCGGCGAGAGAAGAGTTGAGTTTTGGGTTTTTACTGTTTTGTCGAAAGCACTGGTATTGTTATTTGCGATTGGTTCTCTGTTGGACCAATTTTTTTTTTTTAAAAAAAAGCACAAATCGGTCAACATTGGTTTAACCAACCAGACCGACTTGCCTGTTTCCCATTTAGTCACGCCGAATTCCTCCAAATCGAGACGTTAGCCCTTCGACCACCGACTAGGCGCCAACTAGTCAGCAACTTCTGCATCAATGCTATCTCTATCACTAAAATAAAGTTTTAAAAGCGGCCGACTTCGTTTTTATTGTTTTTAAACGATTTCGAAAACGTATATAACTGTTTTTTATTTTAATTTAAAAAAAAAAAGAAAAACAAAATTTGTGTTGAAAGTGAATAATTTGAAAAACATAAAATACTTTTTTAGAAGTTTGTTTTTGTTTTTCACATTTTTATATAAAAAAAAATATATTTTTAAAAACTATTAATTGTACTGTTGTATATTTGATACAGTTAGTACAAGACATGAAAAGATTTTCAAATGATCAAAATATCCCTCTTTTATATATATATTAATTATAATACTATATATTATAAAATTTAATATAATAATATTTATATAAAATATTATTATAATATATATATATATATATATATATATATATTGTAATTATTTATTTATAATTTAAGAGTTTAGTTTTGATTAATTCATTTTTTGATATGTTTTTTTGAATTAATTTTTTATGTGTTACTATTGTTTAATTTAAAAATTACAATAAAAAATATATATTGGTTAATTATGTAATCAATTTGTTTATAGTTGTAATAATATTAAACAAAATATCAAAATTGAAATTTCAATTTTTAGTAGTTTTCGGTTAACCTACAGACGTATTTTCCCGTTTTTATTTTCAAAATACAGCTTTCAGTATATGTTACCAGACGCGTTTTCAGAATTTAAAATTGAAACAAAAAACACTGTTTTTATTTTTATTTTTCATTTTCGAAAAACAACAACTTTAAAACGCTTGCAGAACGGATCTTAATATTCCCCTCATATTTCATCTCTAAAACATTTTTACTCCTACCACAATATCTGTCATTATTCCTATCTCTATACCTATCTAGATTTTTGATTATATCTTTAAATAATTTATATTTTCATTATTATTTTTTACTTTCTTTAATAAATTATTATTGTTCAATTAAATTTTAACAAATATTATCTGATAATATTTGTATTTGTATTTTTTTAATTTTTGTAAAAAAATATGTTTTATTGGTACATGAATTTATAATAATATATAATGTTATTATTTAAGTTTTTTATTTTTTTTTTCTATCCTGGTTTAAAATGTTTATGATAAAATATATTTTTTATAGCAAAATGATATTTTTAAAGAAAATTATAACAAATAATAAATGAATAACAATAAAATGAAGGTTTTTTACGGGGTAACCATAATCTAGTTGAGAATTAAAATCGGATTATGTATGCAAAATCTAAAAAAAAAAAATGAAAATGAAGAAAGCATAATAAAAGACTTGAATATGAGAAAGAAATCAGAACACACAAATGATAAAGTATGGTAAGAATGAGTAACTAAAAAATGTTAAATAATATTCAATATTGTACTCATTTTAAATATGTAGATAGGACATTTCTGACGGTATAATTTTTATTTTAATAAATTTTATATATTAAAATTTATTATACATTAATTGAATTTAATGAAAAATGTAGAAGGATACAAATGGAATATAAAATGTTGGAAAACAAGTTTAGAGTATGAGATTTGGTATTCTAAATTTAAAAGCAACAATATTGAAAACTTTTTAAAAAAATCTTTAAACATAAATTTGAAGTACTGATACTCTATTTTAGAGTACAGTAAGAGATGCTCCAAGGATCAGTTTGGTATTGTTTTTAAAAAGTTAAAATCATATTATTTTATTATTTTAACATAAAATGATGTTTGGTAAAACTTCTAAAAGTGATTAATTGATTAATTGATAATCAGTGATTTTGAGAATTATATGAGGTTACTTTTTGAAAGTGATTATGAAATAATCTATTTTCAGCATTTAATGCATATTTTAAAATAGGGTAAATCGTATTTTAGTCACTGTATTTTGTTTTAATCTGTGTTTAATCCATGATTTTTTGGTATTGTAAATTTTAGTCCATCATTTCTCTGATAATATGTATTTTAGTCTCTATCGTTCAATTTTGTTAGGGTTCCGTCAAGTCAATAAGATCAATGAGGGTAAAAAGGTAAATAACATCAGATGTTATAGAATCTTATATAACCAAAGGGTATAATAGGAATTCATAAATTAATTTTAAAAAACAAATAAATATTATTAAATTAAATCTTATATCTAATTTTCTCTTCTTTCATTTTTCTCACCAGACATCAGACAATATCTCCCTCTTTCTTGATCTCTTCTCTCTCCTTTCTCGATCTCTCTCTGACCTCCATGAAATCCCAAAAGCTACTCGAATCCATCTTCTGCCAGCCGCCACAAAACCGATGAACCCTAACCGCCCCTCTCATCACCAAATCGAACCCCACCAACCCTACAACCCTCGATGATGTTGATGTAGATTTGTGGGGAGGTTTCTGGATTCGGTTTTGAGTCGGTGATGGGCTTCTGGGTTCAATGACAAAGACAATGAGATTTCTAGGTTAGGTGAAACTGAGTTTGGTGAAGCTGGGTATATGCGAGAGTGATAGAGCTATGGATTTTGTTGTGAGTTGGATTTCGGTTTTCAAATAATAATAATAATAATAATAATAATAATAATATAAACAAATAACAATAGTAATATTATTTTTGTGAAATATTTTTTATTCACAAATCCCTAGTTTGGGGTGGGTCTGGGATTTTTGACATCCCTAGTGTAGATCTAGATTGGATGGTGAATCCAAATTCGTTAATTTTACCGTCATTTAAGATGGATGGTAGAGATGATCTCCACACCCATCAACTTTTTATTTTATTTTTTTATTTTGTGGTAATTTTTTTTTTTGTTGTAATTTGATCACTACCATGAATATCCAAAGTGGATAGTGGAGATCAATCTAAATATCTACATAACTGTTTTTTTAATAATTTATTAATATTTTTATATTATTATTATTATTATTGTTATTATTATTATCATCACCATCACCATCACCATCATTATTTTATTATTATCGTTATTATTATTATTATTATTATTTTTTATTTTATTAGTATTTTTTTTTATTATTAGATGTATTTTATTTTTTATTAATTAATTTATTTTGCATTTTTATTATTTTATTAATTTTTTTCTTTTAACATTATTAATACCCTTATTATTGTAAATGAACAAGTGATATTTAAGGATATTTAAATTAAAATAATAATTTAAATGATAATTCCCTTGAAATATTTTAAATATTTATCTGGGTTTTATATTTTGTGATATTTAAATAAAAATAATAATTTAAATAATTGTTATTTTTTTTATTTCTCTATTTATTTAGTTTTTTTTAATCAAAATTCAGAATATTATTATTTTTAGCCATTATTTAAATTTTAAATTTTAATTTTATATTTTTAAAATTTGGTCAGAGGGGTATTTATGTCATATTATTATATTTTTTCGGATTAATGTAATTGTATATATAATAAGGGAACCTAATGTAATTTATCATGACAAAAAAATGGACAGCGATACAGTCCATTCACCTATTGTCAATTTATGAAAGTATGAAGGGTAAAATGTAAATTCAGATATAGTTTAGGAATATCGATACAAATTAGCCATAATTATAATATGAGGAACGTTGATTTTTGTTTTTCACTTGTGTCTTTAACTTTCACAAGGAATCCATTTTTTATTTTTTACCTTTCTGAAGATGTAGACTTTCAATGATGCATCTTTTAGTTGACCCGAAAACCATATATATTACTGATGTCCATAATGTATGGCTGCATATATGCATTGAGCAATTGTTTCTTATTACCTGAACTAATTTTTTTTTTTTAATACAGAAAACTTTATGACCGGTTATCATATAGTCTTTGATCGAGAGAAGAACGTATTGGGTTGGAAGCCATCAGAGTGTGAGTATACTTCTGCCAATTCACTTCCAAAGTAGAAATCTCATCTTCTAATGAACTTCGGCATTTATAACGCACATATCTCTTGTTTTCAGGTTATGGTACCGACAATTCCAATACTCTGCCCATCAAACCACCAACTTCCAATCCCTGGTACCGCCATCAATCCAGAAGCCACAGCAGGAATCCCAGTCTCCCATTTCAGGTGCACCACCACCTATGGGGAATCATTCACCTAAATTATGCCATTTGAGTTATGCACTTGCAAAGTTGTTATGATTCTTATTCCATTTTTGGCCATGATCTGATTTCCATGCCGAGTCTCCCATCCCACCCTGTACCGTAGTATTAGTGGCCATTGTTTTTGGTAAAATAACACAATTAATTGGAACTTGGAAGCATCTTTGGCTTCCCATTTTTTTGGGTGTTTGTAGCGTTATTTGAAGCTAGGGACTGTAGATATATGTTTATTATTTGCAGAGACAAGTAATATAGTATAGAATTGTTACATTTTGAGTTTGAAATCTTCGAGTTGGCAGTATATTTCCTTGTGTGCAATTCATATTCCTGATGAAGCTGTTTAGGAATTAGATTGATGAATTCAATTCACCTTAGAATGCTTTTAAGTTGAAGTATGAAAATGACTAGTCCAACATGATGGGGTTAAGATTTTGTCAGAAAAACAGCTGTCATCAAACACTATGGTTGAGATAGTTGCTCCCAAGACAAACACTTTTATCCGAGTAAATTTTTTACTGTAAAATGTTGCGAACACCATTATAAGTTTGGAACAAGAGTTGCACTACCACTCATAACCTAGAGTGAATGTGCTATGGCTTAACATAGTTACTACCTAGAGTGAATGTGCGGACAAATCAAGAGTTGCACAATCACTCGACCTATATAGGATCCGTTTGGAATAACTTTTACTTTTGGCTTTTGACAGTAGAAGAAGATAAGTAAAAGCCTGAGCTTTTTTGTTACTGTTTGGATGGTATGTTTCAGAAGAACTTTTGTATCCATAAGAGCTTTCGAGACATTTGCCCTTCTGCTTCTTCTGTGCTACTTGCCAAGCATAATCTGCACTCCTGCAACAACCAAATTCGGATTTTCAGCCCCAATACCAAAGGCCAGTTTATAAACCAACATTTATCTTAGATACTTCACAATCATCTCATACATAGTGCATTCAAGATTGAGGGAATTGATCCTACCTTCGGGGTCACATAGAATAAACTAATTTTACCATTACCATAAACTCGCTGAGACATGTGAGTTATCGCATTAATTACTATTCTCATTCAAAGCTGAATTTAAAACTTGTTTATACTCAATATAGTTCATACCTTTTATACTGTGGATCAGTGGGGGTCCAAAGCAAAACGAGGAGGAGTGAACAGAGCTGAAAATCGTGGATATCGTAATTAGCAACGGTAATTTGTCTTTGTCTAGAACTTCTTTTCCCTTTTTCCCCTTAGCTCTTTTGCGTTTCAAATTATATCCCTTGAGGCCATTTTCTGCCCCCTTGTCATCAGCAAGTAATAGCTCAAGCTCTGCTCTGCTTGCTTCTCTATCTGTATCTTGCTGTTGCTTCCCTTCTTTTCCACTTTTACGCTCAACATCTTTCTTACTTTTTTTAACCGAAGGCTCTTCAACAAAGAAATCATCCGGTTCTTCTATTGCTTCTCCATCAGTATCGCTACTCTCATCATCTGATGAATACTTCGAATTATTTTTCCTACCCTTCTTTTTCTAACGCAGTTTTCTGAGATATGCCTCCCAAACGGTTTCTGATTTCTTATCCTTCTTCTCGAGGATGCGCTTGCTTATATCCTCCAAGCCTGTATTGAAAGTGACCTCCATATCCTGCCCATCCTCCTCACCATCTTCATCTGAACCATCACCGGACTCTAGTAAAGCTAGGTACTTATCTCGTTTTTTACTCTTTTTACCAGACTGCTCCTCTGTGGCATTATTATCTCCCTCATCGGTTTCACTCTCCTCAGAAGCCAAAAATTCCTTTAGTTCCAAATCAGCCAGCTATATGAAAACAGTACCAGTACACATACATAAGAAAACATAGCAACATATGAAATTCTAAAGGAAAAGTGTAAATGATTATCTCCATTGAATTTTTCATTGCTATTTCAAATTGCTGTAAATCACTTCATTGTCACTTCTATAAATTCCACTGCGGTTATAGCTTCCATCATCATTGTGTCGATATAAGTAACTATCATGCCTCTGACATAATCAGTCACCAAGAAATCAAGTAACATGGGTGTCATGCACATGCACATGGTGTGACATGATCACAGCTTATAGACACATTTTGATTAAAAAACACAAAACTCTTAAGTAGGTCAAGTGTTTATGCATTTTCTTATAATAAGATAAACATAATAGCATTACAACAATGAAAATGTATAACAAAATAGTGATAAAGCTGCTGCCCACATAGAGCAAACATACAGTGATCAGGCTAGGACAATTTTTTTTTTTTTTACAAAAACCGTAGGCAAATTATGCAACAAAAAGTCACTTCCAGTTGAGTTGTAAATGTACCTCTTTGTAAAAGAAAAAGGAACATTTAGTCAAGATAACAAAAGGTTCTACTTTCTACTCATTCCACTCAATTACGATTTCTAAACCTTTAAGCCCGTGATTCAAATGAAGAATGTCCAATAAACAGTAAATTACCAGATCAATTCTCAGAAACATAATTCAAACAGAGAAAAATACAAAAAATACAAGTAACATAACAGGAAGGAAGTGCCTATAGTTGGAAGAAAGGCTTTCAATTGCAAAACACAAACATAACATCAAATATTATCTACCATCCTTAACATCCACAAGACTGTAGAAGCAACAGACCTGATCAGCATTGAATTTTCGTTTCAAGGTCTTTTCACGTTCTGGTTCATCTTCATCCCATGAAATGTGAACATTACTGTGTTGCAATGCTTTGGTATAAAAATCTAAACCGCCATAGTTTGGGGGTGCCTGTAAAATACCAAGAATTTCAATCACTGCTGCCATATCTCAACTCTAAGTAATAACTAGGTCTGTGAGAACAAGTTGCAACATATGTTAGAACAGTTAAGAGGCAGACAACACATATAGTTATACGACTCTATTGATCATATATATATGAGCATATAAGCTCTTCCAAATTCCAATCATATGAAAAAAGTACATACCTCTGTTGCAACATCACGAGGTGGGTGTTTAAATTCCATAGTGTCAGGAATAAATCTCAAATCAAGCTTGTTTGATGATCTTTCAAACTCAATCCCATCACAAGCTTTGTAAAGGTAATCTGCTGTTGCAATCGAATCACATTCCACTACAGCAAAGTAATACCTGCAGATAAGAAACAGATAGATTATCTAAACACTTAAAGATAACAGAGGGAAAAAAAAAGGTATTAGATAAGGTGCACAACTAAAAACTTGTTACATGAAGTACAATAAAGCAAGCTCTATAAAATGAGTATAGGCTCAATCTAAAACAATTCAAGGTTCCCTATTCACATTTTATCTGGCATCTAAAAAAACGATGTATCACAAGGGCCCAAATTACAAGAAAATGCACATATAACCCTAATAAATGGCAGAAAACCATCCACAGGAATACTTTACTGAGTCCCTTGTAATGCAGAAAAGGAAATATTTTGAACAGGAATGCATAAAAAACAACAGAAATTCACAATCAATCACCTTAGCCTACTCTTCTCATAGGCACGCAATTTCTCCTCATCAATTTCATCATCATCATCTTCGTCATCACTTTTCTTACTTTCAACATCAAATAGGCCAACAGGGACATGAACTTCTTCCTCTTTCATACGTTGAATTCCAAACTCAGATGGTTAGACTGCCACCGACCGCATTTGTCCACCTTCGGAAGAAATGAGCGTAATATTACATACAAGTCAACAGACTACATTACCGCAACAAAAACTTCAGTCCAACACACAAAACATAAGTTGTGGAAAAATATTGTATGTTCATTATATTTATTAACATGACTGGCCAATAATTCGTAAAAATACATACTAATTTTTTCATTTGTTTTACAATTCTATCGTATGATACATACCTTAACGTACCTCCAATCCATATTAACAACAGCAAGCCTGTGCGTTTCCTTTTCGATTTCCGGTATAGCTTCTTCCTGTTCCACACAGTAAATCCCAATAAATTCAGCAATAGTCACGTCTTTTACATTTTAAATGAACATAAACAACATTTCATAAACACCGAATTCAAAATTTTACCTCTACTTCACGCCCTTCGTCAATATCCAGTCCGTGTTCTTCATCAGTAGTACTTTCCTCCTCTTCCTCTGTATCGGCCTCTGCCTCCGAGTCAGACTCAGATGACACGTCAGCAATTTTCTTCAATTCGCTCTCAGTCTCAGTGGCTTTTCCTTTCTCTTCTTCCTCTTCTTCAATTTCTTTAACGTCTTCTACGATTTCTTTTTCATCTTCTTCGATACGATAGTATTGGCGGAGAGGATTTTCCGAGCCTCTCTGCTTCTTCTTCGGCTTGCCTCTCTTGTCCGACGGAGCAGACGATGAAGCAAAGTTCTTGTCGGTGAACATGCGATCGAATCGGGAATCGATCACCACCTTTGACTTACGCCTTGGCACTCTCTGGAACCTAGGATCCGACTGTAAGGACGCGAATCGAGGGTCCGTGATGATTTCTCTGTCGTCGCCATCGTCACCGTCCTTCGATTTGCTTGGGTTTTTGTTCTTGTTTTTGGAGCCCATTTTTGAAATTTCTAGGGTCAGAGGGACAGAGTAAGGACGTTCAACAGAAGCGGGACTTAACGCCGTAATTTAACACATGCTCATTTATATCAAAACAATTGAAATTTAATCTCCCCTCTTTAGCTTCTTCGCGTAGGAAAGATTAATTATTCAAATCGGTTAGTATAACTTTGCAGTTTCCAGTCCTATTAGGGCGTGGTCTATTAAATCCTTTGTGATACATAATTGTATCGATATAAGTAATTTTTGTACGTGGGATCTCGAAAATTATGATGATAATTGGGAGCAAATTTGCTAAGAGAATAAAGAGTAGATGTAGATTAATATAGCAATTATCAACTAAGCAATTAAACTAGCATTGTAAAGGTATAATATAGAATTAGAAGTCATCCCTGGTCACCAACTCTACATGCTTTGACCAATAATTGAATTTACAACAAGTTTTGTTTTCTAACTCAAGAAAGTCTACTCCTCAGAGTCTATATTTATTTATACGAGTCAAATAGATATATCAATTGATTCCTTCGAGAATTGATTGTATAAACAAACGGTGATAGTGGTCACAGATACCAACTCTTAAATGAAATGCAGGATGCATACACTGTTACCGTAAACAGAGAAAAGGAAGGTTGACATACTCCATTTATAAGTCTAAAATTATCATATTCTTCGTCGGTGATTTATATACTAAGATTTTTCAATCAGATACAATTTTTTTATTTTAAAAAAAAAAAGCACACCATCTTGAAATTATATACTGAGAACATGAAATTGTAGAAATATAGAATAAAAATTAAATCTTATGAAGTTACCCAAATCCCAAACTTGAAATTTGATGTTGTTATTCTGTACAGTTTCTACATGAAATTTGAAGCCGATCTGCGATGTACAAATTGTACGAAAAATTAAAAATCAACAAAAACCCTAAAACGTGTAGGGATAGAGAGAAAATAGGGTTACAGAAAAGTGAAGAGAACATGCGAGTAAACAAAATCCCCATGAATAAACGAAAATCCACAAAAATCCAACATACATGAGAAGGTACATGAAAGTTGTCGACGATGGCGATATTATGGAGACGGCGAGAGGCAAGCAGAGTTCAAGTCCACGACGGAAGGTGTGATTTGTCGACAACGACGACGAGATAGGGATGGTGGACACAGGAGGTCTGGAGTCGGTGAGAGAAGAGATGAGAGGTGATAGTTACACGTGAGAGATCAGAGAAGAAGCCTTGCCTATTTTTTTTTTAAAAAAAATGTGGTTCGTATGGGTTTCGAGTGTGAACCCGTTTGGATCCATACCCGAACCGATATTAACATGGATCTAATCGTCATCTGGACATTTTAAAGATCCGGTTCGGATATAGACTTGAGCCGTATCATGTGGATATGGGTCGGTTCCACTAGAACCGCGCCTGTTTGCCAACCTTAGTTCAAAACACCCTTTTAACAGCAACTTCAACTCATAAAATAGGGGTTTAGGTCCGTCTTACAACTGTTTTTTAATCCGTTTTTGTTTTTATTTTTTAAAAACGGTTTCGAAAACGCGTTTGTTAACCGTTTTTCATTTTATTTTTAAAAAACAAAATCAATATTAAAAGTGTGGCTCGGTTTAACCGGTCCTATCCAATAGCAACGACATTTGTTATACTTCATTCCGACGTCGTTTGGACACCATATAAAACTGGAGTAATCACCTCGCAACACCATCTCAAAAGGAGCTATCCGACACCGTTTTGGATCGAAACTGTCAAGGGATTGTAAAACCAACTGCGAAGACAGAAAAAACTTAAAACGGATCAAATTTTGGTTGCGTCACAGTTTCTGCTTCCATTTTGTGTAATCAAGGTATGTGCCTTATAAGATTTTTTATTTAGTCATACAATCGTTTTGATGTTTTGCTTTTGAAATTTTGTTTTCTTTTATGATTTTTGTGGACACAATTTGTGACAATAAAACAGTTGCGATCGAGACTGTAAACGGGAAAACACTGATTACTATTATATTTAAAAGGAAAATGATAAGTAACGGAGCAGAATTTTTTTCTGGGTAAATGGTTTATGTGTTATTTATGCATTGCACTCGTTGTGACATTTCATCGAATAGTTGGCGAGCAGTTTTCAGGTCACTAATGATTTAGTGTTTTTTAGTTGGTTTGATTGATGAGTGTAGTCATAGATCTTATATCACCAAATCTTGTATGAATCACGCTCACCGCTCTTCACTGACTGCAGTTTTTAGTTTTGTAATCAGATGGTTTGTTTATGTTATTGTTTTATGTATTTTCTATTATACTAGCCGATGTCTAGCATGGTGTTTACCTTTACTTTGAACAATTTTTGTGTGATAGTAAGGTTAATATAGATCAGCTGTAGTGAGTTACCAAATTTAGATACCGAGTCCAGCGTGTCTTTTTAGTATGAATGGCCAAGATGTATGCATGTGCTTTCTTGCCGAACTAGTGATCATGTATGTTAAACCCCTCAGGGTAATATATACTTCAAACAAGTGGTTTGAATGATGAGTGTAGACATTGATCTTTTATCATCAAACTGTGTATGAATCGCGCTCACCTCTCTTCACTGACCGCAGTTTTTAGTTTTGAGATAGCTATAGATTAGCTGCAGCGAGTTACCAAATCTAGATACTAAGCCCTGCATGATTTTTTCTTAGTATGGATCGCCGAGATGTATACATGTGCTTTCTTGCCGAACTAGTGGTCATGTATTTAATATATACTTTAAACAAGTGGTTTGATTGATGAGTGTAGACATTGATCTTATATCATCAAACTTTGTATGAATCACACTCTCCTCTCTTCACTGACTGCAGTTTTTAGTTTTGTAATCAGATGGTTTGTATAAGTTATTGTTTTATGTGTTTTCTATTATACTAGCATGGTGTTTACATTTACTTTGAACATCTTTTTTGAGATAGTAAGGTTATAGATCAGCTGCAGTGAGTTACCAAATTTAGATACTAAGACCCGCTTGTCTTTTTAGTATGGATTGCCAAGATGTATGCATGTGCTATACTTTAAACTGTTTATATTACGAGGCCTTTATAGATTGTTTGGACCCATATCGATGCAATGTGTGAAATGTGGTACCTGTTTTGGATCTAAGTGAAAAGGACAATTGAATTTTTTGTTTTATGTTAGCTAGACACTTGGCAAATAATCATTAATGTTGAATGGATGTGTTGAGGTTTGTATATATGATACTCAACCTCCTTGTTGACTTGCTTTTCCAAGAAATTTACTAGATTTATGATTTATTTCTGAACAAATTGACATATTACATTACGCTTGAAGTGAACTGATAAAAAAATTATTCACCCTGAGACAATCCCAGTTTCTTGCATTAGGAAATAGAACACCAAAAGTGATTAAAATGATATTTTCCCGCTAACAATTGTTCGTACATCAAACTCGCAATTTTCTTACATCTAAGCTTGCTCAATGCATTTCAGATAGATTTTTTTTTTTTCACTTTCATCAGCAAATGCTGTGAAAACATAGCAAAATTGTGTGATAGATACATGTGATTTGTAAAGTGATTGTCAATTGTACGATTTAAAAGAATAAGTAAATAATATGGTGTTGTTTTTTTTAGTTCAAATTAAACTTGGCTGGATGTTCATCGTTTAAGTTTAAGTGTGGCGAGAAGAATCACTTCTTTTTACATTTGATACCTCCATTTCATTATTTTTAAATTTTTGTGTAACATATTATATAGGCTTTAGTGAAGATTCTTCTGCCCAATTTATAAACTGAAGTAACTGGAGTGGTTGCTGCATTTGACATGGCCATGTTATAGTGTATGAATGTATCACTTAATTCAGTGAACCTGCTGGAACCATCTTCCAAATTTATTTATTATTTTGTCTATAAAATTTATTTATTTTGAACTCTTCTTATATCAGGATATATCAAGGATGGAAACACAAACGAGTAAACAGGAGAAACAGCCATCATCTGTTTCCCCAACCCCTGCCATGACTTCATGTCGTAAGAAGAAGAGTGAAGATGCCACATTCTTGGAGGATGTGAAGGAACATATTGATGAGTTTATTAATGCTTCCATGGATGAACACAAAACTTGTTTTAAGAAAACTATCCAAAAGGTACATTTTCACTCTCAACTTCCACTTAAATGCAACCTGTCTATATAGACTGATTTTTTATTTTTTATTTTAATTCTGTAATCTATGCTTCACTGCTCCCTGGATGGTTTGGGTTGTGTTTCAGATGTTCGGAATGTCAAAAGTTGTAGCAGAAAGGAATGCGAACACCATGGAAGTCGAAAGCTCACTGCCTCTTCGAACAACAGTGTCAGACTAAAATATCTACGCTCATGTGACTGCTTAATATAATGCATTTTAGAGCTATTGTTTTCTGTTGAAGAATGAAAAATAATGAAATAGCAAAGAGTTTTTATAAGTAGAATTTTAACTGTTTGGATTGGCTATGTTCATGTAAATTACAAATTACTAAATTATGCGGTTCTGAGACTATAATGCATTTTCTCGGTTATAAATTTCTTTCCATGTAAATTACTTTTTTTATCATGATTCCGCAAACAACATGACGTCGGTATAATTCAAAGCACATATAAGTTGTGGAAAGCTACCATTAAACTGTCAAGTGATCGGTTTTGTTTTTCCCTCTGATATGGACTCATGTACTGTGTTGTTATCGATTTTTGATGTAATTACCATACTGATGTCTTAATCAAGTGTCGTAGAATGTCGAGGAAAAAAAAATTACAAATAGAGTTTTAGAGTACATATTAGTGAACTGTCATCTTGTATGATGCTCTTTCGGGTCTCGGTTTCTTGTGATTCCTTAAAAAGGGATCCCGGTGGCATTGCATTGAGCAATAATTGCACCTTTTCTTCTAGATACGTTGATGCCAACTTATCTCGCTATTGATATGCTTTTTGGGGTGCTTTTGGTATCATTGAAAGTGCTTGTATTTGTTTATATTGCCGGTTAAAATAGAATTTTGTTTTGTTTTCTTTCCGATAAACACATGCACTAAACAATTCATTTGAAAAACTTACATGCACTAAACATTTGAAAAATAAACACATTTGATTCGTAGCGGCCCTCTTACAAAATCAATTCGGATTGGCCATGGTTCGGTTAGAAAATGAGGTAACTTTAACTTCATTAACAACCACTTATGGTCCTTTTTTGGGATTACACTTATTATCTCAAGTTTTGGATCAAACTAATCCATTGACACAAATAGTTTATGGGAGAAAATTAAGTTATTTGGGTCCCTGAAGATTGACAGGATGAACTGTTAGTTTTTAGATACAAGATATACATCCTAGTCAATATGGGTGCATTTACCCAATTGACAGTTCGAAGAAATCAATGTTGGATTTATTGGATCCTTAGCAATTCATGCGAGAATCGGTTACTAATCATTTGAAAAATAAATATATTAGGTCCGTAGCGGATCTCTTATGATATCAAGTCGGATTAGCCATGGTTCGGTTAGAAAATACGTCAACTTCAATTTCATTAACAACCACTTATTATTCCTTTTTCAAATTACACTCATTATCTCAAGTTTTGAATCAAACTAATCCATTGACACAAATAGTTCACGGGAGAAAATTAAGTTTCAGTTTTCGGATACGAGATATACATCCTAATCAAGATAGACACATTTACCCAATTGACAGTCTGAAGAAATCAATGTTGGACACTTGGACTTATTGGATCCTTTGCAATTCATACGAGAATTGGTTATTGGGGTCTCTAGAAAACTCATTATATGAAATCTTTGAGAAGTCAAAAAAGGTAAGGATGCTTAATTTATCACCAAATATAAATGAATACTGTAGAAATTCTATCGCTGAGCCAAGGTATTTAAGATCCGACTCAATATAATATATCTTAATCAATGGACGCCTGCCATGCGGTAAGAAAAATCATTTGATCATGATTCTCATTGCCACATGACATGCACCCTTTGGCCGGATGCCATTGCAAAAAGTGCTCAGCCAACTCTTCTTTTCTGTTCACTAGGTTTCTTCAAAATAGTTTTCTCATGAAGCACTTCTAAATGCATCCTAATACTCACAAATTGTTTTATTTGACTTGCTTATAAGGTGGTTGGCCAACTGGTCAGTGTTATTATAGATAAAATAGTGGATTCTTTGTGTGTGCGTCCGTCTGTCTAATCCATCCAAGGGGACATCACATGATGCAAATCATCTTGTAGGTCGTGAAAGGTTGCTCAACCAACCAACCTAACTTCATGTTTCTCAATTTTGATTCGACAAACCATCCAATCATTAGCCTTAACATTTATTTACTTCACTCACAGCCACAATATACGCAGAAATATCCGTTTTAATTCGAAGTATGAATTTGAGAAGAGACTCTCCGAATCTGACTAGATCAGCTACTACAAGAACGTTTTGAAACGTCTACTCCCGCCGTAAAGGAGAAGTGTCCTTACATTTTAAGATTTAATTGACAAACATGAGACTCAAACTTATATCACCACTCTCGATTAAATTGTGAATTTGGATCATTTCCTCGTCTAAACTCTTCCTCACATTTCTATGATATAATACAACACATAAGAATTACAATGAAAGAGTGGTTATGATGTAATTGTATCCTCCGAGGCTCCAACCGTTGGATATAGCTTCAATTTTCAATGGTTACCAAACGAAATTCAACCAATACGGACACTTCTTGGAGACGTGAGATACGTCTGGAAGTAGAAAATCGTGTTTGAGGGAGGCTTGAAAACTGAAAAAACTGAATAAACGATATCTGGTAGGGATCGCGGCTGGATCGAGCGCAGACAAGCGCACAAACCGCGGCATAGGGAGCGGTCGACTCTAGTGGGAACAACGCGGTGTAGACCGCTGCGGAGGCAAATACATCAACTGCGGTATTCTGAGCTGTGGATGATAGTGACGATCCACAGTGTTAGGCACGGGTGGCCAATCGTGACCCAAACTTCTCAACTCAATTTCAATTATAATGTCAATTATTAGTATATGTAAACCCGAAACATAAGTTGTGTTCCACAGTTAGCTTGGCAGGAATTGATTGAAACTTTACCTAAATTTGGAATGTTGCACGAAAAATAGGAAATGTGTTTTCTTCCTGAAGTTCTTGTGTTAACGGAAAATGAAAGAGTTTGTTTTCATGAAGAATAGGAAAGTCCCAATAGTATTTATGTGGAACAAGAAATTCTTATAAGTAAGATATTCTTTTATCTTAAACTCTCTGTAATTCATATAAGTAGACCATAATAGCTAGGTTATTGAAAGTGGTGAAGCAAAAATTAGCAAATATTAGGGAGATCTCAAGAGAGCATTGGGTGTAATTGGATTTGAGGTATTTTAGAGAGAGAATTCTGAGAGTGTAGATGTAACAATTTTCTACATAGTAGAACTTTCTCTTGTCGTTCTGAAGGCTGTGGTTTTTTTCTCGATTTGGGTTTCCATATAAAATCTTTTTGTGTTGTGTGTGATTGGATTTATTTTCTTCCATCTTTTTTTTTTCTTTTGCTATTATTTGTTTGCGTTCTATCCGGCAACGCTTCCACGTAGTGATGATTTATCCGTCAACACTCAACACCAACGACAACATGTATTTTTTCTTAATTTTTGACTTTTCATAACTTTTGATTAAATTGCGAATTTGGATCATCTCCTCATCTAAGCTCTACTCCCTTCAAATAACAACATTTTTTTTTCTTAGTTTTCAATTTTAGAAGACCCTCCAAGAGTTTGGATCCCTTTGTGGTCTGAATTTTTGATGCGTTGTTTTTTAAAAATAATTGAATTAAACACTTGCATTAAAAAAAAAGGACCATGTAATGTTATTTTTTATTAGATTATGAAAAACCTGGTAAAACAGTTGACCGTGAGAGAATCCGATCTCATATTCCATAAAACCGAGATGATTCGAGATGCATAATGACACGCATCCACGTTCTGATCATTCTGCCACGTGCCGTAACCATTACTAAAACCAGTAATATAACATACTTGTCCCGCTGTCGTGAAACATGGAGATTAGAGTAACAGTGCCTTAAATTTTGTAGTCTCATTATCCTAATCGGTGACTTAATTAATCATTTCCTAAACTAGCAAGATCTTGGATTCTCATTCGCTAACAGCCTCCTGAATCTGATCTTCTTTCTTTGTATTATTAAAAGAAAAACGAGACATTAATTTGCGGCCTGTTTATGGCACATTGTTTCTTACATTATTATACAAAAAAAAAAAGTGAATAGAAGGTTGAAGTCTGCCATTATGAGCCTTGTGAGAGCAGCTTATTATACCTACACTTTTGTTATGGTTTCGTTAGAGGATGGATACTCATATTCTGATGAGGACAGTTCTGAAAAACAAAAATTAAATCATTCTTTTAACAAAATAAAGATCCTGAAAAAAAACCACGTCAAAATTAATGTAGAGTGTTCACATGTTATCCTATGTGAAGTTGCATGATGATCTATATATAAAATTAAAGATAACATGTGAAGTTAAATGATATAATATATATACTTGTATAGACTGACTTTGAGTTTTGTGAATTATGGTAATGATATGTTATTTTTCCACATAGGATTATGATATATAGATCCCAACAAAACTTTATATATTAATTTGTTTTGTTCTTTCCTGGATTAAAATGGTCCCTAGCTATATAACTAGCAGTCGTAGGGAGTCCTTTCATTGGCTATTTTTGGCCAACTTAATCCTGAAATTAGTGGCTGGTTGTACAACAAGTTTCTACATCTGAAACCTTGGAACAAAGTTAATTCATTTAGAATATTGCAAGTCCATATTTATTAATAATTTTTGAAACTGACATCAAACTGAATTAGATATCTATCGGAAGTTATTTAGATCAAACATTATTAATATTTTCCGAATAACTAGTCACTCATCAATAGAGAGAACAGAAGTCTTCTTAGACTTGCTTTTATTATTTTTTATAAGAAATATGAGACCGGAACCCATCACCAATGAGTTTAGATTTTTATGTGGTCTAGATTTCTTGTAGGGTGATTTTTAATCAAGTAACATCTAAGTATAAAAAATATTACATGATGATTAAGATTTGTAACTCTTTTTTATAAATAGTGAAACAAAAAACCAAATTAAGAGAAGAATGTATGTCACATGACTTGATATAAATGACTTAGGTGTATACATAAAGACAAATGCATATTGAAGGTTTTCTCCAAAAGTTGATGTGCAATAATTCCATATTATTATTATTATTATTATTACACTTTTAAAAATATAGTTGTTTCTTGAACCTATAAGGATACAAAGCTTATTTGACCAAACAAGGTGTTTAATATACTCAAAAGAGATGATTAATTGTATACAAATTTGAAGATACATAGTTGTCTTGTTGCATATTAATAGGTGTTACAATCACAATTAATTGTCTTAAAAGGATTCTTAATCATTTTCTATAATTAGAAAGATCTAGAACTTAATACATCCACATGGTTATCTTATATGTTTAAGTTGTTGCTATAATAAGGTCTATGTTGCATTGCATGTTTAGGTCACATAATTAATTGTATTAGCAAAAAGAGATGCATGAGATAAGATTTTTGATAAATAAAATAACAATAAAGTAAATTTAATTTGTTGTTAATATCTTTTGTTTTCAAAAAATATCATAATCAGAACATGCGAGATCAAACATTATATACCAAATCCAAATATTTACCCAATAAACAAGTAACTACTCATGTTAAAGGATTTCCTCACACTTTACGGATTTTATAGAAATAAATGAAACAATATATACTATGTCAAGTTTTGAACTTTGATGTTGAAGTTTCATTTTGAAGATTAGACCTAATATTAAAAATACTAATAAAAACGATGTTATGTAACTTTATTTATGGTTTTTGTGTGAGTTGGAACTTACGGAATTTTGCGACCTTACTTCCTTAAGACTGTTATAGTTACGTCTGCTCAAAACTATTTTCCATTACCAACAATGGTTCACATTTTAATGCGAGTTACATGTGATAATTGTCATTAATATGCAATCAAAACCTATTATTTGTTACATTAAATTTTATTATTACTATTTGAACCATCAATCACGAGTAAATATATATTCAAATACAGGTTTATTTCAAGGAAAAAAAAAACCATTGTTTATTTAACACATTCAAACATGTTCCGATTAATTAATTCCAAATTGCAATCCAAATACTGCTTAATTTTCAAATAACCAATTTTCCCGCCATTTTATTCATATATTTCCTCTCTAAATTTTATCTTTTTCAGTTTTGGTTTTCGAATTCGATTCCTCTAATAAACAAATCAAGCACATAATTAGTAATATAATTCATAGTTTTATACAGAATCTAAATTGATTCTTACACATTTTTTATATTAATAAAAACAACAACAAGTGGAGGAGCCATTAATCAAAAGATTTAATGTCTCTTCTTCTTCTTCGACAAATATTTATATAATTGCAGAAAAGAAAAAAAAAACCACTTTAAGTGATTCCCAGAATTATATATAGTAACAGTACTACTACAACTACCAGTCCACAGAGCTGCTCATGATATCTTTATTTGATGATGATGCTGCAGATTTCACTTCACTTTCTAGTTTCTTCAATGGAACTTCACGTTCTTCATCCTGGAGGAAAAAAAGAAGAAGATAAATTTATGTTAATTTCATTTTCTTATTGAATTTTCAACGTTTAGTTGATCGGTGTAGGAGTTGATCAGGTGGAAGACTCCGTACGTAATTTTCACGTAAACAAATGGATAAAATTCCGGTACGTTACAAGTTTGATGTCGGCAAAGAATTTTTTCTTGTGGCAATGTTTTTTCTTTGATAGTTGATAGTTTGATATCGAATTAATGATTGAAGCCACGTGAAAAGTGTTTGTGGGGTCAGATTTTTTTTTTTGAGGTGTACGTAGGATGATTTTGGATTTTTTATTTTTTTGTAGATCTGATTTGTCTGGGGGAGTTCTGTTGTGTCATGTCATGTACTTATGTGTGTCAGTGTGTGGATTGGATTTCTGGGTTGGGTTCAATAATAATAAAAAAATTAAAAATAGACGTTCAAGATCATACAGGTTTTTTTTGTACGAATTCTGCACCTGAAACGCAGATGAATAATATAGACATGGTACCTGTCGCTCATGTTTCCATTGCTTCCAGTGGTTCGGTATTTGGGGAAGGGGACCTGGCCTGCCTCGATATACTTGATGTCCTCGACGAGCAGCTCGTAGTGTCTCTTGACTTCCTCAGGAGTTTTGCCACCAACTGCCCTGGCCACATTGTGCCAACGGTCAGGGGTGTCCTTGTCGAACACCGCGAGAGCCCTTTCGAAGGCCTTGTTCTGCTCGGCAGTCCACAGGCCGCGAGAGGACATTGAACTGGATGCCATTGATTTCTGAATATAAAAGCTTCAAAAAAAAAAATATAGACTGTGAAGCAGAGAGAGTCAAAGAGAAAATACTTGTAGTCAAGTGTGTGTGATGTGCAAAAGTGGTGGCAAATGCTGCCCTTTATAGGCAGAGTTGAAGAGGCTGTGTGGGGTATTGCCAGTTGGCAATGAAATCTTGGAAAATATTTTTTTGTAGAATTTCAATGATTTGTCTCCTCAGGAACCACAAAAAGAAGAAGAACAACATTTTTGGAGAATATGTATCTCCTCCAAAGAATTTTAAAATTTACAAATATATATATATATATAAGTCCCTTTCTTTCTTATTGGGGTTAAAACTTTAATTTCTTTTTAAAGTTGTAATATTATGGACTTTTTATATAATCTTAAAACACAAAAACAACTTCTAAAAATAGTATAATGAAAAGCTTCTCACACTAATAGCCTTCACGTGCCGAATCACCTCTTAGCATAGAAATAATCAGTGACAAAACCAAAATTTCAAGTTTCGTTATATTGGTGGAGGGATTAAAAGTTAAAACTCTATCATTTTCATTTTAGAGAACCCAACGAAAAAAAAACCAATAAATTTGTAAGGACTAAAAATGAATGTTCTAAGGTGTTGTGTGGCCATGGTCCCTTACAGACCTTTTTATAGCTTCGTTATTAGCACATATGAAAATATATATTCGAGTCTCGTTAAATACATTTTATAAATATTTATATAGAATTTTCTCATTATTATTACAATAATAGATATTTATAATATTTAATCTCTATATATTCAGACAGACTATTCCATTTCCATGCTTCATATGGATCGGTATATATTGAAATTTGGAGATAGTATATTATATGTTATGAGTATATTTTGCTTGCAGAGTCAGGTAAAAAATCTCTGAGAAGATAAGCCTGACGATTGTAGTCTGTAGACAAAACAACAAAGTGAAAATCAAAAGTCCCCATCTGTTGGGATTTTATTCAGATCACTTCTGCCAGTTTTTTTATTTCTTATCTACTTCAAACCAGTACTACTTCAGAGTCCGTACTATGAAAAAAAAAAGGTTTCACGTGTACTATCAATCCACGTATACCCTGCGTAGCAGAAGAAACCTTTATGTGTATGGTTCATGAATGATTATATATAATATATGGTGATTGGTAATTGATCATCTTATTATTTTATATATGTAGTCTGGTCATCAAGCCAAATTTCAAACCATTTTAGCTTGCCAGCTAATCTAATCCGAATCCGTACATTGAATAATGTTTTGTGATGTGTGTGTGATTTTTTCTTCTCTTCAGGTCTACATGTGATATGTCACCTAATCTTCTGGCATTTGGGACCCCTCCCTCATTAATTCTGTGATTATCAATCTGTGTTATTTGTACATCAATTGTTTCCATTTTTTTTCAAACTGTATTGGAGAGATTTCAACATTTTCTTCCAATGTTGATTAATGGTGAGAATTCACATGTTGCAGCAGTAAAAATGGATCATTTTACTGTCAATTCGATCACGAAAGCAAGTAAGCATCAATATCAAAGAACAGTAAACATGTTCTGCATGGATCATTAATGCATATATCATTTTTATGGAAAGATAAAAGCGAATGCAGATTAAACCAAATGCGCCATTTATGCATATCCACCCACTTGTTGTTGGAATTTTAGTCCAATATAGTTGGAAATCATTGTGTTCTTATCTGCTTTATTTTTCGCTGTCTCCTTGCGCAAATTGAAAAAGCGATTTTGAAGTAACACTCATCTGGGGTGATCAACTAGTCATGAGAAACCAAATGTACAATAATGTCATAGAATCTTTGGTTGTCCCACTTCTAGTTTTACCATGGTAGCTCTTCGAAAAATACGTACCTAGCTAGTCTGTTTTGTTTTGGTTGAATTCCAAGACGCTAATTCAAAATCAAAGCCTGAAATTTGATCACAACAGATGATGAATTTGCTTCATGTTACGTTGCTTGAACTATCTCTTCATTTGCACTCATTTCTTTTTGTGATCAATATGAGCAACAACTGCATACTGTGTCAATTTTGTTTTCAGACTTCAAATATATTCTCCGCTTAATGTGTAATTATGTATGTATATAAATAAGTCTAATCAGTGACAATGTGACATATATGATGCCTGATTAGATTTTCTAGTAGCAAATGTCATTGAAGCCACCCATATAAAGTCCATAATCAACTTTGTCATGAAGTATCTCAATCAGGCCACCATTTCTTCTGATCACTAAATATCTGCTTGGAATAAAAAAGTTGAATCTCTCTTTCTCCCTCGATAGAGAGATTGAGAGGGCGGTGGTGGTGGTGTTGTGATTCCATGAATTTTCGTCGCCAAGTTGTATAGAGTTGCCCCAACCTATATGAATGGCCCTATGTGTGTCTAATGAGATCTTGCAACTAGACTTTTGTTTAGTCCATTCAAGGACTTCTAGAATTAACATAGCCAAATTCTCTCTTACTATCACAATTGAAACTTCTCTACATAGTTGGGAAAAAAAAACAGGCAATTACGGATTAGGTCCTGGATTTAAAAAAAAAATTAAGTTGTTTGTGACTTTTATAAAAATGATCAAATTTGGTGCTTACATTTTTCCCAAGTGTCAAATTAGTCACTCTAACTAAGTTTCGTCAGTCAATTTTAACTGTGTATGAGTAAAATTATACTTTATTCCTAAACAATATAATAATGGTACATGCATAATTATTTTTTTTAACACGTATATATTTTTGGGTTTTGATTTTTAAATAATTTTGAAAACAATGTTTGTATAATATTAAAAAAGAAACCCGATATATAAGAATGGTAAAACACTAAACTGTAAATTAATGGTAACTTTGTATATAAAATAAGGGTATAATTGGCATTGTCTTACTAAAATATTTTTAGATCATTTTAATTAAAAAGGATAAAAATGGTGTTTCATTAATAATATTTTTGGATTTTGTGGTAATTATAATGGTGAATTTAATGCATAAAAAATAAAATAGCTTTTCTATAATATGACAAATAAATGGTATTTACGTACGTTAACTAAAATTATTAAAGTCAACTGTTATATTTAATATCATTAAATCGTTAGAGGGACTAATTTGATCACTTCTAAAAAAAAGAGACTAATTTAGCCCTTGGAAAAAATGTGAGAACCAATTTGGCCACTTTTATAAAAGTCGAAACAACTTGAAGTTTTAAAAAAAAATCCAGAACCTAATCGGTAATTGTCCAAAAAAAAAACATAGCTCATGCTCATTGTTCAAATTTTGATGAAGCTATTGTTGTAACAAGTGTAAGAATATGTAGTTCTGGTAGATGAAAAACCTATTTTTTTTTCCGAAGAGATGTTTGGTATTGCTTTTGAAAATTTAAAATCGACTTATTTTGTAATTTGACATAAAATACTGCTTGGTAAGACTTTCAAAATTGATTAATTAATAATCTGACAAGTTTTTATAGTTATTTGAAGTATGTGGGAGTTACTTTTTAAAAGTGATTATAGAATAATTTATTTTAGCATTTAATGAATCTTATAAAATATTTTTACTTTTTTAGTATCCTTACGAAATTAAGTTGAAATTAAGTTAAAATCATTTATATACATTATTATAAAAGTTAAAACAATACTAAATTGGCCCTTAGTAAAAGTATCTCACACCCCACACCCACACCACTAGGTTGTGGATTCGAGTCTATTCCTCTCCCCTATAAAACCTCGAAATATTGTAATATTTCAAAGAAAAAAAAACATCGGAACCAAAAGAAAAAAAAAACACATAAACAATGAATATGAAAGGACTCGAATTCAGAACTGGTTAAACCTGAACCTGATACCATGTTAGTAATCATCTAGCCGATAAACTTAAACTAATACGCACTCTAATATTAGATTTTTAATTTCTTGTAGTTTTATTAGTTGAAAACTTTGTATTGTGAAACACACTACTGCATCTTCTTCTTCTTTTCCATGTCAATCTGCTCCCTTCTTACTTATAACCTGAAAAATGTTACCGATTTAGATTTATAAGTAAGTAAAATTACAACAATTGTGGTCCCCTAGCTAGTGTGATCAAGTTGCAAGAGTCGCGGTCATGGATACCGACCACATACCGATGGGCCTAGTCCTGATGATTGGTTGAAAATAACTTGAGCAACTTTCTAGGAATCATTACACAAAAAAAATGATGCTTGTAGAGATACGTCCCTACGATATTTTTTCCGAATCATTACCTTATCATCCAACTTTATCCTATAGAAAGCGATATTTGTGGATTCCTCATTCCCCTCCTTGCAAGGACTAGTTATTCTGCCTAGTGGTCCTTCCTCTACAAGTTGTCGATCGAAAACTTAGTTAGTTAGTTAGTTAGTTACCATGGAGGTTCCTATAAGTTTTTTTCGGGTTATATATATAATTGAATCATTCATTTAATTAGTTAAAAGCCTTTTAAAGGCTCCTTGTATCTTCTAGAGGGCCAAAAGGCCATGGAATTTGGAATCTATAACTTTATATCGACGAAAAAGTGTCCACCGTTGAACCTGGTTTGTTGCAGAGGTGAATCCAAGATTTTCCATCCGACGGGGCTGAACTAAATACTGGTTGTAAATTTTTTTTAAACAGCCATAGTAGAAATATGAATTTCATTAATAAAAAGTAAATTCACAACGAATCATAAGACATTATAAATCTAACCCCTCAAAATGTATATTTCAACAAACTAAATAAAGTCAAGAAAGAAAGAAACATACAATATAATGTAAATACAATAAAAAAGATTTAGTGGAATCCACATCTACACAAGGCTTCTCATCAAACTTATATATTATGGAATCTATATCTATAGAATCAGCAAACTCTCTCTCAATATAAACAACCAGGTAATTTGTAAAAAAATCATCCTCCATCTTCCTGGGAAAAGGTGGCTTAAGAAGATTCTTGGCTGAAAATCCATAGTAGAAAAAAATGTTTCACAAATTAACACACAAATAATTGTATCTATAATCTATATGTTAATATGCCCTATAATTATAGCAATAAAAAAATCACAAACAAAATTAATTAAATCAAACTAATCATAAATCACTTTTAATGTAATAAGGAAACTCTAACAAGTAATAAAATTAAAAAAGGTAAATAATAAAATAATATATAAGTACATTTTTACTTTATATGAAGAGAGTGTTCTTGCAAATGTGGTCCCAAGCTTGTTAAAAAAATTCAAAGTGAGATAGATAGAAATAAAAGAAAGCATAAAAGAATAAAGAAAAAAAATTAAAACCATGAGAGAGGAAGACGAAAAAAAAACGAAGGAGTTGTTAGTCGTGGGATCTAGACAATAAAGAGGCACACTACTCAATGTCAAGAGGTGGGTCATACTTATAAGGTGACAATTTGGTAAAATGAATGAATATTGGGATTGATGATATTGTGTTAAGTTTGTAATACTTTGTGTAACTTAAACCCTATTTGAAACTTGTTTTTTTTTTTGAAGAAATGGTAGATGGGGCTACAGCCCACACAATAATTCGCCCCTGGTTGGCTAGTTGGCCGGTTATGGTCCTACGACAATATAATAGCAGGAAAAAGCATAAAGAGTGACCTTTTAGAGAGAATCTTTGAACAAGGAATGGAAAAAAAAAAAAAAAATTGGATGGAAAGTCTAAAGTTATTATAATGGATGTATTAAGTATAGTCTGTATAGTTGATTCTGTTGTTGGGGAATATGCAGAGTGAAATGCTTGCCTATTCGTGTGAACGAAAATCGCACACACCTTCTCCGAAATTCGACAAGCATTTTTGTGTATCATTGGATACATAACATGTGTGGCTTAAGCCATATAGAGAGTGGTCTGTTCATAGTTGATAACAACATATGTGGTCTGTATATGTTGATAGGATTCACTCACAAAAAATGAAAGAAAGAAAAAACCGTGGATAATAACTAACTACATAGTTTTAATCATAACCAATCATCACTTTGTTGGTTTGGGGTTACATTTGCACCAATGAAAGTTATGGTCACTGTAACACGACTAGGACTTGAATGCAATTAATGTTTGTTTTCTCGTAACTTTATTTAGATAAATTTCCGCCTGTTAATTCCAGTACAGTGATTCTTTTTTTTGGTGCTGAAAGATTCAGAAGGGTTATCAGACCAAGATATTGATTGTGGGGCAATGGATTCTCTCTTATGGTCGCGGTGATCTTGTGTTGTCATTCTCACTAAAGAAGAAAGTATGTAAAGTCAATGACTTTGTCTCGTGTTTACTGCTTTTCTAGTAATGTTTTCCAATCTGATGTGTTAATTGTTTATGCAATATTTAGTAAAGTGTACCACCTTATCAAAACATTGTTCACATTAGCAGATAAACTTTGTTTTCACCACACGAAATAGTTCTAATTGGAGTATCGTCAATTGTAATTGAGATGCCACATTTTAGTTTTGTGGTTCTGGTTCGTTTCAGGCACTTTAAAGTTGCGATATTTTCGATGAGTATTTTGGTAGGAGGTTTTCTTTCGTATTAATTAAAGTCAAGACTACTATACGATATTCAACATATAAAAGTATAGTCTAAACCCCTTTGAAGTCATTTTAAGGACAAAACCGTGAAACCCAATGGACCAGAACGGACAATATATCTTGGGCGACGACCTTAGGTGCTGAAAAGAGGCCCTCCAATAAAACACAACTACCCTGATTGGGGCCCTTGTTAAGAGTTTTCTTCTGTATTTATTGAAGTCAAGACTAATTTTTGATATAAATAAACAAATGTTAGCTTTAACAAAATCGTGAGATCCAATAGCCCAAAACGGACAAACCTCGTTGGTGGCAACCTCACAACCTACATAATATATGATATATCCACTTTTCTGGTAAATGGAAATTTATCTGAGACGTGCAAATTATGCCCAATTTGGGATTGTTTCCCAATCTGTTTTTTGAGCCAAAAATGTTTCTGGAGTTGGTTTTAGGTGTTTGCTAAAATTTATAGGAAGTGTTTTTGGTCTATTTTAGCTTTTCCCACAATAGAAATTGATAAGCTACAAATTGATGCTTTTAGAAATCAACTTCCTAGGAAACATATATGAAATCACTTATTAATGATTTTTTTCCAAACTTCTAATTTCATCCCTTGCCTTTTATAAAATTTACCATATAACAAAACATACACTCAGCATTATTTACAATTTACTATAACATATACTTTGTTATTTATGATATTTTATTGTTCATTTCAATCGTGTAATCTTATGAATCCTTGAATCAAATTTTGTTAGTTTTCTTTATATATTTACAATATACGTGGCAATAAAAAAAATAGAACAAAATTATATATATTTTAGAAAAAATTATTTATTTATTTTATAATAAGTTTATGGTCACACAAAAATAAAACAAATTATTTATTTTCAAAATATCTTAAATATTTATTTGTGTATTTTCTATTACTTTTGCACAGCCACGACACTTTTTATTTTCAGTTTACCAAACACTTTGAAATTGATTTTGGTTCTCACGGTACTTTTAAAAATCAGTTTACTAAACACTCAACTGATTCTTCTCACAACAAATCCAAAAGTAATTCCCCCACAGCAAAATCCAAAGTAATTTTCTCCCCGTAGAACAATATCAAACTGGGTCTTAAACAATCTTGTTTTTGCTTGTACAAATCAAACCAGAATATAATTATTTATCACTCATGGTTTTTTTTTGCTTGTACTGTTTTGTTGTTCTTTTTCATTGGGCCTAGTCTAGTTGGAGTCATTGCAGACCCATTGGGCCATCCCATGTGCTATCGATACACATGGGTTGCTCCGACCCATTATGTTAATAAATAGCCCATGAACATATTACAGGCATTACTTTCTCAATATGAATATATGATGGACTAGTTATTGGGCCCATTTATATACCAGCCCCATAGCCACAACATTGCTATTCTACTGTTCTATCCTCTTGTTTAACCTTTTTTTTTTTTTTTTTTTTATCTAAAACCTACAAAAATCAAAACATACAACATTTACGGCGAATAATTACCTCCCAAATGGAAGATTTCATTTCTGTAAGTCGTAATACTTTGAATTGTAGGATTGAAACCATTTATAGTTTTGGATGTTTGCATAATTATTATATGCAAAGATTTTGATTTAGTGTAAACACAGATATTATATAACATTATAATAACCTGACATGCGAACATACTTACTGTTACAAATCTTAATGAGGGAAAATAATTACTTTTTGATGTATTTAGGACGCGTTCATAATGGGTGGAATCGGAATCAAATTTCACTGGAAAGGGAATTGTAATTAAGTTACAAATTCAATTACTGAGTTTACTAACTTTTTTTGAATTAGAAATGGAATTAAATTTATACAAAATTGATTACAAAATATCCTTATATATATATATATATATATATATATATATATGTGTGTGTACGTATGTATAGTTAATAAATAAAGGGTTTTTTTTCACAATTTGGTTTTTGCCCATATTATAGTTTTTCTTTTCAATCTTTTTTTATAATTCACACTTCTATATATATTAAAAATGAACAGTGAAGTATGAATAAAAGATTGAAGTCTATATATTTATATACAGTGAACTAGTGAGGTATGAAGAAAAAAAAAAGAAGCTAATTATGTATATAGTTTTTTTTTTTAAGTAAGGATATTTTAGTAAAAATATATGAATTCCTCTTTTCAATTAAAAAAGGAAATTTGATTCCTAGAGTAGGTAAGAGGAATCAAGTTCCCTTTCATTCAAGAACTTAATTCATGATATGTGTATAGGATCCATAAAACTTAATTACCTATAAATTTAGTAAACATATAAATTTGAAAATAGAAACTTATGGCCCGTCCTGTAAGCGTTTTTCAGTTGCTGTTTTTTTAAAATAAAAATGAAAATGAAAACAGTATTTTTGGTTTCATTTTCGAATTCTAAAAACGCGTCTGGTAGCAAATACTGAAAGCTGTATTTTGAAAATGAAAACGGAAAAAACACATCTGGTAGGTTAACCGAAAACTATTAAAAATTGAAATATCAATTTTAGTATTTTGTTTAATATTATTACAACTATAAACAAATTGATTAAATAATTAACCAATATAATTTTTGTATTGTTATTTTTAAATTAAACAAAAGTAACATATCAAAAATTAATTCAAAAAAACATATAAAAAAATGAATTAATCAAAACAAAACTCTTAAATTATAAATAAATAATTATAATATATTTTTATATGTAATAAAAGTATATATTATATTAATATATATATACATAATTTATATTATAATAATATATATATTATTTTATATATTAAAAATTATTATATTTTTTATTACATTTTATATATATGACATTATATATATTATTATATTAATAATTCTATAATATTATATTAATATTATATGATTAATTTACTAATTATTTTTAAATATAATATTATATATATAAATATTATATAATATTATAATATATATATTTAATTATAATTATAATTATAATATATATATATAAGAGGGGTACTTTGGTAATTTAAAAATCTTGTTCAGTATTGTCCTAGTTATATCAAAACACATAACAATACGATTAATAGTTTAAGATTTTTTTAATATAAAAAAAATGAAAAACAAAAACGAAAAACGAAAAACATGTATTTTATATTATTCAAATCTTTCACTTTTAACACTGGTTTTGTTTTTCGTTTTTTTTTTTTTTCGAAAACAAAATGAAAAACGGTTAACGAACACGTTTTCGAAATCGTTTTTGAAAAATAAAAACGAAAACGGATTGAAAAACGACTACATGACGGGGCCTTTATTCCTTTTCCCATCTAAGATTTCTAATCGGTAAACACACTATTACTAACAATGATTAGATCTATGGTACATATAATTTAAAATTTAAAATTCCGACTAAGAAGAAATCCTAATCCCCCTTCTACCCAGGAAATTCAAGATTTATTGTATTTTGTTATCATATTGTTTTAGTTATATTAGGAATAGAAGTATAGAACTTGGTCTTTTAGAATTTCAATCACACCTGAAGGTTGTATTTACCAAAGTGAATGAATATATATATATATATATATAGTAATGCTACTCTTTTAAAATTTGATGTACAAATATAATATTCAAATGATATGATAATACTCTAGTCTATCTAGTTCATTCATTTAAATTAAATTAGATTTATATGATTCAAATTAATGGATTGATGGATTGTGACATCAATTGGACACTAAATTTGGATAAAGTAGCATTATATATATACTAATGGTCCACATCCAACGCTTTGGTGAATTTATATTAGTGTCTACTGACTTATAATTATATAGGGCTTAAAAAATAAATAGCACTTTTGGAGGTGACGTTTCAACACTGTCACTGCTTTAATAACTTACGTGTTCAAAGGCACCTATTATATGTCCCCAATAGTTGTTCCATCCGAATCTTTCATTCAATTTTTTTACAATGAAAGTTATGAAATAGAGAGAGAAAGTTTCGTTGAAACTTAGGCGCTACGCAGACGTATTTCGAGCTCGCGCCTCAGTCAACTCGTGGGGGGGGGGGGGGGGGGGGGGGGGGGGGGGGCTTTTTTCTTTATGGTCAGTACTTCAAAAAAAAATCTCGATCCTTTTGAAAAGTACGTTTGATTATTTGAAAAATATTATCGATCATTTGAAAAAAAATCTCGATCATTTTACAAATATTCTCGATCCTTTAAAAAAATTCTCGATCATTTGAAAAATATACTTGATTATTTGAAAAATATTCTCGATCATTTGAAAAAAATCTCGATCATTTGACAAAAATAAAAATATATAAAAATATATAAACGAAGATCACAAATATAAGTTATCTTCTTGTGTAGAATCTGGAGAGAGACGAGTTTTTTTGGAGAAAGATAGGCGTTATCGTTTTCAAAGTGTATATGGAAACACAATGGGATTAAAAATAGATTATTTAAGGGCAAATTGGATATTTCACCATAATATGTGCATTTTAAACTTAAGTTATTAAACGGTGATATCAATGTAACACACATAAAAAAAGATAACATATCTCACCATTTCCACAATTATATATATAACGAAAAACACATTTTCATATACAATAACAATTATGAATCATAAAATATTTAAATAATAAGTAAAATATATTTAATATTTAATTTAAAATTTTAATTCGATTTGATTTGGTTCGTTTATAACCAATAAAATAGATTATGATTTTCCATATCGATAACAAAAGTGAAAAACAAAATAAAAAAGTATAAAAAATAATAAAATAATAATAATTGTTATGAAATAATTGACTTTGAGTGTTTATAGAATAATTCACAATTAATTCTTTTGATCTCATTTTCTAATTTAATATAGGATAATTACCTTTTTTAATTTTATTTTCCTGTTTTATTATAGATTCAATTATTTATATACCTATATAAAAAAGTTTATTTTATAAATATTATATATATATATTTATAAAATTTATTTTCTTTCCTTTTCTTCTTTCTATTTGCATTATTATTTTATATGTTTTTATGTTTTGATTTATAAAGATAATAATAATGTCGTCACATGACTCGCATATGTATTTTAAGTAAGCACAAAATATCACAACTATGGAAAAATATCTCGCCTTGATTTTTGGAAATCATATCAATTTTGTTTTTTTTTTAATAAGTATATAAATACCTTGTAATTCGGGAAAATATATATATTTTTATAAAAAGCAAAAACGACAATTGCGGACGCTGCTTCTTATCCCGATTCGTGGAAAAGTACACGTCAGATACCAATTTTGTGGGTAAAAAGCAGAATATTGAGTATTAAATAGGGGTATAATCATACTTTCACCTGCTAGATATTTTCTGAAAGGCAGTCAGATAAAAATATCTATGGGTTTTAGTGCATATCCAAAAAATCTCAGCGGCCAGTGCACGTGACGGTGGGCCCCACCTTGATAATGAGTTAGTTTCTGACCACAGCTCTTAACTAGAGTTTCCCGGCTGCAGGCTCCATGATCCCCGATGTTTGGATTTGAGTATAAACTCATTCCGTATATGCTGATCTGCCTTACCTTCGGATATTAATAAGGGAGGGCGTAAGTTTTTTCTATTTTAAATTTTATAA
Source organism: Dipteronia dyeriana (assembly GCA_032871835.1). Lineage (NCBI taxonomy): Eukaryota > Viridiplantae > Streptophyta > Magnoliopsida > Sapindales > Sapindaceae > Dipteronia > Dipteronia dyeriana. Next base: position 93,963,427 of record CM065295.1, on the reverse strand, counting down.
AACCTTAATTTATTAAAGGTAGAAATAAGTTTTAAAAATCAATATATTTTAGTATATTTATTTTTTTATTTTGGATAAATAACTACATTTTTTTTCTATTTATAACCTTCCAAATATTTGAATCAAAATAACAATTTTCATATATATATATATATATGTCAGATCGACAAATTTGTGGTTAAGATATAGTTCAGTTTCTTAATCTTTGAATTAGATCTCTATGGAAGACAACCAAATCTTTTCCCATGGTGGTGGTACCTCCTATCTTCTTCGAATCCTGTACAAGAAACCGACGATAATGGATTCGACGAATTGCAAGATACTTTCAAGCAATTCTTATACAATGATAATCTTCATCAACATGAGCAGCCGCCGCCACTAACAACGACAACTTCAGAAGTACTAGCAACGGTGCCTGCAAGACCAATTTGCACCACCAACACCACAAGCTCTTCCATTAATTTCTTCTTCAGAGATCATCCCTACCACTTCGTACACCACCACCACCACCGATCACAACCGCAACCGCAATCTGGCAAAGCCCCAGGGAAGATGCGGCGGCTCCACCTCTTCCTAAATCAATTTAGGGTTAGGGTTAGTTATTTAAGAAATTGGGGATTTTTTTGTTAAGGTTATTTTTGGCATTAGATTAATTGCTTAAATAATTAAAAATGTGCTAATTATGACTTATTGTGATAATTTTTTTTACTTTTTCTATCATACATATATATATCTTAAAATAAAATATAAATTGAAAAAACAAATAAATATATTTATCTTAATTTAAATCATAAAAACTAATAAGAATTATATTGAAAAAAACAAATAGTCCCTAACACTTATGATATGAGTAAAAAAAAACCATGTATAGAGTAAGTTTTTAATAAATATGTCTCTTATTTTAATTTTGATAAAAATTATCATAAAATTATATTAATTTTAATGAATTTTGTTGATTTTTTTTTTTATGAATGATAAATTGATTGACACCTATTTATGAAAAAAAAAGGTTGAAACAAAAATCCAAACATTAAAACTATTTATCTAATTTTTTAAAATATGTAGGCATTAAAAAAATAAATAAAATATAAAAAATTTCAAGAAAAATAGTTTTAATGTTTGAAAAAATTTCAAATTTAATTTATATATAGATTTTGATAAATTTATCATCTAAAAAAATCATATCAAATTTCGTTTAAATTGATCTGATTTCATTGTAGTGTTTAACATAATTAAAATAAAAAATCTTTAATGAGAAACTTACTCATGTTTTACATAATTAAAATAAAAAAAACTTTTATGAAAGACTTACTCATCTTTTATATATATATATACTTTGCGATTCTCAAACAATAAATTTTTAATTATTTAATAAGAGTTTTGTTATTTGAATTTTAACTACAATTTATATTGTATTATTATGGTATCGTTGTTGTGATTTATCTTTAAATCTAATAGAGACTGTGTATGCACATTTATCTAAACGGTAATTAATAAATGCAAGTCTATAAAATAGTTATCAACATTGAATATTATAATCAAAAAAATTAATTCAAAAATTAAAAATATATAATAAATTTTTATCGGTAATTAATTTTAAATTCCTTTTTAAGCTTTTGGCATTTAATTTTCACTACATTTTAGATGGTATTACCATAATAATATAGTTTCCCTATTGTATTATTTAATTAAAGAGAGAATAAGCTTGCAAATTTATATGATCAGCTATTGATAGATACAAGTTATAATTCTACAGTTGACACGTGTCATTTATTTAAAAACATGATATGTATCAACTGTGGTGATTTAAGAATTAAGATATTAACTTATCGCAATTTATTACAAACCATATTGGACAGGGTAACGAATATCTTTATTTATTTTTTATTCTTGCAATAACAGTTTTTTAAATTTGAACCGTAATTTTCCATTTTCTATTGTTTCAATAACAAGTTTTTAAATTTTGTATCAACATTTTTATGCTTTTTCCATAATTTCAATAACAACTTTTTTTATTAAAAAAAAAACCAACCACAATTTTATGTCATATCACTACAATAATATTATTGAACAAGCTATTAAACTAGATAGAAATTGTATTTATATGAAAAACCATTAATCGTCCTACTCAATTAATATTTAAATTGTATTATCATATACTTACATAAATTAAAGATTCATATACTGATCGGTCTCATTTGTATATATGATTAACTACAACACTAATAATACGAGAAAATATTCATTTACATATGTTAAATTAACTAAATGTTTATTGATAATTAATTTTTAATTCTTTAATAAGAGTTTGAATATTAAATTTTAACTACATTTCATATTGTATTACTATAGTATCGTTTTCGTGTTCGTTTTTTCATGCTCTGCTCCCAGTTACAGGAGCTTCCTAAAGCACAAGTGATCAACAAAGAAAATGATTCAGTCCAAAGGACTTGGGGGCTTTGTTAGACATCGATGGACAAAGTGTCGTTGTGGAGATAGTGCATTTACATTCACCTAAGCTATTGTTGATACATACAAGTCTCATGATAGAATGGTTATGAGCATAAATATATTTTAATTAATTTTTAAATTCAAATTTTAAAATATATAATAAATGTTGATAGATTATTAGTTTTTAATTCCTTTAAATGAGTTTTGACATTTAATTTAACTACCTTTTATATTGTATTATAGATTTACTTTAATGTAGTGGTCCTGTTGTAAATTTATTTGACTGATAATTGATAGTCGCAAGTCTTGTTATGATATTATAAAATCAAATGAGTTTTAATAAGTTATTTACAGTCAAACCACGTGGCGGGATAACACATGTCTTTTATTTTATTATCGCAATAACAGTTTTTCAAATTTTAACAACAATTTTCCTTTTTTATTCTTCCTATAACGAGTTTTTAAAAAATGTAACAACAATTCAATATATTCACATTATTTGAATAACATATTTTAAAATCTTAACCGTAATGCTCTATTATATCACTATAATAATATTATTGAAGTGTTATTATGTTAGAGTATCTCCGATGTAAATATGTATTTTTTGAATTTCTAAATAGTGTAACAACAACATTTTTCTTTATTACGAGCCAATTTTTTTTTTTGTTGAGAAATGCATATTAAGATCTCCGATATAATTATTTAAAGTCAAATATTCATCTATTTTATGACCAATTATAATAAAAATAATTATTCCACTATTTCTCCTCTTTAAATTTACAATTAAATGAGTTTTAATATTATTTATGGAAATAGTTAGAAATAGTTTCTATGAGAGTTTATAGAATTAGAAACCCAACGCAATATTCTCTTACTTTTTATTAAAGTTAAATAATTATATTGGAGAGAGATTTTATAACTTTTTAACTATCTATCTTATGTGGAATTCAATTTTCTCCAAATATATATTTGTATTGAAGATGTTTCTATTCTGCTGATAGAAATTATACTTACACAACATATCATTAATGGCACAACTCAATAAATATTTTCACCGTATATATATAAACTAATGATAAATATGCACTTTGTAGTTCCCTCTCATTTGCATACACACTAATTATAGATATTTTCAAGAATTAGAAAAACTAAAATATCGTAAACAGAATAAAACAAGGAGAATATGATCGTAGAATCTGGATTGGGGTTGTCATATAGAAGAAAACTCCAAGCATAGTCTAACAATTGTAACCAAACACGCCACTTCAAATTTAACCCTAGTTAACCAACAACACCGCCAACGGAGCGCAATGCGCACCTCTGCCAAAAACTCACAAACCCTAGTTTAGACCCCACCCTTTCCCTATATAAACAACCTCTCTCACCCACAATTTCAGTATCTCACCATCCTTCTGTTCTCTGGGAGGCGGATTTTCTAAATTATTCTTCTCTTTTTTCTCGTAATTCTCTTTTTGCCAACTAATGGCTTCTGCGGATGTTGAGTTCAGATGTTTCGTCGGCGGCCTTGCTTGGGCCACCACCGACATCTCTCTCCAGGAGGCTTTCAGTGCCTATGGCGATATCCTTGAATCGAAGGTCCGTTAGCGCGCGGCAGGGATCGGACCCAGATCTGACCCGATTTCATCGATAATTCGGCTTTGTTTGATCTGTGATCTGTGATCTGTTGTTTGTGTTACTGTTCTCTGTTACTACTACTACTACTGTTCTCTGTTACTGTTCTCTGTTACTGTTCTCTCTGTTTTATTACTAATCACCTATCGGTACGTTCATCTTCATCTTTTTAATCAAAGACGAAGATCCCGATCGATTTATTATTTTATTGTTTTTCTTTGATTTTTCATCGGATCTGGAGATTACGTGTTCTTATACATGTTTGTTGTTTGATTTTGTTGTTTTTCAGATCATAAACGATCGCGAGACTGGCAGATCCAGAGGCTTCGGATTCGTCACTTTCCGTGACGAGAAGTCGATGAGAGAGGCAATCGAAGGAATGAACGGCCAGAATCTCGACGGCCGTAACATCACTGTTAACGAGGCTCAATCCCGCGGAAGCGGAAACGGTGGAGGCGGTGGTGGGGGTTATGGAGGCAGCCGTGGTGGAGGTGGCTACGGTGGCGGCGGTGGACGCCGTGAGGGTGGCGGCGGTGGTGGATATGGAAGCCGCAGCAGTTATGGAGGTGGCGGTGGTGGTGGAGGTGGCTATGGAGGTCGCCGTGAAGGAGGTAGCGGTGGATATGGCAGTGGAGATGGAGGATCTAGATACTCCAGGGGAGGCGGTGCCTCAGAAGGTAGCTGGAGGAGTTAGATGTTAGTGTTTGTCATGCTGGTAGGGTGGTAGTGACGACGGTGGTGGTGTTTGGTTATGGTTTTTAGCATCTATGTTACTTGATTGTTTCGGGTTCTCTTTTTTCTTTTTGTGATCGCTTCGGTTTCCTGTGTTTCGATCTCTGGGTTTGTTCGTCATATGTCACCAAACAAAAAATAATTAGATGAATGAAATCAATTTATAGTTTTCTTTTCGAATTTGCGACTTTAGATTTTTTTTTTTATCGTAATAGCTTGTTTTATCTTGCACAATTATCGGCTATATTCTACAATTAATTATATTATTCATTAACAAGATGTGTTGGGGTCTAAATCCAAATCCAAATTCAAACCTTCTCAGTGCTCGAACAAGGACAATGTTTGGGTACTTAATCGGGAGTAGGGGTGAGAGCGGTTCGGGTGGGTTTTGTTCAACATTGGTTCATCGGTGGATTCACCTGTGGGATATCACTGACATCCCTAAATCTGCAACCTAGATCTGTGAACATGGATGTGTTATTTGTTAATTTTCACATGTAAATGTAATTGTCTATTGAAAATTTAATTGAATTAATTTTTTATTTTTAATTCTTTATTTATACATTAGAAAATAATAGTAGTTATAAAAATAAAACGATTAAATTATAATCTAAATGTCTTATGAATGTTCGTTCTTTTAACTCCCGTTTGTAAACCCATTAGGTTTTTTAATTAAACGGGTTTTTACGGATTTATGGATTGTAAATTTATTATTTTTACCCGATAAGGGTTGGGTTTGGACAGGTACGGATAAAATTGTAAGGGAGAATATCTTGGGAGCACCTGTGTAACACTCAGCACAAGCCGATTGTTTCACCGGAGCTGATCAAAATTTAACACATGTATTCACACAGCTATTTACGCCAACAAATCATACAACTCAGTTTTGATTAACATAATGTGGGGATCACCATTTCAGCCTTTAGTAAGAAAAAACTCCTCCCACGTGTGTTTACAATTCCAGAACAGATAATACATCAAGTGGAAACGATGAGATATGTAATTTTTTTGTACGGGTGTTGTAACGATGTCATCATTTTAACTATTTTGATATGATTCTGAGTTTCTTTACTCTTTCGAGTTTTTTTGATTTGTCTAAGAGTTTTTTTGTCAGAAAAGCTCAGACACTTGATAAAAAACGTTGAACCCATTAAAAAAGCTCGAATCTATTAAAAAAGTTCGGACACTTGGTAAAAAAGCTTGATTCGAGTTTTTTTCCCAAGTGTCCGGACTTTTTTTAATGGGTTTGAGCATTTTTACCAAGTGTCCGAGTTTTTTTTTAACTTTGTAAAAATGTTCGAATCAAGTAAAAAAAAGTTCTGGTACTTGACAAAAATAATCGAACTTTTTTACCAAGTGTCCAAACTTTTTTTAATGGATTCGAGCGTTTTTACCAAGTGTCCGAACTTTTTTTTAACGACAAAAAGATTCGAATCAAGTTAAAAAAAGTTCGGACACTTAACAAAATACACTCATATTTGATAGTCAAATAAACAACCACTGCATATGGTCTAGATTATCTCCCACCGTAAATCAGTTACTAATAGCTTCTCCGTAATAAAGTTGAAGAGTACAAAATCTTTAAAGAGGAAAAATGAAAAAAAAAATTGAAACTTGGATGGAGCTGGCGGCCCAATGCCGGAGCCGTAGGAGGATCTAACTGCCTCCGACGTTGGCTAATGGAGAAGAAGAGAAGGAGGAGGATTCAACGAACTGTGAAGATGAAGGTGACAAGAAGACAACAACCTATGAATGAAGATGAAGGTGAAAAAGAAGAAGAAGAAGAATCAGAATAAGGAGAAATTGTGTTTGTGAGTCTGTGAACGAAGAAGTGCTAACACAGGTGGGAGGGGATTTTTTTTTTTGACTAAAACCTGAGATGGTGATCCCCACATTATGTTATATCCGGTGTAACACTCAGCGTGTGTTTAGTGATGTATGAAAGTTTACTTTTACTCATCCGTATAGATTATATATGTTCATAGAAGGATAAATTTATCTTAAAATATAAATATGATAGCATTTAGATAAATTTATTCTGTGAGTAAAAAATAGACTCGTTGCATGCGGTGCAACCAATATTTTTCCAAAGAGGTAGATGTAAGAAGCGAATGAAAAAGCTGTGTTAATATTTTATTAGTGGGTCAGTAGTATCCTTTTTTTATTACTATTGATGATGCAACCAAGCTTTGGGTGGTAAGAAATAAATGAACTCATGTCATCTTACCAGCAAGTCCGACGGGAGGCTTCTTAAATAAGCCTCATTTAAGCCTCATTTTGATGCTAGTGTTTCGATACGATTCCAATTATTTCAATAATATATTATAAGTAATATTATCAGTATAAAAATGACTAATAACTCCGGAAGAGGTCTGTATGATAGTTCCTCATGCAATAAAGATACTTATAAAGATTCTATTGCTTTATTTAATTCAAATAACTCAGAATTTATTTGAAATTAGGAAAAAGATAAACCCAAGTTGGACAAAAGTTCCGTTTGTGTTTGATTGTATCATACCTCTATTTTGTGTGCAGGAATTCGGACAGCCGTTTATGTGCTTATATTTATTCATAATACCTAAGGGCATTTTTAATGCTGTATCAAATTATCGTGTAATTGTGTGAATACTAAAATTTAGTATAGAGTGTAAAAGCCTTGTATCATAGATTCATAGCTCTATTTTGTGTGTAGGAATCCGGACAGTGCTAAATACTGGATCAAATTTGACATATATTATATTTATGTGCTAAATTTAATATATATCAAATTTGTTACAACAATAAATGTACCATTTTTAATTATTAAATATATTTTTAAAATATTTTAAATAATTTAAATTTAATATACATTTATGATATTTCAATCAAAATCTATTTCATCCAAATATTCTTCGGTATTTTAATGAATGCATTAATAGTAAATGTTGGCTTTTATAATTTTAATTAATAAAATAATAAAAGTAGCATGATAAATACAATTGTACATTGGAGCACAATGTCAAATTGTTGTGTCAAATATAACATTTTACACTTTTTTATCAATAAAACATGCATTTGAGATGGTCTAATATCGACAGATTTTGAAAGAAAATAAGATTTCCAGGTTAAGAGTTTCGTTTAACTTTGAGCTTTCGGGAAAAGTACTTTAAAACCCAATAACAACTTTAATGGTCTTCTTGTTGAATGGGCCAGCGGCCCAATATATCTATCGAACCTCCAAAATAAATTCAAGCATTCAGCAAACCTGTTTTCGACTTTGCAAAGGCCAATGCTTCAAAATACATCCTATAAATTATTTCTTTTTTCTTAGACAAAATCCAAATCTTAATATTTAGTTGTGCCTCACCTTTGTTGTCAAACGAATATTTCAATTTTTTTTTTAAATCTTCTCTGAGAATTTAATAATGATAATATTTGGATATTATAAGGGTATGTATGGCATGCTCTTCTTTATATAATAGCAACAATAATTTAATGTGTTCAAAATCGAATAGTAAAGACAAATTACTATTCTACATTATTAACTAGTTCTCATAATAAATGACTTTGACTTAATAAAAAAAAAGGTTTTTTTTGGTCTCTTTAGAATTTAGATACTTTTGTTCAAAGTTATCATATAAAAGGTGAGTTGTCACTATTAACTTATATCATTTTCACATCTTTGTAAAATTAAAGCAACCTTTTTAAGAGTATATACATGTAGAAACAGAAACCATCCCAATTATTTTTAATTTTATGGAATTGGATAATTCAAACATTATTGAATTTGTCTTGCAAGGAATCTCTACATATAATGTAAGGGATCCGGAACTTTGAACTTTTTTGTAATTTTGACTTGGTTAATTGATCATTGTTTATTTTATTTGCTAGGAGTACTGTATATGAAATGTACAAATGTACAATATAAATTAAAGTTTAATGATTCTTGATTTGTTATAATAAATGAATTTCCATCCAACTAATTTGAAGTTTGTTTTTAAATATAACATAAAAATATTACAAGTCTTACTCTAGAAGGTAATCAAAATAATTATATTAAACTAACTCTGTTTGGTGTGATAATTTGTAGAACTTTTTATAAATAAAAATGTTTTCATTAAAAAAAATGGGTAGTTTGAAATTTTCTTTACAAATCAATACAAGTGTATGTGTTTTAAAAAAATGGAAATGATGATATCTTCTAAACAGATGTTAATAAAATTTTGGATTTTTTTTTTAAGTAGAATCATGAGAAAATAATTCTTTTTCAAAAAATAGAAATAATAATTATATATATATATAGTGTATCTTGCACTTTAACTTCTTGAAAACAAATTATTTTCCATAAATATATGATAATGACCAACAACAATCAAGAAAATAACACTCCTCATGGTGTAATCCACTAAACTATATGTGCACTTGACATTATATATAACATCATTGAAATCAAATACATAAAGTGGTAGGCAACAAACATACACATATCTTGATTACTTGATCAACTCAAATTTTTTTTTTTCATATTTGTTGGTTCATCATTAGTTGTGATTTGGTGGTGATTATTTATGCTTGAAGTAAAAAGAACTTTCGAAATAACTTTTGACACTTTCATCATCTTCTTAGTATTATTGACATATATATATATATATATATATATATATATATATATATATATATATATATATATATATAAATATTTTAGAGCAAGGTGTGTTTTGAAATGTTTGATTTGGTAAACAAAGCCGATGGCTTGTTTCTAAAGGAGTTGTTTTATATAATCGATTTATGGTAAGGGAAGAACGAGAAACAGAGAACACCCATTCAATTAACCATATATATATATTTTAGTATATATGATGAATTTTCTCTATGATGTTATAGAGTAGGTATTTGATACGTGTATGTTATGTTTAATTTTGACAAATCTTTAAATCGTTCAATCTTATCACATTTTATTATATAACAATTATACATTATTTATTATTTATCAAAATTGATCTCACGTTGGAATGCTAATCCACAAAAGGGTAATAAAAAGTGAGATCAATTTTGATAATGAAAACCCTAAAAAGTAAGTGCAAAATTAGAGTCTCATCAGGCCGCACGTACGGGGCACAAGTCACAGGTTCGTGCATGCAAGTCACTTCTTCAAAAGCACATTAATTTATTATTATTTAACATTTTACATGACTCTTTTTATTTCTTTAACAATGTCGTACTGTTTACTTCATAAACAATATCATCAAAAAGTATTAAAGTAATCAAGGAATCGGTGATTTTAGAAAGTATATAAAAAGTTTAAATATACGTCTATACTTGTATCAAAAAAAGTAAATGAAAAAGTACAACTATACATTTGAGTAATTTCAAAATTCATTATAAATTATTTTAATAATCTAAAATTAGTTAGAATACGATGAGATGAACTAATCGGTTTAGTGATATATTACTCACACACTTACATACATCAATGAGATTGTAAATTAAAATTTTTTTTTTCTCAAGCCTCGGACCAGACATATATTATTGAGATTGTGAGTTCGAGTTTTGTTTTTTTCTCACACTATCTCAAACTTAATATCAGTAAAGAATATTTTAAAATAAATCATAACTATTCTTTATTATAAATTGACAAAAAAAAAAGATAAAATATTAAAACTTATATGTTGTAATACTTTTTTTTTAAAAAAAAAAACTTATATATTTGTAACATTAATAATTAAGGGATTTTGATGTCAATAACAGCTTCCCCATCCACCACAAGTGCCATCACTCACTTTCCATTAATATATTAACAAATCATACGGGTGCTTAAGTCAATTCATGATCAATTTTGTTAGTTTGTGATGAGTTCCAAAGGGCAAGCAAATCATGGATTAATTAATGATTCTTGGATTATTTGTTGTTGGTGATTTTATTTATCGGTTTATTATTATTATTATAAATTATATCTCCTTATTTCCATGTAAACGAGACTTGAATTCAAATCCTCTTCTACTACGATTGGTTTGTAAAAATTAAGTCATTTGTAATCTGTCTAGTTTAAATTCAGATGTTTTTGTGTCATGTTGAAGTTAAATTAAAGATATCTGAATTCGTGTACATTTATTATGTATTTTTTTTTCATTGAATCATCTATCGGTAGTAATTGTAAATTCCTCACAAGTTATAAAAACAAAAGGAGCTTGGGGCCACATATATTTATAGTTTCTTTAATTTGTTCTCAAAATTCTATTTAACATTTCTTGTCTGACACTGTAAGACAAACAGTTTGAATAGCGATCGTTTTATTTACTTTAAAGGCAGGTCAATTTGATATTAAAAATTATATAAAAAAAAATTAAAATAAATTGGTGTAACAGTACTGCTCAGACCATCTCTAATGTACGTGTTATTATCGATATCAAATTTAATATTAAAAAAACATATAAAATGATATATTTGACATAATAATTTAACATTACGTTTCAATATACACTTATATCTAATATGTTATTTTTATTATTTTATTAATTAAAATTATAAAAATAAAAATAAATCAGTGAAATAGTACTATTGACATTCATTATGTGAATATGACTGCTGAATCTATTTATTTTTTAAATTTGATATCAATAGGATTAAAGTCTATCGGGGCTCGATAAAGACGATTCATAATATCGCTTTTAACACAGGAGAAATATACCATCTTATTTTAGAATTTAATTAGTAAAATTGAGACTCGAACCACTATCATATAAGTGGACGGGAAGTGCACAACTGTTTTACTAAGATTAGTAATATTCATTGCTGAATTTAACTGAAGGAAGAAACTTACAACAGGATTTTTTGGTCTCTTCTGCTGCCTAAAACAAGACTTTTGTATTCCTTGTTTGAATTGTTTCCGGTTTTTATTGGATAGCATCGTGAAAAAGACATATAAACAAACACATCTGTTGTGAACCCACTTTTGCATTATATTATTTGTTTTTTTTAGGAGACAGTTTTCTTTTATAGATCATAATATTCATGAAAAAAAAAAATCTCTTAAAATTCCACATAATCAAATATCATAATTCCTATCTAAAAAAACATCAAATGTTGTCCTTAAACTCTTATAAAATTTAACCCAAAAAAACCTTTATTTGTTTATTGTTTTATTAATCAGACAAGTGTAGATGTAATTAGATAATCTTAAAAGAAATGATCAAAATTTATCAGAAAAATAATATAAATCAGTATTATAGTAAATGCTAGGCTAGTCGATCGTCGTTAATTTTTCTATATATAAAACCAATATTTAATCCCTTTAAAACAAATTTAATATTTACGATTTTAATAATATAATTAGTATATAAAAACGATTTTAACTCTGTTTAAACTGATTAATCGTTGATAAAATAATTAAATCATCTATCTCTTCAAAACAAATTTAATATTTAAAATTTTAATAATATAATTAATATATAAAAACGACTTTGATTTTATTTAAACCGATTAATTATCGATAAAATGATTAAATCATCTGTTTTTTATCTACGGTCTAACACTCTACGTTTGTGCTAATAGAAACGGTCGATTAGACTTATTTTCCAAACATTTATATAAATATATATTTTAATCCAACGGTCAATTATAAAAAGCAGGACAGTGAATTTAAAGAGAAAAAAAAAAAGAAAAAAAAAAGAAAGAGAGAAAAGTATCGTAGAATGTTGATGGTGATCAACTGGGAGGCAGCCGACATTTAGAGGGAGAAGGCAAGTGGCACACCTAAGCATCAAGTAGTAGTTGACTAACTTCCATTTATATAATTCACACAATTTTATATAAAAAATTTAAAACCCCTCTTTAAAAAGGACTTGGTCCAATTCTAGCAACACATTTACACTATTCCACACCCACCTTATCATATTATATATATTATATATATATATATATAGTAGATTCAGATGCTGTATTTGTTTTTACGAAATCGTTCAAAGATAAGACTGTATACTTGTTGATTTTTTTATTCACCTATAATTATATATACATATATAATTTTAATCATACGGATAAAAGTCTAAAAGGTTATTGATATATACGAATGTTATCATCTAGAATAGATGAATGTTACAAAGTATAGAATAGAGGGATGCTATAAATTTTGTATTAAACTTCAACTTCGTATCTATTGCTAATATAATTCCAACTCTATGCCTAACTTTTCTTCCGATCATGCATTGTTGAATTAATAAGATACATGACTCTATCAATTATATATTGTTAATAGTAGTTAGTTATACTCTTAAAAAAAATCCCTCTTAAATTTTATAAAGTAATGTTAAGTATTATTGTATAAATAAGTTGTATTATTAATTAATAATTATTAGGATTTAGGTCTCGTTTCAATAATTCAAGAAAATATTAAGAAAAAACCTTCTTATATTAAGTTTTAGTTTTTTTTTTTTTTCTAAAGAAATACAACCAACTTTTGCATGTGAGTAGTTTTCAGTCAAATGCTTGTTTTATACCACTCAAAATGTTTTTTTTTTTTGGTTCATTTATTTACATCTTATTAGCTTCGTTATCTTTATACATGGCCACTGTACTTCCCACTTATTTCTTCTCGTTTTTTTTAAATGTATTTAATTTAATTGTTGTGTTGTCCATCTTCTAATATTGCCTATTGATGTTGCAATTTGCAAACTGTGTGAAGCACAATAAAGAGAGGCTCACTGTTCAGAAAAAAAGAAAAAGAAAAAGAAAAAGTGTTTGACCACCATAAGTGTTTGACCTCCACTATATCCTCTGTCACTCTGTTGTCTGCATTTCTAACATTACTCACACATATGACATATCACAACCTTCTCCTGTTCTTCATGTCTGTGATTTAAAATAAAATAAAAAGTAAACTATATCAAATCCATATATATCTAAGTAATAATTATGATTTTATTATCACTTCTTACTTTTCTTTTACTATATATATATATATATATATAGGACATCCAATTGAACTTGGGGTTTGTCCAGATCTAACGAAGTTGATTGATAGAATACAGAGGTGAAATCATCTTTAGAAATTCTAGAGGGGCAATTCGAAAAAATATTAAATTTTTAATAAAAAAAAAGTAAATAGCAAAAGAAATTAGGTTAAAATATAAATAAACTTTAAACAAATCATATGCTTGGGGGATGGCATCTAGGGGTTCGTCACCAGATACAAACACTACTGAGAAGATTTCTCTAGAATTTACGATTCAATATATTTAATGTATTTCATTGACCTCTCATTCTCTCAGTCTAATTATAGGGTACTATACTAACTATCATGGTGAAACGTGAATAACTCGAACTTACGGTCTTATTGTCTAGCTTTATTGTGTAGATACGATATATTTATTATCGGACCAACCTCATCATACGATAATTTTCTAAGTTTGAAATAGTTTATTCGTTGAATTTCTAAATCGGTAGGATACACTTAAATTTGATATATTCTTCAAATTTCTCTTTTCTATCATCAAATTTTAGATGGATTTCTTTTATGCAAATTTAGATATATTTGTTATTTAAATAATTGATCGTGTGGAGCAAGTAGTCAAGTGATTCATATTTTATTAAGGATGTTTGTTGGCTCAAAATTAATTGATTATAACCTACATTATAGTTTAATGTGATCTTTAAGTGAAATTATATATAATATAATTATATTATAAACGTTATTTAATTATTAAAATATTTATATTTTAAATGGGGTTGGTGATTTGGTATGAATTTTAAATAAAATCATTCATAATCCATTAATAGTCTGATAACATTTTGAACTAAAATCCTATAACACGAAATTCAAAGTATTGAAATTTAATTCAATTAAATGTAATTTTGATGGAATTTGATTGGAGTGATGATTTTTATTGCAAATAGAAAACAATAATTTAGACAGTAAATGAAAATGATAATTACTTTTTTTTTTTTCCAATATATGAATTTGATCCTATCTGCAGTTGTTACGGAAACTTATCAAACCAAATCAGTCGGGATTGATTTTGATGAATTCAAACAAAACTAAATGGAATTTATATACAAAATTTCAATCTAAAAAAAAAAAAAAGTGTCTTTAAAAATAATCTCCTACACTAATTGGGTCAGCCTGGAATGCAGTTTCATGTGAGGGACTTTTGGGATTTGACAAAATAAATAAAACTCGAATCTTGAAAAGGAAATTATACTTCCACTTACTAAGACTTAAGAGTATATCAGTTGACGGTGAGAAAAACTTCACTCCATCCGGATCACCGATCACCACCGATAATTGGTACACCGAACCAATAACACTAAGACATGTGATAACCTTTTAATTTAATAAATATTTTAACAAAGTTAATAGTAAAGATTTTTTCTTTAAATAATATAATTGATAAAAAAGTTGACACATGTCAACTATCGAGTGGTTGATGCATTACTCAACTGAAACGCTGGATGCATCGAAGATTTTATCATTGATTGAATAACCATTTCCTCTTGATATAAGGTCACAACTTTTATTGGTCTCACAACAAGAAATGAACTTAAAATAAATGACAAAAAAATATTTATGTACTACAATTAATTATAGCAAATATTTCGTACTTCTCCCTATACCCCATCAAGGCTTACTACACTCCACAACAATTCAAAAATAATATGAATAAAAAGACAAACTTATTCAAATTAAGCAAGTTTATTTTTAATACTAGTATAGATATACTGATTTAAATTTAACTATGACTTTAACGAGTGAGATTCACAATTTTTGCATATTGAAACTCTCAGCTCAAACGGTGTGTATCTACTCGTTTATGTCAATAGTGAGGTTCAGATCTTACATACGTATTTACCCCGTAAGTTTTTGTAGATTAAAATTCAAAATAAATAAAATAAAATAAGAGTTTTTTTTTTTTTTTTTTTTTTACATATGAGATTTTACTTAAAAAAAAAGTATGTTTGTAGACCCCTCTTTAGGTCGTAGCTTTTTATCTTCGTTAGATTCCGAGAATATATGTAATTTATTTATTTTTTCAATTAATTGTAAATATATATTTGTGATTTATAATGTTTAAATTGAATTATTTAAAAAATTATTTAAATATTAAATATTATTGTCAAATTTAGAAGATTTTGTTTAACTCAAGAAAGTTCAAATCTGCTGTGAATATTAACTAGTTTAATTTGAAAGATCTCTTATTGTTATAAAAGAGATATTGAAATTAAAAATGTTAGTATTTTATTACAAATGGAATTAAACATGTAATTTTAAAAATAATTATAATGAAATAAAATGGGTAGAGATTAGAACATCTCGGATGCAAGCATGACTTGTGAAAAAAAAGATGTCACGTAGGATTAATAGACATTCTGTAAAAAAATATTTCTCCAATGTAGTTATGTATATTCAACATCAAGTTGACGTGACAAAAAAATATATTAGATATTGTTAATATGACCGTTCACTTTCAGACGGCCTATTGCATAACATTTTTTAGGTTGACTGAGCAAACATTTAAAATTGACATTAATTTTTTATTTATTTTTGGTAAGAAAATAAAATAAAAAATAAAAGTGGACACGTCATTAAAACAAAATGTGTTTTAAATGGAAGTATTAGAGATCAAATTTTAAGTTGATCGTCTATCAGGTCCATATTTATACCACATAGGAATCATGTCCTTTGACATTGTTATCATGTCAACAGTAATTCATATGCAAGCCATGCAAACTTGACAACAATGTCAAGGGACCTGCTTCTTATGTAACATAAATATGGATTTGACAGATAATCAACTTAAAATTTGGTCTCCAATACTTTTGTTTAAAACACATTTTGTTTCAATGATGTGTCCAATTTTATTTTTTATTTTATTTTCCTGCTAAAAATTGATGAAAAATTAATATCAAATTTAAATGTTTCCCGAGTCAATCTAAAAAATGGTTGTTATCGTCTGAAAATGGACGGTCGTGTTAACAATGTCTATTTTTTTTTTGTCAATGCATAACTTTATTAGAGAAATATTTTTAACAGAATATCTATTAATTCTACATGACATCTTTTTTTTTCATAAACCACTCTTGAAAAAACAAAAATATACTGCAATTTCCTATAAAATGAGTGGCACTACGTATATGAGAATCAGCACCAAGTCAAATGCACATTAACAATGACAACACAATTTTAAAAAATCTAATCTTCCTTATCTTGCAAGAGATAATTTATAAAATATTTTTGACGAATTTATAAAGAAAAGACATCTATATGAAAATAATGGCACTGAATTTTGATGAGTAAAGAATTTCAACCATTGTCATTTAAAAGGCAATGTGAGATTAATCAATCGGCACACAAACAAAATTTTCACCATACCAATATAAATAAATTCATTACGATAAAATCTTAGGTTCGACTAATTGCATTCAAAATGGAAAATATAAAAATAAGATCATGCACCGTGACACTCCAAATATACTGCTATAAATACATTGTATAACAATAGGATTTTTGCCATTTTAATAATTATAATTTTGGGAATTAATTAATCTCATGAATTATTTTATAGAGTTCGTTGTTGAAAACTCAAAACTTTCCAAATTCCGTTGTTTTCGATGAGAGAATAAGGGATTAAATCTAAAGGGATTGTATACACTATACAAGACAGTTACCAAGTAAAGATTTATCAATTCAATGCATTTATTTTGAAAATTATGGTAAATTGAAGAAAAAAAAAATTATATGCCAAACTTGAGTAATTTTAGCTGGCATATAATTTTTGTGATAATTTTTGTTTTTACTTTCTATTTACAATTATTGATGGGTATAAATGTATAAATGTTTTTATTTTTTTACTTTGGGAAACAAGAAACTATATCATTAGGAGTCCATTTTTACTCACCACGTTTTAAGGGGTAAACATTACCCCCTCCTGTATGGATAACGTGTGTTCATAGAAGGAGTAAATTTATCTTAATATTATAATCCATATGGGAGAAGGGTAATGCTCATTCTCTTTAAAAGAATGAACAAAAGTGAACTCTTCATTAGACCATGTAAATACTAAGTTCGAAACCCTACCGAGCACCACAATTTTCAAGAAACAAGAAAATATGACTTTTGAGCTTTAAACGAGGAAAATACCCCGTGAGGTGGTTCAATCCAATTACTCTTAATAAAATTAATGCAAACAAAATAATGTATCAAACCTATTACTCTAGATGATAAGTAATAATTGTAATAACGTGTAAAATATTTAACCTTTTGTATTCAATTGACAACTTCAATAATATAATAATGTAAGTTGTATATCACTTAGCCATCCTCAATCCTAAATTTATCTTTACTTAACGAGATGATGTCGGTTTGAAGGTAAACCATTCACAATTGTAACACGAGGCAGTAGGATCAAGTTCCCATCTTCTAAAAAGACATGAATTTATATAATAGACTAATACTTCAAAATAAAAAAAATTACCTTTACTTTTTAATGAATATTTTACAAACATGTTACTCTTGTTAAATTTAATGCAAACAAAATAATATATATATTGAAAGCGTTAAACTAAATCAACTTAAATTTATGATTTAAAATTTTGATTTCAACATCTCAACCGTTCATGTGTTCTTAGTTCAATGATTGAGATTTGAATGCATTTACAACTCTTATATTAAGAGCACGGTTGAGATATTGACGTTAAAGTTGTAAGTTATAAATTTAAATTGGTTTAGCTTGATCCTATTGAAATATTACAAAATTTGGGTTTTTAGTGTGAGGGACTGAGGGAGAGAATCGAACCCACAATCTTACAATGTGGACGTGAAATGTTTAACAATCGAATCAAACTCATTCTCTTGCAAACAACATAATATTTGAAATGGATTTTTCTTTACAATATAATTCTACGTTATTATGAAAACAATCCCATATAAGTAAAAAATGTGTTAATTGATTTGCTTTTACCGTAAAATCATAAATCAATACAAGAAAAATCTCAATAGAGTGATTTGTTATTAGAATATATATTTGAGACCGTGCAAATGTACCCCTTTAGTATCATAGTGTGTTAAATGACACAGATTTCCATTGCTTTCCTCTCTACAACTGTAAAAAGTAAATTTTTTCTTAAAAAGTCAAGTGACATAAATTCAGCTTTTTAATTTGGTTTCTCTAAACAAAAAAGAAAACAAAAACAAAATCCCGAAAATTACTTATTAATTACACCAACTCATTTGGTACAAAAAAAAGAGAGTAAACTCTTCGATTCAAACCCAGAAATAAATATAAAAAAAGAAAAAAAACACAAAACACTTGAGAGACAAGAGACAGAGAGTTTGATATATTAAAAATGGGAAGTACAGTAGTTGATGTTAGAGCTTAGCTGGCTTGAGCGGGATTACCGGAAGTCAAACACAACCGGTACCGGATTTTGGACCAAACCAAACCAAACCAGACCAGACCAGTCTCTGTTTTGTCAGACCAATCACCGAGCCACCGGTTCAGGGTTTTTGGCTTGCTTGGCTCTTGCTTTTGATTGCTTTCAATTTTCACCAACTTTTGCAGCACTAAAGTTTTGATCTTTTTATCTCACCAACAAAAAAAAGTTTTGATCTTTTTAACCATTTTTATTTTTATTGTCAAAACAGAGAATTGTCAGCGCTTAAAAATCAAGCCTTTTTCATTTTTTTTTCCTTCCTTTGTTTAGTACCAGAAAGCGTAGCTGTGTTACAGGTGACAGAGTGAGTCTACTTAACAGTTGTTCTTGACCAACATTTCGCTCTTCAAAAATGTTATTTTAATTGGTAGATCACTGATCACACCACATTTTTATTTTATTTTTTATATATTTTTTTTCTCTTTCTTTCGTCAACTGAAGATACTGATTCAGAGAGAGTAGTAGGTAGAGAGAGAAGAGAAAAGAACAGAATAAAGCAAAACACAGTGAGAACAGATTGGAATCCACAACAGTTCTTGAAGAAGAAGAAACCCAGAAACCAAAGAAACAGAGAAAACAAAAAAATTACAATTAAAGGTAAGATTTTTATTGAAGAAACTTGATTCTTTTTATTAGAGGAACAAAAAAATGTGTTTTTGTCATCTGGGTATGTCTCTAATTCTATTATATTTCATTTCATTTACAGTCAAATTTAGTTAAGAGAGAAACACATAGGTTGATTAGAGGAAGAAAATCAAATATGAGGAAGATTATACTTGTTTTGCATGTTAAATGGTGTGTATAAGAGCCATGGTGGATCAGCGAAGTGTACTGAGTTGTGTTTTTTTCTTCTTGTTATTATTTGATTCTACATTTGAGCAATTGGTGCCACTAAGTTCTTTTGCTGAGCGAGTAGCTCTACTTGGACTCAGATCCTCACTGGGACTAAGAGGTAAGGATTGGCCAATAAAAGCCGACCCATGTTTGGTTTGGAATGGTATAAAATGTGTGAATGGTAGTGTTGTTGGAATTGACATTTCTGGGTTTAGAAGGACAAGAATTGGAAAACAGAATCCGCAGTTTGCTGTTGATTCTCTTGTGAATTTAACGAATTTGGCCTCGTTTAATGCCTCGAGGTTCTTGCTTCCTGGCTCGATCCCAGATTGGTTGGGGCAGGGGTTGTTGTCGTTGCAAGTGTTAGATCTTCGGTCTTGTTCTGTGAGTGGTAGTATTCCTGTGAGTTTGGGAAATTTGACTACTTTAACTGGTTTGTATTTGTCTGATAATGGCCTTACCGGGGCAATTCCTTCAAGTTTGGGTCAATTATCACTCCTTTCAGTTCTTGATCTTTCGAAGAATTCACTGACTGGAAACATTCCTGCTTCATTTGTGTCACTCAAGAATTTGTCAAGTTTTGACATTTCATCGAACTATCTAACCGGGTCTATTCCTACTGGCATTGGGACACTTACTAAGCTTCAGTATTTGAATGTTTCGAACAATAGTTTAGCTTCTTCAATTCCTTCACAGCTTGGGGATCTTGATGGGTTGATTGACCTTGATCTCAGTATGAATTCTTTGTCTGGATCAGTGCCACCGGATTTAAGAGGGTTGAGGAATTTGCAGAAGATGGTGATTGGGAACAATTTTCTAAGTGGGAATTTGTCTGCCAATTTTTTTCCAGCTCCTAGTCAGTTGCAGATTATTGTTTTTAGACACAATGGTTTCACTGGTCCTCTCCCCAACACAGTGTGGTCAATGCCGCAATTGCGTCTACTTGACATTTCTGGCAACAATTTTACTGGCATGCTGCCAAATTTGAGCTCAAATGCAAACGTGACTGCTGCCGTATTGGATATTTCTCAGAACATGTTTTATGGAAGTCTCACACCTTTGCTCAGAAGATTTAGTTTTATTAACCTCAGAGGAAATTATTTTCAAGGCAGGGTTCCGGAGTATGTGCATAATGATTCATCTCTTGATAGCAATTGCCTCCGAAATGTCTCACACCAGAGGACTTCGACAGATTGTGGATCATTCTATAGAGCAATAGGCCTGAGTTTTGATAATTTTGGACTACCAAATTCCACTGAACCACCTTCTGCACCAAAACGCTCTGAGAAGAACAACAGAAAGATAATTATATTGGCAGCAGCTTTGGGGGGAGGACTACTTATTATTTTGGTGTTGCTGGTGCTGCTGGTCCTATTTTGCCGTAAGAATGGGACTACTACAAATCAAAGAGGCGGTGTAGGGCCAGTTCCTGCAGGATCCAGTCCACCACCACCTGGAATACCGATTAACTTTTCTACTCTAGGGGATTCATTTACTTATCAGCAACTACTCTTAGCCACAGGTGATTTTAGTGAAACAAACCTCATAAAACACGGCCACTCAGGAGATCTCTTCAGGGGTTTCATAGAAGGCGGGATCCATGTGGTTATCAAAAGAATTGACTTGCAGTCTAGTAGGAAGGAATCATTTCTATTGGAATTGGATATCTTTAGTAAGATTTCTCATACAAGATTGGTTCCCCTCTTGGGACATTGCTTAGAGAATGAAAACGAGAAGTTCCTTGTTTACAAATATATGCCAAATAGCGATTTGTCAAGTTCCTTGTATAGGACAACCAATACGGAGGATGATTTAAAGTCGTTGGATTGGATAACGAGATTGAAAATCGCCTCAGGAGCTGCCGAAGCACTATGTTATCTGCATCATGAATGTACACCGCCTCTTGTTCACAGGTACTTCCAGGACTTGTTTCTTGTTATCCTTCATTATTTCGTTTCTTATTGTTTTGTTTTATTATCCTTATGCTAGTTTTCTTCTTACTCGATAGTTACAATAGTGAGTTAGGTAATTATTTTGGTGTAATATTGAACCTTCATTTTCGAAAGACTCAAGTGGGCTTTGTCTACTTGATAAATTCTTAGTCAATCGAGTCAATCTGGATCATATTTTCATGTTATATTAATATATAGGTCTAAAGTAAATATCAATAGTTTCATAGTTTGCAAAAACTGCATTTCTCAAGGAGCATATTTCCTTCGTAAGAGTAGAAAAAAAGTTGTATTTTGTTTTATGAACACTTCCATCCAACAATAAAAGATAAACCTTTCTCGTTTCTCAAAATTTGATTTAAACAATCTTTAGTTGTTTAGAAAGATGACCAAAAGTTATAACCGGTTGTGGTATCTTTTGAGCATGCTTTCGTTTTTAAGAGTCAGTATAGGACTTAAAACTTGAAAGATACTGTTATGAACATAGTTGAGGTTGATTAAGTAAAATTGAAGTTGAAAGGTCACATGAAGCGAATTTTGAGTATCTACATCAGAAGTATTTTTTTTTTTTCGAGATATACGGTTTCTTTTTTATTATGTGGTATAATAATACCACGGTTTCTTTGTATCCTTGAAGAGATATTCAAGCAAGCAGTATACTTCTTGATGACAAATTCGAAGTACGGTTAGGGAGCTTGAGCGAGGTCTGTGCTCAAGAAGGCGATTCTCATCAAAGCAGGATAACGAGGTTCTTGCGGTTGCCACAGTAAGTGTTTCGTTGGAAGTTGTTCTTTGTTTGGATGTTTTAAGACCGACTGTTCATGGTCAATACTGCATTTGGTGTTAGTATTGTGCTGATTTTCTTGGATTTATACCTATGACTGTCCTTGCGACCGGATTTCTTGTAGTTTTGCCTCCAATTTTTTTCAGTTGTGATAAATACGAATTTGTGAAGTCTAATGAGTATCCATCTGTATAATTATGCTAATTACATTATTTAAATAAATTCAGTAGATATGTGCTACCTTTGGTTTCATTGAATTTCTTACTTTAATCTTGTTACTTGCAGCGCTTATTGATGTAAATTCTGATAATTGGAAGCATGGAAAAAATAATTTCATTGTACTAAGCTTAGTATGATTTAAATATAATGTAAATAATTTGTTATAGAACCATTGGTGAAAGTATAACTAAATATTGAGCATAAATTTTGGTTGATTAAGGTTATAATAAATGTTTTATCTTTACCATGTGCAGGTCATCTGAACAAGGCGCTTCTGGTACGTTTAGATTTAGTTGTAACGTTTCTCTTCGAAATTTTCATATCAATTTTCTTTTCAACCACTTAGGTTCAAGCTGCTGATTTCGATAGAATAAAACCCGAAAACTACTGTGGTATAGTTACAGATCCTGCTAAAAAACTATATTCTTCACCCACATCAAGCACTTTGTGTATTGCTTAGATATATGGAGTCACTCATTACCATCCTTCTTGTCTTCTTAAGAACTCAAATTGCTTGGCAAGTGGCAACTGCTCAAGTGTGATTTTTCATATTTTTCTCGATAGGTCTTTTGTAAAGACAGATGCTTGAAGGCTACAGTTGTTGGCCACAGATTTGCCAGAGTGGACATCAATTCATTTAGTTTAGAAAAATTAATATTTTCATCTGATTTGAATGTTGTTTCTAATATGTGATTCTCATTTGAAAATTTGCCAGGTTCGATAACATCGACATGTGCCTACGATGTATACTGCTTTGGAAAGGTATTACTTGAGCTGGTAACTGGTAAGTTGGGCATTAGCGCGTCCAATGATGCCCAAATGAAGGAAACATTAGAACAGACATTACCATACATCAGTATTTACGACAAGGAACTTGTGACCAAGATCGTGGATCAATCTCTGATTATCGACGAGGATCTACTAGAGGAAGTGTGGGCGATGGCTATTGTTGCCAGGTCTTGTCTTAATCCGAAGCCTTCAAGGCGACCCCTCATGAGATACATCCTCAAGGCGTTGGAGAATCCGTTAAAGGTAGTAAGAGAAGAGAATACCGGCTCTGCAAGGCTTAGAACCACCTCATCAAGAGGGTCTTGGAACGCTGCTGTTTTTGGTAGTTGGCGCCACAGCTCATCTGATGTAGCCACCATTCCAGGAGCCTCTGCTGCAAAAGCAGAAGGAACTAGTAGTTTTAAACAATCGGGAACAACAGGTTCCCAGGGAAGTGCACATAATAATGGTGCAGGTGAACATTCATCCTCACGTAGACGGCATTCTAGAGACATATTCCCGGAACCATCCGATGTTCAAGATGTAGAGAGACAAGACCAGGACTAATAGAAGAAAGGCTGATTGTTATTGATTCTTTGTTAATAATACAGCAGGCTTTCCCATTTCGAGTGCCTGCTTGGTTGTGGTACTCCGGCAAGTTCTTCTCAGGAGGTAACTTGGAGATTTCAACTCATTCTTGTATTTGTATGGGGTTGTTTCAGGAGGCTCACATTACATATCTTCAAGGAACCGGAAAATGATACGAAACTTTGATGAAGATCTTGTCTTAGGGAAGAGAGGTGCTATTTGTTTGGAAGCTTGTTTCTTTTGGGTGAAAACAAGCCACAATTTTCATGTGTAATTGATAGTTTGTTAATTGTCTGTGGGTTATTTTTTGTGGCCATGTATATTGTAATTGTTAAGGACTTCTTCATTGGAAATGAGATTCTAATATCAATTCAAAGAGAAAAAGTGACATGAAAGATTATACACAAAAAAAAAAAGTTTCATTCCTGGGTTATCACAGTTGCTATCTATGGCTCAGTTTGGCATTGCTTCTCCAGCTGCTTTTGGGGTTAAAAGTGATTCTGGACCTCAGACAGGGTGTTTGGTAAAATCGTGGGAAAGTGCTTTTGGTCACTTTTAGCTTCTCCCAACTGAGTTTTTGAGAAGTTACAAATACATGCTTTTGGATTTTGACTTCTGCTTTTAGAAAACGCGCTACAGTGATATTAAATGAAATTTTACTAACTTTCCAACTTTGTCCTTGCCGTTAACGAAATTTAACAAAAAAATTGGGTTTATATTTTTGTAAAAAAAAATGTTTCCATAATTAATTTAATAAAGTAAAATAAAAATGAAATAAAAAATAAAGTAGAATAAAATAAATAAATTAAGAAATAAAGCAATATAACTAATTAATTAAATAAAGTAGAATAAAAAATAGGGCTAATTAATTCAATCAAGTACCATAATTATATAACACTTAATACTAAATACAAATAAACTTAATACTAAATACAAATAAACAAGAAAAATATAAAATATTCCAAATTAGTACCATTTAGATGTCTTTGTCCTTTTAGTAATTTTACACACTCACAACACTTGCAATTTCGAGAGCACTTCTCCTCACAGCACAACAATACCAAACTGAGCTATGTTACGTCTGTGCTCTCTGTTTTACTTTCTTGCAGAGGTGTCAAACTCACACCCGACCCTCAAATTAAGGGCTCTGCTTACACCCTACTTCCAAGCCCTAAAAAGAAGGTCCCACCGAGATTTGAACTCGGGTTACTAGATTCAGAGTCTAATGTCCTAACCACTAGACCATGGGACCTTAGATGCTTCAATTTGTCCACCTAATATAGTTATTGCATAAAAACAGAGTTAACAAAGATGAACACCCTTGTACTGTTTTCCATTGCCATTCTATCCGTTGCTCGAAACACCAAAACAAAATGCTGTCATCGGTGTCATCTCCGCCGTACCACCACCACAGTCCGCTTCTCCCCCTCCTCCTCCGACGTACCACCGCTGTTGTTGCCACTTCCTCCTCTCCCCAGAACCAAAAAAACACCGCCGCACATGACTCCATCATCCTCCGCCAGCACAACTCCAAGTCCACTGCTCTCCTCCTGCGCCACCTGTCAAACCAAGAACCCGACTTCAAACAGCAACACGACGATCAGCATGACGTCATCCCACCGGAAGAAAAAATAAAGCTCCTCGAAATGTCTCTTGTCGCCAAGCGGCCACCACAATTCCCGGGCTCAATCTACGACGCCAACGACTCTCTATCACAACCTCTTCAAAGGCTCTTTAAAATAAAACCCAACAAAATCGGCGAAAACAGAAGCTACGACGATGACGATGATCAAAACGATGACGTTGTTGACGAGGAGATGATAATGAAGGCGTTAGAGATTCGAAGAAAAGTGACGGCTGAGATATTCAAACAAGCGATGAAGAAGGGCAAGTTTGGAATCACGTATGCGACAAATGTCACTCAAAGATTGGCTGATTTTATCGATCATGTCATGATCAAAGCTGCAGCTTTGAAGAAATTGCCCGAGTTCTCGGATTCTACATTCAATGTTAGAGCTAAACATGTTATTGAGGACTCCAATGTTGTGCCACTTATAAGGTATCAAAGACTTGTAATTGTTATTTTTTTCCCTTTGTTTTCGATTTGTTTTGGTAAAATTTTGAAGCTGGTTCACTGGTTTCTGGGTTTGTGTATTCTTCAATTTTTTACTTGATTTTATTGAGTGAATGAAATTTGATTATAATGTTGATCGTTGAACTGATATGCATGACTGAGTTCTTATATGGTATTGATTGTTTGATAACTGAGTTCTATACAGGTGGTTGAAACACAATAATTTGTCTTATCCTCGAATTACTAAGCTGATATGCATGTCTAGAGGGAATCTTGAGTCCATTAGACGTCTTGCTGACTGGTTGAAATCGGTTCATGTGAAGGGTGAGTTTCTTGGGGTTGCGTTTTTGAAGTCCGGAGGTAACATTTTGGATCGAAGCAATGAAGAATTGGATGAGATTGTGGATTATTTAGAGAGTAAAGGAGTGAGGAGGGATTGGATGGGTTATGTCATGAGCCGATGTCCTCAGTTGTTGTGTTATAGCATTGAAGAAGTGAAAACACGTGTGGCTTTTTACATGGATATGGGTATGAATGAGCGGGATTTTGGCACGATGGTCTTTGATTATCCTAGAGTTCTTGGCTTTTTCAGTATGGAAGAGATGAACCAAAAGGTATCCGAAATCTTGAGTCAGTCCATGCTCTTTTAGTAGTTAAACAACTCGTTTTATTTGGAAAATGCTTTGTGAGATGCATTCCTTGAGTAATTATTTTTCGATTGGGATTGTAAAGGGAGTTGCTATTGTTTGTCATACAGGTTACTTATATGAAGGAGTTTGGCCTTTCGAGCGAAGATGTTGGGAGACTACTGGCATTTAAGCCACAGTTGATGGGTTGTAGCATCGAAGAAAGATGGAAGCCTCTTGTTAAGTATTTATACTACCTTGGAATTTCCCGAGATGGAATGAGGAGAATGCTTATCATTAAACCCATGGTTTTTTGTGTTGATTTAGAGGCGACTATTGTTCCGAAGGTACATTGATGGTTGGACCGTCATATATTCCTGAATCTTGTTCAGAATTTCATTTTGCAAAAACATTGTGTACAATCTAGTTCAGTTTTATTTATTTTTATTTTCTCATTACTTTTTTTCTCCGTTCCCAATTTGGATTCCCTGCCATAGTCTCGATTTTCATCGTTCTGCTCTCACCCCTGAGAAATAGATTTTTGTAATTGCTCGGTTTAATTAGTCGTCCAACATGAAACCGAAATGTAAATATTGTATTCTTTCAATTCTGCACTCATTCTTTATAATGTGAATATTGATACTTAGAGATATATTTTTCATTTTTGAAGGTGCAATTTTTCCGGGATATAGGTGTTCGAGACGATGGCGTTGCCAACATGCTCGTAAAGTTTCCTCCTTTACTAACATACAGCCTATACAAGAAAATCCGGCCAGTGGTTTGTTCTTTTCCACTGTATTTCCTTCCATTGCGTAGTTTACAGTGATCTTTTTGCCTTTGTATCTTGCAACATCGCTTTAGCATGTTGAGATAGTCATATCATTCCATAATTTTCTGTGTTAAGTGTATGATAAGAAATATGTGGAATGTTTACTACAAATCATAAATTTATGTAAGACTCAAACATGGTTTCTGATCTATTTTTTTCCCTCGCTTATTCTTTCCAAGATCTGAACTGAGACACAATGTGGTTTTTATTTTTTCATTGTTAAGATGCCTTTTAATTTATCGCTTTGTATAGGACCTCATTAGTAGGAGTTTGTGGTAATATCAGAGCAATAAATTTCATTGGTTTTATGCCAACAGTTCATTTCATGTTAAGAGTCACGATTGTGAAGGAAATTCTCTGAACGAAGGGTTGTTGAAATCCCCCTTAGGGCCACCTACCATCTACCTAGGATATATAATATCTTAAACGTTTCTTGAATATCAAGGTTGTAGGGTTCCACAGCAGTTCTCAGTCTCCCTGAGAACAAAAAAAAGTTTTGGGGGATTTTGGAAATCAAAGAAAAACGGTGAAGGGAGTTCTCTTAATCACATTTGATTTGAGTGCATTCTGTTGCAAGAGTTATTTAACAGAATGTTTGCTTGTTTTGTTTTATGGATCTTCGAAAATATCAGTAGTCATGGCTCCTTTGGCAAAATTTATAAATTGGGGATGATTGTAGAATCAAGATATTGAGTATCATTTATCAAATATTATATAGGAGGTAGTTTGGCTCTCAGAACAATATCAACTTATCATAAACTGCGGATTTCTAATGTCATACAGGTCATATTCTTGATGACCAGAGCTGGAGTCAGCGAAACGGATATTGGGAAATGTGTAGCTTTGGGACCAGAGCTCATGGGATGCAGCATAGGAAATAAGCTTGATGTTAATGTGAAATATTTTCTGTCTCTTGGCATAAGGATTCAGCAACTGGGGGAGATGATTGCTGATTTTCCCATGCTACTGCGTTACAATATCGATCTCCTTCGCCCGAAGTATCGTTATCTACGAAGAACCATGATCCGGCCTTTGCAGGATCTCATTGAGTTTCCAAGGTAATTTACATCATGGAGCTTACCTTTTTTTTAGTACGCCATACATTATTATTATTTATTTATTTTGTAATTCAAATTAAATCAGCTTGATAATTTAGCTACTCATTTTTCGTAAGATTCTTTCTGATACAATGAGAAAGGTTCTTATTCTTGGGAATTAGGAATGAGCTAAGATGTTTATAAATCTTCAAGCAGCTTGAAACGGTGTTACTGTTTTCAGTTCGGCAATTTAATATAGTGGTACTTTCAGCTTATTATCCAAATAAACTATTGCGGACGTATTTTTATGAAATCAAAATGTTATTTCTATTTTAAATCTTTTTTCTCCTTTTCATTTTCTCGGATACTCTCTAATGGAGGTGAAATCTTTTGCAGGTTTTTCAGCTATTCTCTTGAAGATCGGATAATTCCAAGGCACAAAGTAATGGTAGAAAACCAGGTTAACTTTAAACTGCGTTACATGTTAGCTTGTTCTGATGAAGAATTTGATCAGAAAGTTGCAGATAAGATTGAAAAACGCCGAAGATTTGAATCTGGTCTCCTGGACGAAGATCTTATCGATTCTCAACCTACATATGGTTCCTTAGGGAATGGGGAAGCAGATGCTTATCCTGATAGCGAGAATTCTTATTCCAAGCCTCAAGCCATTGATAGCTCCATGGACAGTACAGAATTTGATCATTCAAGTAACGACGATTCTGTAAGCTTATCATCATAGTGAGATAGAAGTATCCATTTATGTACTGTGAATATTCAGTAACATGTATATTTATGTTCAAAGAAATGTAATTTTAACTTTATAATGTCTTTCTTTTCTTTTTATTTTTCGGTTATTAATTTGAATTCTGCTAAAGTAAAGACTATAAATGTTTTCGTAAGGGATTGGTTTCCTGTGTTTGAAAGTTATTTAATTGATGTTCAAAAAAAGCTCTTAAAAATGATCATACAATTCGAGTCCAATTTACAAATAAGGGTTGATTATATGAAAAAAAAAAGTCCGATCACTAAGGAAAGTTGAAATCTTCAGGTAGGATGGGTCGTTTCATAGGAGATGATTCGGCTCAGTTTGGTATTGTTGTGCTGTGGGGAGAAGTGCTTTTGAAATTACTGTGGGGGGAATTGCTGTGGGAAGAATCAGCTGAGTGTTTGGTAAACTGATTTTAAAAAATACTGTGAGAACAAAAAACAATTTCAATGTGTTTGGTAAACTGATATAAAAAGCGTTGTGAGTTTGTAAAATTACTAAAATGACAAAGACATCTAAATGGTGCTAATTTGATATACTTTATATTTTTCTTGTTTATTTGTATTTAGTGTTAAGTGTTATATAATTATGGTATTTTATTGAATTAATTAGCCCTATTTTTTATTCTACTTTATTTAATTAATTAGTCATATTTCTTTATTTCTTTATTTTATTCTACTTTATTTTTTATTTCATTTTTATTTTATTTTATTGAATTAATTATGGAAACATTTTTTTTATACAAAAATATAAACCCATTTTTTTGTTAAATTTCGTTAAAGGCAAGGACAAAGTTAGAAAGTTAGTAAAATTTCATTTAATATCATTATAGCGCGTTTTCTAAAAGCAGAAACCAAAATCCAAAAGCATGTATTTGTTGCTTCTCAAAAACTCAGTTGGGAGAAGCTAAAAGTGACCAAAAGCACTTCCCCACGATTTTACCAAACACCCTGTCTGAAGTCCAGAATCACTTTTGACCCTAAAAATAGCTGGGGAAGCAATACCAAACTAAGCCGAAGTAAAGTTAAAGGTTCGATTCATTCGAGTTCCGATGAATCAATCAAAGAAGTTCCAATTCCTATTATCAAAGCTAGGACAGGACTCTTGATTCAATCTCTAAGAGGGACTCTTTCTTAATGGAAAGGTCTGTAGCTCAAAGAAAGGAAAGAGTATAGTTCCATTTTCATCATCTTTTCATTCTCAATTACTTTTTCCTTCGGCAACGGACTTTTCAATCAAAAAAATTTACAAAACCTGAGATCAACTTTTGAGTAATACCACCGGGTCCAATGGATGTGAAGAAGTTGATCAACAAAGTAAATATGCACAGTCTATTATTGAATAGTTCAATAGACATTATTTCCGATTGATTTCTTCCAATATCTTATAGACTATTGTGATGAATTATGATGTAGGATAGATTTATCTATTCAATTATCGATATGGGTTATCATATATATATAAAAATATAAAATATGATCGTTACCCATAAAAATGGAATGGTTTGAGAAGTTTAATCATGTAACAAATGATTTGAGCATAAACCACATGACCAAAGTGAGGACATAATAGTTCATAAGAAACAGTCTGCCAAAAGTTTATTCCCAATATTTGAGGCTTGATTTACATATATAATAATTAAAAACAATAAAACGTAAAATAATCCAACAAACTTAAGAGGTCAGGTGGTGGAACTGAGGTGAGAATAGGAAACGGAATCATATGATTCCAATGTTGAACATGCTAAAAAAAGGTTGTAAAATCTAACCGTAGATAAAGAACTTATTCTAAATTTCGACAATCTATATATTGATTGCCCTTCAGGTAGTGGCCAGGGCCAGAACTAGGTTATACTTTTACATATGTATTTATTATTTACTTGCAAGTTGTAAAACGGTTGCACTCTTTTTCTCTTACCAAGTTTTTATCCCACTGGGTTTTTCTTGGTAAGATTTTTAATGAGGCAATCATGTAAATATGTAATACTCAATTCCATAAGTGAAAAATAAATAAATAATTAAAAAAATATTCGTTCTCTCTATTCATTTCAAATCCTAATAATTGTTTGTTCTCTTTATTCATTTCAAATCATAAACCCTAAACCCTAAACCCTAAACCCTAAACCCTAAATTCAAACAAACGTAATTTGAAAAAAAATTGGACCAAAAGACTAGCCCGCCGGACCAGGCCCGCCAGAAAGGGCCTGCGGGCCTGCCAGGCACTGCACGCAGGCACGACCCACCTGAGCCAGGCCGGCGTGCCGTGCCGGGTCTGCTATTTTGGAAACAGGCCGAGCCGGCCCGGCCCGGCCCGCCACATCATTGCGTGCTAGGTCCAACCAGGCCCATTTCCACAAATGGACTGGCCGTACCGTGCCTAAAGGGCCGGGCCAGTCCATTTTTACACCACTACTTCCACATGCGATATATTCTTTTATGAATAATTTCTTTTATATTACTGTATTTAATTAGACACATTTCAAAAAATTGTCATATATATGTAACATGTGTCAAAGTGTGGTTAACT
Organism: Dipteronia dyeriana; assembly: GCA_032871835.1. Classification (NCBI taxonomy): domain Eukaryota; kingdom Viridiplantae; phylum Streptophyta; class Magnoliopsida; order Sapindales; family Sapindaceae; genus Dipteronia; species Dipteronia dyeriana. Next base: position 93,931,206 of record CM065295.1, on the reverse strand, counting down.
ACATGTATCACAAGTAGAAGGGAAAATTCGTCTTTTAACATCGATATCCAAAGGGATATTAAGATTTTAGTCTCTCTAGTTAGCGTTAATCTGAGTTTGGTCCACTAGTTTTTTGAATTACTAACTTTAGTCCTTCTGTCACTGTTTTCGTTTACTGACAACGTCAGAAGACAAAATGACCATACTACCCCTGGTACCTGTAAAAAGACCTTTATGCCCTTCATGAAGTGGGTTATTGGGCTTGCTAAGCGCACCCCAGCCCAGAACTAAATGCACCCCTGAAACAAGCCATCTTGGGCCACTAAGTGCACTCCAGCCCAGAACTAAATGCACCATGAAATAAGCCACCTTGGGCCACTGAGTGCACCCCAGAAATTGTTGAGTATACTCCATTGCATTAGCTCAACGTCAGCGTGACGTCATATTGTCTTCCTCAGCCAGCGACCAATCAACGGCCTGATCCGGACCTGGTTCTTGACCCGATTGACCCGATGTGAAACCCGACTGTTCTACAACGTTTCCGACCGTTTTCTACCCAGATCGACGACCGAAAATTTTTCGGTTCGTTTTCCACCCATTCCAACCTCTCACGAGCACGTTTTCTATGAAATCACCAAATCTTGAGAGAGAAATTAGAGTGATTGAGAAAGAGAGAGAGAACAAGAACGATGAGATATGGAGAGAGAGATTGGTGGTGGTGGTGCTTCGGATCGTTTGATTTTTAGTGGTGGTGATGGTGATGGTGTTGAACGAGGGAGAGGGACTGTGAGAGAGATGAAGAGATCTGGAGAGTGTGAGGAAGGGATTGGGGTCAATTTCTTAATTCCTAAAGTTTTGGGTTTATTGTTTAATTATTATTTGGGTAGATATATAATTATATAAATTTATCAAGTGTAATTATATGTATTTATGAAAGGTATTTGTGTCTTTTTTGGGGTCAATTTCTTAATTCCTAAAGTTTTGGGGTTATTATTTAATTATTATTTGGGTAGATATATAATTATATAAATTTATCAGGTGTAATTATATGTATTTATGAAGGGTATTTGTTTCTTTTTTGGGGTCAATTTCTTAATTCCTAAAGTTTGGGGTTATTGTCTAATTATTATTTGGGTAGATATATAATTATATAAATTTATCAAGTGTAATTATACATATTTATGAAGGGTATTTGTGTCCTTTTGGGGGTCAATTTCTTAATTCCTAAAGTTTTGGGGTTATTGTTTACTTATTATTTGGATAGATATATAATTATATAAATTTATCAAGTGTAATTATATGTATTTTTGAAGGGTATTTGTGTCCTTTTTGGGGTCAATTTCTTAATTCCTAAAGTTTTTGGGTTATTGTTTAATTATTATTTGGGTAGATACATAATTATATAAATTCATCAAGTGTAATTATATGTATTTTTGAAGGGTATTTGTATCTTTTTCTAAAAAATAATTACTAATTTTAATTTTTAATATTAATTATTTTAATATATATATATATATATATATATATATATATATATATTAAAAATTTTAAATGAAATACCATTTTTACCTTTTACCTTCATTAATGAAAAACTTCTAGAAGATTTTATCAAAATTACCATAATACCCTTATTGACCTAACCGACATCAACGGAAAATTAACGGAATTAACAGTAGGGACTGGATTCGATACTATCAAAGAACTGATGGATTAAAGTTAGTAATTCAAAAAACTAGTGGACCAACCCAGATAAACGCAAACTAGAGGGACTAAAATCTTAATATCCCATATCGAAATACTAGTGGCCAAACAATTAATTTTGACTTCATTTTCGTTTAAACATTAAAATTTAAGATACAGGGACTAAATTTATAACTTTATGATACTTAGTGATCACTGGAACCAAAAATACAAATATGAGGATCAAAGTGAAATTTGTTACAAAATTTGAAAAAAAGGACAGACGTTGCTCCAGGTGCGACTGTCTAGCAGCAGTTGCCTAAGACGACGGCCGCTAACATGGCTCTTCCCATGTTTGTTGTTGCAATTAAGCGAAGAAATCTGAAAGCTTAGCAGCTGAAAAGTCGGTTTAGTTCTTTCTCTGCCGCTTCTTGTGTCTTCTGTCCCTTCTTTCACTTTCATCGGAACTAGATGAATCGGATTCTGATTCAGATCCAGATGTATCTGAGTCAGATGAACCGGAACTATCAGATTTATCTTCTGATTCTGCTTCTGGTTTTTGTTGTTGCATGATAAGCCGAGGCATGTTCTTTAAGTATTCACGTAAATTTTCGGTGATACCACCGAGCCCAATGGACGTGAAGAAGTTGATGGAAAATCTTGTGTTCTTAGGATTGTCCCTCGGGAAAATGGATTCATAGGAATCTATCATCGCAGGATCTGTGAGCCGCTCGTTCAGTAAACGGATGCCAAGATGTTCTGACAGTTCCTGCAACAGAGAGAAGTATCACGGTGAACTTAACATCTTTTTATTTATTGTCAAACTAATTCCAACCAATAAGCAACAGCAAAATTGGGTACAACAAGATGTCAGTAGAAGATTGAAAAATGAGATCAATATGATAGAACCCGAAAAGAGCAACATAACAGAAAGAATTTAAGAACCCCCCAAAAAGACTTTTTCAAATCCACAATGCATTAATCTTTATAATTAAAGTTCGATATGCAGACATCACATCCTCAAGGAAAATTTCTTTTGATTACAAACCCAGGTGAAAAGATTTGTTCATTTATCAAATCTCTTAAAACAATTTACATTTCCATTCGATTACATATTTTATTTATTTATTTAATTTCAAACAATAAAATTTTATATTGCAACTTTAAGTAACCAATCCAACTAGAAAAAGAAGGATCGACAAAGTACTATATACAAAGGAATCATAAAAAGAGATAGACATAAATAAATAAATAAATAAATAAATAGAAAGAGAAAATAAGCTGCATCTCTTATTTACCTGAAAGAGAATCTTTATAAATATACGAGAAGAAGAAGTCGTGTCCTCCTCGGTTAAACGAATATAGGCTAAACAATGCCAAGGCAGAGCATCCGTGCCAAGTAAATGGGCAAAAAACTTGGCCACATTCCGTAACTTGTTGGTTTCAAGCCTGTGAATCATAGAATATTGCTGGACAAAGCATTTCTCGAAGTTTTCTTGATGAATTTTGTTTATCATGCAAAACCGCTGCCCCAAAAGACCATAATACCGAAGATAAGTTCTCTCCTGACTGCAGCACTCCAAGAGCATGGTACACAACTCCATCTACACAAGCCAGATCGAGACAATGAAAAGTTAATAGTCGAAAGAATGATTTATAAGTTGACTATTTATTCATGCCAAAACTGAATAAGTAATACAGTATTTATGCTAAAATTGAAAATCCTAATGAAAACCTCACTACTAGGATGTGCCCATTCTATCTTCAACATTTTTTAAACAATTAACAATATGGTGATTATTTCAGCAAAAAAAATATGACAAATATGTTTACAAAACCTCGAAAATTAAGTTTTGGATATGACCAAGGGGGGAGCATGAGCTATCACTCTTAAGCTCAAGATTCATGGTACTGCAATTAAATTAACTGTAGTGTCAAGGAATTAAACATGGAAGCTTATTGTCGTTTTTCTTTAAGAGAGCAAAACTATGATTATACAAGAACGCACCTACAGAGCTAAGTGCTCTTAAAACTGGCCACATAGATAAAAGAGTGCTCCAGCACAAACTCCAAGTCCTATGCCACTCTAAATCCAAACAAGACTCCAATTCCAACAACATAATCAGCCACATCGACCAACTAATGAGATTCCCTTGGAATAAAGTGAAATCTGTATTCTGAATTCTATCTTTTTACCCAGACCATATATATGTATCCTATTCATCAGTCACCTTTAAACTTTTATTAAAAAAACTCCCATCTAACTCAATTAATTGAACCACAAAATTAAATGTCATATCAATCAACTAACTAAACTCCACATATGCATCTGAGAACCCTTTGAGAAGTGCATTAATATTCTAATTTGGTTGAGCCTTACGCAACCAAGATCAGGTAGCGAGCTCATAGTTACACTGAATTTTCAAATTCAAAATTAAACCAAGAAGTTAGATTCCAATCAAATTTTCAAACTACCAAGTTATAGATTGGCCAGATATATATAGTTTTCAAATTCTTAATAAGTTGACTCTAAATATTGCTCCTCTTGATGAACTTCTTCTAGATGGTTGCACAACAGCACATTAGGATACAACTTATCAGAAAACAGAAAAATAAATAAATATAGTGCCTTGTGCTGAAAGTTACGTGCAGGCAGAGTTTGTGTTGCATACCTCTTGACCTGGCTCGAGTTTTATTTTTAGTAGTTTATGCCCAGCCTCTTCAAAATCTACACTGGACATAATTGTTAGATAGATTGTCCTTCTGAGATTGACAAGATTAGTTTCAGTCTCATCTCTAATTTTCATTTGCTCCTCATCTTCTTCCTCATCATCTTCATCTTCGTCGTCGTCGTCCTCATCATCCTCATCACCTGAAGCTGCATCAGAGCTTTCTTCATCATCAGACTCCTCACCGAGGATGGTTTTCTTCAACTCTTCATAGCGTTTTTCATTCTCCAAAAACTGAGCATCAGGCTTGAAAATATCTGAAAATTGAAAATAACAATTAGAATCATATAAAACCAGAGGTAACTATCAATGGCTAAAAACAAGATAGTATCTAAGACATACCAAGGGTAATCTCCTGATCCACCTCATCTTCAAGTGATATCTCATGTGTCAATTGATCTTCCAGGTCTACAAGGTCCAGTTCGGGACGAACAGCAGGGTGCCCCTGAAATCCATAAATTCACAAAAAGCATTTGGTTTTAACTTTTAAGCATGTACTCTTGAGCATTAAATTTATCCAATTAAGATTTTCATACTAAAATTAGTAAAGGAAAAAGAGACCGCACCTGAAATTTGGCTTTCCTTATAGCAAACAGGCCTTCGATCAAGAATTGAACTCGTTTATCAATCTCTCCTTCATGAAGAATTCCACGAAACCGCTCAAAAATACCTGCACAAATCACAATTATGAATAAAACATATACAAACAAATGCCAAAACTAATGACAAAACATATGGAGTTTCTGACAGACAGTTGCATTTTCTTTTAATGATACAGTTATGGAGCAAATTTACTGCTACTTATTAGTTGTAAGATACATGCACATGCCCAAATAACTTTCACATGATAGATCAACACAACTAAAAGCCCAGTATATATGGGATTATGGGTACATATTTTTATTTACAGAATTACATGCAACCAAATAAATTTTATTTCCATTTTTCCAAAACTCAAATAAACTGATGAACACTATAGATTGCAACTGTGACAATACATGAAAATGTCATAGCAAGTTATAGTCCACAATCCGACCAAATATCAGGTTCAAAATATGCTAAACTGAAAGAACATGCAGGAAAGTAGGAAACAACTGCCCAATTGACCAGGACATTCTCCAATGGAAGTAGAGTTCACGTTGTTATGTGGCAGAATGAGAATAATTTCACAATATTCCTAAGAACACCTATTACTCTTTGTTCTTGTGATTTTAATTCATAATAATCAACTTAAACTAAAGTGTAAAGAAAAAGGTAATCAAGCCAAGACCCAAGACATATCATTCACAATCATATTTAAACTAAAAGATAAAACCACCACAACAAAACACATAATTTGGAATGCGTACATACCATGCAGTCCTTTTGGTGAAAGATCCTGAAGTATTGATCCACACTCCGTAACGAATCCGACTGCTACCTCAACACTGTCATCAGTTGGCCTTTCCAGCAAAAGTGTGAGCAGTTCTAGAGCAATAAGCTCATGAGCCACTTGTTGGTTCACCAAATGTGCTACAAATTTAACAGCAGCTAGCAATTGTGGCTGTCCATTGAAAAACCAATAGCGAAAGATAATTAGAAGCACATCAAAGACTATATCATAATAACAAAATAACAAAAAGGAAGGGTCAGTTACATACTTTGTCATTCCGCTTATAAGCTCGCTTGAACTGCAAAACGATCCTGCCCAACAACAGCTCACCTACCTCAGGAAATTTGGTGTTGACAACAGCCACCAAAGCAGCAAACACATCTGTGAAACCTGGAGACGCCATTTGGGATTTCATACAAGAACGGCAGAAGAGACCCCTTCCACGAATCAGATTCTCTGCAAAGAGCTCAGGAATTATGTTCTTTATATTAGTAGCATTGACCTTGTTCACAAGACCGTTTATACTCTTCCGAAGAGCGTCCCAGGTCAATCGCTGATACTCAACACTGCTTTTATCATCCACCTCCTTCATCATCCTTGCCAACTTATAAGGCGGAATGTAAACACCCCCACTCCTGCCCAGATTCAGAGCCTCACCATTCACATTCACATTCGCATTCGCATCTCTCGAATTCAACTGGACATCAGTTTTATCCTTCGAATCCACAAATCCCTTCCCATCGTCTCTCTTATCTTCACGCCTCCGATCATTCTCTCTATCTCTCCTATACTTTCTATCACTTTCCTCCTCATATTTCTTCCTCCTTTGACTCCTATCCCTATACTTGTAATCGTCCTTATCATCATCGCGTGCTCTATCCGATTTTCGACCAGCTTCATCCTCATCACTAACCTCCCCCTCTTCCAAATCCCTACGCGGATTTCGGTCCCTACTTCTATTATAACCATCCTCAATTTCCTTCCTTTTCTCTCCATTCTCGTCCCGACGCCTCCTCTCTCTGTCCCTCTCTTTTTCCCTATCTCTACGCTCAGTTTTCGAATGCTTTTCACCGTCGTCCTCCTCCTCCACTTCTTCTCGCCTTGAGTTACGCTTATCTTCGCTTTCACGCCTATCTCTTCTATATCTCTCTCGATATTCGTCATTGCCATTACCATTATTACCACGCTCCTCGCGCCTCTCGTGACGGTCAATTCTTCTGTGTCGTATCTGGTCGGAATCTGAAGAATTATCAGACTCGTTTCCACGATCGCGGCGATTACCGTGACGACGGTGCCGCCGTTCACCGTCGCTAGATTCACTACTGTATCTAGCCATAACCAATCTGAAAACCCTAACCACCAACACCTCTAATTTACTTGAATATATTGATCTACGAAGCGCACCTGATTCTCTGATAACAAGTCTTCCTCGAGCTCTTCTTTTTATCTATAAGAGTTCACTGGATCTATAAACCCTAAACATCGATTTCTAATTTTAATAGGAAAAGAGTGTAAATTGTGAATATATAAGGGCAAACCTGACATTTTATGAATTTCGATTTCTTTATAAGAGATATTTGTATATTTGTAAAAAGGTCCCCCGAGGTTTCACTTATCAACAAAAACAACCCTCTTTTATTTTATTTATAAAAAAAAAAACAACAATAACAACCTTCTAGTTTCGAATCTAATTTATACCTACGCTCTACCGTTAGTTGATCGTCGGTCGACTTCTATTAAGTCTTAAAAAGACATTCCTGTCCTCAAAATTTTTAAAAAATTGAATAATTTTTTTTTATCAAATACCAGTAAATATACTTGATCAGATGATCAGAGACAAAAAATAGAAAAATTCCCGGTTAATTTTAAGAATTATTGTTTAATTTTTCAAATGAGCTAGATTTCTTATTTTTAATTTTAATTTTTGAATTAGGGCTTTGGCTTAATTTCTACTTATTTTTTCTATGTTTAATGCCTTGTTTGTGCTGAATTTGATTAGGTTTGTGCTTTGAGAATTCTTCAGTGATTTTTGTTTTTTTTTTCAATTCATTATACTTTTTTGGATGAAAAGATGGTAAAACAAAATAGCTCATATTTCTTGTTGATTGTTAGTTTGTCCAGGAATTTTAAACCATATTGCTGATTCTGTTCAACTGTTTATTCATTTTTTTTTATAAAAAAAATGGAAGAATAAACTCAAAAATTCTAAGCAGACCGGTTGCAAGAGAAATTTGACTTTGACTTGGTAGTATCAATGTGTATTAGAAGTGCAAAATACATTTGAGTAGCCTGAATTGAAAATCACAATATAAATACAAGATGCTGTCAAAACTCAAACCATTTCTGCAGCCCAAAAAATAATCACCACCAAATTACCTAAAAGTTAAATGAGGCAAAATTTCAAATATTTGATGCAAACTGTTCGCGTTATCGTACAAGGCTTGCCAAGGGACATTTGCCGAGATCCCGGTATTTCCTTGCATAAATCAATTCCATCGGTATGAAAAAGTAATTAATCCATTCCAAGGCTACATATCGGGTTCCGCTTGATGAGACCGAGATCCACCTGCAATAACACGAGAAAAAGATGCAGCGACATTTTCTTGTTTACGACAAAGCAGAAGCATGTGGATAGATTTAGTGGTAGTAGTACCTTGTGTCCAAAGAGATCTCGGATGTTATCAATTCCATACAGAATCATTGTTGGTCTAATTTGAAAAGAGAAACAAATAATTAGCATTTCGTTGATATACTATGCTTTAGTACAGTGACAAGTATAATATAAAGTTCAACATTCAAACTACTCCATTCGATTTTCATTTTTTAAAAGATAATTATTTCTTACCTTTCGAGAGAAAGACCCCATGCGATTACGCGCACATCTTCCGGGAATCCCATAGGAAGCAACATTTCCGGTCTGAACATGCCAGAATTGCCGATTTCCACCCATTTTCCTAAGCCTTCGTGATAACTGGGAAAATTAACATGAGCATATGTCACTATGCTGACTACCAAAATATATATACTACAAATTAAAGAAGAAATAAATTATTACCTGAAAATCTCCATGCTAGGTTCTGTATATGGATTGTAAGCAGGCTTAAAACGCAACTTGGACATACCTATGAATAAATGGGAATATATGAAGAGCCAAATCACGATGAGAAAAAATCAATGACAGCACACCATCGTAAAGAGGAAAGATGCTCTTTGGAATATTTCTTGTTTAAGGGGGAGTTCAGTGTCAAATCAGTATTATTTCCTATCATTCCAAGCTGCATAGCAATAATTTGGAGCTCATTAAGCACATATACACACAAACACCCTTGTCAGATATAGTCATACAGATAGCATCTCCTTATTATGATTATTTTTCTGTTTTGGATCAAGAAATGAGATTTCAATCCACACCATCAAACCGCGACGATATCAGAATTCCAGCAGAGGAAAACACAGGCTGTAACTATAGTTTATTTGCGAGAATTATGCAACAAAAATACCAAGCTTCACTTCATATTACCACGAAAAATTAAACCTTAAAAGGCCAATTCCAAGGCATAGAAGCCAGCTCAATTTTCACCAGAGGTATTCAAGCCTTACCCAAACGTGAGAAGAAGTCATGCAGGACTCCGATCAAGTCACCAAGAGTAAGCCCCCGATCACATACCAAACCTGAAACCAGAATCAGGAAATTAAATAACTAGTTCACAGAGAGCTCATCATCAGTGCTATAACAGAGGTCAGTCCAAACTAAATTCAGCTAATTAATTTCACCAGAACATTCTATCTTGTTTCATTCTACACAACTTTGAAACTTCTGGTTTTGGGTCAACACAAAACCTGACTAGCACTTAAAGCTCACACACCCAACTCGAGAATATCATCAAGCCAATAAAAGGTAACTACACTCAAATTCACAAAGAAAAATGTTGGCTCCTGTTAGGTCAAATTGATGGATCAAGTTATCGCTTGTAAAAATCAAGATTGCTCATAACTAATAACATTCAAACACTTTTAAGTTATAAAATGACATCAATTTATTTACACAATTAAAATCTAACCATGGAATTTGGATCCTCTACTGATTTGATCTTTTTCCTGACCTCATCTAATCTCATGACACATAAGCATTATAATGAATGTGTAGTTAATATGTAATTGGTTTCCACAACCACTTTACCAACAATCAATCACATGTTTTAAAAAGGTCAGGAAAAAAATCAGATCAGTAGAGAATCCAAATCCCTAACCATGACATAAAAAAAATTAACTCATCAATACCTTCTATTTGATGAAATTCTGCAAGATGAGTTCGATCAACAGCTTCATTTCTGAAAACCCGGTCTATAGAGAAGTACTTTTTGGGGGCAAAAGGTTTCTGCAAATGAAATAAACAGAGAAAAAAAATACTGAGGCATAAAAAGTATTGAAACCATAACCAACAACTGTTCAACATATTAGAAGATGCAAAACTTGATGACACTCATGTTAGAAAAATAATGAACTATACTTAATTTGAATTAAGTACTCAATGGTGTCTTTACACAATTCAGGCCTTTATAATATTCATATTTCATTTTTAAGATCTTAAGAAAATTGGAGGTAGTATAACATAAACCAAAGGAACCAAGGCTCTAAGAATAACATTTCTTTTTTTCCGTCTAAGATATCTCGGTGAAAGCAAGTATTGGTTTCGTTATAGTGTCCAGTGGAAGTATATTTGCACCAAAGAAGCATTGAATAAACAGAAAGAAAAAAGTTATGGATCTAATGTAAAGGTACAGATGGAGAATATACACATTTTATGAAAATTATAAGTCTTAAAAACTCAAGTACAATCAAACCTCTGCTAGTGCCTTAAGCATCCTGGAGGAGACAGCAGTGGTGTGAGTTCGAAGCAGGTTCTTGTTTGCTTCCTCTCTTTTCCAATCATACCCATATCTTCCAAAAATCAAATTAAATCAAATTAAAAGCGAATATAAGGCAAGAATAAAAAAATTGAAGTAAAATTCAAGAAGATGTCATACCCTCTGGACCCATAACCACCAGACTCATGCACCCGTTTAACCAGCTCAACATAAGCTTCAGGCAGTTTCCTTGTGGTAGAAGGTTCTACATGGCATGCCAAAAGACAATCAGAAGAAGACCATAAGAAGCAGAGATACACAATAGAGCAAAGAACTAAAGAAGTCAACCAAACCTTCCAAGAAGAATGTATCATGTGAATCACGGGCAGGGTGTTGTTGTGGCTGGAACAATACATCAAAGTTCCAGAAGCTACAAGTTGATTCACAAACAAAGTTAATAATCAAGAATTATTCCATTTATTATATCTAAAGCTTTTGGTTATAAGTATTATAATCCTCCAAAAGAAGAAAAGCATATTGGAATTGTTTTTGTGTCCTAACTCATACTTCAAATTAGCAATCCAACATTTTAGTCCACTCATCTTACCAAGGATAGAGGATTACAACAAATGCACCCTATGTTTCCTTTTCAATAACTAAAGATGACGAGTCAATCATCATCTTCTTTTGAGGTTGCTTTCAGCAAGCTGTTTAAGGACATTACTGAATGAAAATATTTCCAGGTTTCATTTAACTACACAATCGAGTAGAGAATTTGATGCTTCCTAACAACATAATCATGCGTGCCAGATGAAAAGAAATCTATCACAAGCTCAACTTGAGGTCTTAAAGATCCACAGGGTTATCCAGGAGAAGGAACTAATAAGTTTTTCACTTCTAGCAATAACCCAAAAAGTGGCCGGTGGAAACTCATCAAATATCTACACACATAAACAAGTTCTTTTCTTTCTCCAATTTTTCTGTTGCCGGTGGCATGTTTTATAATTTAAAGCAACATGCAAGCATGCAGCAAATGAACACTTTTAACTATCATTTAGCATGAAGAATGCATTAGATCATGTCTCAACAACCATAAACCACCTTACTCATCACATGTAATTAGCTATATGGTTATTTGGGGGAGACTAAATAAAGCACAAGTGCTGAACTTAAAATTTGAAACTTCATTGACAGAGCAAAAAACAAGATTATCATGTTCAAAATAAGAACACTGACCTGCTCTCTACAAAATTGTTTGTTGGCATCTCCTCAAAACTGCAGCAGTTCAAGACCAACAGAAAATAAAAATGTCAGACTTGACACAGAAATATGGTGAGAAAACTATAAATATTTCAAAATATTACAAAACAGTATCAGGACTAACCCCATCTGAAGAAATATATCCTTCAATTGCTTTCGCACCTGAAAATGGGAAAAAGTTTAAAACCAGAATTATATAAGATTTAGCAACCTAAATTGTGATGCTTTAACCGTCAGTAAGTTTTAGACAAGGAAAAAAAAATATTCAAACTTCCTAAACAAACCGTCTTCATCTATCACAAGTACACACATAGACACTTATAGTTACATATGTCGATGCACATTTTTGCATGCATAGTTATGCATAGGACAACTTGTTAAAAACAATATGCTTATATTAATCTGAACACCAATTTTATGGAAAGTAGTCTTCATAAAAGCATTTTTAAACTTTCTCTAGTTCAAAGAACAAACCTCCACAAGTTTACTTCCAAAACTTTTTAATCCTTGTTCACATTGATACTCCTCGGTGTAACATATTTAGTATTTAACATCAACTTATTAAGTTAGCATTAATTCACCTTCATCCCATGGCAACCCACTAACTTTGAAGTCAATTTAAGACAAAGTTACCAAAAGAAATATCTACCATATAAACGATTCAGTATGTCCAGCTACCAAATTCTGGTTCATAGAGACAAAAACAGTGGCCTAAAAAATTTATTTTACAAGAAATATCAAGAGACTTATTATTAACAAGATAGGAATGTACATTTGAAATGATTGATCCTCCTTGTTGATATTGTTACTTCTCAAATGTATATCACAAACGATTTAATGTTCACCAAAAATAAAATTATACACAGATTACCTTTCACCACCTTGCTAACCCACAATCATAGTTGCTACTAAGAGAGATGGAAAAACAAATAGGATCTGTCCTTACCTTTAGCAGTGGGTGAAGATGGCCACCTTCAGCAGGCTGTCCTTTGGCATTGAAGTTGTATTCTTTAAACTCTAATTCTTTCCAATCACCCCTAAACAACACAAAATATTACAAAAAATGTCAGATCAATTAACCGCTTGGTCAGTCAGATAACTTTAATATACAAAAATAGATCAGTAACCAGTGCCTAACTACTTGCACCCCAGAATAAAAAAATATCTGAAGAATAAGCAACCATACCATAGGATCATGATATGCAAAAAAGTACAACCATAACTAGGCCAGTGAACAGAGATGTCATACTAACACTGAACAACATGTAACAAGTAACCTAATGACTGCCAGCTTGTCCAAGGAATTCAGCATATGCTTAAGTAATATGACATAACAAAAGGCTAAAAAATAAAAATAATTTAGGATTAAGGTTTTAAGAGAAAATATACTATAATAAAATTTGAAAGATGAATATTCTGAAATTCTGTGCAATGCCCTAGCAAGATGCCCCAGACTCCCAATATTAAATAAGCAAAAGTTGATGAGGGCATTGAGCATTATTAGATTTCTATTGTCTGATACATTCTAACTAGCCACAGTGCAACACATGTCGACCAGTTCCATCTCTCATTTAACAAAGGAAAAAGTCATATGATACAGACTAGTAGGGGGGCAGAATCAAGGATTAGAATTGGATGTCTGAAATTATTGTCACTAAAAAATGCTCGTTAACAATATTTTACACACGTTTGTTATTTACTCCCAAAAGTTGGTAAGAATATCAAATACCTCTGAAGATTTTCCCGAGTCAGATCTGTAGCAACTTTCTTTCTTTTGGGAGCATAATTGGGACCTTTACTCACTGAGTAGCCCTTCCATGTCCTACCAATAAAGTAATTCAAAAAAGAGTTAAGAATACAAACAAAATATTGACGCATTTTACCCAGGCAATGAGACAAGAACCTTGATATGTGATATATGATCTCAGGTCGATATGAATAAGAAGTCCTTGGCTCCTTATCATATATGAATAATAAACCAAAGGAAACTAAATTTAGAACTAAATGAAAAGTTATGATAAGATTATTACTGTTGAACAATAAGCTTCCTTGCTTTAAGACTGTTGATATCGTCTTTTTCAATTGCCTGAAATTAAATCAGATCCACATATTAAATCAAAAAGAAGATATAGATTAAGGAATTGTCAGATTCAGTAAGTAATACTAATGACAGGTAAAGTAGATAAGATAACCACACACATGTCCATCTTCTACCCGCAAGAGCAGGTCTTTCACTTTGTCTTCCACTTGTTGAACCTACAGCAAATTAGTTGAGAAAATCAAGAATAAAATGGTAAAAGCCTTACATTAACTATAAAAATATTAAATCTAGACTTTTGGTTCCCTCATAAATTCATGAACCCAAGATTTGGGACGTGACAAAATCAGTAAGCACGAATAAATCAGTACAGAAAATACATGGTAGCTATTTAATGTGTTCAGCATAAGCAACAACACTTAACGAGTGCAAAAGGCACCAGATATTAACCAACAAAATGTTTCAATAAGAAAAGAAAATTGACTGAATATCAAAATAGAACTATGTAATTTACACAAGTTGTATTCTTTAGTAAGCTATCTCAGTGTTCATGCTTTTCCATTTAACTTCTCAGGTGTGAACCTCATCACCAACCATTACAGGCTCCAAATTCAAAAGCTCGCACAAATTTGCTAAAACATAAATGGTTACCAAATCTCATAGGCCTAGCTATACATGTTATGCATAATTATGTCAATAACCAATCAATTGTGGAACTAGCCTAAGATAACAGCACAATAACGTGGACAGTAAAAAAAAAAAAAAAAAAAAGTGTTACCTTCCTCGAAATTTGCTTTCCCATCTCCACCCATCTATTCTTTCCAGCCTGTGAGCAACCTATTTTAAAAACTGCAGGCGCAAGCTTTTTCTGCATGAATATCAAGTTGCAACGGCATATCTTAGCACAAACTCATCTTTAAAATAGAGAAAAAAAAAAAACAACTTCATAAACACACCTCTCAATCCACTAATAGAAAACAATAAGAAAACAAATAATGTCCAATCTCCAATACCCCTTTCGTAAACTTGTATATAGAAATAAAACAAATTCATAACTAATAGATGCAAAAGTGAGAGTTGTAGACATCACCTGCAATTCATCTTTTGGGATACTGCCCTCCGGAGGCACGGCCAAGAACAATTGAACTTCAGGTGATCCTTCAGTGGCATACTTCCTACCCTCATCAGTCAGCACCCATGTCTCCCTCTTAATGTCCTGCACACTCACACCAGTTTATCCCCCTAAATCTTCATTAACTAAAATTAAATCAAATTACACTAAACATAATCCAGAACTACAATTCTAATAACATCAAACAATACGAAATTAATTTATATATATATAAACTCAGTTGATTGGATGACAGTACTATAGCTTAATCCCCAAAATCTTCATTAACTAAAGCTAAACCAAATTCCACTAAACATAACCCAGAACTACAATACTAATTACATCAAACAATACGAAATGAAATGTAAAAACAAAACAAAACAAAAACTCAGTTGATTGGATGACCATACTATAGCTGAATCCCCCAAATCTTCATTAACTAAAATTAATCCAAATTACACTAAACATAATCCACAACTACAATACTAATAACATCAAACAATACGAAATGAAATTTAAATTAAAAACAGAACTCGGTTGATTAAATGACCGTAGTATAAATGTACTGTTATAAACGGCGTTGCTGGTTAGTTCGTATTAGAGGCAATGAATGAAAAAGCAAGTACCTGAGCATCGACGTAACGGAAACCGTGAAGACTCTTAATGACATTGACGACATCGTTGTGATCGAGTCCAAGTTCGGCGGCGAAGTTGCCTGAATCAGAGATTTGTTCGTTTTTCTCCAAGAAACCTAATATCGCCTCCTCCGCCATGTCGAGGTCTCGACCTATCAACTATCCAACCGTGTTCTCTCTTTGCGTCAATTCACAGCATTAAAATTGGTTAACCTAGCCACACAGGTTCTTGACTAGTGGAGTTTCTCAGACTCCTCTGTTTTCTTTTTCTTTTTTTTGGGTTAGAACACTGGGCTGGGCTGTGCTGTTGCTTGGGCTTTGTTTTGCTTCATAAATCTCTTCTCCGGCTATAGTGAAAAAAAAAAAAGGTTTTCTTTATTTCAAAAAAAAAAAAGTTTTCTTTAAAAAAAAAAAAAAAAAAAAATTGTCTATTTAGAGATCTTATTTTTGGCAATATACAAATTATGATGACTGTATTTGATTATGTAAACCAAATAGCCCAAAACTACTATAATAGGTAAATTCATGATATTTTTAAATTTATCCACAAACTTTGTTTCAAGTTTATATCACACCATTAGTTTTCCTTCTTCAATTTGAAAGAAAGAAAAAATAAAAAATAAAACAAACTCAACAACATAGTTCCGCTTGGTAGCAACCAGCAGGCATAGCAGTAATCAGAATTCTCAACAAATAGTAAGGTCCCAAATTCGAATCTCCCTCCCCCTATTTAAAAAAAATACAACATAGCTCCGGAAAAGAAAAAAAACAGGTGTGCCCATTTTCGATTGGTCAAATTTTTACATAACAGAAATTTTGTTCCGTTACTAAAACTGTGTTGCAGCCGAAGTAAAATTAATCAGATACACACTAAGTAATCATGAAATTTGGAAAGCGAGTATCTGCAGAGACCCACACACGGATCTTTCTTTATTTTTTACAAACTCAAAAACTCAGGAAATTCCGAGTATCGATCAGGATCGAGCAGCTTGGGGGGAATCAACGATAGAGGCTTTCGGATCTGAGGTTCTCTGCAATCTCAGTCTCCCACCGATCCCCATTCTCGAGCAGCTTCTCTTTGTCGTACAGAAGCTCCTGCAGCAATATCAAAACTTCAATGTCATGAACACACTTGCTGCTTATGACTCTCTGTAAAGGGATGGTTTACTAACCTCATGAGTCTCTGTTGCAAATTCGAAGTTGGGTCCTTCGACAATGGCATCAACAGGACAAGCCTCTTGGCAGAATCCACAGTATATGCACTTGGTCATGTCGATATCATACCTGCAAGGTTTTTTAAATATGAGAAACCAACCAAAAAGGGAGGAGGGGGGGGGGGGATGAAATGAGTGAGAAAACGAAGAGGATCCTTCACCTGGTTGTCCTACGGCTTCCATCTTCTCTTTCCTCTGCCTCTATCGTGATTGCTTGTGCCGGACATATCTGATAAACAACCGTTGCCTCATGAGATAACCACTACATACAACTAGCAAATTCATATTCAAGTGATAAATGGTAATCAAGGTTTACAAGCACGAAAAGATATTAAGTTCTATTTCCCAATTTCTAGTAGAAGTATTGTAGGACACTAAAAACAAGAACATAAAACAAATACAATCAAAAGCACTAACAAATTTTACATATTGGATAAATGACAGTAATGTTGCTTGTAGCTTAGAACAAGAGGCCACAGAATGTCTAACATAGGATGCAATAGTTCCTGAAACATTTCAACTCCATGCACAACTAACAAAAACCAGCAAGTTTTTGAAATATGACTACCTACAGACGCATTGCGCATTTACACATGCATCCCCCCAACCCAACTGCTATTACAATTCAGTCATTTTAAACATGTTTGGAAAGAAAGTTATACAAAGATTATATAAACGCATATGAAAATAAATATAATCACAACCAATTGAGATATATTGAACTTGCAAGTTTCTTGAGCTGTATGGTAGCATATAAAGGCATATTAATATGTCAAATCTCAAGTTGATTCAAAAGAGTTTCTTCTCTTTTTGAAGGGGATTCAAAAGAATTTCACTTCATATGGATACCAACCTAATATTTTGGTAAAGTCATTAGTCAACTGCAGATTCTCCACTGCAGTGAAATGCAGATATCCTTAATCAAATTTCCAACGTTGCATAAATTTCTCATTGCCAATGTGGTGGACTGAAACAATCTATGAAAATGATTGACGAAAGACATTCAGTTCTAGGTGTTTTCAAGTGTTTTATCTGGGCAAATTGGCAAAATGCCCATACCGAAATTAAATTTTATGCACACATTAATATATATGTCACACTTTGGAGAGGAGATGAAGCACAGATGGGTAACTAGCCTGACATTCACCTAGGCTCAACCAAAACAATAACAAATGGCTTCTATGTCAAGCAGCAATGCCTATTATCAACCAAATGTTGGTACATGGCAATTTAATCGGAATCCAGCATAATAGTGAGATACTATGATTTTTTTCCCCAAGGTTGGTTGGCAAGAAAATTGAGCAATGTATTCTATTCTTTTAAGCTTTGCTTCTAAAAAAAAAACGTAAAAAGTTATTTCAGAACTTACAGCTTCACAAAGTTTGCAAGCAATGCATCGTTCCTCTCCACTTGCATATCGTCTCAGGGCATGCTCACCACGGAAACGAGGGCTTAAAGGACCCTTCTCAAATGGATAATTGATCTACATAACAAATTATAGGTTTGAAATCATAGCTCAATGTGATCAAAGCTAGACAGCCAAAGGTAGGAAGACACTTACAGTAACTTTTTGTTCGAAGAAGTACTTGAGTGTCAAGTTCAAACCCCGAACCATTTCAGTGAGAAACAGTGTGTTTATGCTTCTCTCAAAAACTGCAATTATCAAAAACAACATCACATGTTGCAGAACATGATGCAAAAAAATTAATCAAGTATCGAAAAATGTTTCCCGAAAAATACATTACCAGAACTCCAGTCTTTTGAGATCTCCTTTGCAAGTTGCTCTCTTTCTTCATCATCTGCGCAGATGATCGTAAATATATGAACTAAAATCTAAGTTGAGAACTACATCAAATATTATGCAATCTATCTACAACTAAATTCAAATCAAACATCGGTGGCTTGCAATTGTACAGATAAGTAATTTATTGTTAAATCATACTAAAATTACCAATTCCATTATCTTCAATTTAAACAATCCGAAAAAGCTATTTGCGAAAACAAAAATTCCATCATACAAATGCAAAGCACCAGAGAGCGAAAAACAAACCTTTTTTCGTAGGATGATATGAGAACGGATGCGCACTGAACCGCATACCATAATGGTGTGAACCCTGCAACACTTGTCCCGAAACAGCCTAACAAGATAAAAATAACATTCATGAATTCAAAAATAAAAAAAATCCAAGCAAAGACGGGTCTAAATTTTTGAACATTTCCGATAAATCTCCCTCAAAAGCTTATAAGTTATAACTCCTCCATCGACGCAAAACTTTGAAATAAATCTGTTAAACGAATTTATCATATAAAAACCCAAATAATTAGGGTTTTCCGGAGCACTTACGAGGTGACGAGCGCTAAGAGTAGAGAGAGACTTGCGAGCTAAGATCGAAGCCATATCGGCGAGGTCAGGCTGTGTACAGCTGAATACGGAACGGGTCTTCTGCTCCTTGTTATTCACTGAAAAATGGGCGATTGATGATTCAGTTCGGTTTTGAAGTGGATTTCATTTCATGTTTTAATTTGTCTGATGAAACTAGAGTCGGTTTAGAAAACAGAAATGTACTAGGGCGGGTTATGGGTGGGTTTCTGATTCGGATCATGCGGTGCGGTTTTCAAATGGTCCGTTTGCTGGTATCTGTTGCAAACCGAACCGACCGATTTCGCCGACCCGAACCGAACTTAATTGATGAAAATTGGGGTGGTTATGGTTCGGTTCGGTTCGGTTTTGACTAAAATCATATTGAACCGATATATATTCGGTTTTTATAAATGTGAATCGGCTTAAACCGTTTGAACTTGAAAACCGAATTGAACCGAACACCTTTATCTCGGTTCTGTTCGGTTCAATTCGGTTCAATTCGGTTTTGGGCCTAATGGGCTTTAAAGGTTTTTTAATATGTTTTTTTAAATTTTTTAGGTTTTTAAGTTGCATTTTTAGCATTTAGCGTTAAACTTTTTTAAGAAAGCATAATATGTACAAATTAATTTAAACAAAATACAATCCAATTTTGAATCCGAATCTAAAATTTCAATCATATTCGGTCTACATACTCAATCAAAATATAAAATCATCATAACTTCTATAATATATAAGTAAAAAAATGTAGTATATATATGTAGTCCAAAAATAAAACATCATCAACAAACAATCCATAATAAAATTGAACCTTACAAAATAATTAATTAAGATAATTCGGTCAATTCGGTTTGGTTCGGTTTTGTATATCCAAAACCGAAACCGAAACCAAATCGAATTCAATTCGATTTTTAAATTTCAAATCGGTTTGAACCAAATATAAACTATGAACCGAACCGAACCGAACCAAACCAAACATCTTTTTTCGGTTCGGTTCGATTCGGTTTCGGTTTTTATACCCACCCCTAGATGAAAATTTTGAGTCAGCACTCAGCATTAACAATTATGGATACTAGTCGTTGTTTGAATAATCTCAAACACTTGCCCATTTGCCCTTTCTTTTTTTTTTTCTATCAACTTAAATACAAATTGTTAAACTTATCGTATCATAAGTCCATACATGACTACTCATTAGTCATTAGTCAATTAACCTGTATAATATTATAAAATAATTATGTTGACGTCGATTTCTAGATTGTGTCAGAAAAGCCAACAAGAATTGGATTTCGGCTATTAATTCAAAGAGAAAGAGATTCAGATAGAGTAACGAAGACACAAGTTTTACGTGGTAAAACTCCGATGACCGGAGAAACGTCCACGGGTGGTTGAAGGATTAACCAAGCCAAAATTCACTATAAAAATATGATGTTTACAAGCTCTCGATCTCTTTTTTTTCTCTCTGTATTTTTATGTTGCTTGTTGTGTATGTTATATTGCCTATATCCCTTTTGGAACGAGATTATGGGTCTATTTATATGTTTATATAGCCTTAATCTGCTTTGTACAAGTAATACAATATCTTTGTATTTAATTGTGATTCGGTTACTTGCTTGAGGTTGATTTGTCTTCTTTCCTGTTTCGGAGTCTCTTATGGAAATCGAATGAGACTCTATTAGTGCAGTTTTATTTGGACTTGTTTCCTTATAAGAATGTAGTATTTGTAGCGAAATCAAGTTGTTTCCTGATTAAGGATTCTTCTAGCTCAATATTCTGTTCTCTTTGGGATTCCTTCCTGATGGCTATCTTCGTGTGTTTTATGACTTCATCCGTATAAAATAAGCACTAAGTTTCTTACTCGGGTCTCATTTATCCCGAGTAAGAATAACACTTGTTGGTCCCGAGTATCGCCGTTTAAGCCCGAGTAGAAGGTGTTTTTTTGTCTACACCGAGTACTTTTAATTGATTTGGAGTAATTTAGTTGATCCCGAGTAGGTCTTGTCATGTTACTGGTTTACTCGGGTTTTCTTCTCTTTAATGATGTCTCGTAGGATATTTCTTAAGTGCCTATTTGAGTATCCACCTGGCAATTTTCTCCTTCCTGTCAATGAGGTGTATGCTTGGTAAAATTCGCATACGACAATACCGCCTTAAAATATTTTTGATGAGTAAATTTCATTTCGGGCAAGAGTATTTTAATCATCTTAATTTTTACTCGTCAGAATAGCCGTCTTGTCACAATGACGTGCATTAATGGTGACCCTGTAATTTCAATTCATTTTATTACGCGAGATCTTAAATTATGGCGACGTTTTGAAGTTCTGACGGTCGATGGCTACTTTCTGTTTTGACACGTGTCCCTCGTCTCTTCATTTTTCAATATCATTTATGAGAAATGATTTTTGCGTCTCCTCAAACGCCGCATACGTCATCGAGTTTCATCGTAAAAAATCATAGGGTTTCGTGTCATCTCCTTCTTAAATTCTTCGCTGGAAGACATCGTTGGTTTATTCTTAACAATTTTCAGTAGATATTTCTTTAAACCCAGATTTCTTTCTCCAGAAGTTCACGATTCTCCGTTTGAAAATCTTGCATCAATCTCA
Source organism: Dipteronia dyeriana (assembly GCA_032871835.1). Classification (NCBI taxonomy): domain Eukaryota; kingdom Viridiplantae; phylum Streptophyta; class Magnoliopsida; order Sapindales; family Sapindaceae; genus Dipteronia; species Dipteronia dyeriana. The sequence goes on along the minus strand of CM065295.1, from coordinate 93,909,382 downwards.
ATTCAAGGTTAGTTTTAATGGGGCCATGTTCCCGCCATCGTCTATTTAAAATAGCTTTTGATGCATTGGAACGTGAGGATTTCCAGTTAGTTTCTTGCATTAAACGATTACTGGGGGATATCCCAATAGATGAACCTCTATTCTTAAAGGTTGATGTTTATAGGCTTCACCCTGACGTCACTTTCAGCCCTGTATCGAGTTCTCCATCTAGTTCTGATTCTGATATTTCTTATCACAGGGTATCTTTTCGAAAGATGGGTAAGCATCAGAGCAGAAGTAAGGTATACAAGCACGACTCGAGCAGCGTTCAGACCAGGGAACAGACTGTTAACGAGGGTGATGTTGATGAGGTGTACAGGGCGTCTCGTCTTTCGTTTTCTGACACTCTCCCTAGTGGCTTTGACACTGAGCCGAATGTGGTCGGGCCAGCTGAAATAGAAAAATATCTCTCTCGATTCGACTTGCCCGACTTGGTCACTTTGGTTCCTGCGGAGGATTGAGCCGTATGGAATCCTCCTTAGGGTATGGTCACGATTTATGGATCCATGCTTTGCTGCGGCGTCACACTTCCCTTTCAACCATTTATTACCTGGTTTTTAGCTGAAGCAGGGATAGCCACAGCTCAATTGGCCCCGAATAGTTATAAAGTCTTGATGTGCATGCGGCATATGTTCAGTAGAATGAACCTTTCACCGCCTTCCCCAAATGAAATTAGGTATTTCTTTACGCTGAGGCAGGTTAGCAAGACGGGGACCTATTTCCTTGCATCTACTCCTTCGAACGGTTGGGTCCCCAAATAAGCAAAGGTGAATCGGGAGGTCGACACTTCTGATGACCCAAAAAAGAAGAGTTTTGTATGAGGCTTCCCTACATCCAACAAGTTCTGAAAGAACAGTTGGTTTTTTGCTGGATGGGATCTCGGGCTCAACGTTACTATTGGATCTGGGGATTCCCGAACAGTGTTGAGTGTTCCCCGTTTCTTCTGTTCCCCCGAAGTGTGGAACAGAAAAATAATTGATTATAATGATTATGAGCTGAAGAGGCTGACTCGAGCAGTTGTTCGTACTCTGGAGAAGATGAGCAATTTTTAAAGAGGATTTGATAAAGCTCGGCTTCTTCAGACAGATTTATGGCCATCGCAGGCGATGTAAGTGACCCGGCGCCCTTTCAATTGTATTTTTTTGCTTTTTATTTTCTTTTCTAACATGATTCTTTTTTTTTTACTAGTGTTCGATACGGACGTCGTCAGCGATCTTCAGGTGAAATTGATTTTGCAGGTGAGTAGAAAAGAAGCTTCCCGTTAGGGCGATGAGGGTATTGCTCCACCCGAGCCTGATGAGGAAACCGACATTGCTGAGGAACAGATCCCCGAGTACGTTCACCAGGGTGCTCAGCCTTCTACTCATGATTATGCTGGTCTGAGTGGCCAAAGTGAGCCAACTGACACCCAACTGCCTGTTAATAGGGAGAGGCAATGTGAAGGCTCGAGTGAAGAGCCTGTTGGAACTTGAAGTCCAAGGGGTGGATCGTTTTAAAATATCCCCTACTTACGATGCCCTACTTCTTCGGGAATTTCAACGTGGGCTAGTTTCGGCCGGCGAGTTCTTCAAAGTTAAGAATAGAGCGACCGAGAAAGCCCGAGCTAATTGGGAGCTATCAATCAAACATCACGTGGACCGGTCTTTGGAATCCCTTCGGATTCAGATGAAAGAATGGAGAGCCTACTGTCATAGTCAAGGCAAAGAGCCCCATCCCATGCATTTAGATATTCCGTCCGAGCATTCTCTCTCGACCTTTTATGCAAGTCAAGAGTAGGTTGAGGGTGTAGTTCTAGATGTCGGGCCAGTCCCGGGTGAAGATTACAGCCAGTGGAGGGATGATATTGTCGACAATATCGCTTGGCCGTCTATTGAGAGTCTGCTTCGTGAGTACGAGATGATTCCAGATCCGAGTATTGGCAAAGGCTCAAAATCCTCGCAACCTTAATTTTGTAGAACTGTAGAAAATTCTGATTTATTTTTTACATGTAACGAACCACTCTTTGATCTGTAACCATTCTTTTAGGATCAATAAAATCTTATTTTATTTTGAATTGAATGGTCTTGATCTGTTCATTGCTGATTGTTGCCGAATGCTGTATTAAACTGGCTAATGTTTGGGTAACTTAACCGAGTATCTTATTAAACCGGTTATTACCCGAATGACTTCAATTGCTAAGTGTCATATTAAGCTGGCTTCTTCGAGGTTCGGGTAACTTAACCGAGTGTCTTATTAAACCGGTTGTTACCAGAATAACTTCAATTGCCAAGTATCTTATTAAACTGGCTTCTTCGATGTTCGGGTAACCTAACCGAGTGTCTTATTAAACCGGTTGTTACCTGAATGACTTCAATTGCCAAGTATCTTATTAAACTGGATTATTAGAGGTTCGTGTAACTTAACCGAGTGTCTTATTAAACCGGTTGTTACCCGAATGACTTCAATTGCCAAATATCTTATTAAACTGGCTTCTTCGATGTTCGGGTAACTTAACCGAGTATCTTATTAAACCGGTTGTTACCCGAATGACTTCAATTGTCAAGTATCTTATTAAACTGGGTCTTAATTATTAACCGAGTCATCTTGAAATAGGCAAGTTTACACTTGTGTTTCATACCCGGTTGCTACCCGAACATTACATCAAGGCTCACCATGATCATACGTTCGAGTCCTTACGCAATACCAAAGACGTCTCCCCAGTTTTTATGCACAAGGGTTTACCGAATCGTTGAGCTCTTTTAAAAAAAATAAAAATTGCTTCAACACAGCTACGCATTTCACCGGAATTTCTTCAGATAGCGTCCATAACATTTTTCCAGAGTCCGGTGCATCGGGTTTGCCTTTTTACGAAGGTCATTTTAACCCTGCTCGGTTGGCATGCTCCTACGAGCTTCTCAGCCCATTCGGGATTTGATGGTCCCGAGAAATCTATTTGTATGTTCTTATTATCATGCTCTGCTTCCATATGTTCTTATTATCATATGCCTTCTTTTGGAAATCTTGAGCTAGATGCTATCCTTTCGGAAATTCCAAGTAGTTTTATTTATTACTGTAAAAAATCAACAAAGATTTAAATTATAGTTTAATATTTTTCCTGACTAGAAAATAGTAAAATATTTAATATAAATATATACATTTTAAGGATATAAAATATTCAGATATTGGGCATTGTATGGTCGGGGTAAAACCCCTCCATTGGGTCGAGCAATCCAATGAGCTCCATGGCCGACTATTCCCAAGATCTTGTATTCTTTAAGCGGATTGGTGAGGTCTTGCTTGATTTTTCCTCCCAGTTAACCCCGATCTTGACCACCTTATATGGTTCTTTTAATCACTTAAACTGGTTCTGCTTTGGATTCATTTAAGTCCTCCATTGGATCCAAATTGAATGATAAGGATTCTTTACACTGATTTGGCTGCATTATAGTGCACACCTGTTCAACATCATTCTTGCCTTTGTATACTGACATGTTTGCTCTTCTGGGCATCTCCTGGGATCCTTTGACTATCCCGACCCCCTGGTCTGTCAGGAACTTGATCATTAATGCATAAATGGCGGTTACAACCCTTGTTTTATTCAGGAATGACCGACCCAATAATGCATTATACGGCCCAATTGTCTAAGTCAACTACCACGAAGTTGAGCAGGATAGTCCTCTGGCAAAGTGTTGTTCCAATCTTCACAGGCAGTTTTACCGTCCCGAGTGACCTGACTTCTATCCCTCCAAACCCCTTTAATGGAGTATGGAAAGGCTCTAAATCTTTTTCGTTCTAGCCTTAGCTGGTCATAGACGGCCACATTGAGGATGTCTGCTGAACTCCCATTATCTATTAAAATTCTCCGGACTTCCCGATGGCCAATCCGGGCACTTATAACCAATGCGTCATTAGGCCGAACATCGACACCATGGGAATCTGCCTCTGTAAAGACTATCTGGTCCCATCCTTCCTTCACCCTTTTCGGGTATGGTTCAACCGAGTTTACGTCAAAGTTATTCCTTGCTTCTATTGCTTCTCTGATTTCCTGAGTTCGTTCTCGGTTGCTTTTCCCTGTAGAGGGTCCTCCGTATATCGTATGTATTACCTGATTGGCCTTGGGACTGAGCCATTGATTTCGTCCAGAGTGATCTGCCTTAACTTCTTTCTTAGTTTCTGATTTCTCATCTTTTTTTAGATTACATCCCGCAGGTGCCCTTACCGAATAAGGGTCTCTATGTAATCTCTGAGCTGGAAGCACTTTGAAGTCTCATGCCCGGTTTCCTTATGAAACATGCAATACTTGGTTGTATCTCTCCTAGCGAACTGTGATTATCGCCGCGCCTCTTGCACCATATTCCTCTCTTCCAATATGGCTAAAATTTCTTCTTATTTTTTCTGCAGAGGGGTGTAATTGGTATATCTGCCTCGGTATTTCTCTGTGGACCGTTCGACATTGAGCCCATTACCCCCATCCTTGTTTTTCTCCTTGCCGTTCCCTTTTAGCTTTCCATTTTGATTCTGCCATTTGGTTTCAACATCCTTCTGTTCGGGCTTTCCTCCGTGCATATATCTCCCCCCTGTAGCTAATTCTTCTTCTTCGACCAGTACGTATCCTCCTACTATATCCATCATGTCAGCATATCTAGTCAGCCGTGCTCTTCTCAAATCAAAGGATAGCCGTCCATTATGTAAATTATTGATGAATGCAGCGATTATGGCTTCATCGTTTGCACTGCCAATCTCTGATACCCCTTGGCCGAATCTCCCTAGATATTTCTTCAGTGACTCGTCTTTCCCTTGTTTTATTTGAGCAAGATGAGCCACTGACTTTTTCTGTGAATGTTACTCAGGAATTGCCTTGATAAGCTCCTGTTTAATTCACTGAAACTCTTGATACTTGCTGAAGGTAACCTTTCGAACCACCTCGACCCCATGTCTCCCAGAGTTTGTGGGAAATTAAGACATAATAAGGGATCGCTGTGGGCATACTGGGCCATGACGCTTTTATAGCGTCTCACGTGCTCTTTCGCGTCAGTGTCTTTCTTAAACTGCTCCACGTGCGGCATCCTGAACCTTTCTGGGAAAGGGGTCTGCAAGATTTCCTTGGTAAATGTGCTGTCTGAGTCGTCATCAGATAAATCGTTATAGCCATAACGTCTAACCAAGGCATCCATCTGACGCCTATTGTTCTCTACTTATTGAGTTAGGCTCTGGATCATGACATCTCTGTCCCCCACCGGGCTTCCTCGACGGTTGAACCGTTGGGTAACTGTCATTCTTTCTGGCTCTTCACTTTGATGCCGAGTTTCTCGTATGACTCCGTAATGACGTTTGTGATGAGGCCGATCGCTATATTCTGATGACGACCGAACCCTGTGCCGGTTATATTTACGGTGTCTAGTGCGGACTGTTTGATTGTGGTCCAGCCTCTGGTGATGTTGTTCCTCTTCAAGAGTTTCCTGTCCAGCCGGGTTGATTGGGGAAGAGTTTCTTCTGGTTTCTGGTATAGTTATTCCTGGCTCAACCACTACCGAACCGAGCCTTGCGGGTGGAGGATTGGGAGTATGTGCTTCTGCAACCAGTAGTTCAATCCCTTCCCTCATTGCGTCTGTCACCAATTGCTGCAAGGCCTCTTGAAAAAGCAGCGTAAGATCTCTATTTGTTGGAGGAACTTGCTGGATCCCTGCCAGGTGTGCATGCTGGTTTTATGTGTTTGCTGCAGGATCTTGTGACGTGTTGCCAACATGGAAATCACCTGGTGATTTTTGGCTATTCCCTGAATTGCTTCTACTTCCTGCCATTGCTTTTAACAAGTTCGGAGGTTCAGCCCCTCCTTCTAGTGCCAATTGTTTACGTGATTTCTGGATTGTGTTAGAAAAGCCAATAAGAAAGCCAACAAGGATTGGATTTCGGTTATTAATTCAAAGAGAAAAAGATCCAGAGAGAGTAACGAAGACACAAGTTTTACGTGGTAAAACTCCGATAACCGGAGAAACGTCCACGGGTGGTTGAAGGATCAACCAAGCAAAAATCCACTATGAAAATATGATGTTTACAAGCTCTCGATCTCTTTTTTTTTTCTCTCTGTATTTTTCTGTTGCTTGTTGTGTTTGTTATATTGCCTATATCCCTTTTGGAACGAGATTATGGGTCTATTTATATGTTTATAGAACCCTAATCTACTTTGTACAAGTAATACAAGATATTTGTATTTAATTGTGATTCGGTTACTTGCTTTAGGTAGATTTGTCTTCTTTCCTGTTTTGGAGTCTCTTATGGAAATCGAATGAGACTCTAGTAGTGCAGTTTTATTTGGACTTGTTTCTTTATAAGAATGTAGTCTTTGTAGCGAAATCAAGTTGTTTCCTGATTGAGGATTCTTCTAGCTCAATATTCTGTTATCTTTGGGATTCCTTCCTGATGGCTATCTTCGTGTATTTTATGACTCAATCCGTATAAACTAAGCACTAAGTTTCTTACTCGGGTCGCATTTATCCCGAGTAAGAATAACACTTGTTGGTCCCGAGTATCGCCGTTTAAGCCCGAGTAGAAGGTGCTTTTTTGTCTACCCCGAGTACTTTTAATTGATTTGGAGTAATTTAGTTGATCCCGAGTAGGTCTTGCCATGCTACTGGTTTACTCGGGTTTTCTTCTTTGTAATGATGTCTCGTAGGATATTTCCTGAGTGCCTATTTGGGTATCCACCTGGCAATTTTCTCCTTCCTGTCAATGACGTGTATGCTTGGTAAAATTCGCATACGACAAATTAAAACATATTTAACTTAATAACACAATTGATTCACTTAAACCATTTTAATGAATAAAAATAACCTGCCATAATATAATCTCTTCTAAAATAAATTTATAAAAAAATCTCATGGAAAGCTAACTTAATTTTATTAAATAAAATATATTTAAGGTGACACATTTAAAAGGAATTCAATCTTAATATGACTCATATATTTAACGTGTTGGTTCGATAATGACTAAACCCCAATCAAATCTAATTGTGATACACTAATTTCATAGCGTATTACCAATCTTGACCACAATTGTCACCCCTAATGACAATTAGACTAATTTATATAGGGTGGAATGTGGACCAACCCGGTGTTTCGAATTCATATCGAATCAACTGAAGTCGCGGAACCTAACCCAGGTTAACCGTAAAAATAAGTAAATAACAACCCAGATTTTAGCCCAAAACGACACCATTTCAAATAGTTCATCGCAACACAAAACGTTGCGTTTCGATTCCATTTTTCCACGGACGGATTGGCTCTAAACGGCGCCATTTTAACGATCTAAAATCTCTCCACTCTCAATTTGTAGGGTTTAAGCCCGTCAAGCTCTGAAAAACACTATTATCTGAACCAAAAATGGCTTCGTTTTGCAGATCAGTCATAGTGGCGGGCTCGAGGTCTCTCGCTGCTCAAGCCAAGACGACAACCCAAAAAACCGTCAGCGCAAAAACCGTCTTCTCTGCTTTCTCTTCACCCACCAGATCCATCCCCCGCGCTTCAAGGTTTATATCATTTTTTTTTGTCTTTGCATTGCTTTGAGTGGATTCTGTATTTTTTTTCTTGGTTTTATTATTATTATTTGTTGTGGGTTTTATTTATTTTTTGGTGGGATTGCAGGTTTGTTGTGGTTTTGGGGAGCGTTGAGTCACTGATGCCACTTCACAGTGCCATTGCTTCTGCTAGACTCAAGTCAAGCATTGCTGTCGATTCGACTTGCTGGAGCATGCTTTCTCAGGGTAAACATAATCCTTCTATATTTTTTAGGTGTTTTTTCATTCGGATTTCGTTTATAAAAACATCGTGTGTTTTGTGTTTGGTACGGGATTGATCTTTGATTATTTGGCGCCCGTGAATGCATTTATTGTCAAATCGGAAGTGGATTTTTTCTTTTTATTTGAAATGGTTTATGATTTGCTACGAAAAACTCTACTTGGCATGTATGACGGTAAATTGGTGCTCATTTTGGTTGGGAGAAGAATTCGAGAAATAGAAGATAAAAGCCTCAAAAAACTAGCTTGATTTCTGGAGCATTTGTTAATTGTTAGTGGTTTTTTTTTTTTTTTTTTGTAATCAGAATCCAAGTTGGTTTTGATTTTTAGACTTCACTAATAAAATCTAAATATTCATATTAGTACTGTTATTTTAGAAGCATTTAAGGTTGTATTAGATTATTGCATCTAAGTATTGTTTTCTACCAGCTGGAACTGAGTTTCCTTCTTATCTTATGTGGAATGATTAAATCTGACATTGACCTTGTACTTTGTGCAATAGGATTTGCCACAACGTTGTGACAAGACTTGCTGGATCTGTGTGGGACTATAAATGCATAGGATTTATGTTCTGTATCAATTTGCGAAGGAAAACAAATGCTTTTTTGTTGTGGAATTTTGATCTTTGTATTGAGCAGTCAGCAGTGTATGCAAACTTGTTTAACCAAGTTAATAAATACTGTTACAGTGTTACTTATATTTGTTAACCTTTATAAAACTCTGCTCTTGCAGAGATTGGATTATTTAGGGTTGCCCAATTGGTTATTGCTTTATTGTTTTCTTAAAGTTTATAATTCTTTGAATTCTCTAAATAATGCAGCGAGAATGAGAAAATTAGCTTGATAACAATTTAGTGTTTTTTTCCTAGTTCAAAAGGAAGAAAAGAAATTCTGGCTAGATATGTTGTACGATGCTTTTTGAAGCTCTAAGATGAACTGACAATTTTGGCTGTCATTCTAACTGAATTATTGAGTCATTGACTATGGTTTTTTGGTTCCGGTTGCCATTGAAGATTTACAACAGAAAGTAATGGTTTTTTTTTATTTACATAGAAGGTTGAAGAATTTACAAATCGCCAGTATGGAGTTGCTAGAACATTTTAAGTTTTAGGGTCTAGTTTTTGCTAATGTGGTTAGCAATTGGTGCATTCTTATGCACTTGGAATTTTGACCGTTGGACTTGGTCAAGGAATTGATATGGGAGAGAACATAGAACATGGTAATTAATACCTTACCACATTCTCTTCAATAAACCCTAATTTTTAGTAGCTCTATAGCTGAGTCACTTTGTCTTAGAGTGCTTGTGGCGGTATTCTCCGGTCATGACACATAAATCTATATGGTTTCTGATTCCAAGGAGGCAAGGACTGTAGAAAACAAATAGAAAACAAAATGAAATATGGAATGCCACTGGTGCAGTGGCTTCGTGGATCATGGACGTTTAATAAAAGCATGATACAGTACATGCCTGTTGCATTGTTTTTGCACACATCTCTTCCCCCAATTTCACCATGTTAGCTCTACTGATAGATTGTTACTTCAGGCCAGGATAGCTTCTACTTATTATCAATGAGAAATCTGTGTCTAGGTGTTCCATAAGATGACATTGGGTAAACCCGGTAAGCTGATAGAGCACTTGAAGGGAAGCTACATCCTGTGAGTGTGTTGCATTAGATTTGGGAGGACTGGCATACAATTAGGCTTCCTTACCAGAGTTTGTGGCATACAATTAGATTTGGGATTACTGGCATACAATTAGGCTTCCTCAAGTATCAACATTCTCATTCATGTTAATTTTCCTCGTATCATTCCTGATTATTTTTCGTTCTTCAGTTATGTACCTCTCTTTGCCAAGTTGTTACCTTTTGTCTACTCAACATTTTGTTTTTCCCTTTTTAGTTGAGTTTGTCCGTCTACTGATTATCTTCCATATTTCTTGATTGCCATTTCCTAGACTTTGCAGTTCCTCGGTGACAGACTAAAGGCTTCAGTCATACCAAACCTAATTGGATTGCATTTTGGCGGTTTTTTTTCTAATTATGTCGGTTCCTTCACTGCTTCATATCCTTTCAATCCGTGGATATTGCTTTGTAACTTTTCATGTGGTGCACCAAGATCATACACTATCATAGTTGTTGACGCTTTCATTTTTTCTTGTAAGATAGAATACAATTGAATTTTCTGGGTATGAAGGTGTTAACTCTCACAATCAGTTTGTGCTGAAACCATCTTTTTTTCCTTTTTTTCATTTTCATCTCCTGAAAATAGTTCTTTGATGTTTTGGAATATAGGAAAGATTGTTCTGTTCAGATTTGTAAGTTCTAGAAACATTAGAATCTGTATCGTCTGGAGTCTGGACTAGGAAGAAAACCAAAGAAAAATCAACAATCTCTAGTTGGAAGTGACCCTGTAAATTTTCCTATAATATGTCACCTGGTAACCATTGATTCTTTGATGTCACCTGGAATTTTCATTTGATTTAATTTGCTCATTCGGTTTAAGCGTTGGATGACATTTTTTTTTTTTGGTGAACTATTCATCAGTTGAGAAATATGTAAGCTTACCATTAGCTGAAAAGTTCATATATAAGTTTCCTCCTCTAGAGCTAAGCTTTTCTACCTTATGTAAGAGTTGGTGTTCTGGGTTGTTGTACTAAGGTCCAATTCATCTGCTTGCTATTTTGCCGTGTTGTTGCTTTGATACTGAGACTGTTTTCGTACATTAAAATCTTACGGTGAGTGGTGAGGTGATCAGTCTAGACGCGACATTTTCTTGTCTGGCCTGAATTTCTCAGGGTCTTAAGAATATGCGGAGGCAACCATAGAAAACGGTGGTAATCAACAAGTTCAGGTCTAGAATTAGTACTGAAATAGATTTTGATACGAGTGGCCAGTGGGGTTTGACCTGACCATCTCCTTCCTTGTTTCTTCATTTATGCATTTTCATCTTCTATTTTTTAGAGGTAGAATCTACCATTGATCTGTTCGCTGCTGCGAGATATCCGAATCTGAAATACATGTTCTCAAGAATACCAAAATTCATATCGTATAAAAGATCATTGACATTGCGTTTAAGTCATAGTTGGCAGACAGTTAAGTTTTCTCTAGTACAACAATAGTGCTGTATACAAGTATACATCCCCGCTATTGTAACTTGTACGGGTTCCATGTTGATGCTGGAATCTGCATGTTGTTCAACATTTTTCCCATGTTCATGCTGGAGTCTGCATGTCGTTCAACATTTTTGGACAAGACATCGTGTGTTGTTGGCTGATCTGCTGTCTTGTCGCCTGCCATTTTGGAAATCTACTTCCAGACATATCACGAGCCAAGTCAGTTGTGCAATTAGTCAACTCATGACATGTCCAGGCACATCGCGATTCAACTTGTAAGGGGGTCCTCTGCCCAACTTGGAGTCTGATCCAAATTCTAAAATGTTTGAAAAATATTGGGCTGGGCCAACAATCACATATGGGCTGATGGTGCTGTAAGTGAATTCGTGATCGACCCAACTCGACTTGGACTCTGATCCAACTTCAGAAAGCTAATAGAAAAATGGTATTGGACCTAAAGAGGACTAAAACGAATCATGAATGGCTAAACCCCGAAGCCAAGTGGAAACTCTAAAGCATAACAAATTAGAATAAAATATTGAATTCATAAAAAACTCCTGTTATAAAATATAAATTCCATAAAATATGTATTTTATTCTTAAAATATTACATTAATTCGAGTTTTATTTTTATGGGGAGGATTCAAATCTACAACCTCGTAACTAGGACCGGCCCTTGGTATAGGCCCACGAGACGACCGTCTAGGACACCCATTTTCTAAATGCCCCTAAATTTCGTTTCCTGTGCATTTTTATCTGTAGGTCCGAGTGTAATTAAAAAGGAAAAACAGCTCATTGCCCATATATCAATTATCAATTAAAAGGCTCACCATATAAATATTTATACTTGAAAACAACCTATATAATTTATTTATGTTTTTTTTTTAAGAAAGGCCCTCTAAAAACACAAATTAGTGTACTTACTCCACCCGAACATATCAAATTTCAAATTACAATTCACTATATTCGAAACCTTTCTAGGGTTCTTTGGCAGCTCTGTTTTTATGAAATTGGGAAATTTCTAATTGTTCTTGATTTTTAGCTATTATAATGATTTTTTAAGTATTTATTAAAGTAAAAAATTAAGTATTCATATATAAAAAGTCGGGACTCGGGGGCTTGATATTTATAGTTCGCCTTGGGTTCCTAAAATCTCAATACCGTTCATGTTCGTGACATAGGTGTGAGAGGTTTACTACTTGATTAACCTTATTTTGTCTATAAAATATTATTTTTAAATGGTAGTATTAATAAGTTAGACAATATATTTGGAAGATTTTTTTATATAAACAAATTAAGAAAAAAGTTCATGAATAAATTATTTTGAGGGAAATTTGGTGGTGTGTGGGCACGAGACGCAAGTATATGGAGATGGGATAGCCCTGACAATTTGGGTCAAGACACGACGGGTCGACACGAACCCAACAAAACTAGGTTGGGTTAGGTGGAACTAAATGGGTTCGGGTTGGTAAACGGGTGACCCATTCAACCCGTTCAATAAACGGGTTGGGTTGGGTTTCGTAAACGGGTTGACGGGTTGACACGATTAGTTTGGAAAAAAATATGTAACTTAAAATTATTTGGGGGAATACTTATAACAACAATTATGGTTTAATGATAAATAACTAATTTTACATTGTTTTAACTTTCATCTTGCAATTGCTAATAGTTTACGGAATACGAAGTTTGAAGACCTCAATAGTTGAACTATCGGTCTTTATTAGTTTTAATTGTTTATATATATATATATATTCTATCATTTGTGGATTGTATAAACTTTATAGTCTTTTTGTGACTCGTCTAAATTGAGATGTGGTTTAGTTGGTTATTATGTTAGTTTTATAAAGATATTTTTAGTTTAGATTTATATTATACTTTTAATAATTATTAATATATAAAAAATTAAACATATTATAAACGGGTTAAACGGATTGGGTTGGGTTATACGTTTATTAAATGGGTTGGGTCGGGTTTGAGAAATTCAACCCGTTTAATAAACGGGTTAACCCGACACGACCCATTTAATAAATGGATCGTGTCGGGTTTGGTCCAACCCAACCCACGAACCCGTTTTGCCAGGCCTAAGATGGACTCGCAGGAGCTCACATCCCAGCTGCCACTGTCTTGTTACTTTGTAGGGTCTGTTCGCACCTATTCACTTCACGTGAAAAATGCTATGATTTATAGTGTTTTACTTTAAAAAAAAAATACATAAATTTAATTCGAGGTTTGAAGGGAGAGAATTTATAATCTCATAATACAGACGTGAAGGATAAACTATTGAACTAACCCTATTTTATCGATGTTTTTCTATTTGCTTTCCTTTTATTAATTAAAACCACATTATTTTGTTCTAATAAAATCACACTTATTATTCAGTGTTATAAAAAAGTCTTTGACTAGGCCTCATTTAGTCCATAGTTGGCGTTCCACCGTTCCGACTAGATAATTTACCTCCTAGTTGGTCTAGTTAGTCAAAACAAATGATTAGTTATTGATGACCGATTAAGTTGACTTATTTTATTAACTTTTATAGGATTTAATTGAGTTATTTTTTTTAGATTTTGTTTAATTGTTTAGACCATGTTTTGCTTGTATTATAATGTACTAACAATTTAAAATGTATTAAAATAATATAATACAATATTGCAACACACAGTGTTGTATTGTTTTACTGTATTGTATTGTTTTAATACATATTAATTACCTAACACAACAAACATTGTACTTACTAATACATTATATTTGGTGGTAGGAAGTTGTATTGTATTATATAAAAAAAAACATTTTTCTTTTCTCTTTTATTCAACAAATATGGAATATGTGTTATGTTAATATTTGTTTATAATTTAAAAATTATATAGGAAATATATATTTTATTTATAAAAATATTAGTTATTTAAGTTTGTTGTTTCAATTAAAATAAATATTTATTGATTTATTCATAGTAAGGATTTTTAAAATTAATTATTAACTACTTTTCAAAAAATGTTATATTTTTATGATAAAATAAAATCAATAAGTCGCATATGAAAACTTAATAAGATATAATACAGTGTATCATTAAACACAGGTTTGTATTAATAAAAATACAATACAATACAATATCATATGTCAAACAAGCCCTTATGGATTTTGATTTTCAATATCGAATTTTTTATAATTTTATTTTCAATTTGATATTCAATATATAAAATAGTATGAATTTATTTGACTATAACCAAAAAATATATTAAAAAAAAATAATAACGATTGACTGCCAACCTATAACCGGACCGTCTAGTCAGGCAATAGACGGGGTGTCGCTGCCCAACAAACACTGATTTTAACCTATCTTAGAGGAGAAAATATCACTATGTAATATTATAAAATCGGTTTTATATTTAAAAAAAATACTGAAATTCTTCTTTGGAAACCGAATTCATATAACATATATATATATATATCACTAAATAACATTATAGACCGGATTCTATAACTTTTACCAAATCAATCACGAAAAAACTATAATATATTAGAGTGGTTGATGTTTTCTTAGGAGAAATCGAGAGAGTTTTGAGGGCATGTAGTTGTAATGGATTCACCGAACTTTAAAAGCTGGAACATCATTTTCAATACATTGGCTTGTGAACCTGTCTTCTCTCTTTCTCGGATAAGATCTGAGAAGCATATCTGATTATCCAACTGACCCCACTCCTCCTTCTTTATTATTATTTTATTGTAATCAAATTACTTCTTCTTTCAACAAAGACTTGACCCAAGAACAACAAAATTAACAGAAGCCCAATATTTTTCGCAGCATTTGCTGATCTGGGTTGGTCTCTGTTCACCAATTCATCAACTGTAATTTAAATCAGATCAAATCAAAAGCAACCCACTTTTTTGTTTTATTTTTGGGTTGTTGTTCGGTTTTGATTTGATAAAGTCATAAAGCACATAATAATTTTTTTAGTGGCTCAAAATGTTGTATAGAGACTAGAGAGAGAATTGAAAGCTATGTGTTGTCTTTGTTGGGAGGAAAGGAGACTCCGCTCTCATTAGAGGCATAGAATTCGATTCATCTTGGATTTGTGGAGGCCACAGAGAGATTACACGGTGGTGGTTGAAGATTTGTTCTTCTTCTTTTTTTTGTGGTGAGTTTTTCTTCGGATCATTAAAACTAAACAAATTAATTAATTAATTATATTGTATAATTTGATTATCATACATTAGCAAAAAGAGTGTTTGTCCTTTTACATGACGTGTGCATGGATTATCATTTATTGCCAGCAATTTTGTTCAAGTTTGAGGGGATTAATATTGTTTTATTTATATATATATATTTTTTTTCATGGTCACTTATCAAAAACTTGACAGCTGAATTGGGATTCAAACAAATTCATTTCTAGCCTTTCGGCTTCTTCCGGGGTCAGTGCTCTTCTGTTCTGGTATGTGTTTGTGTGTGTGAAAGAATTTCCATGCTTCAACTTGTGTTTATCAGTCTATTATTATGTTGTGTAGATTACTCTTTCTAAATATATAATAGTTTTTTTTTTGTCCTTTTTGGGGGTTTAATTTAAAGTTTTAATTTTTCATTTGTCTCTTTCTCGTCTTCTTATCTCTTGTTTCTTCTTCTGGGTTGGTGTTAGTTTTTCCTCCTGTTGGCTGTTTCTCTGCTTTTGGCCTTTTTTTTTTCCTAATTTCAATTCCTGAATCCTACAAGATTCATCTATAGTTTATAATTTTTCACTCTTTAGCTTCTGTCTCTCTGAGTTTGTTTTCTAGTCTCAATTGGTTTCTTTAATTGTTTTCTATGTAATTCAATCTTAGTATATACTAGCTGACTTGCCTGGATTTTTTGGTCTCTGCTGCTGCTTTTTGGGTTGTTCAATGTTCAAGTTGTATTGTGTGAATTCGTTTGATTCCAATCTGTTAACATGGCTGCAGGGTTTCAATGCCCCGGCGTGAGTTTCAATTGCTTAAACTTCATTGAGTCCTCTACTCAGACACTGAACCCTTGAAGGCTATGGAGAACTCTTACGAGACATCTAATGGTATCGGGCCAATTAGTAACGGTCATGTCATGAAGCACTCTCCTAATTACCGGCAATCTGTCAAGGGATCGTTAGCTTGTCTTGATTTAAGAGTCTTCTATGTTAGAGTAAGCAAGTGCGAGATTGATGATTCAACGCCTGCGTTATTGACTCTAAACCATATTCCACTGAATCCCGACACCCTTCTTGAAGTAAATGGTGTTAGAAATAGTATCTATTCTGATGAGGCTTCGATACTTCTTAGAAGGGATCGATTAGATAAGAAATCCGAAGAAGCTACATTCGTGAGCACTGATAGTGTAAGGATGACAGGAAGTGTGAAATTTGAGGTTTTCGATAAGGATATTCTTGTGCTATCCGGGGTTCTAGAATTGTGTATTAGCAATGGTTTTGTTGGGGATTCAAGAAACCATGATCATAGATGGAGCATGAGCTGCGAATCAGATATGACTGCTGGCTCTGGCTTCTTGAAGGCGAAACAATTTATGGGTTCTGACTCTGCTTCATCTGCAATCGAGGTCTATGTTGCAGGGTCCTTCTCGGGCACTCCAATCATCTTAACCAAGACTTTGCAGCTTAGTTTTAGAAAGAAGCAAACGAAGACAGGAATGTTGGATTCCATACCAGAATATGAGGCAACTGAATTCGCAAGAGACGATCCTTCAGTGCTTGCTTCGCAGGTACTTGTTAATTCTTAATATTATATTTTATCTCGAAATGTAAAGAGAAGTTAAGTCTTTTATGTTTTAGACGTTTTAATCTTATCTTACTATAGCATTACGATAACTTTCTTCCATAGCCTAGTTGTTTATATATCTTGCAATCTATTGCAGCTCTAGAGGGGGGGGACTGGTTTGGGGGGGGGGCGATTCAATTAAACTTGTACTTGTGCACACAGAAGGAGGTGGGTTGTTCAGTAAAAGATGTTAAAAGTAATACATAAACCTTACCATTTTTATTGTTATAACCCAATCCTTTGCTCTTAATTGAACTCGATATTGTTTACATGACCTGTTAACATAAGAGAGCTATATTATAAATACATTCTGAATCCCATTTCCATTCCAACTGGTATATTATCTTTCGTATGCATGAATTGTTGCTTAAGCAACTTAATCTCACCGTTGTTGAGAAGACGTAACTAATCCCTTGAGTTCAATCTCTTTGAATGGAAATAGAGTTTTCTTATGGTGTGTATATACTTCTCCTTTGCAATATATAGTTTTTTTATGGAGGTATCCTACTATGACTCGAACTTCCCTAAGGAATAACAATTTCTGGATAAAAGTTTTAATTCGTAATTTTAACTAGAAAAATTCTATGTTCGTATGCTGTTTGGCACAACGGACACCTTGATATTACATCGGCTACATGAGTATAATTACACTATGTTCCTCTATTGGATATATCATCCTTTTGATCGTATACTGAATCGCTGAACTTTCATTTATGCCAAAAACGTATTTCTGCTTGGACAGTTTTTCTTCTTGATTCCGATGCATATTTATTCGGGTCCTTGTGTGACACTGCTCTTTAGTATTTATCTTTCTTAAGGTGATTTCCCTGATTTCCTCTTTTCTCTTATTGGATGAGCTTTTATATATTGGTAGCTTTAATTCTGGTGTTCATGTACATGTTTAGTATTTGTCTTAGGACTGCTGCAGGTCAAATATTTCGTGTACTTCCATTTCGACTTATATATCATGTGTTGTCATCCAGTTTGCAGTTGGCATTTTTTTTTCTTTGCACCATGAATCATGCCTTTTCATATTCTTCATAATTTTTCAGATACCAGATTACTTAAATGACAAACCGGAACATGAATACTACAAGTACAACCACAGCCACTTGTACCAAGGAATGGAATATTTAGAGGGTGAAGATGGGGAACTCTCATGGTTCAATGCTGGGGTCAGAGTGGGTGTCGGCATTGGCCTCAGCATCTGCCTAGGAGTCGGGATAGGAGTGGGCTTGCTAGTTCGAACCTATCAAGGCACCACCCACAACTTCAGAAGGCGGCTATTGTAACCGTGACTACTACTCCCTTTTTTACCATCTACTACACGTATCTCATCATGAGCCAAAGGAAGCTAATTTAATAGCATTACTGACGAATCGTGTTGTGAATTAGAAGCTGACGGAAGATTTTTGCAACCACATGCAGTTGTCGATGCATCAATTCCAGTTTTTTCTTTGTTTGTTTGGGAGTGGTGAAGCCCTTGATCTGAAATAAAAGGGTGAATTCTGTTTTGTATGTACTACCATTGCAGAAGCGATGTTGGCTATTTTCCTGCAGTTAATTACAGAGTCGAGGTCCTCTTCATGTAACTAGACGAGTATATGTTGTTTGTTTTTTGGGTTTTTGTTTATAGAATGAAGCGTTGGTAATGGATCAAGTTTACACTGTTCAAATGTTGGGATGAATCTTGGATGTAAATGATCAAAACTAAATAAATAAATAAATTTATAACCTAGAAAACCTCAACCTCCTTTAACGAACTCGGGTTCGAAACCGTGGCCATCGTTGAACCTACTTAACAGGCCCAAGTAATTCTACAGTCTTTGGAGAACATAAAATTATACCCACGAGGCCACGAGGAGACTCGAACCTCACTCCTCGTGGAAACAAACCACATATATAACTATTTTAGTAATGCCTGATGGTTAAATTATAATATAAATAATATAATAGTGTGATGATACTACTATTTTGCTAATGTTTAATATCATCTTCAACCTTAACACTGATCTCTAAAGTGGAGTCAAAAACATTTCCAACCCCAGCTGCATTCTTTGTGTTAAAATGCCTCCATTGGATTTGTTACGTAAGAAGTAGCGCAATCTTTACTGGACTTCTGTTTTATTTTTTTAATCCCTCGTATTTTTCTAATTTACACTTTAAGCAACCATCTTTAATAATTTTATGATTTGATTCCTCAATTTATAAAATTATTAAATTATAGTTTTACCCTATTAAATATTATTTATTACAATTATATCCTTATAATTATCTAATGCTTTTGGTTAATATATAATTGTTTTAATTGTCATCATTTTAGTTAATTATATTTAATTTTGAAAAATATTAAATGTTATATTTGAGTTAATTCAGAAAATATTAAATATAATATTTTAGTTAATTACATTTAACTTCTTAATTTACTAATTTATGAATTTATAAACTTATCGTACTATTATGTTAATTAAGGGATGAAATGTTAATTGTTGAGAATCAATAAAAAATAGAATATTTAAGGAATATTCTTTTTAAAGTAAAATTTACTGAAATGGATTGAAGATGACGAAATGAAAATTACTACATTTTACTGTAAAATTACAACAAAATAGTACCAAAGGTTGAAGATACTCAAATGGGTAAATTATCATATAGCTTATAGATTACAGAATAATATTTTGCTAATGCCTAATGGCCTAATGGGTAAATTGTCATATAGACTGTAGGTTACAGAATAATATGATGAGCGAAATATAGATAATAGAATAATACGATGGATGAAATAATAATTACAGGACAACTGTTACATCGTTTGAGATGAAATGTTTTACACCCAAACATTAAAGACTTTTCTTTCAATCAAGTTAAATTTCTGCCAAAAGCTGCAAACAAATTTACTTGTCAAAAGCATTTAGTTTTTGCTTCTGCTGCAAAGGTGGAGATTGAAGAGGTCTGGTTTCATATATACAGTGACAATAGGAGAGTAAATATCATTCTTATGTACAATAATATTAACACAGGGACGTCTAGAGCTCCAGAACGTAGTCAGTAGAAGGGAGGCACGGCATTCTAAACATCATCTTCATCAGCTTGTGGGGGTCGAGTTGCACGGCGGAACCAGGTGTTGAATGCTGTAACCAAGTGAGGGCAATCATCGACGTTTTTCGTTGAGAAGCTGAGGCACTGTTGCAACAGTTCCTGTGAATCGGACATGGGCAATGTGGAGATGATTCTTAGGAATGTCTGTTCGAGCTCCAGGTAAAGTGTTTTATGACTGGGAAGCAACGGTGATGCGTTGTCTTTGCAAACAATCAGAACAGGAAGCCAATCTTTTACAAGCTTCATCCTAACCTGGTAAATTGAAAAATACAAGTTTTTAGTTGTTTGAAAGCAGAATAGCAGATTATTTCTTTTGAGCATCCACACTAGCACTAGAACAATAACAATGTCACAGGAGATATTTGAGACATCCGACATCGATGTTTCATTGACACTTAGAGAACGGAACCCAACAGCGCTGAGAACATGTGTTGTGAATTGTGATAAAAACATAGCAAAAATAACAAATGCAAAAGCAGCTTTACTGTAGCCTTTGATCTTCAAAACAGTAAAACTAATTTCATCAAGAATTCGAAGAAGGTCGCTTGCCAAAGCATACGCACAAATTCACACACGCACATGCCGACAGGAAACCATGGAAACGAATTCTCAAAACATCACCTTTCAAATTTGATTTCTTTCAAGTTTCTTCTAGTTTTTAAACCCATTTTTTTATTACACAAAAAATGCCCTAACCTTTCTTTATCTAGAAACAAACAACCTTGGTTGTCAGGAAACTCAGGATATTTTAAGTGACCCAAGGGGGTTTAAACCCATGCCTTCATTGATTGAGACAAGAGGTCTTTTAGCACTCAACCCACTCTACTTGGGATTAAACTCCTTATCTTATTGAAGCAGAGTATATAGGTGGCAAAAGTAAAGTTTTAATAATGATAACAAGGAGATTAATGTATCACTGGTGCTATAAGGTTGAAATCAAATGGAAAGTCACTTGCCAAACGCTCAGATCCATGGACCACCTTTCGTCATCTAATTAAGTTCCAATAACAGCCCACAGTAGTTGGTGCAATTATATTAATACTGACAAGAAGCATTAGAAAACATCAAGAGACACAAATAGAAGTACTGTATATGCCTAGAAACGGAACAGAAGAATTGGGTCACAATAAAAATTCATATGAGGTGGTTATCAACTCTAATGTTCACAAAAACTACAAGATTTATCTTCAGAGAATATCACTTTTTATGCATTGATTATCATCTAATACTTTATCACTAGTCAAAATTTGGTTCATATTTCCAATCAGGAATGACATTTCTCCTAGTGCCTTAAATACCGTACTTTACATTCACCAGCTTATTTCTTGTCTATGAGACCGCGTCCAACCAAATAGTTATTCTTTCCCTTACGGAGTCAAACAGGCAATCAGATATAGGACAGTAACACCCATGATAACCAGGAAATAATGACCAACCACCAATAAAAAGAAATCAAACTTCCTAAAAGACACTGAAATACTTGCAAAGTCCATTAATAGGAGCATGGTCTGCTTTCACTCTTTCAGTCATCCAGTATCAACAACAATGAGCATACCACCAATTTCTTTCTGGACCAGCATGAAATTCGAAACGTATTAAGACATCAATAGTTTCTTAGATTAGAACACGTGATCATCTGTTTTAAAACAACAATAAAGAAGAACCTAGGCAAAGCATTTTCCACAGCATATGAGAGACCAGAACAACTATCCAAATTAATAGAATCATAGATCCTGATATTAAGATCACATGTTAAAAGGCACAAAATCATATTAATAGAAAGAGTGGCGAAAAAAAATTGACCATACATGTATCGGACAAGAAAATCATGACATCTAAACAGAAAATCTAACTAAACATGTCCAATGTGACTAAATACTTTCGATCAAAGCTGCCATAACTAAATACTGAACTTGTCAATATAAAGTGAGGCACAAACAAACTGCATACACAAAACTTTGGTTATTTTCTACCACTAAAATCTTAATAACCTTGTAATGAATTTCAGCCAATACAAATTGCCTGATTAAAACGGCTGTAATACCTGTAATACGTTCGATAAACACAATCACATCTAATTCAAAGACAGACACCTCAATATATAATATGAAACTCTATTGGAATATTAAGTCTCCTAATATCTCATCAACCCGAAAATCATGCTCTCGATCATATTCATAAAATACAAAACCTACGTTTGCTGTTAACTAAAAAACTTAATAGAGCCAATTCAAGCAACATAAAATAACCAACAAAAGTCACGAATCAATACCTGTCTAGCAGCCAAAATGGTACCTGCCGCGACAGCATTGGCAAGCTTACAAGTAGACTTCATCAATATACCAGGAAGCCCAGGCACAATGTTCCTCCACGCATCGTCCCTAATAGCACGCTGCAAATCAGCCGTAAACGCTGGCTGCTCGCTCCACTCCTTCACCGCATTGTCTGCAACTCTCAACTCTACCATTCTCTCCACCAGCCACAACAAATGCCGCCCGTTTGTCATCGCAGTGTGCAAATTCAGCCTCTGTATAGCCTCGGTCTCGTTGTGGTCTCCTCTAAAATCGGGACTCGAATACTCCTCCAGACTCTCTTTGACAATCTTTAGAGTCTCCTCGAAAGCCCTCTCCAACACTCTCCTCGCTGACTCTCTCGACGAGAAGTCTCTTAGCAGTTTCGCTACGAAAGCCTTCACGAATGCCATGTTCGGGTGGTTGTGAATCGCCACCAGAATCAAACCGTGAAGCATGTCCTCGCACGAATCGCCCTCCGCGGCGATTCTCGATAAGAGCTCTCTCGATTCTTCTTCGCGCAAAAACGGTATCGTTTCGATTACTCTTTTTTCTTCTTCCTCCGTCCACGGCACCGCCTCGATGAATCTAACGCACGCTTTGACGCAATCTTCGAAGAGTAATTCCAAGGCGACTGGAAGCAAATCAAGAGCCGTGGACACGTTGTTGATGACGGAAGAGAAATTGTCGGTGTAGAGAAGTTCTAGGACAGTTTCGTGATTCGAGATTGAGTTTGGTTTGTTAGCTGAGACGCCAAAACTGAGACAGATGAATCTGCTACAATTGCTGCTGCTGTTGTTCTTGGAATCGACGCCATTGTTGAGATTAGGATTCTGCCAGCGGTCGGAGAGGAGAGCGGCGAAGTACTTCGAGCGGCGGAGGACGTCGGAGTGGAGGTAGATCTGGACGTCATCCTCGCCGGCGGAAGCGTCGGCGGCGAATGGCGTGTTGTGGTCCACGTACAATCGGAGGAAGACGTCAGCGGTGGTGGCGTCGTTGAAGGAGGAGGAGACGGCGGGAGTGGATCGGCGGACGAAGACGCCGTCGTTAAAGGAAGCGTTGGAGTTAGAGCGGCGGAGCTTGTGGGAGGAATCGGAGCGGGACAGGTCAGCGGAGGAAGGGTGGCGCGTGGAGGTGGAGTGGTGGGGCACGCGCTGACGCTTCTTGGGGTTTGTTGGGATCATTTGATTGGAGAACTATTTGGATTTTTCTGGAAGTTTAAAGGAAGAGATTGGGGAGGGAAATCGTACGGTTTTTACGATTTAAGAGTGCGGTTTCTTGTGGACAGGTGGTGACGTGGTGTTATCAAAAGCGAGTACGGATATTTCTTTACTTGAGCGTGTGAATAAGCAGACGAAGATGCTGGATGTGGAGTTTTGTGGTACACGACTCACACGAGGGAGGGACCGGCTCTTGATTTTTTTTAGCATCGGCTGATTTGATCGTACAATTTTTATTATTTTTTTATCTTATGTTTATCCATTTCTGGCTGATAAATTAATTTTAAAGTAAACAAGTGGATAAATTAATTTCAGTCCAGACTAATTAAAAATTAGAAAATTTAAAAAGTGAATATTAAGCTAGATTTCAAATTATGTAGATTATGTATTTAAATTAAAATAGGAATTTAATTTCCTGTATCCATTGGTCTAGAATTTTAAAAAAAAGATAACTTAATTCATAGTGTAGTGAAAAATTTATTAAAAACGAATGAGAATCCAATTAGATGTAATCGTAAATAAATTATTTTAATTTTTCAGTTTTGATTAATATATTTTATTATATTTATATTTTTTTTAAGTTTATTTTTACTTATTTTCTTATTGGTTGAACATTATCCTTATAAATGATTTACGTTTAAAAAATGATAAATTTAACCTAAAAAATAACGATGTTCAGATAAATTTACCGTTATAAAGAGGATAATGGACTCTTTTTATCCTATTGAAGAAGGATAAGATTGACGCTTTTGATACCGGACTGTCATGGTTCTTGCTCACTCAGACAAGCTGCACGTACTTGTATTCGAATGGCGCGTAAGAGATACGCTCCAAGGAGGAAAATATCTAGTGTGGCCGTCTCGCGTGCAGTCTATTTGCCAAATTTAAGAACGTAACTGGACGGATCCATCATCCATTTCGATCGTGGGCTTTTTAAACCAAGTTGGGCTGAACTGGATAATTTTAAAATAATTGGGCTTTTCCGACCCGTAAACCTTTTACATTCGGGTCCAAATAATTTTTTATTTGTAGCATTTGGGGTTTGCAACGGGTAATCCTTGTCTACACTTGCGTCACAATTAGGGTTCAAACCTATAGGGTTTAGAGCATTGACTTGCATTTCAATAAATATCATCACATGCTAATTATGAAAGTATTTCTGAGATCCTTCCATATACAACTTATTAACAACGTGTCTATTTATTTTATAACTTTTATTCTTTTATTTTAAGTTTAACCAAACTACTTTCTTAACAGTTATTTTTTATTTATATTTATTTCTACTACTAAGTCAATTTATAAAACAGTTGTTGATATTAAACGGTGATGATTGTATTGGATAACAATTTGTCGAATTTGACATATAATATTTTATAATCCATATATTCATTGCATTGGAGAGGTGCTTTTAGTTTTGTTTTAGTGGTTTTGGTTTGATTTTTAACGGCGTTAATTTCATACTTGTAACCGTTCATCTCGTTACCTCCGACGATTCTTAATCTTTAATATATATATACATATAAGTATCTCCTCATCTTAATACAATAAACACTTTTGATGAAATTATATAGAATTGAATGTGTTTTGATGAAATTTATAGTATGCATCGTGAAGAAATTAAATTAAATATTTGGTAAAAAAAAAAACTTTTTTAGATTCAATAACTATTTTTTTTAGTATTTATCTAAATTTAAATGTTTCATCTCCAGAAGTTGGAAAAAAATTAGTTTATATACCTAGAAAATTTTCAGATTTTTTCTAAAAATATATTTTATTCTTTTTTTCATTCATATAACAAATTATATTAAGTCTCAATAAATCGTATTAATTTTTATCAAAGTTGTTTAAAGTGTTTATCCTTTAAAGTTTTCAATGAAAAATTTAGATATATATTAACCGATCGCATTTAGATATCAAACCATCTTTTCAATTTTTGTTACGACCATGTTCGTAATTATAACTTAATAACTACTCTTTTTTTTTTTTTCTTGAAATGATATTCGCTACAAAGAAAAATGAAAAATCATTTTGCTCATGTGCATATTTTTAACGAAATTAAAGAGATAGAGGAACAGCAAAATCAATATGGAATGATGAGAGATTTTCCCCAAAGTCAAAAATAATGATTTCATCAAATGAGAGACAAAGTTCACAAAAAATAATTAAAAATAATTGAAGCGTGGACCCTGTACGGATAAAAACTAAAATAAAAAAGAGTAGCAACAAACAAACATTATAGTCACAAACGTAGGCCTTTCGATTACATTTTCCAAAATCCTATGTCTCCCCAATTGAAGACTAATCGAGTATGGTCCTATAATCGATCGACATGGGACCCCAATCTGAAGGCACCCACAAACGATCTGATTAAGAGAAAAAGCAAACAAGATTTCAACACGATCAAATCAGTACCGTTTGAATTTATCCGTTGTGTGATTAAAGAAGAAGATTACATTAACCGTTGTAAATATAAAGACTACAGGAGTAACGATTGACAATTTCATCCTAGCGTGTTATAGTCGTTAGGGTCAAAGATACATCGATAGCAACTCTAGTTTGAGGTATTGATTGAATAAACATTTTTACTATTGAATCATATTGAACAATGGTATTAATGATTTATTTTCATTCATCATATAAATTGATTATCTTATTATTGATTGAGATGAAGATGAAATGTTTAGAATTACCTGATATATAAATTTAAGTTATTTATATAGTATAACGGTTCTACAATTTTTCATGATCGTATGTATTTTTGTATTGTTACATAGCTAAAATCTTGAATTACTAATTCGATCTATTGATACATAAATGATACTTTTTTCTCAAAAAAGAAGAAGATATTATTCATTTAGTCCTTATATATTTTTTAATTATCTTTTTTATTCACTTATTCATTTTTCATTGAATTAGTCTCTATGCTTTAAAAACCACTCAAATCGGTCATTCTGACTAGAATTTTGACGGTCAACCGTCACAGAAAAATTAGATTGACCACTTTACCCTTAGTTTACATCAAATGATCATTTCACCCTCTACTTTTGTCAATTTTTACAATTTAACTTTAAATATTAAATAATAAATATTTACATAAATTAACTTTACCATTTATGTTATAAAAACTATATGAAAAGAGAAAAAAAATCTAGGTTTTCTTTATCTTGAACCCGAAAATGAAACTCACCTTAAATTCATCATACAAATCACCCACCATCAGCAACCCACCACCAGCAACCCACCACACCACCATCTTCAACCCATAAAATCCAAACACAGCAAATCATACAATTAAACCTAAGTGTTTTTTTTTTTATATATTATGTGGAGATCCAGATCAATATATATATATAACTTAAAAGAACACGATCACCTTCTGTTGATCTCCAAAAAAAATTGATTAACTCAAACAACAAACCCAGTAACCCACTAATGATCTCCAATAAAAATGAAACCCAACCACCAACAAAACCTAAACCAATCAACACCGATTCAATCATCTCTCTCTTTCTCAAACCTAAAACGAAAACCAAAATCATTAAAATTCCATCTCTCTCTCTGCTCACTCGCTCTCTCTCACTCTCCTGTATTTCTCGATCTCTCACTCTCTTTCTCGATCTCTCTCTCCATTCAACAAAAATGAAACCCAAAGAAGCTTATCGATCTCTCTCTTCATCTACCGTCAACCGCCGTGAACCCTACCCGCCCCTCCAATCACCAAATCGAACCCAGTTGTTGGTGTTTGATTCACACTAGGGGTGTGCATGGTTCAATTCGATTTTAGGTCAAACCCAATTGAACCTAAAATATTTCGATTCATCCAAAATTGAACCGGTTTAAACCTAATAAGAAATAAGAACCGAATTGAATTGAACCTATTTTAATCGGTTCGATTCGGTTCGATTCAATTTGGTTTTAGCCCTATTGGGTCGGCTAGCTTAATGGGTTTTTTTGATCTTTTTTTAACATAAATGGGTTGTTGGATACTAATTTTGGACATTGGAATAACCAAAAACTAAAATCAAACCTAACTTAAAAATATATTAAAAATAAACAGTTAAAAACATATTACCCTTAAATATATTAAATATATTAGTTTTTTTACTTATATACTTGGTTTATTCGGTTCAATTCGGTTTGAACCGAACAAAAAATCGATTTTCAATTTTTAAACCGGTTTAAACCGAATTACCCTTACGAATCGATTCGAATACCCTTTTTTTCTGCTCGAATCGCAACTTAATGCCCACCCCTAATTCATACCATCGATTGATCTCGATCGATCTTGAACGATTTGGGAGTCGAGGAGATCGTTGATCGATCTGGGGAGCCGATGAGACACCTCGATCTGGGATCCGCATCGTCAATCTGGTGATTGTGGCCCGGTGGTGATAATGAATGACTGTAGATCTGGTGGTGATAGTGGTTCGATGTTGATTGGTGGTGATGATTTTATTATGTATTTGGTTTGTGGAGAAATGAGATTTTTGATGATGGTTCTGAGGATGATTTGGTGACTTGGATGATGTTTGATAATGGTTCTTAGGAAGTTTAGATTTGATTATGTATTTGATTTTGTTTTCGTTTTTTAAATTTTTTGAATGAATGGTTTTTTATTTATGAATTGTTTATTTTAATTATTTACTTATTTTCATATTTTAATTTGTATTTATATATTTTTTTTTAGTATTATATAAATATTTGGAAATGGCGTAAATGATCATCTTTCTGTTAAGTTGGACTAACGTTTGACCAATATAATGACTAAGTCGAGTGGTTTTTAGAAATATAGGGCCCAAATCATCTAAAAATGTATAAATGAGTAAAACATAAATATTTCAAACAAATATAGGGACCGAATGAATAATATCCTAAAAAAAAATATCTCCTTGAATCTTTGGATTCATATATTAATTAGTTCAGTAAATTTACATTTTTTATATTAGCATGATTATTTATTCGGTACATATACTAGTTTTTAGGTTTTGGGGACAATCGAAGGGGACAATCGTATGTGATAATAGTCGAATTTATAATCTTAGTCCATATCCAATATTGATACTAATTACAATGTTAAATTTGACAAAAAAAAAATCAAATACTATATTTGACATAATAAATTAGCATTGTGTTCCAATGTACAAGGCTAGAAGTTAAACTAAAATAATATATTTTATTTATTAAATTTATAGAAGTTAATTAATGTCATTAATGCATTAATGGATACCTATTGAATTTCTAAAAAATTGTTACTGATGAAATAAGTTGGATTGAAATAAGATTAATATGCATTAAATTTAAATAATTTAAAATATTTAAAAAATATAAATAATGATATTTTTATAATTTAAAAATGGATATTTATTGTTGTACCAGATTTTACATATACTATACTTTGTATCAAATTTGATACAAAGTTTAGCATATGTCAACTTTTGCATGGTATTTGACACTACATTAAAGGAAGGTTTTTACACTCAATGCTAAATTTTAACATTGATACACAATTTTGACACAACATTGAAGATGTTTTACAATCAAATGGTATAATAGTCGGATTTATAATCTTATAATGTATTTGAAACAGCGAAGAATGAGGTCATCAGACCAATATTATATTGTTTAAAAAGGTATATAAATTCGTAATGTACACATTAATATATATATATATATATAGACAATTTCGAATGTGTTTGTTTGGTTAAATTTTCTACGATCTCAAAATGTTTATTTAAGTTTTTTAAAGTTGTTTGATTGAGTTTTTGATATTGTCTATTTTAAATTGAGTAGATGTTAGTATAATTTAAACATCTACTAGATAAAAATGCATGAGGAGTTGTTTTTCTAAATATACATATATATATATATATATATATATATATATATATATATATATTAAGTCTACTCACCAAATAACTCTCTTTTTCTTCATTAAAAATTCTGTTTCTAATAGATGTATTATAAATATAGATAAAGATTTTTTAAAAGATCAATCAAACCAACTTAAATAAATACATTAAAATTTACTCGTTTTTAATTTTTAAATGTCGAATTTATTTATAACAAGTAATGGCCTATGGGCCGATGGCGCTCAATTTTAAATTGTTTTAAAATAGGTTTTCATTAATTATTCACGATTTTTTTACACGAACCATTAATGCTTTTGCTTCCTAGCCACCTAGGGCCCCTTGTTTCTTCGAATCCAACTCCAATGAATGCGACACTATTGGTTTATTAATTTTTTTTTATTTGTTGGTCAAAAAACCTTTATAAAATCTCCTCCATTTTCATGATATTTACAACTTAGCCCTTCCATCAACTTCATGTAATTCAGGAACGGTGCCTTTATCGAAATTTTGTTTGGTGTATTATATTGTATGAGTTTAAAATATATTAAAATAATATAATATAATATCCGATTTGTTTTGTACTAGTTATTGTATTGTACTAATTAAGAAAAATACTTTCGGTACTGACCGGTCAGTATCCAAGATACTTATCCCTCTAATAGGGTGTTGTCACGTGGTTTTCTTTCTTTAATTTTTTTACAATTATCAATAAAATAGGTCACATGGCACCACCCCATTGGTGGGGTCAGTACCCAAATATTGTTCATTAATTAATACATTTTAATGGATCTAATACGGTGGATGTTGTATTAAATAATATATATTGAAGATTTTAAAAAATAACCGAGTCATAGAATGGATTATTGTTTCTATCTAAATTTTAATTTTTTATTGTTTGTAACCAATTATTATAATACATTATTGTTTTTAGTCAATAAATTACAAAACTATCCTTTTATTCTCTTTTTCCCTTTTTTTTTCTCTCCATTACCCATCTCTTTCTATCACTCATCTCTTTATCACTTGTATATTTATCAAATCTCAAATCTCAATGAAATTTGGTCAATAATTTAAGTTATTTTGAAAGGAAATCGCAAGGAAACCAAAATTTGAGAAGAGTTTTTTCAAAAACTTTGAGTTTGTGGTTGAATCTCTACTAAAAACTTCAAGGTTCGTAAA
This sequence comes from Dipteronia dyeriana, assembly GCA_032871835.1. Lineage (NCBI taxonomy): Eukaryota > Viridiplantae > Streptophyta > Magnoliopsida > Sapindales > Sapindaceae > Dipteronia > Dipteronia dyeriana. The sequence goes on along the minus strand of CM065295.1, from coordinate 93,879,055 downwards.
TCTTAAATTTCAATTGTATGATATTGTTGATGGGTCTTTGTTATTTTGTTTCAATTTTGAAGTCTTTTTGGTGACAATGGAAGAAACTTCGATTGCGGTTTGAAATTATATTTCAATCAATGTGTCACGATAAAAGTGATATAAGTTGGTTATTTCATGTTTAACGTGACACATCACCTAATATTTTGTAGTCATGTATTTTTAAGGTATATGCGATATTTCATACCCAACATGATATACATGAGATATTTCATGCATAACATGACATATATATGATATTTCATGTCCAACATGATACACATATAATATTTCATGTCTTGTATGAAATAATGCATAAATGATATTTCATACCAAACATTACATACATAGGATATTTTATGCCCAACATGACATACATGAGATATTTCATGTCTTGTATAAAATAATGCATAAAGGGATATTTCATACTAAACATGACATACATAGGGTATTTCATGCCTAACATGGCATAAATGGGATGTTTCATGCACAACATGATATATATGAGATATTTCATGTTTTGTATGAAATAATGCATAGAGGGGATATTTCATACAAAACATGATATACATAGGATATTTTATACCCAATATGAAATACATTAGATGTTTCATGCACAACATGATATATATGAGATATTTAATGTCTTGTATGAAATAATGCTTAAAGGGGATATTTCTTACAAAACATGACATAAATAGGATATTTCATACTCAACATGATATACATGAGATATTTCATGCACAACATGATATACATGGGTTATTTCATTCATTGTATGAAATAACAAAAAAAAAAAAAAATGCATACCCAACATGACATACACGAGATATTTCATAGGATATTTCATGCCTAACATGCAAAACATGAGATACATGAGATATTTCATGATTTACGTGATATATCCCTAGAAAATGTGAAATAATGTTTTTCTTACAATTTTTTTTATGAACTGATTTTTTTTTTCAATTGTTTTTTTATTCAGGAAATATGCAAAGCTTTAGGTTAGCAATCAATTACAATGGTCGGTGGGACGATTTAGATTACGTGGATGGGGAACTTATTGGTGAGTGGGTGGAAAACAAGTTGTCATACAATGAATTGGTGGAGATGACATACAGATTGACTGAGATTGACAGAAATATTTATGACATCATTCCTTTATGGGTTGATTAAGTTACGATCACGTTGGAAAAAATATCGCGTGAAACGTGACAATGATATTGATTTTATTTTTCGTGATGATTTGTCGATCAAGGAGATTTATATCTTTATGGAGAAGAGAGTGGATGGAGGTACAAGTGCAGATGGAGATACACATGTACACAAACTTCCACCATCATTTTTCAAGTACGATAATGTTGGGTGTTACACTACAGATTCTGACACTGAGGATGAGAAACCGAATGAGCATGATTATCCTAGTAGTTTAGATGATACTTTTATCGGAGTTGAGCAGGGTGCCGGTGTTAAGGATGGTATTAGAGGAACTAAGAATTGTGGTGGTGCTGGAGGGGTTACTTTTGGTGGCCCATCACATGATCCTTTCATTGCAGCTCCGTCACATTTGATTCTTCCTTGTGTAGGTCAGTATTCTTTTGGCACCACACCAGTCGCCTCTACTTCACAAGAGGGACCCTTATTTGTGGGACAAGTTTTTGAGGATAAGCATAAACTTAAGATCGAGTTGGGACTTTATGCTATGCATGAGAGGTTTGATATCAGAGTTAGACGCTCGACAAAATATCGATTTGAGGCCGGCTGTAAGGATATAAACTGCCAGTTCAAGATTGGGGCAGTTAGGAAGGAGCATTGCACATTTTGGCATGTCAACAAATTCATTAAGACTCACACTTAGAGACGGATGAGCTATTGAGACGGATGAGCATAATCTATTTCTCTATGCCTTTCTCAGTTTTAGACAATCATTGCAGGGTTTTCAATCGGTTATTAGGCTTGTTGTTGCCATTGATGCCACCCATTTGAAGAGTGATTATGGGGGAGTTATGTTTGTTGCCACATCTAAGGATGGTACTGATATGGTCTACTCACTTGCTTTTGGTTTCGGGGATGGCGAAACAGATTAAACGTGGACTTGGTTTTTGCTTCATATACGTGAAGTGATTGGCACACCTGAACATTTAGTGGTTATATCCGATCGGCATAATAGCATTGCAAATGGAATGAGAAATGTGTATCCCACAGTGCCACATTATATATGTTACTACCATTTGAAGCAGAATCTGAAGAAGGAGGTAATTCATCTGTATTCCCACCCGGGTGATTAACCTCCCTACACAGTAGCAATTGACATAACCTTCCACCAAAGATTCTTATACGAGGTAATTCTACAAAGTGCCTAAATACACCATCCTGGAAACGTTTTAGTTCCCCAACTTTTTTCAAAGAATCTCTCATTCTATTCAACTCCGTAAACCTTTGATGAACCAATATTCTTGCATGAAACCAATTCGATGGACGGTATAAATATGGTATTTCGGGCATCTGCAATTATAAAGATATGGTATATTTAGAAAAAATATTGTAAATACAAAAAATGGATTGTCAAAAAAAATTCTCTAATATATTTAGAACGAATTTAATATGATCTTCTGAAGTAGAAATCAAGTAAAAGTATGTGTCACGGATACGACACGATACGTAGATACGGTAAATCTCTAAAACTAGGATACGGATACGGTATGATAGGTCAATTAAAATAATATATTTTTATATTTATATTTAAAAAAATATAATCCAATAATTCATTCAAAACATATTCTATATAAACATAATCCAATAATCCTTTCCATTCAAAATAAAAACAAAATCCAGTAATCCATTCAAAACATATTCTCAATAAACATAATCCAATTATCATTCAAACCTTCAGTTTTAGCTCTCATAGAGTCGAAAAAGTTTACGAATCAATAAATCAGGACATTTAATCACATGACGTTATAGAACCACAGACCTGAAATATGTAAAAAAGCACACATAAGAGAAGCTAGTTATATGCATAAAAAGCATACAAGTATATTAATGATTTTGGGGTGAAAGCATTTTTTCAAATTAAAAGAAAGAAAAATATCTCCATCTATTACCATTTCTCTTCTAACATCTTCTATTCCATTTGGTAACTCTTTTTCAACATTTATGCCACCCATTATGCTCCCCACATAAATAAATACGAACGTCAAATGACCATTCTCAATTAATATCCAAATATGAAACTAGTTTTATGTTCATGTAAACATAATCCAATATCCATTATTTGGGTTTGATGCTTCCACAACACTTTGAAGAACATGGTTGTACAGCCTTACACTCAAGAAAAAAAAATCATGGATGCCCGTAGGAGCAAGAATAATTAATAATTCAGTTTTCTTGTTTTTTTTTTATTCATTATCTAGCTCATGCCTTAGTTGCCAATATTGACTAAGAATGCTCCAAGCACATTTGGGCTAACATCACCACAACTGGATTGACAAAACGAAGATACAAACTGAGGGTTCTCAGTTTGTATCTTTGTTAGCAGTCTACAAAAACTGCTATTAAGGTGTTAAGGTGTTAAGGTGTTAAGGTGCTATAAATGTAGAATTTACAAGGTATTAAGGTGTTTTATTCATGATTTGAAAAGCAGTATACCATTTTTTTAAAAGCACTTTAATATCAAGCCAAAAAGGCAAAGACCACAGAACAACAAAACCCGAGACAGAACAAACCAAAAACAAAGCAAAACCAAACAAAAAGCAACGCCTTAGGCAGCAACACAACAAGCAGAAACAGAAAAAACCAAACACAAAGCAACGTCTAAGGCTGCTGCATAACAAACAGAAAAAAAAAAACGAAATAGCCAGAGGAATAACCAAAATAGAAAAGCCTCACGAAACTCTATCAGATCAAACTCCCATCAAAACTACACCAGCTTTCGCTTGACCAACCAAACCACACCCACACCAGCCCAACACAGCTAAAGAAAACACACTACAGCAGAAAGAGCAACCCCGACTCAGCCCCCAATCCAAGAGACCAGCCAACACAAAGACTTATTAAACTCCCCACTCCACCCACCAATTACATGAGAGTGATATTGATAACAATGCTTTGAGTTATAGACTGATCCATATGCCAGAAATGACTAAATCACTCTCACACAGTTTCTTAATCAAGTATCAGCACATACACTGATGGAATTTTGATGAGTTGAAGCCACATGACATAGATTTGATGACTATGGCAGACAAAAAATAGTACTGGGTAACTTACAATTATCATGAAGGTTGGAGATTATCTTCGAAATTCTTCGGGGGATTCTAGTACCACCAAAGTCATCAGTAGCAACAGGCAAAACAATCAAGCAAAACATAACAACTAAAATTAAAACAGAGCAGAAAATAAGTAATACAATCGGACAAATCAAATGGAGCAATAACATCAATTGAATCAAAATTGAATCCCCACTCAAATTGAATCCACAAGTCACAACACAAACCAATGTTCTTTTCGTATCCAGATGAGAGCAAACCAGATGAGAGCAAAATACCTTTAAGCAAAGAAGATACGTTCGTCCGACGGCAATGGAGACGGCGACGACGATCTTTGTTGAATGGCGGCACCAACGGGAACCTTTTATGATCTGGTGAGGTGGCTATTTGAGGAGCTGTAGCACATAGACCTTAATAAAACACCCAAAACAGAAGTAATCCTAGGTCACCGGAATGTTTGACCGTTGAATCGTCACCGGAAACCACCTCATTCTTCGTTGACGTCGCACGATTCGAACCCTTTCTTTCTTCCTCTCCTTTTCTTCTTCTTCTTCTTCGTCTGTTGGTAAATGGATTTAGGGATTTTTTTTAGTTACAAACGTATACAGGTACAGTATATGTTTGTAAAAAAAATAAATTGGTTTATATATACAACTACACGTATGTAAAAAAAAAATCATTTTTACAACACAAAATTGATTTTTTATTTTAAGAAAAATATATTTTAGACTTTACAACTTGCATCCGGTTAAAAACAATAACTTAATTTTTTTTGATTAAAAACAATAATCTATTTCTTAATTTGACTACTTTTACAAATCCCCCTAATATATAATAGAGATATTGTATTAATAGTTAATACAATATAATACAAAATATCTTTAAATACATGATTCTATAAAAATAATACAAATAATACAATTTAACCAAATACAATCCAACCAAATCCAATCAAATCTAATCCAATCTAATCAAATACTATATGGTGTGTCAAACGAGTTCTAAGAGAAAATTTTTGATGGACGGTCATCTATAATCGAAGATGTGTCATGAGTACATAAATACATGTGTTACATCAAAATGCATATGTGTCAATAAAACAATAGATGATCTTTACATTCATTCATGAACAATGAACAAAAGACACTAACAAGACATTGAAATTTTGACATACAAGTATGTATTACTTTTAACCATCGTATCACTTTCTAATAGTATTGTTATATATATATATATATATAATCGGTCACAGATCTATTTTGACTTTTTGAAATATGTAGTACATAGTGTTGATGTTGATTTCTGGATTGGGTAGAAAAGCAAACAATGATTGAATTTCGTCTATCAATTCAAAGAGAAAGAGATTCAGAGAGAGTAACCAAGACACAAGTTTTACGTGGTAAAACTCCGATGACCGAAGAAACGTCCACGGGTAGTTGAAGGATCAACCGAGCCAAAAATCCACTA